>JAJIYY010000007.1:1330267-1995401 GCA_022702485.1 Simplicillium sp. C3G150-2 | reverse complement strand
CTTCTGAGACAAGGTATCGAATGTCTGCACCAGCATCTCGTTGGAGCAGCATTTCTTGGTGGCTCGCAGCGCCCAGATGACTACCCAGCGGTCGATTCTGAATCCTTTGATTTCGTCTTCACGCGCCTTGAACAGAGCTTCAAGCACTTTTTCAAGTCGATTCTCGCTCCACTCGGATCCAGGGAACCCGCCATGGGCAAAGAATCCCTTGAACAGCGCCAAGAAGATGGTCGGGTCGACTTGGATATTCAAGAGCTTCATCTCATCCAGATATTGAGCGACCTTTTTCAGATCGCCGACTCGGATGGCAAAGTGCTCGATCAGAAGCTTAAACGTATGCAAGTCCGGTGTGATGGTGACGTTGGCTTGTAAAGACTTCTTGAGCTGTGGATGATCCTTGCTCACTTTGGTGAACATCATGAGAACTCGAGTAATGACTTTGCCAGTCATATAGTCTCTCTGTGGCATGTCTTGGGCTAGCTCGCTGTCGTTTTTCATTCGGTTATACGTTTCTTCTGCGGCCGTCTCCTCGCCGCATCGAAGCAATCCAGCAATGACACAGTTGAGCACAACGGTATCAATCATTTCGCCGGCTTCAACCATCTCTCTGTATGCGGCTCTGACACCGCTAGAGTCTCGTTTGAGACCAAAGAAGTGGATTAGACTGACATGGTGAAATCGGTTAAATTCGATCCCTCGTCGTTCCATTTCTCGGTATATCATTTCAGCAAGGGTAAAGTTTCCAGCTTTTGCTGCGACGTCGAACAGGATGTTGAAAGTAACGTCGTTGCCTTGAATGTTTGCATCACGCTCCATTTCTTTCCACAGCCGAAGTGCAGACTCCATTTCACTTATCGTGACACGAGCAGCATATTTCGTCGCATATCCCAGAGCATAGTTCCACTGAGTACGTTGAAGCGTCAAGCCGGCTTTCTTGACGTCGGCTACCAAAGCATAGTATCGCAACATGGAAGCTGAGTCCTTTCGTTTCGGCGTTCCCATAACTTTCAACAATCGGTTGCGCCATTGCCAGGTAAGGTGTAGCATTCGAGGCTCGGGTATCTCGCAGTACAGTTTGTATATCGGCTCGAGGGTGGTCCGTTGCGGATAGCGGATGCGCTGACCAATTGCATGGTACAGTTTCTTGATAGTTTCTCTAGTGTCCTTGGATATCTTAAATGTTTCGTCCTTTGAGGGGTACTGGACATCCCCTTTTCGATCGGATATTTGCAGGGCAGTGTCATTTGGAGAAGCGTACCCTCGTCGGAAGGGGTCCTTGTGGTAGTTGAAGTGATCGTCTGCATCTCCATCTTCTACACTGCCAACTAATGACAGAAGGTGGTCTTTAGAGTGTATCTCGGGCGTGGCAGCCGGCGCGGCGGCATCTCTCGAGGTCGTTGAATACGGTCGATTCACTGGCGCTCTGTATTGGGTATTACGCCAAGTTTTTCGAATATTGTCTTCGGGAATAAACGTAGAGAGAATCCATTGACTGCTCAGCGAGCATGACTGGCGGTTGTCTCCCCAAAGGCCTCTATCCTGGCGCCTGGCTGGTGTACTCGTACTGTACAGACATTGTCTGGTGGCGACAGGAGGCCTGGCTATCAGTGCTGATGAAGCCGGACACGACAGCACCACGCCACAGACGGAGCTGTCTATTCGAGTGGGTTTTATCATTGGTGTATTCTCATCATGCCAGGACCGTCGCTGAAGTCATATATGCAGCCGTGACGAATGCGTTGTGTCGGTTGGAAGTTGTAGAAATGGAATGGGAATTTTGAGATGCAGGAGAAAAATGTATGGGTCCAGCAATCTAGCGCGCAACATGGGCGAATGGATGCGCTGGCCAGGAATCGATGCTGGCGCAAACATGTAGCATTGGATTAAACCAACATATTCTCTTGCAACGCAATAAACGAACGTTCAGATACTTCAGAGAGGGGTTCAACATTTTGTATAATTTTTTTCGTCAGTCAAGCAGCATACAGTTAACATACTCAGCATCGACAATTTATGTTCCACGGTACCAGGAATGAGTCACGTTCACCAAAGATATTGCTCGCACCTAAATATATACAAATACTTCAATAAATCAAAATAGAGTTATTCTATATATTTATCGTCTTCTTTAATAGGGTATTTTCGGATATAGCTCCCATACAATATAAGTCAACCAGTCGCCAGAGCTACAGTGGGTCGCCCATTTACACCGGGCAATCGTATCGCCGGCAGCCCGAAATTTATTGTACCAGCAAGGAGCAGACCATCTCGACACCACAAACTTCGTCTATAACTCACGACAGCCGCCAATCACAAGCACAATGGGTCGGCAAATACGGCCTGCGAAGGTCTATCAGGCCGTTTCGCAAGAATTGAAACAGCAATTGATGCCTGGCTATGTCACGGCTCAGCCATCCTGGCACCCAGTCATCGGCGCGATTCCTCCCGCAGAATCGCTCGTGCGAACGATTAGTCCTCAACACCGCGCGCCCAACACAAAGGCTTCCAAGCCAAAGAACATGTATCGTCCTCAGAGAATCACATACCCCGAAGATGCGCTGCGAACGACATTCTACAAAGACCACCCCTGGGAATTGGCGCGACCACGAATCGTGTTGGAGATTGACGGAAAGGACCACCAGCGGTGCGACTGGAGCAAGGGACTGCGTCAGCCTGGTATCCCGTTGTCCGGTGAATGGTAAGTGTTTCTACAGCTCATGAATCAATTGCAATAGGATGGTGTGCTAATGTCATTAGTGTTGTGCAACGACAATTATACTTGATGGAGGTCGAGAAGATGGGCAAGCGCAAGGCATACGATACCGCACGAAAAGAATTCTACAGATTACGACAAGAAGAAGAAATCCAACGACGTGTTACGCTGGAAGAAGCCAAGCATGTCGGAGCCTACTTTGGCAAGACCAGACTGGATGTCGGTATGCAGTTGGAAGACCAAGAATTCGAGAACTGGAAGATATGGGCCGGCAAGGAATCCGCCAACAGAGAGGCTCAATTCAGCGCTGAGGTTGACAGCTTTGGCGCGGAAGATTTGCCAGAAGCAGCTGTACCCGAGGAGCCGACACCAGCACGAGTGTAAGCACTCTGTATAGATCATATGTATATTAATGTGTAACAAAAAAGCAATTTTGTCCCTTTTAACCCATCTATGAATCATCACGCCTCGCATTGAATACCATTGGGCCAACGCAAGTTAGACCATACGTCTTAGCAACTTGGTGGTGCTGCACCACCATCAAGTCGGCCACGTCCGTATAGTAGAGTGCCCTCCCCGTAAGGCTCAGGGACGATACACGAGCCCACGACTCTATATATATGAAGTTCATGTCGCTGGACGATACCATGAACAGAAGCTTCAGAAGGTAGATGGTGGCTGCAACGAAGAAGCCAGTCGCGGGGCCATTGGAAAAGACTTTGGATGGTACGCTGATTGTGTTTTCCGCGGCACCTTGGGGCGGCGACAGGAGGGCTGGGAGGATGCCCATGACGCTGGACAAGGCAGAAATTGGAGTGGTCCATATTGGCTGATGAACTTTTCGGGCTCGTGGCACCGTAACTATGTCATATGTTCCTGGGCGACATTTGGCGGCTTCACAGCCAGCCTTGAGGTCGGTTTCGTATGCCAAGACGTGATCTTTGGACATCTTATCGCCGCTTGAAATGATGTATCGACGGTGGGTATCGCCGAAATCAAGGTGGCCATCATCCATCATCATGAGCATTTCTTTGGTATGGCCCCCTGAGCCCAGAACAAATACATAGTAGTCGTTGGACCTCACTTTAGGGGTCCTCATGCGGAACCCCACCGGCCACTTTAATGTCCGTCGATATCTTTGAATCGCGGCGTGACGTGCCTAATCTTGTTAGGGTTGTTGACAGAGACATGGACAGCTAGGGCAAGAATCTCACTGAAACAAGGCCGGAAGCGACCAGGGAAGTATAGAGAACGGCGGCAATCGCTTTGTTTGTGGCTGGATTACCAACGAGGCAAATGGCGATTAGACATACGCCAGTGACTGCGGCAAAGGAGAGGTCTATGAAGGAACTCATAGTGGGAAATCCTGATCCTGGGTGCTGATGTGTGAATGCTGGGTTGTAGTCCGAGGGGTCCACGCCTGCGACTTTTCCGTATCGTTCAATGCGTTTCGTTTATGCTGACATTGTGTTTCTGGCCGCAGCGACGATGGTTTCTTTGCTCTGTCCACAAATCAGGAGACACGGTCGTGGATGGCGACGATGAGAGGGTATAAAATGAGAGAGATGTCTGTGCCTGCGATTGGTCAACAGCGGGAGATGGCACTCAGCACCACAGCGCAGTTGGTGGAGACAATGGGCCCACGCTGCTGCTGCCCCGCGCGCGGCCCAGACGCCGCTATAAACTCGCCGGAGTTGGGGGCGTTGATCTGTTGGCTCTGCCCTGCCAGCGCCCGCATCATGAACTCTATATCTGCACCACCCAATACCCGCCTCTATTCCATCGGGGAAAAATCCAAGGATGCATTGCGCTGCTCCTTGGCACATTTCTGAGGCTTGCGATTAATTGGATAATTTCCCCGCATCTCATTTTTTTTTAACCAACCAACAACACCACATCGCAAGGCGTTATGCTGTCGTCTGCCTTGAACAAGGCGCTCCATGTCGCCGATTCCCATATCAACCACAAGCCTGTCGTACCCTTGAGCCAGCAGGATGGTCTCAAAAATTATTCACGTCTATGCTGTCTGCAGAGCGAATTGTTATGGGAGATTTGCGGATATCTGCCAGCAAGTGATGTTGCTGCTCTAAGACTCACCTGCCGGACTTTGGAAAGGAACAGCTATAACAGCTTCACCAATCTCTTCAGGTACAGAACTATCCTTCTCACTCCTGAAAGCCTCAACAACTTCGTTGCCATGACCCAGAGAGATGAACTGGGCTGTTTGCTCAGGAGCTGTACCATACAAGGCGTTGCCCAAGACGAGTTGGCTCAGCAAAACGATGATGTCGACGGGGGGGACAAACGCGACGCTGAGCTCCAACGGCTTTTAACGCAAGGGTTTACGAACTTAGCGACGCACGGCCAAAGCCGTAGTTTGACGTCTTTGACACTGGGCATTGCGGCCCGGGTCAAATTGAGGAGCGGATCTTTATTGCGCCCTCCCCATTTCCGGTCAGCGCGTGCAATCTGGAAGAGGGCGAGAGAGACATTCGACATAGTCATGGCTGCACTGCATGAGTCTCAGCTAGTGGTTGAGGACGAGTTGAACGTATTCACTGATACTGTGGGCTGCAGCCTAGAAGTCAATCACTTCACCGCTATTCATCGTCGGTTTCTGAGCTTCAATCCGCTACAGACCATCACAACGCTCCGCCTTAGCATATCGTTAGAATACACTTCTGATTCGGATACATATTACATCTTCAACAACGACGAGGACTTACTGCATTCAGACTTTCGGTCAGATTTTCAGATTGTGCAATCGGATGGCGTCTTGCAAATCGTCAGGCAAGTTTTGGCCCGTTGTATGCCAGATGTCGAAAGGCTCGAAGTACATTGGTACACTGTTGGTATAGACCTCCTTACAGAGGCACCATTGTTTACAGAGACACTTTTCGATAAACAAATCGAGCTCCCAAGGCTCTCGCTGAAAGAATGCCGACTATATGGTGTCGGCGCCAGTCCACAGCAGCTTTTTGAGTTCATTGACGGAGTACGACCAAAGGCACTGACATTGACGGATCTGTGTATGATAAATGGTTCGTGGGATAGTGTGATCTCTCATCTTACAGATCCAGCAACTGCCATCGAAAGTTTTCATTTGGATGACTTAGCCGTCCGAGGAGATGGACAGCAGCGACTTGTCCATTTTGCAGCCCCAGGAGGACCAAAATTTCGATATGGTGACAACGCAGGTTGGCCGAGCACCATAACCAGACCACCCGGTACGGCCAAGGAACATCTTCGGTATCGTGAAATCGCCAGAGATCTCGACACCGATACACAATCCAACGCATTCACGTACTGGCGACAACTTCGTGCTGCCAGAAA
Organism: Simplicillium sp. C3G150-2; assembly: GCA_022702485.1. Taxonomy (NCBI): domain Eukaryota; kingdom Fungi; phylum Ascomycota; class Sordariomycetes; order Hypocreales; family Cordycipitaceae; genus Simplicillium; species Simplicillium sp. C3G150-2. Next base: position 1,989,355 of record JAJIYY010000007.1, on the reverse strand, counting down.
TGGGCCTCCCAATAGCTGCAGATGGTTTGATTTCATCAAGCTCAACGATGGCCCCTTGCCTACTCTAGCATTTGGTGTTAAGGACGACGATCTATGAAGAAAGCGATTGCAAAGCGTATGTATGCTAACATCTCAACATATGATACCAATAAACAGTTGGTCACGTACAGCGCACTAGATGTCTCTTCTCTACACATTAACATCTTCGTTTGAACACAGGCATCTCATCCTGTTCCCTCACGATAACACGCCTCATGGCCTCCATCCCAGCCTCATCTATGACCTTCTCGATGCCCTTTGCTGTCAAAGCAGAACACTCAAAGTACCTGTTGGCTCCCATACGCCTCGCCTGCCATGCCGCCTACTCTACTCATCAGCTAAGGACGGGAATTTTGTTTGGCTTGATGTTCTCACCTCTGCTGGACATATGCAGCACGCAGTCGAATTTGTGAAAACGGGCAAAACTGGCGACGGTGTACCAGTCCCTTGATCACAACCGCATCGCAAATCGTTTTTCATAGCCACCAGATGGAGCAAAGGCGAAAACTCCTGTCCCCGGATGAACCCGTTCGCAACAGCATGTTCCCACTGGAGGGAGTCAGCAATGCGCTCCCTGGCTCCGGCAATGTTGACTCACCCAATGAATGATTAAGTACATGGACGCCTTATCTCTAACGTCAAAGCAAAGGAAGACAGCGTCCCAGGTGATGTACGACAAGTTCTCGACAGAGTTTAGATCGGATGCGCCAGAAGTATCCTATAACTCGATCCGGGCGTCTTTGGAATTAAACTTGCGATTGCAAACATATGTTTCGAAGCGTGTTCGCGGCATTGCCGATGTCTTGGCTGTGTCAGTGCATTCCACTGCTCGGTCAATTAACGATTATGGAACTTACATCGGGAAAGAAGCCATAGCGAGCACGACTTCGAAGATTAGTTTTTTCGTGCAGAAATGACGAAGACGGGCGACTCACTAGAGCAAAGAAGTCTGACCAACAGAATTCCCACCAACAAATAAAAAGTTCAAATGCAACGGAACAGCGAGTTCAAGAGGAGGAGGCGACTCTACTTTTCGTTTGCGCCCGAGAAGACGAAACACTCCTCGCTTCTCAGGCTCTTCTGGTCTAGTTCCAGCCGCGGTTGGTGGTCTTGGTTTTGGTTTGAAGATTTTTCGCAAGTTGAATTTTGAAGGAGGGCGTTCCGGCTCGCGAAAGGTCTAGTTAGTTAGCAATACATACATAAATCTGCGATGTCAAAGACTCTCACCAATCTCGTCGTTGGTCTCGTGCCAAAACCATCATTTGCAAATGGATCTTCCCTCTCCAAGCGACTGGGAATAGAATGTCTCCATGAATCAATCTCACGCTCCATGGCGATTCACTGATGATGTTTAATGCAACTTTTCTTCGTACTTACTACAAATTCGACAACATGTGCTGTGCTTTGTACCCTGCAAAGTGAACGAGATCTGACACGAAAGTGAACTACATCAGAACATCTCATCCTTCAAATTCTTAATATCCGCTTCTCTCACTGCCAATAAGTCCTTAGGAAACCAATCCTCCAATTTCCCCTCTGGTCTTCCCACGCCCTTTTCGAGTTTCTCACCCTCCTTCCCAGCCATCATCACTCCCACCCCAACACCACACAACCACGCCCACACCATTCCATGACCACAGAACCCAGCCGACACCCACTCCTCACCATTGACTCTTCCTACAAAGGGTCGGCTATCACCCGTGTAGCCCATAATTCCAGACCAGGCATTCTTCACGTCCACGGCTGTGTTGAACACTGTTGGCGCCACGCCATTCACATGCATCAGCGTCATGATATCGAGTGTGGAATCGTCGTATACGCCAACTTGATCGAGGCCGTTCTCTTTGCTTCGTGCAAAGCCGCCGCCGAGCAAGAGATCTCCATTTTCGCGCTGCGTGATGTAGTCGAAGCCGCGCGGGTAAATGACTGACCATGATTGTCCCTTGTATGGGAACGAGACTGGCGTCTGGGCCGTCATGTGGCCCTTGATGCTGGCGAGACTCGGTTTCAGTTGTGGGAGAAGACGTCCTGCGTAGCCGTTTGTGGCGTGCAGAACCTGTTTGGTCTTGATTGTGCCTCTCGGCGTAGTCACTTCGTACCCTCCAGGGACAGTTTTAACTGCCGTGGCTGGTGTGTTTGTAACCAACGACAGGTTAGAATATTCCTTTAGCAGGTTGTTCCAAAGACCAGTGACGAATCTGTACGGCCACATCGCCCCGGCTCGATAGCTAATCGCGCCAACACAACCACTCACTTCAAAGCGCTTAATATCTTCGCCTTCCCACACCTTTACCTCGACATCCATCAACTTTCTCATATCTCTCACAGCCTTCTTCGCTTTATCGAATCCCTCAACATCCAGAAACAAATCCACAGTCTCAACTTCCCTCACCTCCGCCTCTTCAATATCCGAGCCCGCCTCCTTCAACGTATCCAGATGCCTCATCTGAAACTCAACTATCCTCTTCGCGCCCTTCTCTCCCAATGTCTGTTTATGCAGCGCAAAGTCAACATAAGGCACAGCCTTGATATGTCCCCCGTTTCTGCCAGTAGCACCAGAGCAGACTCCTCTGGCTTCGAGCACTGTGATGCTCTTGGTGGGCGACAGCTCAAAAATAGTCTTCGCCGCCGCCACGCCAGATATCCCGCTCCCTATGATCACGACGTCTGCATAAGATTGAATATCACTGGGTGCATCGAGATGCGGATGAGGGGCATCTTCCATCCAGTAAGAGGTGGTTGGGTTGGGGACTGGGAGCGGAGGCGTGGAAGCGACTCTTTGAAGAAGTGCCTGATAGGACGAGTTGAGATCAACCAGAACTTTAATGCCCTCGACAGCAGCGGACACGCCGCTTCGAACAAGAGAAATGACGCCGCCCATTATGAATTGGGTTTGGAAGGGATGGTGTTGCGCGTTAATTGCGATGAGATGGAGATTGCATTGAGACTAGGTGGAGATCCTGAGGCTGACCAGTGTCTCGACAAGCACTAACACGCGAAAGTAATCTTGTACCAAGAATTAACGATATTCTGTATCAATACGCCTATCTAATGGGTATGTCCTTCAAACTTTCCTTTTCTCTTCCAATCCAAACGCCTTTCCCAAAACAAAAATACAATTTCGCTAGCACTATGATATACATTTAGTCACTTACGAGCTCACCATGCCACAGTCCAACTCTTCCCCAAACAATTCGTCGGTTCTAGCAGAAGCTCTCCCTAGAGGATCCAGGTCTAATTCGTCTCGTACTTGCCTTTGAATGGCCAAAAAATACTTCTTCAAGCTATCCAGGCCCTTCAGGAATCCCATATCTGGCTGGTCGGGGTGCTGAGGAGGACAGGGTTTGTCTTCAATGTTGACAAACGGGGTGACACTGTTGGCAAAGTCCGCAACCTTGAAATCAATCTCGCGAGGGTTGCGCTTCTTTTTCCGATACGTCTCTTCTGTATCTGTTGCAAAGTCTGTTGTTGAGTCATACATTGTTTCGTACCCGGCGCCTTCGTCAGAAGCGTCGCCGTCATAAAACATGAGCAGACTCGCAGCATAGAATCTGTAGCCACACAACCCCTTCACAATTTGCTCCAACTGCGAGAGCTTCCTCAGGATCACGGGTATATGCCGCAAAACGCTGTGAAGATCTACTCCGTTGTAGAGAAATTTTCTCAAAGCCCATTGGAGCTCATCGCCCGCTTTTACACGGCGGCCGAAATATTTGTCTTGGAACTCATAGCTTTGTGTCTCTGCATTCCAAACTTGCAGTCCACAAATACGGAAACCAAGTTCCCGGGATGTAGTGTTCTGGCACTTTTCCTGCTGGGAGCGCTGTTTCTTCGGCGTGGCTTCCACGCCGTACTGCCGCGTGCCCATCTTCAGGTCCATCATACAAGGACGCTTCATCCCTGAAGTCAAATCTTCCAGTAGTAGGAAATACTCAACACGATCTCGTCGAGTCTTGGCTTCTTTAGGGTTGATCGGGCGAGGAATCTTCTTGAATTCGGCAGTAGGGCTAGGGAGTTCGGATGGTGCAGTCGATCCACCTGCTGAGTGTGTTGTTTCCAGCGAACCGAGGGTCAGACCATTCGAGGACTGCTTATCTGATTCCAGGTGGTCCTGCCCATCGGTAGTTTTGGTCGTAGCACCAGTCTTGTCGCCTCCAATCTCGTCTTTAAAACCAGCGTCGTCTGCTTCTTCAAAATATTTGAGATCGCCACGGGACTCTCGTACATCTTGAGGCTTCCTACGCAGGCCACCAGCAGAATAACGTCGCTTTCGTCTGGCCGCTGTGGGATTCGACTTGAGAATTTCTGGCTCCGGAGCACTAGTGCCGGTGACATCCTTCACGTCATTTGCCTCGTCTTGCTCAGCTTGCAGGTACTTCCCGTCAGGTCCAAGGTCACTTTGTGTTTGTGGTAGCTGGACTGGCGTTGCGAGTGGCGAGGGAACAGGCTCCGGCTTCTTTTTCTCTGGCGCCATGGCCAGATTTGGATCCGAATTGCTGGCCCGAACTAGTCTCTGCAAGGTTGGTCGCGGCACAGCTCGTTGATGTGGGCGACGATGTTTCTGAACTTCGACGGGCTCTTTTAAGAATACGTCATTGAAGACTTCATTCCTTAGCCGTTTATTGATGGTGGTTGCCCCCCAGCTGTTGGGGCGCATTTCCATGTGCGGTCGCATGTGAGGAGTCGATCGAGCTGACGAAATTGACTTCGAACCTGAAGTACTACGTCGTCGAATGTGGTCCAGCGGGGGAAGAGGTTGAAGTAAATTGCGAGGCAGAATATGTTTGTTGTCATCGAAAGTAACAGTGGGAATCTGAAAACTCGACGCAGCGAGGGATTCGCTGATAACTCGCTGCGGGACGACAGCAGATGGTGGAATGCTGCGGCCATTAGCGCCGTCTGCAATTACTTGCTCGGTTCGCTCGCTGTCGATTGGTTCGTCGGCTTGTAATGCCTTTCGTTCAGCTGCAGCTGTCTCGTCTTTCTTGGAGCTGCTTTTCCGTCGACCTTGTTTTTGAAACGTAACATTCAAAACTCCAATATATCTGGTAAAGCTATTAGACAAAGGGTGCCGGGCACAGGGAGTGGCTCATATTTCAATACTTACCGCGGAAGAAATGGGAGCAAGTCACGGTGGTATCGCTCAATGGTTTCATAGAACTCGTTTTCTCGATTATTGAGCTGCTTGCACACTGCTCTGCGAGAGAAACGCCACAACGTAGTATGACCACCCACCTGATGTTTGTACGGAATCAGTTCGATGGCTTCTAATGGCTCGCGAGGGTAATGCTGATGGTCATGAACATGATCGTCGTATTGAGTCACAGCGCGTTGAATCTTGGGCGCTACGAAGGGCTTCACTTCAGGCGGATCATCACGCGGCCGTTCATGAGCAGTCTTGTGCTCGACATCATCATCTTCACGACGAGCTCTTAGGCTTTCTTTGGATGCAAGCTTCCGCACAACAGGTTGTCTCTCCTCGTCTTCCTCTTTTGGTTCATCATCAGGCTCTAACTCGTCAGCTTTCACGAGCCACGGATGAGGTTGGTTCTGAGAAATTGATCGCGGTCGTTGGGAGTGAGAATCAGGGCTAGGGGGCTCGATTTCATTCGCACGCGCATCAGGAAGCTCTTGATGTGGTAAGAATACTGCAGACGAAATCTTCTCTTCACCAGACTCGTCGGCATCAGCGTCACCACTATCTTGAGATTCTCCCGTCTCACCCCCCAGCGGTACGTCTCGTGTCTTCTGTGGCGATCTCGTATCAATGGTAGGCGTTCTAGCGCCTCGTGAGTGCGATGAGCCAGGCCGTCTTTCGCTTTCAGTAGCCCGTGGCGTGGTCTCAACGGCCACGAAGGTTTCGGCGCCAGTGTCGCCTCGTCCCTCAATATTGAAATAGTCGGTGGGGGTCTTGTCGATCCCTTTGGCCTCGTGATGGGACGCTGGAGGTGTTTTTATCGCACCAGCATCAGTTCGGTCTTCCGCAAGATACCCATCAATGCCTTCCCTTGCAACAGGGCCCAGATCGACTATAACATCTTCCTCAATAGATGAAGGCACTTTGTCTCTCGCCGCCTGCTTGGTATCCTTTCTGCGGCTCTTATCTTCGGGAGGAAGGCCTTCTTTGAAGAAGCGCAACCTGTAGCTGGACTTTCGGCTTCGAGCATTCGGTTCAACGCCAGCCATAGCTTCAGCGACTGACTTTTCAACTTGCCCATCCTCTTCACTTCCTTCTCCAGCGCCAATGGACCAGACCTTTTCGGTGACTTCAGGCCCTGCCGTTAGGCGATGTTCCGGTATGCGTGGCCGTTGAGGGTCGATGTCGTCACCGTTACTAGTACTGCGGGGTATCGCGGCGAGATCAAAATAGCTTCGTGAGGTCGGTGTCGTAGATTCTTCGGGACTGGTCGAGTATGAGTAAGGGCGAGTATCATCGAATACAAAGGCTCTTCTATCAACTTCAAGCGACATCGACGATCGACGATCTGGTGGCGACGCTAACTTTTCTCGGCGATCCATCAAAGCCTCTCGCATGGCAAACGCTCGTTGACTAAACGATGAGGGGACACTCGCCACATCTCGAGCTGGCATGGTTGGCATTGTCGGAATTGTTGTCGGAGCAGCCATGGCTGTGCTTTGGGTCAAGGAACGCTCGCCATGCTCTGGCGGCAGTTCCTTGGACAGTGTGCGACCTGTTGCCAGCTTATCACGACCGGTGGGTTGTGAAGATGTTGTGGGAGGGGGGTATCTCGTTGGTACAGGTTTGGCACCTGCGTCGCTTGTCGATGATGTGCCGTTACTACTATGAGTTGACTTTGTGTGGGACGGTATACCTCGAGCAGAAGCGAGTGCTTGTGTTAACAATGATGGACCTGCTTGTCTGAGAGGCTGTGAGGGAGTGCCATTTTGGGAGACAGAGGGAGCCGGCAGGCTGGAGGCTGCGGCGCGGGACCTTTTATCATCACTTGCATATGCGTCGGCATGTGCAGCTGGGTCAAGATAAGGCGGTGTCGCATCGACCGGGGGCAGGGGTGTGGGATTTTGGCTGGCTTGCTCGATGGCTCCCTCGGGGTGTGGTTGAGGGCGTGCCTGTTGGTCGGCAGTAATAGGCCGGCTTACCGAAGTAGCGAGTGTGCCATTTTCGGACTGGCGATGCGGGCTGGACATGGGGACGACATCTGGCGCGGCGAAAAGCTGCGTAACAAAACGATGTGTTGTGGGAGGGATGGATGGGGGGTGTCAGATCCCAAAAGTTGTGACGGAGGAGAGAATGTTGTTTGGTTGAAAATGGAGAAAAAAGAGGGGTGGGGGGAAAACAGAGCCATTACACTTGGCTGACGGCCGCCGACTAATCGAGCGGCCCAGCAATCAGCACCGCAGGATAAGCAACAGGCTACCTAAGCCCAGGCTAAGCCGCCCCCCTAACGAAGCGCCCCAGCCCTTTCGCTGGTGGGCTCTCAGTGGCATCCGGCTGCTGGACCACAAGGCCCATTCGTGGGGTTTTAGTGGCCGACGTGCATTACCCAGTGCTGGCCACAGCGTCTCTCGGTGGACTTACAGTGGAGCGCCGCTCCTTGTTTACAGGTCTTAGCTCGCGACTTTATTTTGCTGCCAACCGAACGCTTGGGTTTCCGCGCGCGCGCGCCGCCAAACACACAGCGAGCGTTGCACCAGTATCAGTCAAAGAACGGGCGAAGTTCCATTGGGTTGGGTATTGTCGCGAAACTGGCTGTTTTTGCGCGAAGAAGTTCCTTTTGCGGCTCCCCATTAATGCAATACTATGATACCTGATGCACTTATGAGGTAATTTCACTCACTATCTTTGCGCCTGGTGACGACATCCATGTCCCTCAGCACCCTTGTAGCTTTTACAAAGTATTTTTATATTGTGGCCAAGCATCTCATTGACAGCCAATCTTGTAGTCAACCTGCACACCTTCCAGGCTGTTTCAGGGGCTACCCGAGCCTCTCAAGTCATGCAATGGGCTGCGAGCATGCACCTCCAATCGCTTCAGAGACGGTCACACAGCAAGGGGCATATCTCACGCAAGTGACGTGGAAGCAATCTTCCAGAAGCCAATGAGAACCAGTCTTCATACCATGGGGCTCGACTTTCCACAGCTTGGGCCATTCACCCTAGCTTTGGGGATCGGCTCGCCCGGAAATTCTGTATTTGCCCACGTTGTCGAGCTAGTCTTGGTGCTAGGTCGATTTCCCCACGAACTGTCCATCATTTTAGCTTTATTACGGAACACGGACGTCTCTTCGGTATCTGAAAGCGATTGGTTTCTATGAGAGTTCAAGATTTTTGAGTCAAGATCGAGGATCACACCTTGCACTGTCTCCCTGCAAACCGTCTGCGCCAGTCAAACATGTGCGACCTTTGCGGCTTGTTGACTCGACCCGGCACATCAGCATCGCTACACCGACGATGTGTTACTCTTTATCCTGAAACGAGCACTGAATGCGCCTTCTGCTATAGCATGTGGCCCAAGACTGGCTTCAATTGGACAATACTAATTCCTCAACAATAAGGTTTGTCACAATCTGCATGCTTTTCAACATAATCCTGAGGTGTGGCGGTATCAATTGCTCCAGGGACACCATCTTATATCTTGCCTCTTATTCATTTAAATCAATGATGAGACAATTATGTGCATGAGCCCTGTTACATGCAGTTCTAGATGCGGCATATCGTGATTAATACCAAAACGAGCCATGGCGAAGAGGGACAGTGTTACGTGGTACCGCGGCAGATGCCTTGGGAGTAAACTTTTGCTGCCCAATTGCCCCTGTAGGCATCTTTAGTATCTGCAGCATCGTCACATCAGGGCTCCTCCTGTGCTGCACCTGCAGAACAACCCAGGAACCAGTTACATGGCGCCTCCATGGCTCAGTAAGAAATTAGACCCGGCACTGTCCATTGCAGAAACAGTCATTTCCCTCAAAAAAAAAACAGCGAAACACAGTTTCTTTTCATCATTCTTCAAATGCTATCCTCTTGATGTTGCCGACAACAGTCCATGCTTATGCTGTAATGCACGTTGGAGGCACGTTGTTGAACGAGCCTTGACTATTGGACCATCAGGGTTAGCCGGAATCGTCCGCGGCGAACGGCCCCACTCTCCACTTGCCGCCGTGCTCAATCCCGCCATCCCTAGAAATTACCCTGGATGAAGTATAACTAAATAATTCAGCATCAACTCAACTTATTAGACTACGAATTTAAGATACGAGATTCGTGACTTCTAGTTGCATATTTACGATTAATTGAAAGCAGCTTCGAGAAGTATTTAAAATAGTTTCGCATTGTTGTCTGGTATTAAGCCTCAAAGGCGACTTCGTGAGAGCCACATAGTCAAGGACCGCAGGACAGTGAAGTGATGAAGCAACGCGCTACGAGTTCCAAAAAAAGAATTACAATGGGTATCTTGGCTATACGAAATAAATATACATGTGAGAAAGGCTGTGACACAATATTCATGCAACGTTTTGTTGTGCTGCGCTCTCTTTTCTGGCCTGGTCCAGCTCAGTGTCAATATCGAACACTTGTAGAAAGTCTCCCATTTCTTCCAGCAGATCTTCAACAATATCCATAGGCTCTTCGGATACTTCTCTGTCCTGTATTTTCGTAATGTCATCCACAGCGGAATCTGGAACCTGAGGATTGCTGTTCATTTGCATGTGCTCGTAACTGTCTTCCTGCTCGTTATCTTCTACGGCGTTTGCACGTTGACTTTTTGAATAAGATCGGAATTTATGCCGGAGACCGTCTGTCCGCTTCACTACCGCAGAAAAATGCTTGTGGAATTTGTCGTCGTTCGCGGTCGGCAGCTCGCCCAGCGCGGCAGCAGGTGGTGGTGAGAGCTCACGCAGGCCTCGACTAACAACATCTTCAGCATCCTTCGTTCGTTCCAAAACGGCGGACCATGTCACTGCTTTGCGCTGTCTGGATTCGTTGGATTGGCGTCGAAGGATGCCTCGCTTGCCGCCCCGTTTCGAGTTGTAGCATTGCTTCTTGACTGGACGTGTTTGAATCGGAGATGCGAAAGATGCGAAGGTGGCGAAACTGAACTGGGGCTCTGGTGTGCTTCTGGCGAAAGGGTCTTCGTTGAGAGGCTGCTGCGCCGGGTTGCATTTGCTGTCATTCGAAGCAAGAGAGCCTTCTACAAAACCAGAAGATGGTCCCGTCTCAATCACGACTGGTGAAACTGGCGTGTCTTTCTCTGGAGAAACACAGCAAGAAGTGTTTGTAGTGTCTGGCGCTGCGGCTTCGATAGACTGCAAGACTGTGATATCGTTCTCTGGCGCATTCTTCACTTCTGTTCGTATCTCTTCGTTGCCAGTGGTGTCGACGACCACTGTTGGAGTATGAACCAAGTCCTTGGCTGGTGTAGGGCATCGATCTGTATCTGTCGGCCCGTCAACGTGGTATGATGCGTCTAGGCTTTTGACCACTTCACCCTCAACCGATGACTCGACGTCACCCCTGTTGCTTTCCGTGCCCGTAACATTATCAGCGTCGGTCTCCACTGCCACAGCTTGTGAGACCTCTTGAAGCTCTGTTATTGAGGATTCATGCAGAGGAAGCGGTGCAATCCTGATATCTGGGTCTGCTTCTGCTCGTTCTTGTTCGCAAATGGTTTCGTTTACGTTATTTCCCAACGTGAGGTCTTGAGGCATGGCGAGAGCAAGTGAAGCCACCTGCGATAGGCGTGCCCAAGGACTCGAAGGAACCAGGCGCTGTATAACATTTCTGAGTGAAAACTCGGAGGATTTCTCTTGCGAAGGTGTATAGACCCGCGTCACCGCAACATCGCTACCGTCCTTCATTTCGACTTCTGGAGTAGTGGCTCCTTCGAAAATTTGTGCAGTATCCTGTTCTGGCGAGGCACCTACACGCTCTGTTGCAACTACACCCTCGACCGTTTCGATGACGGGTTGTTCCTCTGGTACATCCAGCATCTGCCCTGAAGTGGGCTGATCGGAGCTCATGAGCGGTGAACAGATGCTGAGACTATTGTCTGAGCCTTGTGACGTATTCTCTTCCCCATTGCAATCATCTTGTACCTCTGCGGCGGAAGTATTTGACTCTTCTGCTTCGTCAATAGCAATATGTGGTACGGTTGGAAGAGGTGTAGGCTGAAGGGAGCTATTGTCTTCGATGAGCTCCAGGGAATCTTCTGCAGAGTCCATAATGGATACCTCAGACTTTTCCTCATCAACGGCGTAATCCGTGACACTCACGGATTGGGTGTCCTCTTCATCATAAGACGTCGCGTCACTGCGTAACTGCGCAGCAATTTCACGACAAACGCTGGATGGGATGTCGTCGCTCGCTACATCGGAAAGCTGATCTGACGAAGTATCACTGAGCATGTCTTGCTCATCGTCAGGTATTCCAAAGTCGTCTTTGGTTGCTTCGTCTTTGGTTGTACCACTTGGTCTAGCACTAACGGTCACTCCTGTACTCATTTCAACCTGGACAACTCCATGTGTGGTAGGCTCTTCAGCATTATTATGCTGAAGAGTTAGGGGAGGAGATTGTACGCTTGAAGCAGTGGCTTGTTCAGTGCGAACTTCGGCATTTGTATCGATATCGTCGTCTGATTCTTCGCCTTGGCTTGTCTCGCTGGATTCTCCCATCGAAACATCGTCTTCGGGAACCGAGGCTGTTTCTGGAAGTTTATCCAACGATATGCTATCGCGGTGTGATATGTCCTCTATGTCTTCATTGGTCTGGTCCTTGGCTAACTTGACTGTATCTCCTTTGCCTGCTTCAGCCGAAACCAAATGCGTCGATTTGCTAGGGCTACCACCAAGAATCGGTGGAAGAGAACTCCTTTTGTTTCTAGGACCATTCAGTTTGACTTGATTTTTGAGAGGCGAGGAGTTTTGTTTGATCAGGGTTGTTTTATGAAGTTTTAGAGACACAGGGGATGAGAGAGTTGCAGCCTGTTGGTCTTGGCTTAGCTCATCTTCCGAGTCGCTGGCGGGCCGATGTGCATTTGTCGTCGTGGTATGTTCGTTGACTTGGGAACGGTATTGAGGCCCTTTCGTTGAAGAAGAAGTCGGGCTTCTGTAAAATCTCTCTGGGGCATTGAGTTGTGCTGGGGCACTGCTAAAAGTTTTTAATTGCGGTGCTGCACGACTTTTGTTGGCAGCGATGTTATCCGAGAATTGATGGCGGCGACTTGAAGCCAAGCTTTTTGGTGCCGGCGGGGAGTATTCGTCAAATTTGCGTTTCCGGATATTTGTCTTGAGCCAGTTTCTCGAACCCTTGCTTTGTTTGTTTTGTTTGCTTGCTAACGGATCGTCGAGAAACGCCGGTGATGATGCCACATTATCTCTCCAGGAACGAACTGCGTCCAGCTCATCATCATCCAAGAACGGATGTCCTGTCTCAGCAATTGATTCCTGCTTAAGGCTTTCTGGGCTGGGCAAGTAGCATTCCGCTTCTTCTTTGTGTTTCTTCGCAATGCGTTTGCCCTTAATGTTTCGAGCGTACTTCTTTGCCGGTACTGGGGGAATAGGCTCGACTGATGTCGTGGCCGTTGAAGTGTTCTCGTATTTTTGATGCTTACTCCATGGGTTCTTCCATCCACTGGCTTTATCAAAGGGCCCTTTCAAGGTTGACGTTAAAATGAAAGGCAGGCTTCCGTCGAGGAATCGTTGACCCGCAAGAGCGAGCCTTTCTCGTCGTATCGAAGGGTTTTCATAGTCGTCATCATCACTGCCAACGTAGAATGTGTCTTCGGCACTGCAATTTGTATCGCAGTGTATGGCGTCTTTGCCCCAAGATAGGACGAGATCTGTTCGTTTGCGGGAAGCCATGTCGCGTGCAGTCCTCGTTGGAACTAGTCGAATCAAACAAGAACTAATTTTGAACAGACATTGATCGATTAGGTTTGCATGACGGTAAGTGTGTCTCCCATGAAGAGCTCGGAGTAAATTGGTAGTCGACGACTGGATGCTTGGTCTTCCGTTGTCAAAGGAGGCTGGTTGGGTCTGATTTCGCACGATTGTCTCATTCTACTTGACCTAGTTGGCGGGTAAGCGGCGTAAAAGTCGTGAATCAATTTACGCGTCGACGCGTTGGACGCAGAAAGGTGGACCCCACAAAGTGGTAGGACGCGGATAGAGTCCCAGAGCAACCAGACGAACGAATAAAATAATTATCAAATAATTTAACACCAAAGAGGATTGAGGCTTTCATATCATGTCTCAGTTGGCCATTTCTGCTAAAAAATTTTACCCTTTTGGGGTGTGCGACGTCAGTGAATTGATTTTCAGTCAGAGGCTTTCGTCTATCAGCTCCAGACAATTCAAACTCGAGATTCTCTTTTTATTCTTTACTAAGGATCCTCATAAATTTCATCGAAAGTCAGTGGCTCTTTTTTCTTGCCTTTTCATTTTATTCAATTCCCGCTTCAGATTATACCAGCATACCCAGGCTGGCTACCTTGAATTTGGCCTAGCACCAGGTTGGCGCGTCGTTGCCAGCTTAAGCTTGTGTTTGGCACCAAGGCGAAGTCGGAGACTAGGAATTATATTGGCGTAAAATTTAATTATTTCCTCCTCAGTTCCACTCAACGGAAAATTTTCAAATTTCGTGATATAAAAGTTAGCATAGCCCGCAACGTGGAGGAATTTCTGATATATATATAATACCCTTCTCACATGGAGCCTCGCATGGGTTGGTCTGTGCTGTTGGCACGGCAACCACACTTTGCCCTGTTTGGATGTTTGGATCAGGCGGCACGCGAAAAACATCCCGCGTGTCATTGACCGTTGAATCGGCACTCTTTTGACCAACTTGTCTTGTGTATTAATTGCCATTTGTTTATATTGGGCAGTTTTACTCGACAATCCTTTTTCTATTGAAGTTTAGTTCCCCTTCGATTCCATAAACGCTCCCACTTCAACGACAAGCGATTGGCGCTTTGTTTGCGTCTCGTAGTACATTGCGATGACATAGTCTGCAGCACCGTGAAAACTCATTGTTTTTCCTACCATTTCCAACATGGAGCACCACGCATGGTTGGACTCCCTTTCTGATGATTGGGTATCCCAGCCAGAGTCTGATGGCTCACTGCCGCAATTACCACTCATGAGGGACAACGATGGACCGACAAAACCATCCGCTGTCCCAAGTCGAATCCCACTTCGAGCTGCTGGCTCCAAGCCGCTTTACTCGCCATCGAATCCGAATAGTAGCAATGTTTTGATCGAACGAAGCGCAAATGAGATCAATATGACGCGCAACCGTCCATCGAGGCTTTCTAAGGAAGTCAAAGTCACACAAGGCGACGACCGCACCGTCTCCATTGCTACTAATGGATCGGTTGTTCACAACAAAATGTCACCAGAATCCGCTCCAAACAGGGAGGGGTCGATACCAGAGTGGAAGCGAAGGCTTGTGTATGGTCAGCTGCAGTATGGCGAACAGAAAGACTTGTTTTGCTCTGCAGCGACAGGTTTGCAGGACATGTTCAAACCACCATCCGTGGAGGGCGATGAGCAGGAAGATCAATATGACGCCCATGAGATATCGATGCCCTCTAGCCCTCCATTGTATCAGTATGGCGTGGATGAGGATATTGACCGCCTTGTGGGACTTGCTGAAGAGGAGGAGCACGACTACCCAGACCAAGTAACGCCTAGCCCCAGCCCTAGAAAGGTTAAACGCGGCATCACCTACACAAAAACGTTTGAGGATGACTCTGCCCTCGAAGACCGCTACAGCGCCAACGATTTCTACCAAGAGACACCAATTCGGCCTGCCTCGGATCAACAACAGACGGCGAAAGACGCGCTTAGGGTGCCGTCAGAAGCCCAGTTTGCTCAACGAAAAGCAAGCGCCTGTAGCGATACACACAACGAAGACTTTAGCCCGATATTTATTGGTAGACACGGCGACGAGGACGGCCACGTCGAGTTCGGCCCAATTGAGATTCCTGCTGACGAGCTCCATGACCGTCTGGAGCAGCTTCAGCATAGTCAGCTTGAAGCAGACTCTCCCGACCGCGCTTCCTATCAGGGCAATACAGTTAGTCGCGCGTCGGAAATAGCAGCCGCAGAGCGATTTGCGAAGAACGGGGCGCATGTAAACTTGCGCCGTGGTGGTAGATCGACCGACGGATCATTTTACAACAGGGCCTTGAGTCCTGACCTTGGCGTTGACACTTCTGAGATGCTACCTGAGGAGTCGCTACAGGCCAGCACGCCCAAGGAATTCCCATCTGTGCGAACTAGCCAACCTAGCGTTCGTAGCCAAGCCGACGTATTACGCAGTCCATCTTTGCCACGGGCCCCTTTCCCAAGCCCCGATAAGCGGCAGCTCAAGGGAAATTCCACGGGTGTGCTAGGGAGCAGTCCATTGAAGCTATTTGAACCTTACGATACATTTACAAACCAGACCCTGCTTCGACGTATCAGCCAATTTGAGGAAGCTGGTTCTGGTCGCAGCTCGCAACTATCTACACATGCGAAAGACTCTGTAAAGCATGAGCCACCCAAGGAAAACATTGAGCCTGTCGTCAAGGCCGTGAGAGGAAGCAATCCCTCATTAGATACTCGCCGTGTCCTCAGCAAATTTGGAGGCACCGACTTGAACAACTTTGAGTTCACTGGAGACTTTTCCAGTGATGCTGCCAATGATCAGTCCCCCAGCCTGCATTTCATGTCAGGAGCACCGATCTACCCCCTCTCACAGAGATGTACTGGTCATGGATCAGCCAGTCTCAGCCTGCCACGCCGACGAGAGATATCAGGCCAGACTGATGCAGCATCGTTGCCAGGCACTCCGCACAGAAAGCCGAGTCTTACAAAATCGACGACACTGCCGCCAGAGTCTGCCATAGAATCCAAGCGACCCCGGACATCGCCTGTAAAAGATCCAACCCCCAAACGTCGGCGAACCCTTCACAAGTCCGATATTGCCTTTGGCAAAGATATTCTCAAGGCATTGGAAGAAGTAGAAAACGATTCTAAATGTGGCCATAGCAAGAAGCGCCAAGATTCACGACCTGGTGAATTCCAGCTCGCAAGCCCCGAAGTCCTCGCAGCCAGATCGATTCTCCAACCCATGTCGCCTGGAAGCAGCCGAACATCATCCTACGGCAGCCAACAGAGCATGTTGCGCCACGCACCCGCCGCAGCAAAGAGTCATATGCGCACACAAGCTGCCAACTCCGGCCTGCCCAACGACTCCGACAGAAAGCCGTCCATCCGCACACAAGACTTCGTTGACCAAGCCGCTCAAATCATGGCCATGATTCGCAACCAAGTCAAACCGCCCGGAATGGCTAGTGTGGAGGAATCGGAGCAGGAACACGAGAATTTCCCAGAACCGGAACCCGAAAAAGAAGGCTTATCACACCAAGAGTCGACTTATGAGCCATTCTCTCGCCCTCCCAGTCGTGAGGTGAAACCTACGCCCAGACTAGCAGAGCAACCAAGCGACCCAGCACTGGCGGATAGGCTCAGAAAATACCGGGAGTTTAGCGACATGGGTGATATTATTTCGTCGTCAATGCGCTCTGTCAGTCTCGCTCAGAACGCGATCCGGGCAGCTCAAGAAGTTGAGCGGCAGATTGAGAAGCGAAGCCTTTCGCGATCGTCTGGGCCATTTAGTGTTGAAGGCGACATCATCAGCGACCTGCCAAACGTCCGCATATCCGCAAACTCTCATACCGATGCTGAATACTCTTCATCAGCTCACAACACTAACAACACAGTCCCAACAAGGTCTTCCACAGGTTCAGATTCTAGACGAACGATATTGCCTGAGACAATTTCACATCTAATTCCGGATCGGGTTGGAAGTATGTACCTCGACAAACAGCAAAACATATGGATTAAGAAGAAGGAGGCTGAGTTAAATGAGCTTCCTTCGCCTGTATCAGACAGCAGTGATGAAGATCCCTTCGCCAGTATACCGGATTTGTCAGTGGACATGACACAAGAGATGGCAAACTTGCATCGCGCGATCCAATCATCCGAGACAGACGTCGTCGAGCACCAGCCAATTCCCAGGATGGTATCGGCTGCTAGACACGAACTTGAGAAGCTCGAAAACCGTGTCCGCAATAGCTCCGCCGATCTCAACAACGATACCACTAACCTGTTAAACGAGGCTGAACAAGCCCAGGACAATGGGCAGGTCTCAACTCGCCGCCGAAACCTTACCATCACTTTCTCTTCCCCTATTGCCTCTGTCATTCAGGACGTACTTCCCGAGGATCTGGACAGCCTTGAGGATGATGACGGCTCAATTGAGCAACTAGGTGTCCTAGATGGCAGCGAAAATCAATCCCCAACCCATGCGCCGACTTCGAGAGCAATGCAGAATGGTACCCATAGCTCAACACGGGGCAACACCAGTGGCCCAGTCCGCTACTCATCCATTCGCGGGAAAGACTTTATTCCTCGGCCTGTGTCTCGAATTGACGAACAGGATGAAGAAAGTACTGTTGAATTGCCCGTTGCCCATGACCGTCAAGTCAGTTTTCTTGGCGAGAATAGTCTTGTCATGAGCCGCAAAACTCCCAACAACCGACGCACATCTCTCAGCTTTGTAGTCAACCAGGGATCTGCAAATAACGCCTTAACCTTAGCAGGAGATGAAAGCATAGTGATTGGGGGCAATGTTGGCAAACTATCGCTCAGCCCCCTCTCTGAATTCACCCTCAACCAAGTTGACCAGTCCTTCGGCCTGGAAGTCAGCTATGTAATGGGGCAGCGACATCTTTCAACTGGCGATGGATCGAAGCGAGTGATGTCCATGACGATAAGAGATCTTGTGGACCGACTCAGTGAAGTAGAGCCATTCGAGCCGTACTGGGAGGATATTTCAGAGCTAGACATTCACGACAAGCGCTTATCTAGCTTGCACATGCTCGACGAATTTTGCGGCAAGATTATCAGTCTCGATGCATCAACGAATATCTTGGGACATTTGGAAGGCATCCCATCTTGCGTGAGGCATTTGAAGGTTTCAAACAACAGGTTGACCGAACTGACGTCTTGGGACCACCTCATGAACCTTCAATATGTTGATATCTCGGGCAATGACATCAAGAGTCTCTCAGCATTGAAAAATCTTGTGCATCTTCGCAGTGTGCGAGCGGACAACAACCAGATCACTAGCTTGGACGGACTAGACCAGCACGACGGCCTGCTTTCACTGAGGGTCAGAGAAAATCTGATTGAAGAACTCGATTTCTCGACTCTTGCTTTGGAGAGGTTGGCGGATCTTGACGTCAGCGGCAACCAGATCCACACTGTTTGCAACTTGGAAGACATGCCAGCGCTGTCTCGACTCAACCTAAGCGGTAACCAGCTACAGGCTCTCGAACTGGACTCTGATGTGACGACTCTGCGCTACTTGGACTTGAGCGACAACGATCTTGACGGTCTAGATGTGAGCAAGTTTCCCAATCTGCATACACTCCACGCAGACCGAAACCAAATATCGCACGTTAACGGACTTCAGCGGGCCAGACGACTTGACAGCCTGTCTCTTCGCGAACAAAGAGGTGAAGAACCCCTCGATACAAGCTTCTTGACAGGTGGCTATGAGATCCGCAAACTGTACTTGTCTGGTAATCTTCTCGGCTCTTTCCAAGTCAAGGTGGACATGCTTAACCTTCAACTTCTTGGTTTGGCGAACTGTGGACTCGACAAGCTGCCTAAGAACTTGGGACAGCTGACACCTAACTTGAGAACGATAAACATCAACTTCAATGCTATATCCGACCTGTCAGCTTTGCGCTATGTCCCGCGCCTCAAGAAATTGTTGGTGGCTGGCAACCGTCTTGCCGACTCAACGTCAGTCACTGAGCTGTTAACCGACTTCCCGCATCTCACTCGACTTGATGTCAGAGACAACCCCATGACATTGGGATTCTACGCACCGTGCCAAGCGCTAGTCTCTACAAAGGGCGAAGATAATGGAGATCGATTCACATTGCCTGACACTGACCCGGAGCGCGATGCCACTTATGCAAGTCGTTTGGACGAAACTACGAAGCTTCGAAGACGGTTGCACCAGGTAGTCCTGACAGCTAGCTGCAAGCGACTACGGGTGCTAGATGGCCTTGCTATCGACAGAAACGAAATATTAGCGATTGACACTGCCTTGCAAAGCTTGATTGACGATGGACTGCTGCCAGATATCGGCCAACTTTCTAAGTGGGCCAGATCCAAAAAGAGCCGAACAGCTGAAGACCAAGATGCGTTGAAGGTGCAACAGAACAGCAACAACGCGAAAGAAGAGGAGGACAAGGAGGAAGAGGAGGTTGAACAGCCGCAAAGCAGCCGATGGCGTGCTGAAGACAGCTTTGCTTAAGTTACTCGCAAGGAGAAACGCTGACGAACATGTTGGAGTTCGAATTATTGTACATTTTGATGGCTTTTGTTTTTCTGGGTGGATAGTTACATGACGAGCGTTTAACGACGGTATGTGGGAGGGATCAGGATTGGAAGGGATCTTATTAATGAAGACGAAGCCAGGATAGGCGTTTTGTTTGTTCAAGCCTTTGTTTGTTTTCGCATGGGAAAGCATCTTGCTACGGCGCATGGATACGAATAGATGAATTTACTGCATAAAGTTAGAAGAATTGCTGTTTGAGTCACCATCGCCGCATCCCCGACGATTCGTTTGAACCATGTTTCATATTGATTCATCGTCCCAGCTGCGTGACGATCCAGTCGTCCTCCGCCAAGTTTATTGCTGAGCTCCGCTTCTCGGGCTCCCACTGCAGCATTTTACTCATCATGCGTAGAAACAATTCTTTGTCGCTTCTTTCTAGTGTTGTCTCTCTCCCCCGGAGGGATGTCGGACCGTTGAGCAACTGAGGGGCTTTGAATTCACCGTTGGAGAAGAATTCGCTACTCCTTTGACCTATTTTGATCATATGTCGAGGGGGAGGGCCAAGAAGATCGATCATTTCCGCAAGATGTCCCCGACTGCGGTATCTGTCAAGTTCTGGATCTTGGCCGGTGAATAAGCGGTCGCGTTCAAATAGGTCCCAGATCTATGAAACTCAGTTAGACCTGTGGTGGACGCACCTTTCTCCTGTGTGCGAATGGCCTACTTGCCAGGCATCCAACATTCCAGATATCTATCCTGGATGTCCATGGAACTTCCAATATGACTTCTGGTGCCCGATAGGTGTCTGGCTGTACGTCCCCTGTGTGTTCAGTATCGCTACTCACAGCTGATCCGAAATCGCACAGTATTGGCGCGCCAACCTTTGCCGGAGTTTCAAGCTCGCGAGACATGTAAATGATTCCACCATTTTCCTCTTTTCGTGGGCTAGGTTTCGAAAGCTCCTGTCGTTCGAAATTTTCTAGAACTGACACATAATTCAAGCCAAACATGATGTTATCAACTCTTATGTCTAGAGATTTGACACAATTATTGCAAGTTTCAGGGAAGGGCATCATAACGGGGCTCTTACCAGTGTGTACTATCTGACATTCTGAATGTAAGTAATCCAGCGCCAAAAACAGGCGATGGAGTGTGAGAGCAATTACTCCGCTAGGAAGTCTCTGCGTGGGGTTACGATACAGAAAATCGTGAAGACTCTCCCAAAGCCGCGTATGTACGAGGCACTCGTGTTTCATATGGTTCTACCTCGAACGAATCAATGAGCGCCCTGACAGCCTTTCGGCCAGGGTGTGATTTTGACCCTCGATCAATGCGGGAGTACATTTGGCACTCGTGTTTCCATTGCTCTCCCAGCGCTGCTGCTGTGACGGATATTTTGATTGTGACATAGCGCCGATACCTGCGAGGGTGGAATCAGATTAGTCGCAACAGATCGCTTCCCTTGCAGCAATTTTCTTACGGCATATCACGCGCCAGCCACACTGTTGATGTAGAGCCGTACCCTAGCTTTCCAACGACTTGATAACGTTCTTTGAGAACCTGACCTAGACGAGCGGGAAAATATTGTGAGGTTGGGTGGTGAGGGAGAGTCTCTTCCTCGATCTTGAAGGTCGCAGGTAAACGGTCAAAGTTCGTAGTTGGAAAGATGAGAGGGCTCCGTGGCCGTTTGAACCACTTGAACGGCCTCAAGAATGGCATTTTTGAAAGCCTGATCCGCTACACTTGACGAAAGTGCTTGAGATGCTCGGCTTGAACAAATCCCAACCAGGTAGAAACGTGTCTTGATGACTGAATGAAAAGTGGTGGAGTGTACTAAAGCACATAGTAGTCAGCTGATTTTGCAGAGTTAAGTTTTCCGCATAAAGCGAATAATTAATCATGAATAAACTTTCGTTGGTTGACCGTTACAGGGTGATGTGTAGTGTCGGCGACGGCGACTTACAGGTCTCGCCGGCTGTTTGGAGTAGTCCCTGTATCGCCGCGATATGCCTTATTTTGAAAACGGCGATCTAGAATGACCGATATTCTCCCGTCGCTATAATGAATATAATTCATCATATTTTATCTATTAGAGTTTACATCTCTTTGCATGCCAAGTTGCTTTAGAATCCACTCATCCCCTGCCAACTCTCGTGCAGAGCTACGCTTTTCAGGTTCCCATGGTAACATCCTTCGCATCATACGCAAGAAGCGGGTTTTATCTTCACCCTGCAAGGTGGTTTCTCTATCTTCAAGCGGCACGGGGCCCTTCAACAGGCAAGTTTCTTTGAACTCGCCTTGTTCGGAAAAAAATCTGCGACTCAGGGCTCCTCTGGCAGTGAACTCCGGGGGAGGCGGGCCAATAAGGTCAATCACCTCAGCAAGATGGGCTCGTGTTCGGTATCGATCTACTTCCGGATCACGACCAGTAAACAAGCCTCTGCCTTCAAAAATATGCCATATCTGCGGAACGGCAGGAATAAGTAAGTGGTTAAAGTTCATCAGTAGCACTAGAGCCACTGGTGAAATTAGACTTACCATACAGCCAACATTCCATATGTCGACACTGTATGTCCATGGGACATCAAGCATTACTTCCAGGGCACGGTAGGCGTTGGGTTGAATGTCTTCTCTGTGCTCAATACCTCCGACTACGGCAGAGCCAAAATCACAAAGAATAGGGTCGCCCATTGGGCTGGGATACTGGAGCTCACGGGACGTGTAGATCGTCCGATCTTCCTCTTCCTTCTTCGGACTGGGGCTCTGAAGCTCGTTTTGCTCAAAATCGGTTAGAACGGATTCATCGATGATACTGAACATGATATTGTCTGCTTTGATATCTTGTCGACAAACTGGTTAGCCATGCCTAGTGATGAATTGGTGACAATGTTACGGCAACACACACCCGTATGAATCATGTTACACTCAGTATGTAAATAGTCTAAAGCTAAGAAAAGGCGATGGAGGACAAATGCTAAGACTGGGCTGGGAAGCCTCTGTATGGGATTACGATGGAGAAGTGCCCAGACATTCTCCCATGATGGCGTGTCGACGAGATATTCGTGCTTTTTATCTGCTCGCCTGTCGATTTTGAAAGAGTCCAAAAGCGACCTGACTGCTTCTTTTCCTGGATGTGAGTTTGGACCAGCATTAACACGACTGTACATGTTTAGTTCGTGATTTAGTTGAGCGGGCGCCATGGACCCCGACTCGATGTATATTTTCAAAGTCACAAAGCGACGAAACCTGTCATTTGACGATTGGTTAGCTAAGGTGGAGATATGTGTTGCAATTATATGGTGGTGAAACTTTACATCATATCCCTGGCAAGCCAAACTGTTGAAGTTGTCCCGAATCCTAACTTTCCCGCGATCTGGTATCGTTGTTTGAGAGTTTCTCCTATCTGCGCTGGATAGTATCTTGAAGCAACATAGTCTGGTAGAGTTTCTTCTTCAATCTTATGTGCAGCCGGTATTCTGGCGAAACTCGCATTGGAGAATGAGATTGGTGCCCATGACCGACCCAGCCGATGGGAATGCTGTATGAAGGGTCGCATGGTGCAGATAAATGAATGGGAGTGAAGTCTCAGGAGGATGTCGCTATTTGCCCTATTTTGTTTTATTTTTACCGATCAGTCAGTTTGTGTAACCATCGTGGTTAATTAAGTTTATGCTTTTTGTTGTTGTTGCCTGGGGAGAGCATATCGGCTGTATTCACTGTGTTGAGCCCATTGACATGAATTTGCAGTATTGTCGCCCGGCAGCCTTGTGTTTAGGTATCTGTAGCATCCTTGCGTTGACGTTAGGCGGCTCCAACCGCAAAGCTGCCGCACAAAGCCGTCGCTAGCAACAGGGTTCGGGACGTGCAAAACGCCCTGTTGTCGCCTGCATTTGCAACAGCTACATGCCTTGTAAAGGTTAGCGCCTTCAGGCTCCCTTCCACTATTGTCCCCCGTCCCTCCCTGTTTCCGCGCAGTGTCTCACTGCCCCTGTCCAATTGAACCCCACCAAATGCCCCCAAGCAGACTCCACGCTGCGCCAGAATGACCACCCAATGTCTCACCCATAGGCTGAGGTTAGCGGGCTTTGAGGGCCTCGACTCGCCCCGAGACGCTCCAGGAAGCCCAAGGAAGCCCCCAGCGGTCCCCAAAACCTGGTTCGCTAGCGTGTGTCGAAACGACTGGACACGCCATCGACGACGAGGTGGATTACATTTGTCAGGCGTCATAGGACCAACTTGACGCAGCTCAACAATCAACACTCGGGCGCGAGCGATAACCTAGACTACGACAATACACATTTGGAGCTTGCAAGCCGTTTCTTGCAACCCCGAATCCCGCCACAATAAAGCAGTAACCACATCGACCAGGCTGTTTCTGCAGGCCGTCCGCAGCAGAGGCATGCCATGGAGGACATCACTGTAGAGCATGCTCCCTTGCAGCTCCAACGTTCTGTGTCCCAACAAAGTGCATCCTCTGCGCGTTCCTATAGAAGCGTGCGAGGCGGCCGGAGTCGAAGGCTTCTCAGTCAACACAGCAGCTCAGCTAGCAGAGCTAGCAGCATCGCCGCCAGCGACAAGTCACTCACGAGCTTTCCCAGCTTCTCTCCAGAAAGCCCAAACGCGAGGCGCCACCTCGGCACCGATGACGACCCCGAACGATTAAAAACAGCAACCCAAGAGTCCGAAAACAACAGTAGACACGTCAGAAACGTCAGTGGACGAGCTTCATCCATTGTCGAGAGCTTGACGGACCAGAGCGGATCTCGCGATGCTCTCTTTGAAGACTCTCCGCTCAATAGATCTGTCCCTGGTGCGTTACATCAGGCAGATGACAAACATATAGAGCGCTTGGTTGCGAGACAAGGAGCTGTTACTCTGGTCAGGCAGCTAGCTGAGGACCTCGCGCGACGAGATGCACAAATATCGGCCTTACGACGGAGAGCTGACGAGCGCGAGCGAGCTTTGAAACGGATTCTTAGAGAATGTGGTCTGTCCAACCTCGATCTAGAGACTCGTTTGCGAGCTGTGGAGACGGAGATGAAAAGGGATGATGCGCTGAGGGGTCGAGACGGTGAACTCAGTGATCTAATGAGCGTCGCAATGCAGGATACGGTTTCTGAGAGCATATATGGCGAAACAGAATTCAGCGGCAGCACGCTGCGAGGAAGTGCTACTATGTCCAAGGCTTCTGGCCGCGACGCAGGCAAGGGAACTATGCGAGGATGGAAGGATTATATCTGGGGATCGGGCACAGCCAAAAAGTCAAGTCGAGGAAGCAGTGTAAACGGCGAAGGCGGCACAGTAGCCACAGCGATCAGAAACCAACCCGGAGTCGAGCGACGACCGACGTTACAAAATGACTTGTTTGATCCTCCAGATTCGCAGTCAGTGGGCAAGACATCTAGTAGAGCGTCGAGCATCTATTCTGGCTATGCATCTGACCGTAAGGACTCAGAATCACTTGCCAGCAGAGCTTTGAGGCTTGTAGCCGGCGAGGCTACAGCTTCAGAGCCCAGAGGACGTGCTGCTAGCAACAGTGATTTGATTCAAAAGCCCAGGACTGTCTCTACAACAAGCCACCGCACTGCGCGGTCTGCTACGGCGGCTGCTGTGACCACCGGACCAAAGGCGCTTATGGCCATGCGCCGCGCGACGCCCTCATCTGCAACACCGGCAACTTCGAAAGCACAAGCACAAGAGCTTTGGGGCACGATGGCATCTACGCCACCCACCAGCACAGCATCCCGCCAAGAGAGTTATGGTCCTGTTGAGATGGATGCGATTCTGCCACCAGAATCACAGCCACCGACATTGAATCAGATGTACAACAACTACTCGAATAGCAAGCATCTCACCGACCGGTTTGGCTTCATTTATGATCAGCGTCGCAAGAAACGACAACGCGAGGCGACTGAGAGTACAGGCAGACTGCGCCAGGGCAGCAGGGCAGAGATGCTAAGCAACGGCCGCTCGGGCATATCACCAAATCTTATAGACGACTTACCTAGCCCGAAATGGAGCGTATCTAGCGAAGGACGACCGGCAACTCCAGGCAGTACGGAGGAGCGCCTCCAAGAAGAGGGCAAGCCGAAGCGTTGGCAGGACTACTTGAAAATTGCGACATTTCCGACAGAACTATTGAGTCACACTCCTAGCGTGAGTGCGTCTGCGATTGAAGTTTTAGAGGCAGTTGAAGGTCATCAGGCTGCTCAGGATGAAGCAAACGAGCCAAAGCGAGTACCCAGCATTAAATCAACCGACGCTGGACTTTTGCCAGTTGCTAGCACAACGACCGCTATTGACAATGAAGCCAGTGCAACAACAGAGCCAGAGCCAACCAATGTGCCTGAAGTGCCAGACGACACTGAGCCGGTCAAATTACTGTTACAGCAGCTGAGCGAGGTGCATGACTCTTTGCAGCGAGATAAGACAGTCCGATGGAATGACTTCCTGCGTAAAGTTCGAGCAGAACGAAAGCGCGAAGGCGATGCTGCCGTTGCGGCTGCTGCAGCGGTTGCGGAAGCTCGATACGAACGCCCTGCAGTCATTCTACCCGAAGCCAGAGTTGGAGACGGTGAGATGATTGGCATCTCAAACCTCGGCAACAAGGGCAAAGTTGGGCGTGCGAAATGGAACGAGTTCAAAAGCCTTGTTGTTGGAGGCATTCCCGTTGCATATCGTGCCAAGGTCTGGTCCGAATGCTCCGGAGCCATGGCTCTTCGTGTCCCCGGCTACTACGATGATCTGGTGGCTCAAAGCCCAGATGCAGACGACCCAACGGTAGTAGGCCAGATCCAGATGGACATTCACCGGACATTGACGGACAACATTTTCTTCCGAGAAGGACCTGGTGTGCAGAAGCTAAACGAAGTACTACTGGCGTATTCGCGACGCAATCATGAAGTTGGCTACTGCCAGGGCATGAACCTAATAACCGCAAATCTTCTCCTCATCACCCCATCAGCCGAGGAAGCGTTTTGGATCTTGGCATCCATTGTGGAAAATATACTTCCGCAGGGCTACTACGACCAGTCACTGATTTCATCTCGTGCGGATCAGCAAGTCCTTCGCCTGTATGTGTCTACGGTACTTCCTAAGCTGTCCGCGCATCTGGATTCACTCTCGATTGAGCTGGAGGCTCTTACTTTCCAGTGGTTTTTGTCAGTATTTACAGACTGTTTGTCCGCTGAAGCTCTGTTTCGAGTATGGGATGTCGTTCTCTGCACCAACGACGGTAGCACATTCTTGTTCCAAGTAGCGCTGGCGCTGCTGAAGCTAAATGAGCAAAACTTGTTGAAATGCGACACCCCTGCAGGTATTTACACATACATCAACCACCATATGACAGAGCATGCAATCAGTATAGATGGATTGATGCAGGCGAGTGAAGGCCTGAAGAGAGTTGTGAAGAGAGACGAAATCGAGCAGAAGAGAGGCAAGATTGTAGATGAGGAAAGAAATCGATGATACCCTTGATGATAGATTTAACTACACTAGACTAGCCATGAATTTAGCATTGTGTTTTTTTTCTTTTGAATCCCGATATCTCCCTTTACATATTTATTCATGTCAATTCGCAACCAAACGTCTTAAATCCAGGGTCCAAAAGATTACAATATCACATCCGGCATGTGAGTGACGCTACGGCCCCACTATCATAGCCGAGGTCCGTACCTTGAATGGAGTTCAATATCAAGCTTCATAACCATCACTCTCTCCCTCATCAACATCAATTCAAAATCTCTCAAATCAAATCAAAATGGCTGCGCAATTATTCAGCATCCCCATTGAGCCCGTCGGCGCCCACCCCGGCGGCACCATAGTGTGCACCTCGCCCTCCACCAACGTCTACCTGTTGACCTGGACGTCACCTCCGGACAACCGCATCACGACGCCGTTCTGCAAGGCGCTGCTCGCGGCGCTCGACGTGATTGAATTTGGCGACTACACTCCTGGTGTCGTCATCACCACTAGCGGAATCCCCAAGTTCTACTCCAACGGATTGGATCTGGAGCATGCCATCAACACGCCTGGGTTCTGGGCCCTGTTCTACTCTGTATGGAAGCGCTTCCTCACGTAAGTTTCACTCACAACACTCATCAAGTCACTTAATCAATCAATCACTAACACTTCATAGCTTTCCCATGCCCACTATTGCCCTCCTCAACGGCCACACCTTCGCCGGTGGCCTCATGCTCTCAGTCGCTCATGACTACCGTCTCGCCCCATCTCCCAAGGGTTTCCTGTGCCTGAACGAGGTCCTCTTCGGTGCCCCCCTCAAGCCCCCCATGGCTGCCATCTTCCGCCACAAGCTCTCGCCTCCTACGTGTCGCGCGCTGGCCCTGGAGGCTCGTCGCATGACTGGCGATGATGCCGTTGCGCTGGGTGTGGCTGATGCTACGGCTACGGGCCTTGATGATGCACTTGCGTTCATTGAGAAGTACAACTTGCTCGAGAAGCCCAAGGCTGGCGTCTATGGCGTCATCAAGGCTGAGTTGTATAACAAGCTCATCAAGGAGTTGGACGGTGAGGGGCTGGAGACTGAGGAGAAGAGATTCGATGCCACGCAGGAGAGGGATGCGGAGAGGAAGGAGTTTGGAAAGGTCTGGCTCGAACAGTGGAAGAAGGGATCTAAGCTGTAAATTTACCAAAATCAGAATGTACCAATAAATTATAGCCTTCTTTGTTGTTGCATTCTGTCCCGTCGTCTGATCTAGTGTGGCATCGTGCCGCTGCGGTTTCTGGGCCTAGACGTACGCTAGTATTGCCAGCGTCGCTGCCCAAGTTCAGCTCTGTCTTCGCTAGCATTTTTGTGACAGAGGCGGAGACGCGGGGGGTAGTGACTCGGTCTGTGACTTGAATTATTGACTGTTGGCTTCGTTTCGTCTTGCTGGTGGTGTGCACAGGGATTAACCTAGTACCGGGCGAGGGAAGCCGCTAGGCTTGGCTGCATACAGAAGGCATTCTACATATGGCACATTTCCAATGACCATCAACGCCTTTGCCGTCGCCAAGGCAAAATCGATCTCGGGCTTGGCTCGCCTCTTCAGCCCATCGCTTGAGCGTCCCCATCACTCGGTTTCCGAGACCTTGATTCCAGACTCCTGAACAAACTATCAGACCAATTCGCCGACGCACTATTTGTAAAGTCAACTCTATCCATGGCACGCTGACAAAAGTGACTGCCGAGAAAGCTTCTTACCCCAGCATCGGTCTAAGCGAGGGGCTTGCCACGACAAAAGTTCCTCTCCCAGAAAGAGGTGAAATCGCATGCACGCGAAAGAAGCCCTGCTGTCAGATATGCAATGCGGGGGAAATGATTTATTACAGAGCTAAACAATTGCCCCCCCGGACTATCAGTTCGCACTGGGTTGGCATAGCGTGGTTTCAAAGGAACATTTTACGTGATGGATGACTTAGTCGGTGCCTCAATTAGGAAGGACATTGACTACCAAGCTGGGAGTAAATCACACTCTATCTCGGATAAATCGGCGATTCCTTGGCAGCGAAATTTCACTAGTTCGCTTTTAAGGTTTCAATCAATGTCGAAAGTTGCCACGACCGGCACATGACAGCGAATGGGAGGCTTTTGTAGCGAAACCCTGGTTAGGTTTTTGGTCTAGTCTGCCTTAGCGAGAGGGCCGACGCCTGTCAGCTTGTCAAAGGCCAAACCTGTTTCAGCAAGTCGTTGTGCCTAGCTGCCCTGACAAACGTGTGTAGATCAGACAAAAGGTCCTCTATGGTCTGATTTGGATTTTGCTGGGGAAGGTCATTATGTAAAGACTTGGACAAGTGCGAGATAAGAGATGATGCCTTCAACATCATGGTGTCATTGTGTATAAATACAAGCTGGGCGCTTCATGTTGAATCAAGTTCTTTAGCAGTGCCTCAATCTCTGGCATTACCCCCGTTTATTACTCGATAACCTTTTTATTCTACATTGTTATTTACTTCTTTACTCGACAGTAGCAATCATGCAGGCTGGACTTTTCGCCTTGATGGCCACCCTCGTGGCGGCCTCTCCCGTCGTCCAGGACATGGTTATCAAGTCTGCCCTCAAGGCCGTTCCTCAAGGATGGGAACTTCACTCCGAGCCTTCTGGCGCGCACACCATCAACATGCACATCGGTCTCAAGGAGGAGAACCTTGACAAGCTTCACAACCGCCTGATGGAGATCAGCCACCCCGATCACGCCGACTACGGCAAGCACATGTCCAAGGAAGAGATTGATGCTCTTACCGCCCCTACTCACGCTACCGTCAGCGCTGTTGAGGCTTGGCTCAAGTCCCATGGTGTCAAGACTGGTCCTGTCTCTAACGGCTTCATGGCCGTCACCGTCACTCTGGACCAGGCCGAGAAGATGCTCGACACCAAGTACGGAGTCTACCACAACGCCGAGAAGAACAAGTACACGCTCCGCACCACCGCGTACAAGCTGCCCAAGCACCTCCACGACGCCATCACCGTTGTTCAGCCCACCACCATGTTCAGTGACATGGGCATGTTCCGCGACAACGTCAAGGCCTCTGCCAAGCCTCTCGACCATGAATCCGCTCTTCAGACCCGGGCTGGCTGCGGCTTCGGAGTTACTCCATCTTGCCTTCGTTCGCTCTACAACCTTGGCAGCTACAACCCCAACTCTGGCAAGACCTCCATTGGTATCACCGGTTACTTGGGCGAGCGAGCCAACCAGCAGGATTTGAGCCAATTCCTGAGCCAGTACACCAACTTCCCAAGCTCTGCCCGTGACCAAATCTTGCTTGTCAACGGCGGTTCCAACTCCGGATCTGGCACCATTGAGGCCAACTTGGATACTCAGTAAGCAATCATCCCCTCTCCTTACAACGCCGTACAGCACTAACAGAGTTATAGGTACGCCATGGGTTTGACTTACCCCGTCAAGAACGTCTTCTGGGAGACTGGCGGAGAGCCCCCCTTCAACCCTGACCAAGGTACCCCAAGCAACACCAACGAGCCCTACCTCGACTGGCTCAACTACGTCTTGGGACAGAGCTCCATCCCCCAAACCATCACCTCTTCCTACGGTGACAACGAGCAAACTGTTCCCCGCGACTACGCCGACAGTGTCTGCAACCAGTTCATGAAGCTTGGCGCCCGTGGTGTTTCCTTCTTGTCCAGCTCTGGTGACGGAGGTGTCTCCGGTGGCCAGCCCAGCCAGTGCCAAGCCAACGATGGATCTGGAAAAACCAAGTTCCTCCCAACCTGTAAGACTCTCCTATCCCTCACAAGCTGATACTCAGTGTACTAACACAACACAGTCCCTGCCACTTGCCAGTACGTCACCGCCGTCGGCGGCACTTCTGGAAGCGGACCCGAGAGTGCTGCCCAGCTCTCTAGCGGTGGTTTCTCCGAGTACTACTCTGCCCCCTCCTACCAGGCCAACCAGACCTCCGCCTATGTTGCCAGCATCGGCAGCCAGTACTCTGGTCTCTACAACCCCAAGGGTCGTGGATTCCCCGACATCGCCGCTCAGGCTTACAACTATGCCATCATCCAGAATGGCGGCCAGAACTCTGTGGCTGGAACTTCTTGCTCCGCTCCTACTGTCGCCGGTATCATTGCCAACCTGAACGATTACCTTGCCAGCCAGAACAAACCTCCTCTTGGTTTCCTCAACCCCTTCCTCTACTCCAAGGGTTTCGCTGGCTTGAACGACATCACCTCTGGTAGCAACCCTGGATGCAGAACCAACGGATTCAGTGCCAAGAAGGGCTGGGACCCCGTCACTGGTCTTGGATCTCCTGATTTTGGCAAGCTCAAGAACCTTGTCTAAAATCAATTCTATCAGAAGGATGCCGATGCAGCTCGGATTGTCGATTGTGAATATCTTATGATTTAACCGTACATAGTCAAGAAATGTAAATAGAGTAAAAAAAATCAAGCTTTTGTTATTTCAACCTTGTAAAAGCGAAGTACAATTCATGCTCACATGCTTACTGACACAATGAAAAAAATGGTACTGAAGATCGAAATTCTTGTTGGTGGAAGAAGATGTTTGTTCCAGCCCCTCGCGTACCTGATTCCGTTAGTGGCGTCGACCCCTGCAACCGCACTTTAGCGATCAATTACAGTGGAGACCTTCATCTGCCAGCTGTTCAACACCACCCACCACCACAATCTCCAACGCTCCTTAAACATCACCACAAACAACATCATGCCTCCCAAACTCCCAGGCACTGTCGTCTTCTTCCATCCAGACCTTGGAATCGGCGGCGCCGAGCGTCTCGTCGTCGACGCCGCAGTCGGTCTCCAATCCCGCGGCCACAAAGTCGTCATCTACACCAACCACTGCGACCCATCCCACAGCTTCGACGAATGCAACGATGGTACAAACTCCCATTCTCTCTCCTTGATTCGCCCTCACTAACACCCTCTAGGCACACTCGACGTCCGAGTCCGCGGCAATTGGCTCATCCCACCTTCCATCGCATCACGCCTCACCATCCTATGCGCCATCCTCCGTCACATCCACCTCCTCATCCACATCCACCTCTCTGGCGAACTCTCCTCACTCAACCCCTCTGCCGTAATTGCCGACCAGCTCTCTGCCGGCCTCCCTCTCATGCGACACCTGCTCCTCCCACAGGTACCAATCGTCTTCTACTGTCACTTCCCTGACTTGTTGCTGGCCCGCGGGCGCGAATCGGCACTTAAGCGCCTCTATCGTGTACCGTTCGATACTCTCGAAGAGTTCTCCATGAGCTACTCCGATGCCGTCGCCGTAAACTCCAACTTCACAAAGGGCGTCGTGGCGTCCACATGGCCTCGACTCGCCAGTCACGTCGCCACGCAGGTCGTCTATCCCTGCGTAGACACAGACGTTAAGCCAGTGGAAACGACTCTTCCCGACTTCCTCAGCCCGAACGACAAGATCATACTCTCCATTAACCGTTTCGAGCGCAAAAAGGACATCGCCCTCGCAATCAAGGCATATGCTGCCATCCCCACCGCCTCACGCAAGGGTGTCCGTCTCGTCATCGCAGGCGGCTACGACAAACGAGTCTCCGAGAATGTCGAATACCTAAGCGAACTCCAAGCCCTCGCAGATTCCCTCTCCCTCACCCACGACGCGTGCACCCCTTCAGGCAGCATATCCATTAAAAACCCCAAAGCCGAAGTACTCTTCCTATGCTCCGTCCCCGGCCCCTTGAAGAGCGCTCTGCTTCACCAATCCCGCCTGTTGGTCTACACACCTTCCAACGAGCATTTCGGTATCGTACCGCTAGAAGCCATGTTAGCCAACCTGCCCGTATTGGCCGCAAACACGGGCGGGCCCGTAGAGACCGTCCTTGATGGGGTGACTGGCTGGCTACGTGAACCTGATGACTCTAAAGCTTGGTCAGATGTCATGGCCAAGGCACTGGCTCTCACTGCAGACCAGAAGCAAAAAATGGGCGAGGACGGTGCTCAGCGTGTCAAGGATTTG
Source organism: Simplicillium sp. C3G150-2 (assembly GCA_022702485.1). Classification (NCBI taxonomy): domain Eukaryota; kingdom Fungi; phylum Ascomycota; class Sordariomycetes; order Hypocreales; family Cordycipitaceae; genus Simplicillium; species Simplicillium sp. C3G150-2. The sequence goes on along the minus strand of JAJIYY010000007.1, from coordinate 1,956,493 downwards.
TTTGGGAGAGATCAGATGGCATTGACGCTCGACAACATCATCCAAGAAGGCGTCACGTCACGAAAGAATGCAAAGGCTGGCTTGGGCTTCGGTGTTCTCGTTTTGTCATTGATTGCTGGCCTAGCTGCGGTTACTGCTGCTGCTGTTGCTTTGTTCCTCAATCATTGAGAATTGAAAGAGGTATTAAAAATGATGGCCGTGAGATATCCTTCGCTTGGACTTGTACAAACATGTAATGATATATACATTCTTCACTTGCAGGCAGAGAAGACTTCATTTTAAATACAAAAGCTACATGAATCACTTCACAAATCAACACACTAACGGACAATCAATCAAGTTGCTTTGTAGACAAAATGTCTCGGGTTATATTGTCAAGTCTATTTACCTCCCACCATTCCCATCGTACAGTTACCAAAGGGGGTATTTCCCAATCTCGTCAACCAATAATGCTCTGTATATATATATATGCCATTTGAAAAAGGACTTGAAGCCGCCCAGACGAAAAACAGTAAACATACGCTTTCCATAAACAACAACATACAAAAAATGCAAAATGCCTTGCCCATCCTTCCCATCCGTGTGTATTCATCCAGTTCATATCGTTCCAAAGCACACAACACATCCGTGTGCTTGTTCCATCAGTATCCCGAAGCCATGTATCTCGTATAAAATGTCAGAAAAAAACAAGGTGTGAACAATGGTCGTTCAAAATGTGTTGGTAGTGAGCATGGCTATCCGAATCGTCGTTAATTAATATCATCTGAAACGCCACACCTTCAGATGCTAGGGGGCGCTACATCTTCATGAAGCACTACCCGCTTGGCAGTCTCGTCACTGGCAGTGCTGAAGTTGCTCATCTCCGTGTCACGTCGTCTTGCCTCGAATGGGCGTCGTCGTGAAGCGTTGGGAGTCGGCGCAGGTGTGCCGATGGACTTCTTTTTGGACTTGGATGCAATCTGCAAAAAGCCATCATCACTGTCGTCGCCATCATCAGCCATCTCCTCGTTGCTCAGCAAGTGGCCACTCGATTCAAGGCTGCTGTCATCCTCGGGAGTCTGAGATCCACTGCGGTCTGGTTGCACGGCAACTTGACCGCTCTCCATGGCAGGCGCATTGTTGAAGACCGAGTTGATAGGAAAGCCAGTGGTGGGTTCCTTTACAAGGGCGGGCGGTGTCAGAGAGTCTGCCGATTCCAGGAGGGGGTTTTGAGTGCTTACTATTCCAGGTTGTCCGAGGAGTTCAGATTCCATGTCGGCCGAAACGGAGCTGGCTCCGCTGAGGAGCGCAGGTAGGGATGGATCCGACTGGAAAGCCATCATCTTATCAGAAGTGCTCTTGCTTGGCGGGCCTGTTCCTACGGGGCTGGTTGCTTCGCTTGGGCTGGTGAGCGGTGTGCCAGCCATAGCCGCAACAGAGTCGGTGCTGGAAGATTTAGCTGTGGTTCCAGTGTTGCCACGTTCTCGTTCAACAGAGTGAGTTGTGGCGCCGAAAGCTCCATTGTTTGTTGCGACAACGTCGCTATCCAATCGGAGGTGCGGCTTGCCATTCAGGGACTGGTCCTCTGCGTTGTAAGTCTGCGGGCTTGTGCAGATATTTTGAGCCAAGGTATGGACCGCCGACTCTTGCCGCTGTCCACTTGTTTGCGGTCGCTCTGCCATGTGGACTGCCCTTGATGCCTGGAAGTCAGGATCAGACTTGGGCTGTCCATGTTCGTAGCGGGTAAGGTTTGCAGATGACAAGGGTGAAGAAGACAGCGGTGAAGCGTGGGCGCTAAGCTGCCTGTCAAGGTCAGCGGCCCGAACAGGAAGTGGGCCAGCCAGACCGTGGGTACCGGGAGCAACCGCCTTGGTTACACCGACATGCGCATGAGCTCGCTTATCTCTGCTGTTGAAGACACCAGCTCTCTCTTTGGACTGTGACCGAGAGTTGCCGCTTCCAGGAGACTCAGAATCCCGAGTGGTTCGAAGAATTCCCCTTCCGTTGCGCAGATGTCGGTCATGAGGACCGTCGTAGTTTGAGACTTGCTGAGTCAGGTGGCCATCGGACAGCGCCGGCGTCAAGTTAAGAAACTGATGGTTGAGTCTGCTGTGGCTCTGAGTGGCGCGATGCCACAGGCGAGCAGGGCTGTGATGAGGCTCATGGGCGTCGGCGAGCTTCGTGGCAAGAGGATCATAGTTAGCCTCAGATTGGCCACCAGTCATGGTTGCAGTGTTGGAAGCCAAGTCTATAGAGGGGGTACTTTGTCTTGTGTGGGAGATCATGTACTCGTCATTGAAGTAGTGCCCACGGCGTTCAACATGATAGTGAGGCGTAGTAGGCATGCTCTTGTACACGTCAGGAGCGCCAGAGCTCGCAGCGCTGCTCGTTGCTCGTCGACGAGATTTGCTATCACTGCGCTCAACAAGGGGCTGCATGACCTTGTCGACAGCTTTCTTAACAACCATGCGAGTGCGCTCGAGGAATGTGAGAGGAACAACGGCATCTGACATTTCTCGTTCGTCGACTTGGATCTTGCGAGTACCCTTGGACCTGCCTGGTGCGGTATCAGCAAGCCACTGTGAGTGACTGCTTAAGCCTTGCACGACCCATGGGTGGCTCTTGATATCTCGGAGACGAATTCGCTTCTCAGGGTTCTTGTTGAGCATTTGGCGCAACAGGTCGTAGAGCAAGTTGTCGACATCCTCGTAAATGACATCATTATCGTCTCGGTACGGAAACGTGTTCACACGCTTATACAGCGATTGGGTAGAGGGGGAGGTAGAGGGGTCGACAGGAACCAGCCTGCGACGAGGAATGTACACTTCCTCGGTGGCGATCTTTCTAAACATTTGAAATTCGTCCTCGGCAAGGAAAGGAATGCGTGCAAAAATCAAGCAGTAGAGTGTAACACCAAGTGACCAAACATCGATTTGCTCAGATACCTTGGGTTGCTCTCTACCTGGAACAGGGTCGGTGTAGCAAAGCTCGGGTGCAAAGAATGCTGGAGTTCCCACCGTCTTGGCGAGCTCTAGATCATTGTCAAAGTCCTTAGCTTCGGACTCGGAAACTAGGTCGTCAGGTTCGCCTTCACGGATCGGCCGACCAAAGTATGAAACGCCAAAGTCAGAAATCTTGACACGGTGATCCTTACTCCACAAAAGGTTCGCAGGTTTGATGTCCCTATGTACGACGCCTTGGTAGTGGAGGTATTCGAGTCCCAAAACTGTATCTCGGAAAGTGGACCGGGCTTGCTCGAATGTGAAGCAAGGAACATATGAGTAATCGTCTGCGAAGGGATCATATGCGTGGTGGTTGAAGTCAACTGAGGACATGTGGGAGATGATGGAGTCGGCCATACTAGGAGATCGACCTCTGAAACGAGGTTCATCATTGTATGAGCCGTACATGGTGCCAGCCAGCAAGCTGGAAGGGTCCATGTTAGCTGTCCCGGGACCAGGAGTCTCGAGTTCCTCCTCCCAGTCAATCTCATCGTCAAGCTCTGTAGGGGCGGCAGCAGACAACGCAACAGAGTTCGCAAGAGATTGTCGTCTTGAATGGCCATGTGAAGCGCCTCGGGAAGGCGAGGTTGGGCGAGAGCCATGCTTCTCTGAAATGGCAAAGTCATCCTTGGAGGAGATGCGGGAGCAGGCGACGCCACTATGCTCATCAGCACCATGTTCGAGACTCCAGTAATTGTCGTTGGCATTAGCCGCCTGCTGAGCTTCGGCAAGTTTGGCGCGCTTGCGCTCCTTGGCTGCTAGGCGACGCTCAAGAAGTTCGTCATATCGTCGTTCTTCAGCAGTTGGCGCCTCGCCACGCATCTCCCTCTCGGCTCGTCGTCGCTCGTAATTGCAGACATGGGGCAAGCCCTTCTTACGCCAAACTATCTCGCCGAGCTCGACGTGTTCGAGTACCATGTAGATCTTCTTGAGTTCGGGGTCGTCGATGACTTCGAGGAGCGCGACGACGTTTTCGTGACGAATCTTTTTGAGAATGGCGATTTCCTTTTTCGTCTTGTCTTCTGGCGACCTGGCAGTGACCTTGCCTAGACGGCGCCTCTTGGAGAAGCGAGGAATAATCTTAATGGCGACATTTTCGCCAGTTTCGAGGTTGCGGGCAAGCTTGACCTTGCCGTGCATGCCACGGCCGATTTCTTCAATGACTTCGTACTGATTGATCACCTTACGACCAGTAACGTTGTCACTGTCAATCATAGCCTTGGACGTTCTAAAAACAAATCGAGTCAGTCAAGGAGAATTTCAAAATTACTGGAGTGTTCTAGGCAGGTTGCACAGCATGATGCTGCCCCACGCCAAAATTGCAAGCATGTCGATCAACGGCAGGTGCTTTGGCGTCGTTGAAAAGAAAAGGTAAAGGAATAGCGGGAGCCGGGTGGTAAGACTCGCGTCGACAAAAATAAAACAAAACTTACTCTCGAACGACTCTAAAAGCCTGTAGAGGATGCAGCAGCGAGGCACCATGCGGAGGGGCCGGTGTGCTGCTCTCGGAGAGGGAATGTGAGGGATGGTGGCGAGATGGCGTGGGAGAGAAAAGCCCTTGGGACGATACCGGGGTGCTGTTGGCGGTTCGCAGAGGAAGCGAGTTAGAGTGCGGCAGGCCAGGCGGCGGCGGCGGCTGCTCTGGGTTGTTAAACTGGTTCATTGGCGAATCCATGGTGAGGTGGAATCTTATTGGATCGTGAGAGACAGAATCGGCATTGCTGGGGGGTCGAGTCGAGTCGATTCGAAATCTAGTCGCGGAGGGTAATCATGGAGGGGGAGACTGGGAAAAGCATCGACAACTCGAGGAATCGGCGGCGTTGCCGGCAGGATTCAAGGGAACATATTTTCCTTTTCAAGTCTCAAAAACAGGAATTGAACGGACACAGTCGAAGTCGGTTGGATTTTGTAAAATAGAAACCCCGAAAAAAAGACAGGGAAACGGTTGAGCGAGGAAGGGTTGGATTTGGTCGGATGGGTTTGATGGGGAGAGAAGAGCGATCCGAGACGTGGGAAGGGAAGGGGAAAAAATGGCCCAGCAAGCGCTTGACTTTTAGCCACCACCCACCACAACGGAGGAGGAGGAGCCTGAGCTGCGAAACGGTTCGTGCAGGCTCCGTCGACGTAGAGTGAGCACTGGCCCAGCGAGCGCAACGGGAAAGAGTACGCACTAGCCTGGTACTAGGGACAAGCGATGCTCGGTCGATGGAGGGGGAGGGGAGTGGAACGCTGCGTGTATTCGTACTGTGAGGAGACGCAGTCCAGGGCGTGCAACCGAGAGGGTTGCACAGTGCGTCATGAAAAGATAACGCATTGGCGCACTGTATTTCCCATGGGTACCCATGGGTGTCCATGGGTGCTGTGGAAAGCGCCAAGACCAGCACCACCGCACCCTGTCGCCCATCCATGCTCAGCGCTGTCGCAGTTGATAACGACGAGGCCCAAGTTGGTGTGCAATCGAGCGGATCCCTGTGGGGCCGACCACCGCTAGCAAGCCGGGAGCTGCGCAGGGGTATGTGGTTGGTTTGAAGGCATGGGGGGGCCAGTGAAGAGTGTGCGACGGTGGTGATGATGTAAGGTGAATGGGAGAGCATTTGTTGCCTCCACGCAGAGGAATAAAGGAGAATTTCAAAAATGTATATGAGCCCTGCTTTTAGTTTGCAAGATTATTTTTTGTTTCTATTTTGACGCGTAGACGACAGAAATCATCGCACCTTGTTGAGGCACATGTCTCGATGGCCTGGTCGTCTTGTTACGTCACCACCCGGAGCTTATCTCTGCACCTGAGCGAGCAGCGCTATTGGTGGGCTGATTGGAAATGTACCTGTAATCACTCACTCAGTCGCTGTTGTTTCTCGCCTGGCAGCGCCGCCAGCCAGGCAGCTGCTAGGCTGGACCCAATGCTGGGAGGGGGGACGGACAGGCCAGGAATAGCGCCCATCTCAACAGATCCATTGACTCTTTCATGGGTTAGCTCGCTAAAACCTGCTTTTTCCAGCACGCGAATAATGACATCTCGCATGCATGCGCCCAAATCTTAATGAGAAAAATAACAAAATCTCCCATGTGAAGATTATGATCTCTTGCCGTATCTACGTAAATTCCTCAGATATTCATGCGCCTTTTTTTTTTCGGTCCTCCCTTAATGGTCTGGGCTTTGCTTCTTATCTTTCTGTTACAGGGACAAACACAAACCAAACACACACCCAGACACCACCCAACAGGTGAAAGCCACAGCGCTGTTACATGAGACACTCTGCCCAAATATCAGCCCCGGAAAGGAATGGGTCATGTCTCTAATTGACTCGTCCATCTCGCTCTCGTGCTTATTAGTGAGTGTCTGTCTGTCTATTCCTAGCCTCCTCATCCGAAATAAAATAAAAATAAAAATAAAAATAAAAAATACGAGAGGAAATATATCGAAAGGGCTTCATGTAAACAAACTCCAAGAATAACCACCTCGCTCCATCTCTCCATCATTTGATCCCACTGCCAATAAAAATACCACACACTAGCTTCTACAAGCACTAGTATCAGACGCTATAGTCTTCGGTCGGCGAGCTTCTTCTATTAGTTACAGTCCAGTCCAGTCAACTCTACTACAAAATTCAGCCTGAATAATGCGCTTCTTCTGGAATTCCCGCTTGGCAGAATTCCAGCAGATCTTCCCCAGACCTCTTCATCTCAAGTAACACAAACCAGAAGCACAACCACTGCCAATCCAAGACTATTAGAACCCTCATGCAAATGCACAAACTCTGCGTCCGATCTCATGTCCGACGTGGTACTGAAAAGCCAGACAAGACAGAACAGACACGACAGAGCAGGAATAAAACACACATCGTCAAGGGAAGAACATGGTCCAGGCCCTTGCTAGCTTACTTTTTCTGGACCCTGGAAAAGAGGGCGAAAAAAGTCCGTCCTGCTGCATTGGGATGGTAGCTCCGCCTTCTCTCGGCATCGTGAGATTTAGGCCCTTGGTGTTTTTTTCTTCTTACCCTGCCCGCCTAGTCGCCGTGGGGGAAACTAGGTAGCTAATAGTTTAGTGGCGACGGGCAAACCCGTTGGGCACCATCGCTTTAAATTGTGTCTCACGATAGTAACAGCGAATTGCGATGAACGAGCTCCTGGCCCCCATTCCCGGAATGACAACAAAACACCATTCAGACGGCACGGTCTCGGGCATTGAAGTTTTTGACATGGGCTTTTTCGCCGTCAGGCACACCGGCAGACGGGTTGACGTTTTCCACTATGCATCCCCTACAGGACCCTGCGTCGAACACGCTGGCGGTTATGGTTGCTGGCTGGCTCATTCAGCCGTTGCCTGACTGACGACTGCAACTACATGTCCGAACTGAAATGGAACCGCGGCGGCATATTCGGTCGTAATAATCCCATCCAATACAGCCAACAGAACTCCAACGTCTGGCATAACTTTACAAGGTTGACCCCTCGCTGATGGCCCCGTCTTGGAAGCTTTCTTCCTTTGTTACAAGTAGGTACTCCTCAGCGGATGCACTTGCTGCACGGCCAAAAACCCTGGTCTTGTCAAGTCCTCTTGTCATGCACGAGAATGGATTGCATTAGCTATTAGATTCGGCGCTTGTCCGTCCCACGGGCATGCATGCATGGAGCAACGTAGCAGTGGCACAAAGCCAGCCTTTCGTCCTGTGCTGGGCCTGCGAACTGCGCTAGGGTCGCGGAGGTCAGGCAATGGCCACCAGATTCGCGGCGTTGCTCTTCTCTTTTTACTGTCCAAAACGGGATGGTTTGACTTTTGGCCTGGCTGTTGTTTCCCATGTGGTTCTTGGCACTGCAAATTACACCGAAAAGCAAGATCTACGAAACATCTCTGTGTCACGCAGTGCATCATCGCTAAAGATGGGCGACAATAGTAAGCTGCCTTCAGACGATTCGAGATTCATGCTGTCATTTTCGATTTTCTACTACCGATACCAGGTCCATCTCTTGGTTCTAGCAACGTATTCGCAAGAGGGCCCTGCGGTGCAGTCCTCGTCGTAATATTGCTATTGACTACCAGCCAATATTACCTCTTTATGCCACAAGCCACCACACCTAGGCTATCATTATGACAATAATTGATCCTTCCAACCATCTCTCCCCCATCCCAAATTAATTGCTCGTCGCATATAACAATAAATATTGCAGCGAGATTACCCAAGCAAATTAAACCCGCGGCCATCTCCCTACCCATGCGACAGCTCTTAGTCCCTTAGTCCATGCACCCATGCTTCCCGTCCTCCAGCTCCTCAAGCCAATCACCGCAGATCTCCCCGAATATGATCCATCACTTTTTCTGACCTCTGTCGCTCGCCTACAATGAAGAAAAACGGTGGCTTCGCTCATCAACCCATGTCACAGTGCTGAGGCCCCCCACACTCACTCTGCGCATTTGCCAGTCCTCCAATCCCAGCCCAGTACTAACAAGCCTGCTTCAGGTCAGCTCATATTCCCCCAATACAGGGCTAACAGTAGTTACGGAGCTGCTGGTCCTCCCCTAGAGGACCACTAGTCCAGCCTGGTTCCAGTTGGAGAGTCGAAGTGCTCGGTACGGAGTACTTTGCTCTCATGTCGCAAAATACAATACGGTACTTCAAAACGGTGTGGCTTAAACTTCATCACATGGAGGAATCCTTGCTCAGTCAGCGCAAAATATTCAGCAACGCCGGTATCAATAATTCCCAGCCAAGCCAGCCTCTCCTAAAAATACGCACCGTCGATGCTGCAATAGCGACGTAACCCCTCCGTTCGATACTGACTCACGCCGTACTCCCCATCGCGAACCAAGGACCATCTGCTCCCCTCTGTCAAGCCACCCCACACCACATGTACGTCACCAGTAGTGCGATCGGTTCTGTTATGCACATCGCATCATGTCTGGCCTATGAGGAGGAAGTCTCCGTTTGAAAGGAGCAAGCCCAGTGAAAGATACTCACTCGGCACGTACCACCAGCGCCTTTTGCCTCTCCTGTCAACCTGCTTTCCACTAACACCGTTTTTGCACCCTCCCCACCTCCGTCTTCCCATCCAGCCGTCCACCCCATCCCACTGCGACGGCGCGAGATCAGAAGACCTGGGGTACCCGTGGCCATGCGTGACATGATTGGCCGCCTGCTTCGACACGCAGCTTGTATGGATGTCTGTTGACGAACCACCTTTTAACAGGCTTTCACGAGTATGTCTTTGCTTTACAAGGGAAATATCCATAATTGATATGTCTAAAAATTCGTATCCAAATGCAACGCTTTCTATTTCATCCGTGGTGACTCACTGCGTCCCATGCCGCTTCGTTTCTATTCAAGCTACACCATCACTGTGGTGAGGAAGAGCCCTCAGCTGGTACTCGGTCTCCAAGCTTCGGTCGTGGTAGTTCCTGTCAAAGCATATCTGCCGGCGCCACGATAACGCCGGAAACCTTGCATAGACAGATGCACAGATGCACGTCTTTCGTGCTACAGAAACAAAGCCCGTCTGCAGGCGAGTATGGGTTCGGGGTGTTCACGCAGCCCATAAAATACCATTGTATTGGTGTGGCCACCTGACTACATCCCTACTACCCATCAACCTACCTTCGCGACCACACCAATCCTCGCTTCTGCAGCCTCTACCTGGGCTGCTGGGTTCCCTTGTGCAACCGCCCCTGCCGCATTCGTACAGCAGCAAGCCGTGGCGACGGATGGACGAAGAGCCGCCAAAAGGAACGAACGCCACTGGTAATTGCGCGTTCCGTCGGCGCAGCACCCGGCGTGGATGCATACAACGCCAGCCGTGAATTCCGTCATTATCCGTCTGCTGCCTAGAATACCGAAGCACCATCGTCCCTTCAAACAGGCTTAGTGAAGGAGGTGCCAAGTACTTGGTTCATCCAAGAGCCCACTTGCTCAACATTGTTGATAGATGTTCCGGCGTCTTTCAGCTGGGTTGTCCAGTCGTGTACATCTTGGATATTGGTACCGACCAGTGACTCCATTCCTTCCCCTGCAATATCAAATCTCTCTAGAACGCCTTGCCTAGCGTCGAAGCGCAAGTTTGTCTAATCAACGGTCAGCTTTTACTTCTCACATCTGCCGCACAGGGGCCGCTACGTACATCAAATGGGAGACCAGTTCTTGGTCGGTCATCCTCCTCTGTGGCATGGGTACAAAATGTAAATCGTGGTGTTTGTCCATAGGTCCAGTCCCGCGATTGTAGCTCTTTGTAGCCTGCCTGGACCTTTTCCACCTCCAATGCAGCGTCATGATGAATCTCATCATATACGTCAAACTCGCCATACATCTTCCCAAACTCACTCACCACCGCATCCTCAAACTCGTCATTTCCAACCTCAACATTTCGTACAGGACTTCTGACACTGTCCACTCCGCGGGCTTTTATCAAACCCTCCGCCGGAGATCTCAACATGTCGGATATTTTGCCCAAATGTGGACTACGTAACAAGCAGGTTCCATGATGTAGCGACCTCAGTCGTGTCAGCTTGTATGCAGATCCAGAAATTTTAAATGTTCCGCCATTTGCGTCAATGACAATATCATGTCTAGCATTAACACGCGTGTTTGGACGGCCCAAGCCCTTCAAAGCTCTCACGACCATTTCCGCATGCCTGTCTCGATTGAAATGCTCCGGTGGGCAAATAACACTGAAATTGACATTTCCGTGGTCATGAAATACCGTGCCACCGCCTGATCTGCGTCGCACAAGTTGAACATGCTTCCCCTGTGCATCGAGGCGTGCCATCTCCGACAGATTGGCTTCGAGCCAGGGGTTCTGGTTACGCCCAAATATGATACTGGGCGAATTGACATAGAGCATCAGAATAGTAGAATCTGGAGGACTGGACTGCAGGAGATGATGCTCGACTGAGAGGTTGAGTAAGGGATCATGAGAGTGAGAGATATAGACTTGTGTTTTGTTGGCAGGGTGAGAGGCTGCGTCGGTCGAGAAGAAGCGATTGATGCCTCTCAATCCCCTCAGGGATGTAATGCGACGTAGTACCGTTGGACAGATCATTGTTTGTTATAAGATTTGCATCTTCAATGGATGAGTAGATGTTGTGTTGGAGCTGTCGAGGTTGAATTTCAGGGACCAATTGGGTTGTCCTAATTAGAACTCCACTTCTGCCTCAGGCCAGTTAGCGCTATAAATTGGTCATTGCAGTAGCACATATTGATTGGAGACGAATTGTGCAATAAAACCAAATTAATTCAATCTGTTAGTAAATATCACATTATGTCACTTTAGGCACATTGTCGTGATCAAAATTCGTTCAATTCCTCGTATTCTCGCTATGATGTGCTGTCCAAATCGCTATTCGTGAGATGCCAATCCCTTGTGACCCAAAAAGTAAAACTCGCTAAAAAAAAAATCAAAACGCCCCTCAGCATAAAAGCTGGCAGATTATATGAAGGTGGTACATATATATAGAAATTGTCGTTTCGTGATGCATTAAATGTTGATGGTATGTGAAAGATGATTCCGTCATTCATGAAGATCCTCCTGGCATGTCATGGTTCTCAAACAAACCCAAGACATCGTTTGGCATATAGTCCAACCACCCGTTCATGATGTCTGGGCCAAGATTTCCTACGTCGATATCTTGGCTGTTGAAAGTGATGGCATCCATATTACCAGCCATGGGCCCCCATGATGTGTTCTGGGGGTATGCCATGTTGGAGCCGTAGTAAACACCAGCGGTGTTTTCCGCCATGGCACTTGCAGGCGAGGCACTGAATGCGTCGTATGAGTGTTGGCTCGAGGGCGTATACGCTGGGTGGACAAAAAGCTTGGTATGGTCTTCAGTATCCGACATTTGCCCAGGAGTTGTTACTGGGACATTCGACCTCATTGTGTGCGGTCGAGGGGAATGTCGAATGGCAGACGTGTTGGGCTGAGGGATGGCGGGTGGAAACATCTGACCTGCATAATTGGTTCGGATAGGGTCATACGACAAGTTGTTTGGAGACATGGCATCGGGTTGTTGGTTCTTCGAAGTCCCTGGGACAATGCTCCCGTTGCCTGTCTGATACATGAGTGTAAGGTTGGAGTTTGGCGAATAAGCAGTTCCAGCCAGAGTCCAGGCTAGCGGCGGAGGACCGGAAACACGAGGTGATGCATGGTTTTCCAGCTGAGCTAGTTTGTCCGTGATGCTTCCTCGGCTATCAGTATCGACCTTGGTACTTTCATACTCTTCTGTTGTATAAGTCTCCACATCCCAGGTCCCTTTTGCCTTCTGGTCTAACGCTGTCAGAATATACTTGATACCACCCCAATATTTATGAATTTGCTGAAGGGAATTGTAGCATCTCTGATAGTTCTGGTTTGCAGCAGAGGCCAGCAGCGAATGTCTCGAGGTTTTGCCTTTCTTTGTAGTTCTAGCCGACTTCTCAAGAGGCGGTGTCGTCTCCCTGGAAGCTTCGGATGAAGAGGCTTTCGCGTTCTGTTCCATGAGGAATGCACCAGCCGCGATATATATAGGCTGGCTTGTGAAGGGATTCCCTATGAAGCTCTTTGAGTCAATGAGATCTGCAAAGGCTAAGATGTCGCAGATCGTCTTGGCACTACTCATGCTCAACTCTCTACTGTCAGACAGAAGCTGCAACTCGCTTCGCAAAGCGCCGAAGGGAGTCAATAGCGTTGGTTGGTGAAGGATAATGAAAAGCGCATGGAACCAAAAGTGCAGCAGAATAAAGATGTTTCCTTGTCCCAGGCCCAAATATGCCTTGAAGTTATCAACATTAAACTGCAGCCGACCGTCCCAATTCTTATATAGTCGGGTGAGCTGTTGCTCCATGGAGGTCAACTTAGCCCAGCGCTCCTGAGTCAAGTCTTGCACCGTATGGATATTGTTGAGTACGTCTGAAACGCGGCCGTAGAGATGAATGATTTGAACAAGGACAGGAAACAATGATGGCCAGCCCGTAGCCGGGTCAATAGATTGCTTTGGGAAGGGCAAATCGTAGTCATCGTCTCGAAACGTTACCGGGCGGCCCGTTCCAGATGAGATTGCGCGGTCTAACACAAACACTGCCCAGAACGTATCTGCTCTCTCTTGCTCCAGCTGCTTCTGTTCTTCTTTCGAGAGACCATCACCATCAACTCGCTTGTACTCCTCTGGGCTCTCGGGATCAGCCGAAGCGCGGACTCGATTCCGAACATTCTCTGGGTCTTTTTCGCCCTGGTAAGAGATACCAACTCGCTTCTGCAAACCCAAGTCGGTGGCCATTCGGATAGCCAATCCCAAATACATCCAAAGCGCGCTGTCTTGGTTGGCACCGAAACTCTCATATGCCATGAGCAGAAACGCTTGAACGGCTCCTACCGAAGGACAGGGGAAAGTGTCTACAGTGGCTGCCTTGGCGCGCTGGGCGTAAACTTGACCACGCTCTGTTCGTCGCATCTTATCGTTTCCGCCCGTCAACGCGGGGGCATCTGAGAAGCGAGCAGCAAGTCCGCAAACTGCATCAACCAATATCGACTCCACGCGCTTCTCCTTGACTGCGCGCGTAAACGTGCTCTCTTTGAGGAACGGGAAATTGCACCCAATATGTAAGAAGAAGGTCTTAATTAGATGGATAATAAGAGGGTGAACGGGCGTTAAGCTGTTTGGGTCGTACGTTGGGAGTTCTTCAATGACAATATCGCTGCCACCTCCGGAGCTAGAGGGTATGATACCAGCACTAGGATTGGACATGGGCGACGTTCCGGAATGGGAGCCACTGAAGGAGCGTCGGCGCTCCTTTACAGAGACTACCATCTGTTTAAAACCGGGAACAATAGCCGTAGGTCCAAAATATCGGAAGTACGGAACCCGATGGCTAGAGTTGGGAGCGCGACGGAGAGTTGGCGAACTTGGGATATCATCCACAGCGACAACCGACGGAGTATGTTGAGGATGGCTGGTGCTTATTGAGGGCGATTGTTGAGGCTCTTGCTTGTACTTGGAATGATTGTCATGCGAAGGCAGAGGCGAGTGAAGGCCGTCATCCCCTGGGGAACCCCCGCGATGGTCATTTTGCGCCTCGTCGAGGGCAGAGTGCTCACGCTTGGCTTTACTCCTTATAGGCTTTTCGTCTCGGACGGTATCGTACTCGGAATAGCCACCAACAGAGGCCTCTTCCTCGTCCTCGTGCTTGGATTCCGAAACATCTCCGTTATTCTTAGCATCTTCGGGGTATCCCAAGCACTCGTGCCCGTTCTTGGTACAGGTCGAACAGAGCGGGCGCTCGCCCGCGCATCGTGTCTTTCGTCGTCGGCATGTTAAACAGCTGCGAGGTAGCTAGTTAGTAAACAGTATAAATTGGATCCAGCCAAAGCAGAAAGTAAGGTAGAAGTCTGGGCGGCGATAAGGAACCTACGCCGTAGGTGACTTACGCTGCACTGATGCGTCTCCGCTTTGAAGGCGGCTGGCCCTGGTTGTGGACAAAGCGGATCTGCCGCGGCGCATCCGACTTTGGGAAGATTGATGCCATTGCTCGGGGAGCATGGCTGTCAAAGTCGAACTTGCCGTCGCAAGGAGAGAGGGACGAGGTGCTGCTGTTGGTCGGGGTGGGGAGATTGTAGTGATAATGTTGGTTGGCTGCCCAAGTAAACATAGTCCGAAAAAGTGCTGGGAGGAAGGTGCCAATCGGTAGGTGGAGGACGCCTGCCAAGACGGGTCCACGTGAAATGTGGGCGGTTGACAATTGGTGCAACTGGAGGTGGTAGAGTAAAACACCAGAAGGAAATATTCAATATAAATAGTAAATATTAAATATTAAATATTAAATGTTGTAGATGGCGTATCCGGTCCTTTGAGTTATTTTACTCTCTCTGAGTATGTTCAAAGTTCTGTATCGGAATGTGGTTGAGAGCAAGGAGTGGTCAGCCTTTTGCCTATGTGCCTGTGCTGTTGTGGGAGTATCGGTATACTCCGAGTAGGTAATCGAAGAGAGGTACGGCGCGGTATTTGTAAGTTACCCAAAATCGTTATAAGTACTATACAATGTAAAGGTAAAGGAAGAAGATTACAAGAATAGAAAAAGATTTGTATCAACGAGGTAGAACAGACCAAGTGGTAGAGGGGACCGAGCTGTAGTTATGTATATACCCACCACGGCCTTGGTCGATTCGATCCAATCTTCTCCGAAACTTCCACGGCTGCCGCCTCGACTTCAAGCTAGTGACGTTAATAATGATCTCCAGCCATACGATATACTTGTATCTCAGCCATTCTCACAGAAGAGGTCCCTGACATCTGAGCCCAGAACCCATACAACGACCAGGCGGGCATTTCGACGGGCCGAACACCGTCATCCCTCCTCCCCAGTAAATGATCCCAGAAATAAACCATAAATCATTCCCCTCCAAGAATTAAGGCCACATTCAACAAGAGGGGCCGGGCGTTCGAGAGCCAGGGTACTACAGGTCGTACAGGTACGCTTGGCTGTGGTCAGAGTCGCAAGCAAGCCATTATGGAGGGTCGCATCATGGTGGACACCAGGGGTTCGCTGATGAGAGTGGACTTGGCCTTGGGACTCTTCCTCGTCTTCGATGGACCACACTAGCGCCTGGTTCCTTGTTGATAGCGGCTTTTAATTTACTAATTTGGTTTACTTCGTGGGCTCTAGCGGGCATCCGCGAACGTAAAAACGTGGCTTGGCCCATCCCATTGCACACATGTCTTTCTCTTCGAGTCGAAGGCCCCTGCAGGGCACGCCGGGAGACTTCGCCCCGGCGATCCCACGGAGCCAAATGAGCCCTAAATACCGACAATGCTCGGATCTAAGTCTGCTTTGTGACTCAGTCTACCGTAGTTCGATATGAGAAAGGGGGGTCATCAAAGAGCCGCCTATTCCGGCTACGGAATGCGTCGAGTTTTCTTTACAAACCTCACATGGCCCATACGCTTTACTTTCGACAAGACCTGTACTGCCTCATGTTTTCATGTATACTGATCGTCTAGACCAAATCCAAGGCCGTCGTAGCTTGGAAGCGAATACCATTTCTAATGGAGTCTGATCCGTATCGGCTGACTCGTTGAACCGCCGTTCACCATACAGCCAGCCGCCCATGTCTAGATTGGCAACTCTTGCACTCTCTTCAAGCTCAAACGCCTCTTCATCTAGGCGCAATTTACTGTTCTACGAGTAGCAGGTTTAATGCAGACACGGATTTTACCCCAATCGAGGGAGTCAACACTGTTGTGCTTTTCAGCACTAGCTTCCAACAGTCAGTTTAGGACTAACGTCATCTTCAGCCTGTCATCAACGCCCGTAAATGTAATGCAGCCCCGGAACATCAAATCCCACCTCTGATCACCGTCCCAAGCTTGGATACACCCTTGCATTCTTAGCTGCCCCCTTTCTCGTACGAGAGAAAACACGATCTGACCATTGCTTGTATTTTTCGGCCTTACCACAGCTTCTCTTCGCCCAAATCCGTTGCCCATATTTTGTGGAGTGAACTACGCCTTGGTCTAAGTTCTCACTCGGTGTTAGGACTTTGTTGCTCAACATGAGGTTACACCGAGTCCCCAGACTTTACTCAACGGCTCGCAAAGTCTCCGAAACGAGCTGGCTCGTGCAAATGCTGCGATGCCAATCTGCTCTGAGCACCTCAGTTCCATGTAGAGTACATGAAGGGCCAAAGAAACATGCTCATCTCATTCGGCGACGCCACAGTACTTTGGCTCATCATCAATATCGCAGGTCAAGTGCCGGTAAATGCCCCTGCTAAACACATTTTTCATGCATCTTTTCCCTCCTTCCGTTACCGTCTGCTTGGGACAGTATTACGAATTGCCTTATTGGCGAGTTACCTCTCTCGGCCGGTGATCCCCGGGCCGGCCAAGGTCCGGTTTCCCGCACTCTTCCTCTGTATTATTATTCTCTCTCAAACCATCGTCGTCTTGCATCGGCCAAGTATCAGACTAGCGATCAACTTAATCAATACTGCATCGTTCTGTACTATTTTCTCACCCTCCCTATAGACCAGCATTCTGACCATGCTATTGGATAGTCACCCTTGACCCCCCTATTCAACTACCCATCTCTGCGGCACGCGGCTTGGAGTAACTACTTAATTACTGCCCCTTCAGTTCTGAGTAATGTTTCAGCCCCAACTTTCGTTCGTCGCTTCAGTGCCTTGAGCAATAACGATCAGCGGGCCGAATAATAGTTCTTCATCGCCTTTGTTTTCTAAATAGAGTATAGCGCAGCCCCCGCTAAAATGGCCCATCATACCCGTCCAGCCGCCCTACCAGAGCTTCAGATTAGGTTGCTCCTGGTCTAACATGCAACAGATGTCCGTCAAGTCATTCGGATACCTGAGTGTGTGGCTTTTTCTGGAAGCAATTTACATGATTCATTTAGTGGCAATTTTACACCTCGCACACGACCCACCGATGAGTGATCTGACATTCGCCAGTGAGATTTGCCGACGAATATACAGCCCTGCCAAGGGAGCCACAACGCTTCCCTACGCAGCAAGTCGTCTATTCTCGTATCTCCTACCTGGCTATACATTGCCCTCGAGACTGAATCCCAAAGGCGATGTTATGTTACGGTTTCGAATTTGTAGATAATTCATTGATTAATGTGCTGAAATTACGTGAGTTAGAAGCAAGTCACGGGCTATACAATAGCCAACGGGTTAACCAAAGACGACTCTCAAGCCCATTTCCTGGCTGACCTCTCTCCACAAGTCCCTGGCCATCTCAGCATTCCCTTCCGGCGTTCCTCCATCGTTTTCCCCGGCGCCCGTCTCGCTCCTGTCAGCCCTACGCCATACCTCCTGGACTATGTCCCACGCTCGCTGAATGTTCGTCATGCGCTGTCGCCTGTCAAGACTCTCAAAGGCCTCCTGCGCCAACGACCGATCTGATACGGTCTGTGCCTCGCATGCCGCCACAAATAGCGGCCACAACAGGGCACCCATCGGCCCTTTACTCTTGACGGTGCCGACGCAGTGGCAGAGAGCGACATGGGTGTGTATCTGTACCGCCTCGTGGCCGGAAGACACCCCCCGCACGCTACGGTAGAGGTACACCAGACCGGAATGCTGGTACGCCATGGCACTGTTAAGGATCCCCTCGTAGTTTGGTGACACGTTCATGTTCTCAGGCTGCCACGCCATTAGGGCTTCCTCGACAGCGGCTGCCGATCTCTCGAGCTCCGAGCGCAACACCTCTTCTCGGGTAGTGTCGCCCTCCGCCGTGGCGGACTGTAGCTCAGTCTTGAGCCCTGATAGATTGGAGAGCTCCTGGATAGTCGGCCAAAGTGAGGTTGCCATTCCCAAGAGGACATCGGCGCTGCCGACCGGTCGGGCAGCTCCTCGTGCATCTAGTGGAGCGAAGAGTCCAGTTGTGCTATCTGATGAGAGAGGAGACAGTGTAGGAGTGTCTAGTGATAGTGCAGCGATTACATCGTAGAATCGGAACGCCTGTATGCATGTTAGCCAATGAGATCTCCTCCAACTAAGCATCCGTATCATTTACTCTTTCAAGGAAGACGCTCGTTGGGTCTACAAGTTCCGGTCCCCGATTCATGATGGCCACAGCGCCCTTGAGGTGATGAGCAACAAAGCTTGATCGCCCTTGCTGCATAAGCTAGTAGTTTATTTGTAAGCCAGACACTGTTATCGTATCGAGCAGATCGTTTCTATCACTTACGACTTCGTAGTATATCAGTAATATGACGGTAGCCATGAGCTCATTCTTGTTCACCCCGTTTCCTTGTTCGATCAACTTTGCCAAGCTTCGAATGGTCGCATTGTGGTACACTAGGCTGTCCTCATCAGGACGACCGGCTTGAACCTCCCTGTGAGCACTTGACAATGCGAAGATGGCGTTTCTCACCGCCGGGCTGCCGCTTGACAATGGTACGACAAGACGCTGAAATGGATTTCCGTCGTCTTCTTGCAGAACAATGAGATGTGACAGCACATTGTGAAAGTGGTCTAGTAAGAAGCGTTCTCCTGGTCGACTGCTTATGTCGGAAAATGATGGAATTCGAAGTTCAAAATGTGGTGAAGGAGCGACACGAACGAGCTGGCCGTTATTCTGGTTAATGCCGTCACCTTCTTCCAACAGTGGCAAGGTTATGACATCCTGACGATCAGAGAGACCAATTTCTTCAATTGAATTGAAATCAACGTCTTCTCCGTCCAGATTTTCGTGCCAGGTGGCATATGGTTTGTCATAATCGGTCGCTGAATCGTCGCATTGAATAGTTCGGTCCGCTAGTACTGCTGTAGCACTTTGTCCTGCCTCACCCTCTGCATAATCTTGTTTTCGACGCTGACGAGGTTTCACAGCCTCATACACACAGACTTTGCCGATTTCAACACATCTTCCGCAAGTAGGTCGCGACTCGTCGCATTTCTTCTTCTACAGCCACGTGGGTTAGCGTGTCGGTCCATCCTACGTGGTCGCGCCGGCTATTACCTTTTCTTTGCTGCATGCAGCGTTAGCATTTAGTGATGACCCAGGTTTTCGACCAGACATACCAATAAGCGCATCCTGCTCTGGATCGCTTCTTTGCTTGCTTGGGCGCTGCGGTTCGAGCGTAGAGTAGCATGGCTCCGGTACTCGGACAGAACGAGTCTTACATGGTTGCGCAAAGCCAGTCTCCGGAGTCGCTGTTTGGCGACGGCAGTATAATGCTCTTCGGAGCTGATGAATGATTGAAGGAAGTGTCGAGGGATGATGAAACCTTCGTACCAGCTCGATGTTGAAACTCTCAACAGAGTCTGTCTGCTGATCTTGCAGTAAACCTTATCAGCGCTCTGCGGGGTAGCGCGTGGGACCCCACATCCCGACGGTGCATTTTCAGGGACCAGGTAGCAGTTTGAGACGAACCCAGTAATTAGGCGTTTGTTGAGTTTGACTGTAATTCAGGCTTGGGTTACAATCGACAAAGATTGATGGTGATCAGGTCCAATCCAGTCGGTGAAGCCTTGTGAGGTGTGTTGGAAATTAAGTGGTAGCCGCGTGATGGTGTGGTGAGACATGCACCTCGCAAACAAGCTCTGTCGTGTATTTCAGACCAATGCACCAATACATCGCAATGGCTGTAAGTAGTGGACATCTATTTGACTCATTTCATTGTCAGGGGATTATTGGGATTTATAATGGCTCTTTCTTGTGTCTCGTTTTTGCTCGCGCTTGTAGGCTCCCCAGCATGCGTGGCTACCCTAGAGTAAAACCAAGAAAAATTGGGGTGTCCTGCACCAAACCACACACTTTGTAATGTATATAGATTTCTTTTTTCTATATTTTCAGTACATTTACCATAAAAGGAGTTCAATATACGCCAATTAGACAGGTGATACTCCAAGCATGAAATATCTGTGATGCTCTTGTTGTTTGCTGCCAGCTCTACGGAAATATTGCCGAGATGTTATGTCCATCTTCCCCATCAAGGCTTATACGAATGTGTGTTTGGCAAGAGTCCTGTTTACTGGCAAATTTCTAGCAACGTGTTATACAGAGATTATTTATTATCACAGTGCAATTCATGGTATCAGCTCATATGCATGAGACCGCTGACATTACGTCCTTCCTCTTCCAGCATCTGTTCCGGCAAGTTTAGACGTCCAAATCTGTTTACACGTCATGAAACGACTTCAATCATGCAGCCACCCAAAACTTTTCGATTAATTAATAACTCAGGAACATCCAGCATGAAAAGAAATACACGTGTTGCAACAGAATTCGTGACTTGCTCGGCAGGCATTGTGGCCCCGTTACGTACAAGTTTCCTCTGCATGCGGAGTCGCAGACGCAATGTTTAATTTACAACTGGAGTGAAAAAATCAAACTAGAGCAAATTATTACTCCTCAAAAACCAAGGAAATACCCCAAAGACCTGGAGAAGGTTGGAGAAGCTGGGGAAATTGGGGGGAACAGCCTGAATCCAACATGTACCTAATTGTCCCTTCCACAAAAAAAGCATTCCGCAGCTGCAAGTGGATGGTTTCCGTCCGCAACAAGCCGTACAGGGCCGTGGGTTACCGAGTGTTGTTGGGGTGCCTGTTCCTGGTGCTGAGGAGCCTTGCTGCTTCAGGTTACAGGGGGATTTGCGAGAAGGGGAGGAAGGGAGTACCTGGGTACGGGATGCGCTTCAGGGCACAGCGAGCAATGTACCTTTACAGTGGGCTAGCTAGCCAGTGGGCAGACCAGCGGACTAGGCCAGTGGTACCTCGATACTAACTGTCGCTGACTGCGGCTGTGGTTGGGCCACACCTTTTTACGTACTGAGAAGCTAATTACTGCGACATTTCTTTTTTTCTCGACGGACTGGAACTAGCTGCTATTACTTGTCAGAATTTTAAAATTACGCTCAATATGTTGGGGGCTTCGCCTGGATTATCGCGAGAACGCCCGCTACCAGCATCAGTGTCATGGTTTTTTTTATAAAAAAAAAACCAAAAAACCACAATGGACATGACATGACTTGACGCGACAATGGAAGGGTCGGATGAAAAGGATAAAGAAGTCAAAATTTGCACGACTCAGCCGAATCCACACGGCCGAGAGATAAAGTGACAGCCGCCGGCAGCAGAGACCCGGAGAACGGTGGCTGCAGGGCAATGTCAACGGAAATGATGGAAGCAACGGGCTTTCAACCTTTTGAATGGAGCCAGAATTAATGGAGAATCTCCATCGTATAGCCCAATACTTTATTTGCATTTGACTAGCAAGTCAGCGACATGTAATTACATACAATAAGCAGAGGCGATAAGCATAATCGCCGTGTCCAGTACAGAGCTGAACAAATGGCGCACTCCGTTCAACACTGGCTTCCGCTGGGAAACGCCTCCGGTACATGCACGAAATACAGTTTGGCACTTGGAAACTACAAGTACATAATGTGCTTGCTGTCAAGTAATGGATACATGGACAGGACTCTGCGTTCAACGTTGGAGCCGCAATTCTCAGTTTGCCGATCTCCAACAGTCGGCTAATCCAATGAGAATATTAATACTCTTTGTCAAAAGAAATGGAGAAAGTCTCCGTCTGGTCCTGGCCCTGGTCCTGATCCTCACCCTGAATTATGACAGCCTCAGCCGACTCCTGCAGGCAGTGGCAATCATTTACTGGCCTCCCCTTCTTTGCCTCTTGAAATTTTCAGTGTCCTTGTTTTCAGTCGCTTTCTGAATCCTTCGTGCACATCCGAGCCTTGCTCATTCAACTCACCTTATGCCTCGGCGAATCATTCGGGCCAACCGTTTATGCCTGAGACACGGATCTTCACCATCACACGGCCTTGGTTACCCAAAGGGACAGGGCCAATTATTTTTAGGTGAACCATTCACTGTCCCTTGTCTGCCTGGCATCACATGTGGTCGCACGTAGCTGATTGATTGACGCGACTAGTGAATGCGCCTGTGCAAAAGAACAACTGACAATACGACGTAGATTTGACCGTGAAATCCCCCATGGGGCGTAGATTGGCCAAGAACCCTGAATGACTAGTCCACTGTAACCTTGGCTAGGCAACACGTTGCAGTGGACATTGCATCTCGTCTGTACTTGTGTATGGAGTACATGCGTGAAGTACTGGCTCACTTTCGATGCTTAGTGGCCGCGAGTAATTACTCCAGCTTGGGGATTGGTGCAGGACATTCAGCCAATCCGAATGGCTCATCCCGTTCTGCTAAAGTGCTTCACACTGTCATGTGTCGAATGGAGACTTGGCGAAGCAACTGATTCCGTATCCATCCAGCGAGCCTCGCTGCAACACGAGTACAGTACCCATGAGGATGACTAGGCAATTATTGGCTCCGTTAACAGATGCCTGGCTAATTGGTGCACCGGGGATATATCGCAATTTTTCCCTTTTTTTTTAACCCCCATCAAGGTTTAACAACCGCGGCTTGAATGAGTCGAATAAGAAAACAAAAACCAATCAGGTTTTTTTGTGGAAGCCACAGCCTCTTACTCGCTCAGACATCACTATTGCCGTAGTATGACTTTTCTGTGAACGAAATTTTTTCTGCCGTACACTTTGAAAGAGGCTTTTGCCCAGGCGGATACGTCGGCAGCGGTGGGTCGGCAAGTGCTTCAGTGGCCAGTTGTGGCCGATGGAAGAAAAAGAGGCTCTTCGGCGGCGTTACCAGGCCATGATTGGGCAAATGTGCAGACCAGAGCTAACAAAAGGCCCGTCGTTCATTTCGCATCCGGACTGGTAGTTACCTCGCTCACTAGGACCAAAGAGAAAAAGTGCTCCGGTTTTCCCTCGTAGCTCGTTCGCTCTTCTGACCCTCCCCCCTCCCCTTGTAACATGATGGATGGTAGGATAGGATGGGCGCTGTGTCCACCGTCCATCCGTCCACTACGCTGCAAGATTAGGGCATGGGGTGGAGGGGATTTACCAGCGGCCGGGGGCGCCGTCTCCTCTCGCAAAGGTCTTAATTCGCGGCTCTAATTCGCCGTTGCGCCATTCAATGCTGCGAATGGTGTTTTTGCTGCCTCTTGCTGCATGACGTGACCGGGCATAGTGAAGGCAAAGAAAAAATGGCTTGCGACGGATCGATCGCTTGGCGATTCATCGCCGCTACAAACCAATAGTGACGGTAATTATTTTCCGCACCAAACGCACTATGGCTTGCGCCGGTGCCGTCTTGGAAAAGTCTTGGGGCCCGCTGGCGCTGGCAGCCTTACATTTTCCTGGGCAGCTGGGTGACTTGGACGACTTGGGTGGCGTGGGAGGCTTACAGGGAAGAGGGTGTGTTGCGGCATCCATTATTAGCATCCATCAGCGCAAAAGGTCCTCTGGAAACAATTCCAGATTGGGAGCCTGCAGGCTGATGGGACGCTCAAGAGACACTCCAGACTGGGCAGCGTAGATGTGCTGTGTGCTGCCGCAGAAAGTGGGCATTCAGGCCATCGCTCCCAGTGCTCAGCGTGCATTAGGGGGCGTTGATTGGGGCTGCGGCCACTGGAAAGCTTCGGTGCGCCTTCCCGCTTGGGGTAAGCCCTTGGCCACCAACACTTGCCACCCCTGCTCGACAATGCCTGCATTCCAAGCCACTGCTGGATCCTTTCCGAAAGCACCACGCGACCGACCCGATTGCAGTAGCGCCCCCCAGACAACCTATCCCAAGAAAAAACAGTGAGTGGGAGAGACAGTGAGGAGGAGGAATGCGAGACATTTCGCAGCCCTCAAAGACATTGTTACCGGCTGCAGAAGAGGTGGCCAGCCCAGAATTCCGTGTCAGTTGCAATTGCCGCTAGCGAGCAGAGTGAATGTATGTACCGTAGGGCGACAGTTGCTACGCAGGTGTCTACAGGCGGCATCGCCGTTTCGAGGTGTCTCGGTCGGCCGCCCCATGCAGACAGACAGCCAGCAAAGATGGGCTCCACCCCAATCACCACTGCAACAATTGCCCTAGCTCCCCAAGTAACCACTTGCCGATACCGTATTATGTACTAGTAAGTCATTTCGCCAGCGGCTTGATAGAGGCAAAAGGGCCTGCTCTACCAACAAAACTGGGGAAGGGTCACCCTCCTCGGTACCGTATTATTAAAACTAAACCCGCTTTAGGTCCTTTTGTTGGCTTTTGCCCCAGGCCCTGACCATCTGCTGGATTCCTTTTTGTACCCCATCCTCCCCCCGTTCCTCTCAACTCGTTTTCTTTTCTTGATCTTTCATCCCTCATCGACTATTGTCTCCAGTCCATAGTCGTCCTCGTCTTCTCGTCTTGTCTTGTCTTGTTGCTTGCCCTTGCTAGTGGTCACTAGACAAACATCGTCAACATGAACCACGAAGATGGAGCTGCTGAGTAAGTGTTTCTCTTGTCGCCTGCTGCAGGCGCATTTCCCCAATTGCCGGCCTCGCTGCGCGTCTGCCGCGCTCAGTTGACGCGGGCAATTCCTCACTGGTCTTCAATCAAGGATAGAGAGACTGACAGTTGGTTTCTCACCTATTAGGCTTCACGCTACTCTGAACGAGCGTACCAACCCTGCCCACGCTACCGATCTCGCTGGTGGCGAGTTGCGCAGATCCATTGCTGAGCCCAACAATGGCACTATCGAGGAGAAGGACTTCACTGCCGACTCCGAGTCTGCTCCTACTCCTGATGGTGAGGAGCCCAACGAGCACGAGAAGCGCACTTTGCGCCGTGTCGGAGAGAACCTGCCCGCTGCTGCTTTCCTCATCGCCATCGTTGAGTTGACTGAGCGTTTCGCCTACTATGGTGCCCAGGGTCTGTTTCAAAACTACATTAGCCACAAGAAGGATGGTTCAGAAGGTGCCAAGGGCCTGGGACTCGGTCACCAGGCTGCCACAGGTCTGAACCTCTTCTTCCAGTTCTTCTGCTACGTCACTCCCATTCTCGGTGCCATCATCTCTGATCAATATCTGGGCAAGTACAAGACCATTCTTCTCTTCTGCGGCGTCTACTGGGTCGGTCTCTTACTTCTCTGGACCACCGCGCTCCCAGCTGCCCAGGCGGCCAATGCCGGCTTGCCTGGATACATTGTCGCCATCATCATCATTGGATTCGGTACCGGTGGTATTAAGTCGAACATTGCTCCCCTTATTGCCGACCAGTACCAACGCCGTGTCATGGCTGTCAAGACTGAGAAGAGTGGTGAGCGCGTTGTCATTGACCCCGCCATCACGTACCAGCGTATTTACATGATTTTCTACTGGTGTATCAACATCGGTGCTCTGTCTCTCATGGCTACTCCCTTCATGGAGAAATACAAAGGTTTCTGGACTGCGTTCCTCATGTGCTTCTGCATGTTCAACATCGGTGTTTTGGTCTTGATTCTCCGCCGCAAGTCCTACATCATCCGTCCTCCCCAGGGCTCCGTCATCACCGATGCTTTCAAGGCCATTGGCATGATGATTGCTGGTCGCAGCACGGACGCCGCCAAACCTTCCTGGCGCCAGGCTAACGGCAAGAACGGTGCTGTTGCCTGGAACGATCATTTCGTCGATGAACTCAAGCGTGCTCTTCGCGCTTGCAAGGTGTTTGTCTTCTACCCCGTCTTCTGGGTGTGCTACAATCAATTCTCTAGCAACTTCGTCACCCAGGCCGAGCAAATGGAAGGTCACGGCATGCCCAACGACTTCATGCAAAACTTTGACCCTATTTCCATTCTCATCTTCACTCCTCTTCTCGAAACTGTTGTCTATCCTATCCTGCGCCGTGGTGGCTTTGAGTTGCGCCCTATTATGCGTATCAGCATCGGTTTCTTCCTCGCCGGTCTGTGTCTCGCTTATGCTGCCATTGTTCAGCATCTCATCTACAACTCTGGCCCTTGTTACGACAGCCCCCTGTGCAAGGTCGACGGCAAAATTGTCTCCAACCATGTCCACATCGCTGTTCAGGTCCCTGCCTACGTTTTCATCGGTCTCTCTGAGATTTTCATCTCTGTCACTGGTCTTGAGTACGCCTACACCAAGGCGCCCGCTAGCATGAAGTCCTTTGTTCAGTCTCTCTACCTCTTCACCAGCGCTTTCGGCTCTGCCATTGGCGAGGCTCTTGTCCCTGTCTCCAAGGACCCCAAGTTCCTCTGGACATACACTGGTCTTGCGGCTGTTGCTGGTGCCACTTCCATTGGCTTCTACCTTCTGTTCCGCCATTACGATGCTGATGAGGAAGCGATGTACGACCTGGACCGTGATGAGGCAGTTTTGGCCCACCCCAAGGAGGGTGAGACATCTTCAAACAACGAGGGTGTCTTGGCCAACGAGTCTGCCAGCAAGCAGGTTCACGCATAAACGAAGATGGTTGATGGAAAAGCTTATACCCAAAATTACTTGTATTATATGACTTGATGTAAAGAGTCGAATATATAGACGTATATGAATGATTTACAACATGAATCTCATACCAACTTGACACATATACTCAGTGATGCTTGAAATGGACGCGATGACATGATCGTCGTGACGTGAGAGAGGCTGGGTGTATAAAATAGCATCTAATTAAAACGCACTGCGGAGGCATAATGGCCACACGCCTGCTTCTAGCTCTCTGTGGCGGTGGCAGTATTACATGGCCTCCCATCACAACCCCTCTGGCAAAAACTCATTATTTTCCTTCAATTCCAATCCATAGAACCTCCCCATCCCCGTCACCACCAGGGCATAGGCGACCGCATCCCTGTAGTGGAAGAAGACGGTGACCACATTGCCGGGATCCGCGGCGGTAGCGGGCAGCGGGAAAGCATGGCGCTTATTATTGCGATAATCATGCTTACTATTATTGATGGCGTCCGTGTCGGTCTGGACAAAGACGGGAATCACATTGTAAGGGCCGCCGAGGTGGTCAAGCGGGCGGACTTCACCCGTCCTGCAGCCCTTGGTGTGGCAGACGTATTGAGCACAGTGAGCAAAATAGCAGTTGCATTGGGCTGAGCAGACGGGGCATCGGATGAGCATGGGTAAATTCGCATTTTGGGATGAAAAGTATGAAGAGGGGAAGAGGAAATGTCAGTTGTCACATTTTCTTTGGGGCCTGTTTGTATGATGGATGGGGATATGTCATGTTACGCAAGGGCTCAACGGTTTTGCATGAAATCCGAGACATTTCTGTTCACCAAACTAGCGTAGACGCAGGTTTAGGCAAAAAAAAAAAAACAATGTCGATGATGATAAATCACATTCCTTTTGCTGATGTTTTCAATGATACAAAAGTAATCAACTCAACATGTCGAGTTTAAGAATGCAAAAATGCAAAATGAAAGGGGTGGGATTCGAACCCACGCCTATTACTAGACTGCGACGTTCTTGGTTGATCAAAGCCACACCTGAACACAGCGCCTTAGACCACTCGGCCACCCTTCCTTGAAGAAATCTCAGCCTTAATATGCACTATGTAGCCCACGCAGCAGCCCATCGCTCAACTACCGGCATAGTTCGGCGCTCCCCACCTGTTCCTGCATTACCCCGGCCCTTTGAAGCCAATAGCCAAGCAATTATTGTTACCATTGCGTTCATGCCCCCCAACTTTAATTCGTTCTGATTTTCTCAAATAGACAGCTCCCCGTCTCCGGTACATTGCAATTTCACCTTGTTTCCATGGATCGCTGTTAAACGTTTCAACCAGCATGTGTCCACCCGCTCATCTTCACCCTCAAAAGGCAGCTGTCAAAAAGGAGAGAATGACAAAATCCCACTGACACGTTGTATGCGAAGGCCGTGAAGCTTGGCCTCCTTCCAAATGCAGCCATGGGAATAGATTAAAATAACACCCTACCTGGCGGGGACGTGAGGCAGCATGAACCTCGCAAAGTGCCCGAGGCACCTCTTCATGTAGATTGAGCTGCAATACAACTCTGCGCACAGCTTTGCAAGCCACACGCGGTCTTTTTTAATACCCCAGACGGGCATGCATGCACGCCCAACACGTGGGGGAACATGTTAACGTTACCAAAGCGGGAGTGAAGCTTTCCCTCCCTGGCCAAGCCAAGCTTTACGCAGAATCTTTGAGCGACTGGCGATGATTGAAGGATGTCGCCAAGTAGCGCTGACGGGACTTGGCTCTGTCCCACCCCCCTTGTTATGGTTACAACCTTAATCCAGTCTTAGCTCCAGAAGAAGTGGTCATGCCGTTCCGTCTTTAGCTTCAGTGCGCAAAACGCTTGGCTGTCAGATTACCCCTTCTGGAGTCTCTGTTTATGTCTGAATCGGGCCTAAGCTACCGTAGATCAGGAAGGGAAAATGGCAATGCCACCAATATGATTCAACTTCAACGTTGTAGAGTAACCCACCGTGATAACCCCCCGACTTATGCTCCTTGTTGTGGTCGAAGACCGGTCTATATAAGAGTCATTGGTGTTCCGGGTTGCTCTCCCAATCCAAGTCACACCATCAAGCATCAACAAGTCAGCTCAGCAGTCACCATGAAGTTCACAACACTCTCTACCATCTTTGGCCTCGCTGCCGTCGCTTCTGCCCACATGGAGATGAAGTTCCCTCCTCCCTTCCGCTCCAAGTTCAACCCCCACACCACCGACATCGACTACAGCATGACTTCACCACTCGAAGCCTCTGGTGCCAACTTCCCCTGCAAGGGCTACCACAAGCTCTACGACACCCCCCAGGGCGTCTCTGTTGCCAACTTCAACCCCGGAGGCACTTACACGTTCAGTCTCGTCGGAAGCGCCACCCACAACGGCGGAAGCTGCCAGGTTTCCCTTTCCTATGATAAGGGCAGCACTTGGAAGACCATCCACTCTTACATTGGCAACTGTCCTCTGAAGGCTGACTGGAACTTCACTTTCCCCAACGATACCCCCTCTGGCGATGCCATCTTTGCCTGGACTTGGTTCAACAACATCGGCAACCGCGAGATGTACATGAACTGCGCTCACGTCACGATTGGCAACAAGGTCGCTGGCCGCAGCGAGGTCGAGGAGCGCAGCCCTTCTGACCCTTACAACTCCCGCCCTGCCATGTTTGTTGCCAACGTTGGCAATGGATGCGGTACTCTTGAGGGAGCTGATGTTGATTTCCCCAATCCTGGTCCTGATGTCGACCGCAACTCTAAGAAGACTGCTCCGCCTACTGGCTCTTGTGCCAACAAGCGCGCTGTCCTCCTCCGTGCATAAACAATCGCTGTAAGATGATTGCGAAGTGCATTGAGAACGGAATGGTTCCTGTACATAGTTATCAAGTAAATATTGCATATATGAAATGTCACATTTTTTTTTCCGACTACTTTTTGCTTGCATGTAAATACTCTAGAACGGTTTCTTGAGTGTTCAAAGCTTGTTTTGTTAAAACCTGTGGGTAATGGAGCACTGTTGCATGAAAAAGATTAAGCGAACCGATAGCGAACCGATAGAAGTACTCAAGAATTCTTCGCGGACCTTGATTCAGCCTAATAGGAGGCTACTGTTCTGAGCGAGACCAATTCGGTTGTAAACGAGACGCCACGGCTAGGGGTGGGCCATTCTTAAATGTTCAGCTTAAATATATTTGACAAAATGTTATATAAGTTCTTGGACCCTGAAAGTTCTTCAATAATTGGAAAACCAACATTGCCGAGCGTCAAAATTTGTGTCGCCATGTTGGAGATCACTCTTGCGCAGTGGGCAGCTCTCACCCCAGCGTTGAGCTATGCAGCGTCGTGCTTCTTCTTCGAATCCATCGACGCCCTTGGTCTGTTCAAGAAATATCGCATCCTTCCTACGGATGAGGAGACAAGATTGAACCGAGTATCAAGAACGACAGTCTTGCGGCATGTCATCGTCTACCACATATTCCTCACGATGGGTGCTTTGGCGTTCAACGAGATCGTTCCTCCAGCAGTCGAGAGCAAGGGCTGTCTTGGCTCTCTGCAGTATTTGATCGCGTTTTTCGAAGAGTTCTACTCTAAAAATACCACATTGGTGATGTGCCTAGCTTGGACGGCGAGACTGCTGTGGCTGGTTGGGCGACAGTTCCTGGCTTTGGCTGTCACTGATGCGTGGGTGTTTTGGTGGCACTACTTCACGCACAAAAATACATGGCTATACCGTAAGCGACTTTCTGTATTCCATTAGAGTTCTAGCCTTCATTATTTTCTTACATGTGTTT
Organism: Simplicillium sp. C3G150-2; assembly: GCA_022702485.1. Classification (NCBI taxonomy): domain Eukaryota; kingdom Fungi; phylum Ascomycota; class Sordariomycetes; order Hypocreales; family Cordycipitaceae; genus Simplicillium; species Simplicillium sp. C3G150-2. Next base: position 1,925,979 of record JAJIYY010000007.1, on the reverse strand, counting down.
TTTAGGAAATGTGCACGCTGTTCACCACAGGCTTTATGTTCCATTCTCATATGGGGCTTTGTACAACCATTGGGCTGACAGCATTTTCGGCGATTACGTCGCTGGCGTTCTTGGCGTTTATCTCATTCGACTGACAGCACATGAGCAAATGTTCTTTCTCTGGCTGGTGATTTTCAAGGTCGTGGAAGACCATGCCGCGTATGAGTTGCCCTGGAGCCCGTCGACGCTGCTGGGTCAGTTGACAGGCTGCACATCGACGTATCACCACGTCCATCATCAAAGTTGGGGAATTAAAGTAAGTTTTTGATAATTTCTGTCTCCTATGAGACGTTGAATTCTGATTGGGTTAACAGACCAACTTTTCGCCCTATTTCACCTGGTGGGATCACTTGATGGGCACGACATACCAAGGCAAGAGGAGCCTCATCAACACAATAGGATCGCAGTCACGGAAGAAGCACTCATGAGTAGAGATGTATTGTAGAAATTTTAGACAATATCAAAAGGAGGAAATTTTAGGACTCGCATGTGATTTGGACTATTGGCACTCGATCCGAGCAGGTTATTGTCGCAATTGTCTAATCCAGCTGGATTCGTCCCCTCAGCCTCTCTCCATACTTAAGCAGTAACATCGGCATTGGAATACCAATGAACAAAACCAGGAATGCCAAAAGCGAATTACCCCACCCATATCCCATTGCCTTGTACATTGCTGGCGCAAAGAGTGGGAACAGGAAACCACACAGGCTTGTGAGGAAAGTTGAAGCAGCCAATGCGGAACTAGCATACTCTGTGTAAATGTCCATCTCATAGGCTTGTAGCGCATTTCCTGCCATTTGCATTCCGAAAAGCGCAACAAACATGCCAATATCGACTGCAACCCACGTCTGCTTGTACTCAATCGTCCAGCCATAGATGAGCAAACCGACTGGTACAATGGCACGAGCAGCAAAAGCCAGGGGAATGCGGTGCTCTGGGCGTGGAATACCATCCGATGAAGCCGCTGCGGCTTTTCGGTAGATTCTGTCAATCAACCAGCCGGCCACTTGGGATCCTGCGATCTCTCCACCCGCAAGGGCTATGTAATGCAAACCAGACAGTTCGGCAGACTGATGATAGCGCGTGATCCAGACATCTGCGAATGTAGCCAGAAGGATATACAGCAAGCCATAATGGAAGGCGCCAATGATAGCGGATATCTGAATGATGGGGTGGAAAGCTAAAAGGCGAAGAGGTCGATGGAGTGCTCTGCCTAGTACCTGCTTGAGCTTACGGCCGTGCGCTTTCTCCACGAGGGCATAATAGCAGTCGTTGTTGGTTTCTTTGCGAATTTTGCGGGCCTTCTTCTTCAGAAGGACTGGAGCATGCGTCTCCTCAAAGGTGAAGGCTGCTACGACGATCATGACGCCTTGAAACGCAGATGTTGCCCAGAAGGACCACCGCCATTGAGCACGAGTGGCAATAAAGCCACCAATAATGGGACCAACAGCTGCACCCAGCAGAGGAATGAGCATAAACATTCCCAATGTTCGTCCTCTTTGCTCAGGGTGCCAGATGTCGGCTAACACACCACCGCCAAGAGCGTAAATGGCACTAGCACCAAAGCCAGACATGAATCGGGCACCGATGAGAACTCCCTTGGTCGTTGCAAATCCGCAGACAATGTTCCAGATGAGAAACCAAATGTTTGAGATGTGAAGCACAGGTTTGCGCCCATACACTTCAGACAATGGGCCAATGAATAGAGGTCCTATAGCAGCAGCGAGGAGATAGATGGACAGTGCCATGTTGCCTTCAGCAGGTGTCATATTGAACTCGCGAATGATGGTGGGAAGTGCCGGAGCGACAATGGTGGATACCATAATGCGATTGAAGCCAGTGGCAGACAGAATATCGGTGACTGTCCATTTCTTACTGTTGCGCCAGGTCAGAGGATTCTCATCGCTGTCAAGTGTGACGAGGAAAGGGTCTTCTGCTTCCTGTGCCGTCTTGGCAGGCATCATCTCGACGTCTTGAGGCATATTGAATAAATAAAGAGCGGTTACAAGAGCGAATGAGGATAAAAAGCTAAAAGCCCCTAGGGCGAAATGGAAGGCTATTTAACAGAATCTGGAGATTGCCAATTCGGGCAGCGCCGCAGCTTATCAATCTAATCAGATCCTCTCCCTCTCCCTTCATCGTGAATTAATTGGTGAGTCACACTAGTGGATTGCGTGCACCGCACTACATGGCTGTCTAACGCCCTGATGCTCGTCTATTCCGATAAATCCGAACGAGGCTGCCTTTGTAAGTAACAATCAAAAGGACTAACGGACACAGCGAGGGGCCAACGAGCAGAAATGGGCTCATTTCTGTTTCATTTAATAAATGCCCTAACCTATCGTACTCCGCCATCAATTTCTAAAGCCAAGCTGAGTGTGCAAAGGCATGGAAGCCGCACGTGCTTGTGCGACATTAGGAGCGCCTACGTGTATGCCGATCGAATGGTTCGCTTTCTTTTCTTTCAAAGTGATCCCGCTGCCGAAGATGGGAAAAGAACCACAAACGTCACTACAGGACTTGCAGTCCAAGCTGGACGAGCTCACGGCGATGTTCAAAGGCGGTGGAACAAATGCGCAAAAGAAGGAATGGACTATTGAACGTTCGAAACTTATCCAAGAGATGAGTGCGGCAAAGAAAGTGGCTGCAGAGACGGGAAAACAAGGAAATGCTGAGAAACAAGATACCCCCAGCCAGGCTACCGAGAAGTCAACCGAAAAAACAGTGAAGGCATCGCATCCATAGCGCCGAAAACAATACATCCTCCGCCTAAGCATCATGCATCATGCACCAGTTCCTCCACTGCTAGAAAAGCAGCATCCACCTCTCTTGCCAAAGAAACAGCCTTCTGTGTCAGAGAAGAAGCACCCCCCTCGATCCGAGAAGCAACATCCTCCTCGGTCGGAGAAACAGCACCCGCCGCGCGATGAACAGCAACAGCCTTCTGTGTCGCCGTACTTGATGTCCCAATGGCCGGTTTCTTCTAACTGCTGCCACTTATTCATTGTCGGATTCGTTTCATATCCCGCGGTATTGACACTTTCATGGCGATGAGAAGATCGTTGGCACGTAAGGGACTGTGATGGTGACTGTGGTGTTGGGTGGGAGCTGCTGTCTGGCGTGTAAGGCGGCGGCGCGTCTTCTGGAAATGATTCGTCGGCGGGTAGTTTCATCATTCGAATGATTTAGGACCAAATGATTTTTGAATGGTGTTTCTCAAGAATACAATGCCTTTTGACGTTGTCTTAAAGTCATTCAATACAAGTCGTGTTGACGAAACCGCTGACGACGCTCTGTGCGGCTGAACCCTTGGCCAGCAACGGGCACCTTGGCGATTGGGCCAGCCAATTGTTATAAATAGAAAGATGAAATAGCTTGACAACCAGATTATTTCCATGTTTTATTGCCTGCAAAAGCATAGACTGTCCTCGTCGCTGCTTAGTGCTGCAAGACCCGTGTGCTAATGTGTTAACCCATCTTGAGATCTTTAAGTGTTTTCTGCAGCCTGGTCTGTAAAGGGAATCAGTGCTCCCTGGCTTCCTCATTCATGGTCATTCAATAAAGAATAATTTATATCCTTTAATATCAAATGCAAGTGCGTTAAGATACAATCCTCCATCTCATTTACCCCGGAATCGCTTTATTGCCGGAGTCTAACACAGACGACTCATTCGAAACCCGGTGGTAACCGCAAGGGCGCACCCTTAACATTCCACAACCCTGTACTAATGCGGTGCATCGCAAAATCAGCCCCACGCTCTGGGCGTGAAGATGTCAATATTAGCGGGCTCATCCACTGACAAGCCTTTCTAAAACTGCGACTACGGAGCATTGGCCTGAGCTAAATGCACTGACTCAACCGCAGTTAAAATATTCGTCTCAACCATCTCACCAGCGATGATCCTGAGAAGAAATCTATTCACCTCCATCGTCAGATCATTTACACGGCATTACACAATGGCGACTTCAACACAGCCTCCAGCAAATGGAAGGGTCGGCTTCATCGGCCTGGGCATCATGGGCACGCCAATGGCCCAGAACCTGTGTCGCAAATTCCCAACAACAGTCTGGAACCGAACGGCGTCAAAATGCGAACCCTTGGCTGCGATGGGTGCCACCGTAGCTGAGTCTCCCGCCGCGGTTGCAGCTCAGTCGGACGTCATTTTCATGATGCTCTACAATGGCGAGGCCACGAGAGCAATCCTCACAGACGACTTTTCGAAAGCCCTTCAAGGCAAGACAGTGGTCAGCACAAGCTCCATAGAGGTCTCATCCAGTGAGCACTTAGGCGAGTTCGTTCACAACGCCAAGGGAAACTACATCGAAATGCCCGTCAGTGGAAGCAAAGTGCCTGCTGAGCAAGGAAACCTCGTCGGTATGATGGGAGGAGACCGAGAGGTAGCAGAGAGCATCAGACCGTATTTGGACGTTATTACCAAGAAGGCTATCTATTGCGGTCCTGTTGGTGCAGGTCTCAAGGCGAAATTCGCCATCAACACATTCCTTCTCTCGGTTACAGCAGGTCTGGCGGAGTCCATGAATCTTGCGAAGAAACAGGGACTGGACCTAGAAGCATTTTCGGAAGTTGTTGGAGCAAGTCCAATGGCTTCAGTTTATTCTACATTAAAAGCTGACAAGATCTTCAGAGAAGATTGGTCAGCGCAGGCAGCTATGAGCGATTGCTGCAATAACGCACAACTCATCCTGGCAGCATCCAAGGCGGCCGGCGCTTGGTCGCCGCTTATCGAAGTGTGTGGCTCGCTATATAAAGAAGGTGTAGCAGATGGAATCGGCCATCAAGATATGATTGCCGTTAGCAGGGTCATTTCTGGTGACAGTAAGAAAGACAAGAATGGCGAACAGACAAACGACCCAGCGCCGAATTAAACAGAACGACAGCGGAAGATAGACTAGAACAAATAGAAATAATAACATTTGAGAATGTTCTCTTTTACGTCTCGCCCTTGATCTAGAGGTTGTTGTGAGATGAGCCTGCAGTCCTGCTATCTGGAAGTCGACGCGTAGGCCTCACCTGCCATAGCCACCCCCTTTCACAACTTTCACAAGACATCTCGATAATCAAGCAACGCTTTCTAACAATACAAACGCGATCAGACTCAATCAAATGCATTTCTATGCATATTTGCCATCTTACAATGAACGCCTCATCCAACAATCAGCGAGCAAGCCCCTCCACCAGGCGCCCGCTCTTCATCCAGATGTCGGGGCCGCCGGGCTCCGGAAAGACGACAACAGCAAATCTCCTGGCTCAGAAAATAAATGCATATGCTATACCACACGATACTATCAAATCTACTCTGTTAGAACAGGGAGTTCCATTCGATCAATCCAGCAAGGTTGCCTACGCCATGGATTGGGCATTGGCTGATGAAGCGATGAAGCTTCGACGGAACGTCATTCTCGATAGCACCTGTAACTACACTGAGACCCTCAACCAAGGACAGAAACTTGCTCAAAAACATGGGTACAGCTATTGGTACATAGAAATCCGCACCGATATGCATCATCTTGAGTTATTGGATGAGAGGCTCAAGAGGCGGGCCCCCCTCCGAGCTCAGAGGACGGCTGTCGATGCCTTGCCTTCGGATGCTATTCAATGTGGGCACATAACTGATAATCCCAAAGCCCGATTTATGAACTGGATGCTGAATCCATGCAGACCGGATGAGAACTTGATTGTTGTTGGCGTTGAAGACAGTGTTGAAGAGCGCATTGCGAATATTTTAGGACAGCTCTCGGGGTAGACGTCGGTGACAAATCCTCTGAACTTACGCAGTTATAGACGTGGTTTCCAATTAAATACCTTTATTTGGCTTCAGAGGATGGCCCATATCTGGGTTACTTTGAAGAGCCGAATGACTTCGTGATTAATTTCAGTCCTCCCCCGAGATCCTCTCACATCAAATTGCCCAGGATACAGCGTCTGCGTATGCAAAAAGACGCCAAATACCCCAGGGTCATAGCTGTTTTCTTACTAATTCTCGAGCATACTAAGCCCGGGAAGGCTGATTGTGCGCTTTAGTTGAAGCGGTGTTGCAAGTAGCACTTGCTTGCCTCGTGGGCCATTGGGGCAATCTGATATGCTAACCATCCAGACGCCATGGGTGTCTTTGCTGTCTCTAAACGCCAACTTGTTGGGAGGCGAGTTTAAATACTGCGCTCCTCAATAACGAATTGTATCATACTCGCCATATGCGCCAGCCCTAAAACGTAAGCCCAAGTTGATAACCGCCATTGACGTCGAGCCTGACCAGCAGGGACCAGAGAGCCACAGCCCCCTGTGCCCCTATCCTGCTCAAAGATATCGTCGCCTTGTCAACTCGCCCTTTTGAGCCAAAGCACAGGCGCGATATCCGCTAGGGGTACAGAAGGGAGGGAAATTCGGCTACATGAAACCGTATGCTATCACCTGTGCACCGTATCGATAGCAAGCTTCCCTTCGTAAAGGGAATGTATTATAATGAGACGCTTAGGCGCAATCAGTGCCTGAACGGCGATTGAGATAACTTGTAGTGTCTTAGACTCGATGTGATTGCGACATGTTCTCAGTTCCCCACGCCACAAAAGCAAAGTCACACCGACCAGCCGCGGGCTGTGACTGTGCTACCAGAAAGGGCATAAAAATTTCCACCGTTTGTGATGGTAATCTATTTTTGAGACCTAAGTCGAGCGGTAGTGCCTCTTCCGATGAACGATGTGACACCCCGCGATGTTCAAAGATGGGTTAATCTCTAGCATTACCCTACCATGTTCTTCGGTTACATTACCGACTGACTACTCCATAGAGTTTTCATCTTGTTATTCCTTTGGTACAGAAATGCAACAACGCAATGGCAGTAAGAATTAAGATACATAATGGCTCTCATTATAACTTTATGTGGATGCAGCTCCCTCGGTAGGCACTTGACTGACACGGTCAAACCACCAAATGACCATTCGATCAACTGGGCTCTCACCTTTCATTTCCCCTTTCTTCCCAAGGTTAATGTGGCGAATCAAATAAGACAGTCTGTACGAGACCTCAGCATCACCAAAATAAAGATGAAATGTGACGGGCGACCGACCGCAGCAAAACACCGTTCCTGAAGGGAGAAGGAAAAAGCAATTTCCACCGCGCCCATCACCACACTTCGATGAGACACTTTTATTAGAGGCTTATTTAAATTATTCCAAAGAGCATCCTCAGTTCCCATGCGATGTAGCATAAATACTGAACGTCGTCCCATCTTCACCTCCATCTTGTCTCTCCTCATCACCACATACAAGCTTCTTTCAGTACATATAATTTCTAATTGTTTAATCCACCTTCCTTCCAACACAGCCAAAATGCAATTCTTCGCTCTCGCCGCCCTCTTCGCCGCCGCCATGGCTGCCCCCGCTGATATCGCTGCCCGCAGCGGCGACTCTTGCAGCGGCCTCTACTCCAACCCTCAGTGCTGCTCTCCCGACGTCCTTGGCGTTGCTTGCCTTGACGCTTCTACCCGTAAGTAAAAACAGAAGTCTGGATTCAATATCCATGTCGACATGATAGCTGTCTTATGTGTCATGTACTAACGCGACTGTGTGCAGCATCCCGCGAGCCTCGCGACGGAGCTGACTTCAAGAGCATCTGCGCTGAAGTCGGCCAGTCTGCCAAGTGCTGTGTCCTCCCCGTAGTAAGTTACACTATAAAAAGCAGAAGACAATTGTTTGGATTCAAAATACTAAGCCCACTGTAGCTCGGCCAGGATCTTCTCTGCAGAGATGCCTTCTAAAGGATCCAACCTCTACTGGGTCCTCCATACATCACGGCGTCATTTCCAGGGCATATACTGTACAAAACCACTTTAAAACTAGATTTGTGATTACAATCAAGAAGCACATTTTTTTTTTCCAATTTTCCCGCACTCCCAGGCAGTTCTGTGACTCTTTTCGTTGCGACTTACAAGCGCGTGAGGCTAGAACAACAAATTACCCACCTCAGGTTACATCATTGCAAACAACCCCCAGTGAGCAACTTCCAACCAGCAAGCAGCAATCTACCGTGAAGACAGACACTTTACGAGCGAGTCTGAAGACCAGCTGCTGCCGAAAGACGTCGAGTGCGCGCTCACACCCAGAGCAGAGGCGTGCAATGGATGACATGATGGAGGTGCTACGGCGGCAGATGCACGTACGCGAGCCAGCCGCGAAAAGGTACCTGAGGAGAACCGGAACAACAACGAACGGCAGCTGGATGATCAGACAGAAGAGGAGCATCGCCGGCTATAGGGCGCTCTGCGCAGGTTCTACATGCAATTGATATGCGAAGAAATCAGTAGCATACAGTTCCGGTCACCTGTGATCAGCTTCTGTGCAATCGTCAGTAGGACGATGGCGCTCTTCAATTAGGCGCCCAAGATGTCTATTGCTTCGCCATGTCAGCCCAAGCACGTTATCATGCTATGCTCTATTCATCTTCCGTCTTCCTCTGGTCCTCAACCACAAAGGCTTCCCATGCTTGTAACCCGAGCACCAAATGATACTTGTTTAGCTGTTTCGTTTAATCAATGTATTGAACAAGCGATTGTAAGTGCAACTGCAGCCCGTGTGGCTTTAATAAGCCAACTTACTGTGGAGACGTAGAATCGAACTATCTGGTAACGTATAAAAAATATGGACAGAAGCGGTGGCACTCAAAACCGTATGCATGGTCTCCTAAAGCAGAACCTGAACAGATGCTCTCTAACCAAAGAAGGGCGGGCCAATTGGTCTGCCTATGAGGTCCAGCATCGCATCGATGAGAAATTTGGGCAACACTTTGCTAGCCTGAGCATCAAAAAGCGAGCTAACTACCGTTTTCTTCGAACAACCTGCGGGTTGTGGGCGACCGTTCAGTACGTCAATAAGAAATGCGAGTGCCCTCGGTGCACCGGTTAGCGCAAGAATGCCATGCTCCGACAGCTCGTCTCGCTCGTATTGAATGGAAGCATTACGAGAGCAGTATAGGTCATAGATCCCATCGGTGTCCTTAATAGGACTGATTTCGTCGAAGATTGATTTGTATAGGTACACTGGCATCGTTGGCGTTCCGTGGCCCATGCCATTGTCATCGAGCACCTTGACCACCTCTGGAGTCTTCAACACGGATGAATCATCCAGCATGGAGTAAAAGTTGGAGAATGCAAAGGCAAGCCCATTGCCGGGCAAGCATCGCTGTTTTGTCTTCTCCATAGCTGGGCGATACTTCGGCTTGATATGCTTCTGCACCAAGTCGGCGATGACAGGATATTCATTGGCCAATCCTAGCACTGCCGACTGAATCAACCCGGCCGGTGCCTTGCCGTTGATGTAATTCAGAACACTGGTAATATTAGGTTCTGTTCCACCAATGGCCATGCCGACAATGTCCAATTCTGGCGCATAGGATGCATGAAGCTCTGCTGCACGAGCGGACGTAATGGCTCCACCAGAGTATCCCCAGAGGGCGACTTTTGGATGTTTGTCGATGCCAGTGGTGTTCGAAGAGGATATTGCAGCTCGAACGCCGTCAAGAATGGCTTGGCCAGCGAGCTTGTTGGCAACAAAGGCAGCCTTTGGCCCCTCATGGTCCGGAATGATGACAACCCAGCCCTGCTCCAGAGCACCTTCAATAAGGAGAAGTTCTGCCTGAGCGACGATGTTGCCCAGGACGCCCCCTGCTTTCGAGCTTAGCTGCATTGCATATGATGGTGCGCAATCCAGGTTAGGGGCATCTTCTGCAATTTGGTAGGACAAAAGTTTAGTGTAGTCCGGGTTGTGAGGTACCAAAATAGTAAGCACCGTTGCTGTAGCATTGCCAAATGAATCAGTGGTTCGGTAAAGTATTTGGTAGCTGTCGTTGAGATTCGCCTTGGATAAACCAAACGCGGCGATGGGGTTTGGAGGTCGTCTTTGTTTAAGAATGGCCCCGGGAAGATGTTTCTCTACATCTTGTGGAACATCATAAAATGAGTCCTGACTTGGCGGCAGAGGGACGGTTCGTTCTGGCAAAGTGAAGGCATTGGCAAGAAGACAGGTGCAGAGAAGCCAGGTAGCGGCTAGGTTGCAGAGCATCGTGACTTGATTCAATTGTAATTGCAACACTGACAGCTACAGAGCGTAATGTGCCCACTTTATATCTTGTAATAGATCTATCTTCACGTGCCATGATACCAGGTGCCCGCATTCGTTCCTCGGCAATGTTGAAGTGCTAAGGGAAAACACTCACAGGAAGATATGGACGGTTATTAGAGCCCGTTAAGTCTTCACCACGGTTTCCTCTTTCCCACGTTTCTTCAACCCCGCGATCTAGACACATGCTGCACCCCATGCTTCAGAGTGGCTGACTATCATTGCTAAAGTAGGATACAAAACGCGGTGTTTGCCCACAAGGGCAAGTGGTGTGTAGAAAACGGCGTTTGTTCCGTAACTACCGAAGCTCCGCAGTGGATATACCAGGCGGGGAACATAATAAGGGAACTTTCATGGAGAACGGCTAAAGAAGGAGCCTAATTCAGTTCGGGAATCAAAACCCGCCAAGACGGACCTAGACCCTGCCGATCTCAGCATGTCTCTCAGAGAGAACATTCGAATACTCAATAATAGTATTATACATTTCTCGAAGTGGCGCAGAAGCGTTTATTGTATCCTTATATTTCGAGGGGGATATTTACCGCATTAAACAAAATGGCAATTTTATATTTGGAAGTAGGTGAAACCACTAAGGTATCGAACCACTACAGGCATCCTGAGCCAAATCAGCCATTTATTTGAGTAAATTGGTTGTTGTCGCCCGTGTCTCCACATGGGCCTCACGCGAAAGGTGCAGACCGTATGCAGAGAGCGTTACGTATAAGTGATCCCGAGTTAGTAGCTATTTTGTTTTGTTTCAGCTATGTCTTCACACCTGCACCCTGTACAATGCATATCAACGAAATGGTCTTTGTTTGCTAAAACTAAATAGAGTCTGTTGCCAAGTCTCAGGTTATCCATATCCGTGTATGATAAGCCTGCTCCAGAAGGTTTGCCAAATCAGATCGTGCCAAGGAGCCTAAGGAATGTGGGGATCATGTCCTGTGGCGAGGTTGGAAAAGCTAATTTCGGTGTTGGATGGACCGTAGTCAAGACCATGTCGATAATGTCTTCGAGCCCTCTTGTATTTTCAGCAATAAGCCTCAGGCTGCTACCAATGGCAACCACTTTCCACGGCTTGCTTGTTAGGAGCTCTTGTAAGTCCGTTTGTTCGTCTTGGGTCATGGGGGCGTGAACGAAGCGAGCATCGAAGTCGATTCCGTGACTTAGGCAGGCATGGCTCATCGATTTTGCCAGCTCCTGTAGCTTGGAAACTGTCAACCCAGCATGGCCGGCTAAGCCAATAGAAAGCACGGGCTGAAGCGCTGACATTGCAGAGTAGGCAGGGGCAATGACAGAAAAAGTCGTCTTGAAAAATATGCCAGGTTATTGGGTAGCTGCGATAAAACGCGGTGTGTCAAGTGTTACTAGGTGAGGAAAGTTGATCGTCTTCATACATGGGCCTGGCGGTGCCTCGATCTAATGACTACTATCTCAAAAACGTCACCTGTACCGGTACCAGCATCTCTAAGGTATTAATATATTGCTCACATACTTTAAGTCACATGCACAGCTCTCCACATTGGCCACCTCAATCTGATTCACCTGATAATCGAGCCATCTTGTCCTCAGGTTTACGAGTTTCATCAAGGCGCAAACTCAATTGCCATAACAGATAAGGTGACGGGCCCCGCGTCCGGCATTTCCGTAGCCCTTGTTGCCCTGTGAGGCGCTTGTCCGGGTTAGGCAACAAATACCGCCAAGCAAAGCTCTGGCGCCGATCACTGGAATGCAGCTTGCGGAGGCGCCTCGTTCAACCTATTAGTAATATACAATACGGGCAACGGTACCGGTTCCGGTACCCTTGAAGCAAATACAAGTCTAAGATATCTTTCGGAAATCTCGGGAAAGTTTAGTTCCTTGATGGTATTATTCGATGGATTGCGGTGTATGGCCAGTGGGCACGGACCTTTCATAGCACAAGCCGGGTTCCGATTAGCCTTGGATATTTTCATACCAGAGTAAGACAGGGCTTCTAAATATTGAGAAATCGCGGATGTTTCGGCTACTACGTCGACTAAAGTCAAGGGGCGATCGATGGTTTTACTACGCTGATCATATTCTCAACCTCGGCGTGTAATACCGGTATATTATACTCTACAGTCTAAAAAAAAGGTAGGGGGTTACCTTGAGGCAACTGTGGGCTAGTGTACTTTATGCCGGGCTGGATATCTCTTATTGAGCTCACTACCTTTCGGAGTCTATTGTGAATATGTCTAGCAAATGCCTGAACCGCATGATAGAAAATGTTATCGAGACTTAATATTTACAGTCGCCTGTTGCCAAGGCTCTCTAGTGGAAAAAGGCACTCCAGATTGGTGCTGCCTATACGAGTGGATAAAATGGCTATCGGCATTCTCGAAGTCGATTTATCCTGCCTTAGCCTTAGTTTGTTCTGTGACAGAGTTACTATAGTGCTTGTACCTATACGAGCGCAGCTGTCATGAAAAGTTAAAGCAAAGAGAGCCGGCCGGCTGTGCCGGAGACTCACGTTTCTTATCGTGAATCGCGGAGCTGGGTCGGCGGACGAAAGGGGGTGCTACTGTGAGAGATGATGTACTTTGAGGAAAGTACTAAACTGAAGCAAGTAAGGGAACAGATATAAAGTATACAGTATGTCCACCGTGGCATACTGTTTTGAACCTGTGTCTGTTGCCTGAAGTCAAATACTACATCGCATCCTCAACCAGACGACAATGCATGCCCCAATCTGCCAAGCTGTCTCCTTAGCAGCTATGCTGTGGGCTCATCATGCGCTTTCTGCCTCAACTCTTTTTTTGGGCGGCACTATTATCACAGTGAACAGCAGCAACGAAAAACTGGATGTTATTCAGAATGGCTCTATCCTGGTCCAAAACGATCGCATCGTTGCAATCAGCGAAGGCATCCCACGCAATATATCTGCGGCAACTGACGTGGTAGATGTTTCTGGCCAGATCATCACCCCCGGTTTCGTGGATACTCACCGACACGGGTGGCAAACCGCATTCAAAACTCTGGGCTCAAATACGACATTGTTTGATTATCTCCAGCGATATTCAGAGTTTGCTGGCGCTACGCTATTCTCCGCAGAGGATGTGTATATCAGTCAGCTTATGGGACTATATGAGACCATGTATGGTGGAGTAACAACCATTCTCGACCATGCTCATCATACATGGTCAAATGCGACAGCCTACGCCGGGCTAAACGCCTCAGTCGAGAGTGGCGCTCGTGTCTTCTGGTCCTACGCCTTTCACAACATATCGAGCCTGAACTACACTGTCGCTGAGCAGATACCGAATTTTCGAGACATTGCGGAGAGCAGCATATTGGACAGTTCTGCTGTTGAGTTAGGAATTGCATATGATAATTGGGGGCCAGATGTCGCAGAAGCGCAGAGTATTGTTGCGTTGGCTCGCCAATATAATGTATCTGTTATTACAACGCATGCGCTCGGAGGGCCCTGGGGTTTCACGAATTCCCCTGAGGATGTCAATGCATTCGACATTTTGAATGGCTCTATCCCTGTGGTATTTTCCCACGCGAGTTTTCTCACAGCCGCTGGTGCAGAGTTATTACGCTCTACAAACCAATATGTCTCTATTACACCGGAATCCGAAATGCACTACGGGCAGTCTCATCCTCACTCATACATTATCCAAGACCAGGCTGCCCTTGGGGTTGATACACATTTTACATACTCATCTGATATTCTGACGCAAGCGCGTGTTTGGCTGCAGTCGGTACGTTACCGTTTTTATGGAATGGTTACAGGCCAATGGATGGTACCCTCAATGAACCCCATGAGTGTAACACAGTCCTTCTACCTGGCTACACGAGCTGGTGGCCTTGCTCTCCGCAAGCCGGATATCGGCGTGATTCAGGTGGGAGCGAAAGCTGATATAGTCGTCTGGGATGCGCTGAAGTCGCCGTCAATGCTAGGTTGGGCTGATCCTGTAGCAGCAGTGATGCTGCATGCAAGCGTGGGCGATGTTTCCCATGTCATGATTGATGGCAAATTTGTTAAACGAGATGGCGAGCTACTTGTTTCGGATTACGCGAATCTGCGGGAACAGTTTATACGCAGCTCAAAGAGGATTCAGTCTAAATCACTCGCGTTGACTGTCCCACCTCTAACAGGAATGGCCTCGTCCGGTTTCGCCTTCCATCGTCCTGAACTAGCTGACACATTCCGTGGGCCTGGCAATGGCTATGGCCGCTTACACGTTCAGGACTGATATAACATCCTTTACGCTCAAGGTGTAATCAGTATGCTGGTATCAGACATGCCAGTAATAGATACGTATTTTAAGGGTAAAGGCATAATTATTGTTAAGCTAAAGGATAAGAATACTGCTATAGCCCGACATAATACTATATTTTAAGAGTTATTAAGAGACCCCGCTATTCTTTTCAAGGGCTTACCACCTAGTAGAGATAGAAGCCGTAGCTACAGATATATAGATAGTGACATAGGCCATCCTAATGTATGAAATGTCCGGGATACAAGAGTTCTATATTGACCAGGAGACTGAACGTCTACAGAGTTACACACATGACACTAGGGTAGGAAATTATCCTTTCTTCCGTAATTTAGCGGGCATGCAAGCATTGAAGCCCTATTCATGTCTATAAGGGTAAAATTTCTGGCAACTTTTGCTAAACGATTTATAAGGACCACCGCACAAGCAGTTCTACATTGGCAAAGGCTGTGACACCTTCTGTCCCATGGGCCCAATAGCTGTTCCCAACGAGCATCTGCCCCAGGTTCTTACCTTGCAACTTTCGTCAACGGGGAGAAACGCCAGGAAGCCAGTAGTGATATGATGATCTTCAGTGTTCCGTCTCTTGTCAAGACGCTGTCTGAGGGGAGCACACTTCAGGCCGGCGATGTCATTGCGACTGGCACCCCTGTGGGAGTCGGTTTTAGCTTCAGGCCAATGAAGTTCCTCCATCCCGGAGATGAAATCAGCATCAAGGTCACCGGCCTGGGCACCCTCACAAACCGTATCGCCGCTTACGATGCCCCAAATCCCACTTCCGCAAAGATCTCGGCAACACGTCACATCCCCTGGAGCAATTTGACGGCACTTTCCACCGAAAATTCAGGACTGCGTTCAGTGGGAAACAAGAATCTCTTCTACAAACGATTCGGCGTTGCCAGAACACCCACCGACAACATCGTCTTCATTCATACGCCAGCTCACTTCATCGGAATACTTCATTCCATTACTCCCATCACTCCGAAACGGCAACCCACTGCATCTGATCGATCTCGAGGGCCACGGTCTATCGCCCACGTTAGCAACCAGTAGTCCCAGTATTGCTTCGTATGCGCAGGACATTGCAACATTGCTCGCAGCAGGAGGCATTCAGAGCACAGCGATAGTTTCGCATGCAGTCGGTGGCATGATCGCAGTACATCTCGCGCTGTCTAGTCCCAGTTTAGTGAACAAGTTGATATTGATGGGCACTATGCTGTCGCCGCCGTCGAGCAACGGAGGTCGAGGCTTGCTCGAGACTGGTAGGCGTGTGCAAGAAAACGGCGTATCTGAGCTTTCTCGCTTCGCCGATGCCGTGATACCCCGGTACTTTTCAAAAAGAGCAAATACTTCAAACATAGCAGCAATCGTTGCTGCTCGTCAATTCATCCTCACCAAGAATCCTAACGGCTTTGCCAAGTATGTGGAGGCGCAAGTCTCAGCTCCAGAACTGGAACTCTCGAAACTTAGCTCTCCAACTTTGATACTTGCTGGCTCTGAGGCGGTGTATTCGACTCCAGCATTGTGCCAGATATACGCAACGGAGATATCACTCGGAGCTGCAGATGTTGCATGGCGTTGGCCACTTTGAAGTGCTGGAAGGTGAGGTGCAAACTAGTCAATCTCTCCAACTTCTTACGTAAATAAGATGCTCTGGTTCAAATATGTCAAGTGACAGACCAAAAACAACAGCCGGCTAACTGTCGCCCTTCAAATCATGTTACCTTCGCTTAAACGCAGAACAAACAACCTGCAGGGTCAATTTTCGGCCCGGGATCGTCGCTCACCTGTTCCCCCCACCGATCCGTATTGGCAAGGTTGCAAGTGCGCTCTGTGGATAATGCTACCTTGGAAGATGCGGGGGAGAGAAATTTACCGACGGTAGCATTGACGTTCTCACTGGTCACGATTGGGTATAACTATGAAGATCCGGTCTGATTTGTGATTATATCTCCGACGCAAGCGAGCGCGCACTCGTTCAATTGCATCCGTGGTAATTAGACATCATTTATGGTCAATTGCGGATTGAAGACTCCGTATGGCTATTTTCCTCTGAATCTGCACTAGCTGACTTTCAGGGATTACGGCTTGGCATTTTCAATAAGCCGCGTTCATCTTAGTCATTGTCGACGGCAATCGAGACGAGAGGCAGACAGTTAATGAAGCCAAAGAGAAGCTGAGTACTCCGTACCGCGTGCATTACTTCAGGCTGGCCGGGATAAAAGTCGCCGCCACGTGCCAGAGTCGTTTTCCGAATTTTAATTACATGTTTAAAAATAAAGACTACACGTGTGCTGGGCATTTCGTGGACGCAAACCCCAGGTTCCCTGGCATTCGAACGTATTGCGGAATACGTTATCAAAAAGCGCGAGTCAATTATTGGTCTGTATAGGCAGAGAGGAGCAACAGCACTACACGTGTGCGTGAGACTCATTCTGGCCCTTTCGCCAAGCCGGTGTGGCTTCGTTCTCATTTGTTAGCCTTCCCCATTTGGCGAAGCGGCTTGGTCGTGGTGGAGTCAGCACTGAGGTTATAGCAGGTAATCCTGGAGCTAAGAGGGCCAGGGTATCAATGAAAAACGTAAAGGGCCTTTTGTGTGGCAAGTTATACGGAGGCAGAGGTTACCCCAACCGCGCTGGCTCAAAGAGCTGGCCGTGGAGCTGGGCTTGGCTGTTGACAGGACTAACCAACTGAAAGAGGTCTTCTCCGCGCATGCGGTACAGTAATTAATGGATGGCTCGCGACCTGTTGCATCCTGGACCCTGCCAGGTCGCATCCCCTCATCATCGCCACACTTTGCGGGTCACTGCAGGACGCCTGTAATCAATTCATGCATTGTAAGAGCGGCTGTCAGTAACGGCCGCTACTTGGAGACGACTGTTGCGCACGAGACCATCACGCTGAACAGTCACCGTGTATCATGTTGTCGCCGCAAAGTAATGCGTCAGAGATGAGTGAACGCTTTCCCTTATCTTGTTGTTGGAGATGAGGAGAGCTGGGCCGATGAGACAAAGGCGGCGCTGCATGATTGACAAGGCTGGTGTGAGTTGTCTTGGGGGTTCGGTCGAGATGGACTGGTAAATCTCCGCGCTCTCTCCGCACTTCTTCGGCGGCGGAAAGCTCCTCCAGCACACAATAGCAGATAGCTAACAGGGTACCTGCTCCGGACCAGCCCAGCCCAGGCCAGTTGCCGCACCTATTTCTGGAAGAGTCCTTGAGTGACCTGTTTATCAATTTGCGGTGGCTCGATAACTGCGGTTCGACTGTGCACTCCACTGAAAACATATACGATGAGCGGTATGATGTAGTGACGTCGGAATTGATTAGGGAAAAATAGCCAATGGATAATATCAAGTATTCGGCGGCCGAAATCGCATCGCCATCTTCGGGGGAAATGTCACTGTAACGTCGTCTACGCCAGAGGAGCTGCCGCTGTATGGTGGGTGGTGCAGGGCAGTCTCAGGTGGAGTAGCAGGTCCAGCGCCATTCTGGGTTCAGCGGCCGTGAGCTTGATTAACGAGAGTCGATATTGAAATGAAGCGAGAGACATTGAGATGGAATGTGTTTGAAGTTTTGGTGGTCAAAGCCAGAATGTTACGGTAGAGAAATTTGCAGATGAATGACGGTTTTAACTCTTGGGCATAGCGAATTGGGGGGAGCAACAGGCAAAATGGCTCGTTTGCACCTGCCGCGAAGGGCGGTCGTACCAGCTCGTCTCGGTCGGTCCTTCCCCAACAATGCGATTGTCTGCATTTGAGTCAACTGAGCTCGCTAAAGCACGTTGCGAGTCCATGGCCTCAAAGACAATTTACACAACATTAATTGAATGGAACTAGAGACTTGGCATTGATGCTAAGCAATTTATTGAGCCGTCGCGGGAAAGGCGGCTGCGCATGTGTACTGTAATATGTACCCAATTGCATCATGAACGTAATGAAGGGCCTCGCCTCGCCTCGCCTGGCCAACAATAACACCGGAACGAACTCGGGCAGTGGAAGTACCGCTCAGCGACAGCGACCCTGGAACGAAATTACAATTTGTTCTTACACGCTAAACCGCGAATCCTCACTGCCCCGGTAGCACCGTCTGTCCAACCCCCGGTGCCATTTGGCGACGCCAGAGCTAGTCCTGAATAGACTGGTGCCTTGGGCAGAGGACGACCAGAAGCCCCGCTGACGGCGTAGACTCGTGCAGTCCCTCAGTGCCTGGCCCCTGCCAAAAGAGACAAAGAAAATGAAAGAGAAAAAGAGGCGCTGCTATAGATTTTTGCCCCGGACCGTCGACCTGCCTCATGCGGGATGTCGCAGCTGTGATAGGTGGGATTCCAGGTCGGCCTAACCCCTCTGGGCCTTTTTTTCGACGGCGCCTTTTCAGGCACACCCACTCTCCGCCCACTCTCCGTCCACTCGCCCACTCGCCCACCCACGCCCACCTCCCCCAAAGGGCCTTTTGGCTCTGGGTACGAGTGCATTGAGTCGCATGGGCATAGGCATGGGCATGGATGGCTACACCGAGACGTGTGCAGAAGCCGCGCCCACGCCTGAAAAATAGGTAGGTTGCATTGCTGAGCCTTGGCTTGCGTTCAACCCCCGGCTAGTACACTTCTAGTTGCCTCTCTCTCGTCTCCATCTGCTCTACATGTATATAGTGTCCCGCAGCCTGCTCAGGTCCCCTCTCGCCCTCTCCTCCTCTCCTCTTTCCTCCCCAGCCCTTTGCTCTCAGTCCAAGTCTTGTCTTCAAAAGTCAATTTCGTCAGACCAATCCCTAATTACCCTTAATTCACAATGAAGGCCGCCGTTATTCTGTCTTTCGTCGCCGCCGCCCTGGCTTGCTCCGGCGACAACTGTGCTCGTCAGGTTACCGGTACCCGTGCCGGCCTCCAAGACGTTGCTTCTCGCAAGGCCGACTGCACCAGCTTCATGAAGGCCACTGTCACTCCTGATGCTACGTAAGTGTTTTTACTGGGGAAAGGCTACCGTTTCATCGAGAAGAATTGCATCGCTGCTGTCGCTCAAAGAGACCGGGACGCCTCCCAACAACTCACACTCCAACGGAGACGCCGAATCTAACGCTTCTCCCTCTCACAGCACCACTACCATTACCGTGACCGTCGACCCTGATGAGCCTGCCAAGTTCAAGCGCGATGGCTCCCTCAACTACCGTGCTGCCACCGTCAAGCCCACCGCTGTTCCAGCCTATGCCTCTGGCTGCGACAGCGCCGCCCGCTACTCCTCTGCTTGCTCTTGCTGGGGTATCACCGCTACCACCAGCACTGCTCCCCAGCCCACCAGCACCGTCACCGTCACTATCACCGCTGACTACTGCGAGGACCTGTAAGCGACTCATCCGTCGCGAGAAGGGGATGCATTTCCGGGGATGGTATAGAGCGAGTTTGATGTGACGAGCCCCGGCCTCGCTCGGGACTCGGCATTTGTATCCTCTTAACTGAGGATATTCACTTTTTAACGGTACATTATTTCAAAGTACAATGAGCGATATGAGACACATGACTATCCGGCGCAGAAGCCGATGGGTCGTATGATACAACATAAAAAACAACTCATGTAATACAAATTTATTGAGACGGAAAGTCTCACCACTTACGAGCGCTGTCCCCAATTTCTCTTTTTTTCGCGAGTGACAAACGTTTCAATACTAGAACACATGACTGTACAAAACTCATGAATTGTCGAACGTGAAACCTTAATTGCTAGCTTCAACGGCGCCGTTGAACTCAAAGTTTGATCATGCGTTCGCCTGATCATTCAAGCGAGGCTCAGACATCCAGTTCCTTCTGGGCGGCTGATCGACGAAATGCACGATCGGGTTACATGGAAGAGAGAGACAGCACCACTTTGGGTAGGTGATAGGAAGCGATCTGCGTAGATCACTGTAGGGTTCAATCACACAAATCCACTTGAGTGGCCGAGCGCTCGAAGGATCATGGGTGGGATGATACAAAGAGACATTTATTTGAATTGATACCAACGTCATTTATTTATTTAAAAATTTGTTACAGAGATGCCAAGTTGGTTGGGTTCATTTTTACAATCTTCAACCAGTACCTGCACCTTCTTTGGCCTTGTGTAGACAAGAACGATAGGTACGGAAAAAAAAATTGTCCTGATGGAATAAAGACGAAACACAATGCAATTCATTTCATCGCAACATTCAAAGTAGCGTAATTTATTATTAATTTTATTTACGCATTATGAATAGATTAATCGCTATTCTTTATGCCAGCCACGGAGGATCTACAGTGATGCGACACCTGTACAGCCACGAGCCGCCACACCATACACCCTCATCCACATCAATTGTTTACACCAGCACCAGCGACGACCAAAAAAAAACCGAAGACCTTTCATTTCTCAACCATCTGCACGATTGCATTTTCGATCAGAAATTAAAGCAGTCGGGAATATTTGGCGGCTATACCAACACGTGGAGTTAAACTTTCCACAACCGCATTCCAACAGCTAACAATAGGAATCAGCATTCCAGAGAGCAACGCCATTCGATTGACCAGATGGACTTACACCTCCCAAAATGTTAAATTAATTACACCAACGCCAGTGGCCTCTTTCCAGTTAATTTCCCAGCACGCAATGAGCATGATTGTTGTCCTTCGGCCGCCTTGGTCGGCCAGTCTGTGCGTTGTCGACGCCCAACGCAATCAATTGACCCAGCAACCGATGTAAACAAACCCAAGCCGCTGCCACCCCTGCCAGTCGCAGGCAGCTGTCACCACGACCACCCTCCCCATGCAACCCGGGGCCATATTACCTACCATTTCTTTTTTCCGCAATTTGTTTTCCTCCCATTGCCAGCATTTTCTGATTGTTAATACCCTCAATCTCGTTGTTATTTGTTTTCCATTTCTCGTTTTTGTTCTGTTTCAATTGAAACCCAAATTCCATTAATTCTCACGGTGGCTACAGACTTCCAGACCTCAACTATACCCCGCAGGCGGTCTGTTGGCCAGGAATGCCCAGGCGACGAAACAAGCGCGACGAGCTCGACTTTGAGATTCACGTTGACCCTTCTGAGGATATCGGTCCCATGGAAGATTTCACCGCACACCACGAGGTTATTTCCGACTTTAGCGACATTGGAGCCGGTGGTTTCGCCGACGACGACGACAACCACAGCGCATTCGAGCCTAATTGGATATCTCACGGAGGATCGGAGCTGAATGGTGATTCTGATGCTACAGAGCACGGCATTCAGCAGAGTATAGAGGAACACGACGACATGGAGGACCCTGCTTCTCGTCGAGAGTCTGCGGCTAGTCGCAGGTCGACTCGATCTAGCACGCAGGGTCAGGATGACTTGAGGCAGAGCACTTTGAGAAGCAAGCACCAGTACCGGACTAGTGTAGCAGCATCTGATGATAGCTATGGCTCGTCTTCATCGAGACAGTCCATGAGCGTCGCTTCGGAGAGTCGCATGTCTACTGGCGCACGGAGTCAGCCATCTGGCGGTGAGGATAGCGGATCTCATCGTGATGAGCAAGAGGACGATGTTTTCAGCGACAACAGTCCTCGAAGTTCAATGGGGTCGATACCCGAAGCTGATCAACACAAGATGGACGACGCTGGGTCAAGGAGAACTACGACGTCACGCATCTCAGACATTGCTCCCTATGATCCAGAGGAGGAATTCGTCCCCACCATGCGTGGCACGCCGCGTCCACCATTCCGATCTCCCTCATCGGTTCGAGACCTGCAGATGAATTCTCCTCCTGCGTCTATCAATGGTTCTTCTCGTCAAAGTAAAGGCACGCCCCGCCGAAGCACCATGTCGAGGCTGGGCTCGCCATCTACACAATTCTCCCCCAAAAAGACACCGCCACGCTTCAAGAGGAACACGCCACCACTTGTACTACTCCACGTCACTCTGCTTCCACTACGTTGGCCTTGGGGAGATTTACTAGATTCTGTGCGACCCAACGAGCTTAGTGAAGCAGGCAAGGCGTTGCGGGAAGCCTGGCGTCAACTGCAGGATCGTGTGGGCGACACCGTCTGTGACCGTGGTATTCTGCTGCCACATCCACAAAACGACTTTGAGGTATTGGAGGAGAGACTCTTAGAGGCAGTTGAGCTTCCATTGAGACGACGTGCTCGAATATTGGAGTGCGGTCACTACCTCGGTCCGGCTAACGACATGAGCCTGACTGAGGATATGGATAGCGAAGACGACGAGGAGTACGAGGCTAGACTGGCAGCAGAACAATCCAAGACGCATTGGTGCGGCACCTGCCACTCTGAAATCCGCTACGACTCACTAGGAGAAGGTCGGGTGTTCCGAACCAAGGTGTACGCCAGCAACGGTCTGATGAAGGCCGGTGCCTGGGACGCATGTTGGAAACAAATGGAGAGAGTTGATGTGGAGGTGGAACCTATTGTTGACGAGCTTGTTCTGGATGAGCTGGAGCATCTGGCTGCAGAACAATCCGCCAGGCTGGACGAGGAGCATGAGCTGGAGGGTGAGCGCAGCATGTACGATGTCACCACTCCACATGCCACGACATTCTCGTCTCCTCCACCAGAGCCAGATTACGAAGAAACTCCTCTATCAGAAGACCGACGCATGCGGGATGAAGAGCGTCTCAGAGAAATCTACGGCCAGTCGCCGCCACCTGAGGCTGAACCTTCAACCGCTCCTCCAGCACCCCGTCCGGAGGACTTTATTGCCCCAGAAACACCACCATCACCAACAGTGGAGGCGATGGAGCGCCGGGAATCACGCAGACAATCGTATAAGAGCGCTTCTCTGCCAGAGTTGGTTCTCGCGGCCGTCAAGGTGTTGCTACAGGACAGGAAGAACGTTGCCATCGCCCTGTTAGCATTCATCGTGATGATGCTTGCCGTGCGTGGTGGACAAGAACCATTGCCTACCAAGGTGGTGCAGCCAGCGGTTCAATACGAGGAGGCAGTGGCTGCAAGGGGACAGGAGCATCCAGCTGGACTCGAGGTCGAGAAAGCAGATCCTTGTGCTCCGTGCTCACTGGCACTGGAAGCAGCCCAAGCTTCGTTCGCTGCCGGACCTGCTACTGTGACAGTAACGGAGACATACACTGCCAGCGTGACTGTTGAAGCTACCGCCGAAGCAACCACGGTAGATGCTCTCCCAACAGAGGAAGCTCAAGCAGAGGTTGTCGAGGAGTTTGAGCAAGAGTTTATGGAGGAGCCGGAAGTCCCAGCTGTGGAATTCGAAGAGGCAGCAGAACATGAGAGGGAGCTGTAGGACAGCTGGGAGGATATGAATCTTTTCTTGTGTGTGATGAATTGAAGAATGAAGGAACCATGTGACAAATACCAGGATAATTACTTTGACGAAATACCTTAGATAGCCTGCATGTTTTTATGCTCTTGTTACTTTTATCACGAAATAAAACCCATTTACCATATTTTTTCCATTGCTTTGGTGATGCCCCCTGCATCTGTAATGTTCATGACAATGTTTGAATTAATAAAAAAAAAACCCTTCCAAATGGTATAGAGCCCGCTATTTCAAAACACAAAACAAAAAAAGCCAACGTTCCAGAAAAGCTCATAGCCCATTTTCATACTGTCATAGTCGTATATAGATATCCATACAATCAATCCTCCATTCCCTCTTCCCCAGCAAACTCCTCAACCACTCGACCCCCAACCCAGTCCATTCCGGATGCGCCACCTCCGCTATACTCCTCGCCGCAGCCTTCGCCGTGGTATTCACCATCTCGACGACCGTGGCGTTGAACTGCGCTGCTATCGTATCGTTATCGTCGCATTGTGTCGTCGTTGACGTCGGTCGCGGCATGAACCAGTTACTGCCAAAGTCGAAGAAACATCGGTCGGACCAGTTGCACGACGTCACGAAGAGGATTAGGAGTAGGATGCTGCAGTAGACGCAGGGGCGGTGCAGGAAGTAGGTGCAGATGAAGAAGAGGAGGATGAAGGCGGGAGAGGCGTTGGTGGGGATGAAGAGAAGGGGGAGCCAGCTGCGAAGTGGTCAGTACAGTACTCTATAGCGAAAACAAGAAAGGGGGGGGTTGCGCGTTACCTTCGCAGGCAGAACATTATGAATGCATTGGGGGTGGAATCTGTTAAGGATGATGAAGGAGTTGGGCGAGCTAGCTTCGGTGGACGGGTTTATTAAACGTTTTTGTGGCGCGTGGGTGTGTGGCGTGCGTGTCGATCAACTGAGTCGCGCCTGAGCCTCAGCGTGAACTCGACGGCAACTTGCATTTAAACAGGCTTCTTTGGATAGAGTTTCTATGTTATGGAGTTGGGCCGATTCACTCAATTCGGAAATTAATTGATTCACTGTCAATCGACAAATCATGTAATACAAGGAAATGCTTTATGCTATTGTACACCATTTATAGGTACAGATTCTATTATACAAACGGTCACCAGCTTTTTCAACGTCTCTTTGGCGCCTGCTTGCCCTTTGTCGGCGACGCCTCAATCAGCAAAGCCTCCTTCTGCTCCTGCGCAGCCTTGTGCACCAAGTAAGCATCAATTGCCTTCTGTCCATCCACCAACAGGCCTTGCTCGGCTCTCTGCAGGTCCGCCAGGGCAGCCTTCTGTCTCAGCTCGTCGAGCTGCTTTCTTCGCGCATCCGACATGCGCCACTCCTTGGGGAATCGAGGCTTCGTCTTGGCGTTGTGGTGGCGCGTATCGAGGGGAATATCCTCAAAGGTATCCTTGGGGTCCTTGGCCGAGGTGATGATGTCGTCGACCAGCTTCTGGAGGTAGGCCTTGTTTTGGGCCTGGTACTCGTAGCTGTCGCATGACATCTTGACGAGGCCGGTGGAAGGGTTGTAGCGTGCGCCGACGAGCTTCTTGAGCTTGTTGGTTTGCACGGCCGTGAGTTTGAGGTCTTCGGGGGAGAACTGCACAACCACCTTCTTCTCGGCGGGATGCGATTCGCCCATGTAGCTGGTGTAGCGCCATCGGAGGACTTGCTTATCGGTCGGAGGAGCGAATGGCTTGGCCATTTCTGCGTTCAAAGTTAGCTTTCCATCATCCCAATGGAACTGACTGGGAACATCGGTGCAAGAGTTTACTTACTCGCCAGCAACGGCATTTCCCACACTGCCAAACGAGCATAATGTCTCATCTCTCTGATCTCATCCAGCTTTCCGTGCGCCATGGACGTAATGTCATCCTCGTTAAACTCCTCATGTTCCTCCGTGTAGCTCTCCGGGTCGTCCTCGTCATACCAGAACGAATTCCTGTTCGGCCTCTCCCCCATAATGTCTTTGGACAATTCGTCCTGCAGCGCTCTATCTTCTTGCAGGGTCTTGGGCTTTTCAAAGACACTTTGCACATAGTGGCTGTAGCTCTTATATCCGTCCAATTGAACAAATTCGTCCATGGCCCGTCGATGCTCAGGCGACACAGCTTCCATGCTCTCCTTGTCAATCTCGGCCAACTTCTGCTGCAGTTCTTCCTTGGTGATATCGTCTTCTGCATCCTCGTCGCGCTTTCGGGCATTTCGCGGTATCGTGCTGCTCAGCGCGCGGAGCTGTTGCTGTTGCGGCATGCGCTGCTTCGTCGTGCGAGCAAGGTACTGTGCCCGGGGCGGTAATTGGTGCGATGCTCGTCGGCATGCTGCGAGGCATATCCTCGCTGCACTGGGAGCTGTGGCCATTTTGTCAATTGACTCACAGAACGAGCGGCGCTGTGCTGCGAGATGCGAGGTTGTTAGGAGAATTGTTTCGACAACATCTCCAAAATTTCCCTAGCGACTGGCCATGTAAATTATTGGCCGCCAGCCCCTGGGGCCGAAGTTCGCCCACCGGCTGATTCTCGGCTAGTATCTACACCATCACTTACAACCACGGGGCGTTCATTCATCTCAAACAACACATTCATGTGAATTAAATTTCAAAGCCAAAAATGTCTCCAAAGCAGGAGAGACTTTGTTTGGTGACCGTGGGTGCAACAGCAGGGTTCAAATCCCTCATTGAAACAGTTCTTCTTCCGGAGTTCTGGAATTACCTTGCATCCAAAGGCTTCACTTCACTACACATCCAATGTGGCCCCGACCAAGCATTCGCTGCCGCCACGATTCAGACCATGGAAAAAGAAATTCCCGCAGGCCTGACCATAAAATCATTCGAATTACGCAAAGATCTCTTAAACGAAGAAATGAAGCTTTGTAAAGCTAGTACGAATCGCAAACAGGGCCTCATCATTTCACACGCAGGTAATTCATTCTCTCTTCTGATGGCACTGTCTCGCAAATGCTCACAATCTGGAAGGCACT
The DNA here is from genome assembly GCA_022702485.1 of Simplicillium sp. C3G150-2. NCBI lineage: Eukaryota > Fungi > Ascomycota > Sordariomycetes > Hypocreales > Cordycipitaceae > Simplicillium > Simplicillium sp. C3G150-2. The sequence continues at coordinate 1,899,301 of JAJIYY010000007.1, read as the reverse complement.
GGCACCATTTTAGACGCCTGGAGGATATCCGTCCCAATGATTGTCGTTCCCAACACCGATTTACTAGACGATCACCAGACAGAGTTGGCAGAGCATCTCGACGAGTGTGCGTATGCAATCATGAGCAATACAGAGTATGGTTTCACGTCCAACTCACCCTCTCAAACCAGCATCCTATATTCTGACCAAATTCTTAGTCTTTCTAATCTCAAAGAAGCCATCGTCAAATCAGATCGCCTTGCGTCAGGCGCAGACGACAAAATGAGCCATCTCCTCCCCATCATGCCCACGGCTCTTACCACGCGCCTTTGGCAGATGAGTCCAAGGGATCCTGATCGCCCGTGTGAAAGTGATGTAAACGATCCAGACTATTCGCAAAGTTCGCATTTTGATTAGAAAAGCAAGGCATTGTTACGGCGTTCCGGATGGCAAATTATGAGACAACTTTAACAAACAAATACCCTTGATGATGAATAAGGTTTCAAAGTTATTTTCAATTTCACTGGCTATCTTTTAATACGAATGTTGTATCCTTATGGCAGATCTTTCACATCCCAAATCTTTACTGTGGCATCTCCTCCCGCACTGGCTACATTGCCGCCCGCAATCCAAGCGACGCCATTCACACCATCCTTGTGGGCATTGGCAGCCTTGATGCGCTTGCCCTGGTTCTTCTTCTCCAGACACCACACGAAAACATTGGTGTCGAGACTTCCACTGGCGGCATAAGCACCTGTATCATCCCAAGCAATCGAGGTCACGCGAGCCGTGTGTGCGGACCATCTATCTGATACGACTTCCCATGAGCCGACTTTGTACACGTAAATCTTACCAACACTATTTCCTGCAGCAAGATGAGAGCCATCCTTGGAGAAAGCCAATGCAGAAATTGTCCCAGTAGTGTTCTTCAGTGACTGAACCTCTTGCAAGCTACCGCTTGAGTCTGCTTTGTAAACTTGCGCAGAATTCTGATCTGCGCCGACAGCGACATAGTCGCCTGCTGCGGCAATGGCTCCCGGAGTGTAGTTAGTTTGTGTCTCCTTCAGCAGCTTATCTCCCGAGTAAACCGCCACACCACCAATCGTGGCCACGAACACTTTGCCGTTGGCAGCGGCAATCCCTTTGGGCTGTGCCGATAGTTGAGCGGACTCTCCTAAGAACGTCTTGGCGGATTCATCGACGGTCCGCAGAGCATCATCCCAGCCAGAGCTGTAAACTTTTCCAGACTCGCTTGCCAGCTCAGCGATTTGGTTCGAATGGGCCTGACCATCGACAACAGTGGATTTGCCAGATTTGACGTCCCAATGGCAGACCTTGCCGTCGACACCACCAGACCAAACCGTTGTCCCTTGACCATCCGATGCTGCGACGAGAGATTTGATTCCCTTGTTGTGTCCTTGAATGATTCGTACCGGATCAGCTTTGCCCTCATGGAGATATGTTAGCTCGCCATCGAGATTCAAGCTAATAATGAGGCCATCGCTGCGACCGTGTGGGATAACCACGCCAACTTGTTGGTCACGAACGCTGACGCCACTTCCGAATTTCCATGACTGCAACGCCTTTCCAGAATCAGAGTCCCAAAGCTTGACGGTCTGGTCAGCACTGGCTGTGGCAAACTTCTTGCTATCCTGGGCCCAGGAAACAGCGAAAATACTGCCAGTGTGTTCGCCTTCGCCAATCTGCTTGAGTGCCTCGCCCGTCTTGCCATCATATAGTTGGATCCTCTTGTCAGCTCCAACTGTAACCAGGGTCGCACCATCGGGTGAGTATGCAGCTCCCATTACAAAACCCTTGTGCAATGAGCTCTTCTCGTTAAACTTGTATGGTGCACCGTGGTAAAACACCATGTTTCCATCGTCGCCGACCGTAGCCGCTCGGAATGGTCTCTGCGGCTTCATGGCAACAGCATTGACAGCTTTCGAGTGTCCAATGATTTCACCAACGGAGTTTCCACTGTCGGCTGTGATGCATCGACCAAACTGCTCTCGTCCGTCACCAACGGCAATGACTCGCTGTGATTCGCCATCCCAGGCAATGTCGTTCAACCTTCCAGAAATAATGCCATATTCCTTGCCAGCGTTGCTAATGTTCTCCGGTTCCCACACGCGAAGCGTTCCGGCAGAGTCACCACTGGCGACCTTGAAGCCACTTGGGGAGAATCGAGCAACGGTGGTGGGGGCGGTGTGGCCGGTGTATTCTTTGCTATCGGCCGGGTTGTCGATTGAGCGAACAAAGATGGATTTTCCAGACTATTCTGCAAGTTAGTTTGGGAGGTTTGGCGCAGCGTTAGTTAAGACAGGTTACTGACCGCGTAAGCTATCCGTTGACCTTTGGCATCGGTTGAGAGCTGCGTGGGCTGACCACGGACAGTGACTGGGGTGGCAGCAAAGATTTTGTTGATCGTAATGGAGGGAGTAGCCATGGTTTCCAAGCTTGACGACTGCGTACCAATCTGGCCACAGTCCAATGTTGAAAAGGCGGAAAGGGTTGAAATGGCTGGAGGTGTGGAAGTGGGGGAAGCTGTTTGGAGTTGGAGGGGTCGACAAGCGGCTAGGCCAACCGGCTTCAGGTACCAGATGACGTCGGAGCTGCTAATAATAGCAAATGAATTAGCGCCTACAATGGCAGATGCTCAATTGAGGATAATATAAGCCCGAACAATTGTATTGGGGTGTTTTTTTTTTTTTTTGCAAGGTGCAGTAGATGAGTTAAAGGATAATTTGAAGACGATGCTAATATTGTTCCATTTTCTGTTTTTAAAGGTGAAGAATTCGTCTGCCTGGACAAGGCAACCGCTTACATCTCTCTGTATACTTTGAATGAGGCCGTGACGCCTCAGTCGGGCAGATTTGACAAGGATAGGACTTGCATTGCTGCCTTTGTCTTCAATTTAGTTTTTATTTTAAAAAAAAAGAATCATATTTCGTAGTATTATTGACCTCACATTAAGATGTGTCTGACCTCCTTCTGCACCATTACCAAGAACGAAAGCTGGCATGTATTTGACTCGAAGCAACTGTCAGGTTTCAAAAGTTTCAATAATAAGCTGGTCATTCAAAATTCAATGATTAGCTTTCGAGATGATTTTCTTTACAAACACGACCACGACCACGTATTAACTCTTGTGTAACAGTTACAATGGCTGAGTGTAAATGTGAAAGGCCTACCGCCATACAGTCAATTGCGACTGTCTTCTAATAATAAAATGCACATGATACAACATAGAAAATGAGACATGGCCCAATTCCGAGGAATAAATCTCAACAAAACGTTGCGCTGAGACTCAACCACTGCGTTCGCAAATGTCAATGAAGAATGAATGACCAAAAGACAGACACAGACATGGCCTGCATTAACGCCTCTTCAAGCTTCTCGTCAGGGTCAGTCCATCATTGACCGGATTGCCGTTCCTTCTGAATCATCGAGCTGCATCCATACCGCATGACATGCGATGTGTGATGTGATGTGCACCAGGAACACAAGCCACGGTGCTACATCGTATTAAACAAAGAAACAACCACCTACGCCTTTGCAGGGCACCTTTCCAGGGCACCATTGCAGGGCCTTTGCAGGGAACATGTGCAGCTAATTTCCAAGTTCCCCCACACCACGTCCAAGTAATTTACAATCTCGCCCAAGTCGCCTCCCGCTCGGCTCGCTTCCCTGACCGATGCGACCTTAGCACCAACTGCAACCCTGTCAAGATTAATTACAGCGACAGCCCATCTCATCCAACCCCCAGTAAACAGAGCGCCGCTAACAAGCACCTAGACAAAGCCAATTGTCCCGCTAGCCTCAACTCCATCACCACTTACACTACCCAATTGTCAGCCCACGAGTTTCAATTCTCCTGCAGCTCGTCTACTGAATCAACATCTTGTCATTTTATCATTTACTCATGCTCTCCTCAATAGAAAACAAAATCTCACCTTCAAACGAGCACAATCCCTTTCGCCTCTCGCATTCGTCCCATATCCAAGACATCCTCACTCCTTTGACCCCCGTAAAAAGCAAAAATCTCAACACACTCCAATCTCCTTCTCTGCCCTCCTCCAACTCTCCAAAAGTAATTCCGATTCGCCAAGGGAAAACACACGCTCGCACACTCTCGTAATTACCTGTAGTCACTCACCTCTTTCCCCCATGCCCTTCCTGTACTCTAGTAAGACAAGAGACAAGGTGAAAAAACTAAAACGAAAAGGAAACAAAGCCTCCTCGTGCCACCCTAATATAACCTGTTATACCTCGCTCTTCTCATTCACTCTCCTCTTTCTCTTCATCAACCAACGTCTTTTTGCACTATACCTTTCGTTAACTTTCCTTCCTTTTTTACCTTCACTTCACACAATCTCTCTCTTTCTCTTTTTCGCAAAAATGAAGTTCCTCGTCGCTTTCGCCGCCGTGGCCATCACCGCCGTCACTGCCCAGACACCTCAGCCTCAGGCTTCCCAGGTCTGCGACGCTGACTACATTGTCACTCGCTGCCTGCAGACTGAATCCGTCAAGCCTGCTAAATGTGACCCTACTGACTTTGACTGCCTCTGCTACGCCTACCAGGCTATTGCTACGTAAGATTCATCCTTCTCAAGCTCACTTACACCATCTACCTCGCATTTTCCATTTCATCGTCACCAGCTCCCACAACATCCAGGACTTCCATTAACACACAACAGCTGCTACAACAACTGTCCCAACGACACTCGTGCCCCCGGTGCCCGCAGCGCCGCCGAGACCAACTGCAACAACGCTTCTCTCTACGGCACAAAGGCTCACGCCTCAAAGACCGCCACCCCAGGCTCCGACTCTACCACTCTCGCCGTGGCCAGCGGTGCTCCTACCACCACTGCCAACCTCAACGGCCAGTCCACCGGAACTCCCACCAACTCTGACGGCGGCTTCTCTGCTGGCTCTCCCACTAGCACCAACGCTGCTGCTGGACTCAACGCTGGCGGTGCTGTCTTCGTCGGTCTCGCCGGTATCTTTGCTGCCATCTTTTAAGAAATTACTTGGTCATCGAGAAGAGAGAGTGAAGCGGTTGTCGAAAGGATTGGGGTTACTTCTTGTTCGAGTTCTGGTATTCGCCGTGTACATATCACCGCTTGCCGACAATTTACATGTAACTAGTAGTTTGTGCTATGATACGCACTAGTGCTTAATTCTTAATGTCAAATATGAAAAAACACACATCCGTGGTTGATGAAGACTTGGATATTTTCACTTAGTGAGGCATGTAGAGTGAGCATTCATAGTAGTGTCAAGAGCATATGCCCATCTTCTTTTGAACGGTTCTCATGGAACCAGTAGCTATGATACAGCACAAAATTCATACAATCTCAATCCCTTACGTGCTATCCCAGGCACACGTCAGCCCTGCTCAATGGCAGAGACGTCTCTTCTAAAAACAGCAAAACAGCTCAATCCACACCAGGCCGCCCAATGTGCCAATGTATGACGCCAAAACAAAAAAACAAGATATAAAACTCCAAGCTCAATGAAATGAAAACAACAAGCGCCGAAAACAAGTCCGAATTTTTTTGGTCTCTTCTAGGCTGGTAAGATAAATCAACGCCTGAACCCCGCAATAAAAGTGATAATGTAAAATGGTATGACTAAAAGCTTGTAAAAGGTGGTAAAACAGTAGTGTGGCGAAGGTAGTAAAAAAGTGCGAGAGTACAAAAGGTAGCAACCAGATGCATTGTCGCTAGTAAGGTTGGCAAATGCCGTTTAGACCTTGCGAGGTCTTCCGCGCTTCGAAGTCTTTCTGATGGGACTCATGAATGTAACATGCTTCGCCTCATTCTTTCGTAAACGCACAGTGGTAGGGCCAGAGCCACGGCGCAGTGAGCGGGCGTCAGGCTCTTCATCAATGGTAATCTCAGCTACGTCTGAAACAGATTCGCCGTCGAGGCTGTCACCGACCTCGGACATTGAAGTGCCCTCGTCGGAGTCGTCGTATTCTCCATCATCACTGACAAGAGAAGGTGCGTTGTTGCCAACAGTGTTGGGGCTCAGATGGGCATCGTCCATTTCCATCTCATCATCCGAGACTGCCGACGAGTCTTGGCCGCTGAGAGATACGAAGAGCGCATGACGGCGACCTTTGCTGCTGGTGGGACGGGTGGCAGACGCCGCACCGCCAGGGGTATTGGAGCTCTTGGCTGGGGTACGCATGACAACAGGCGTCTGGGCTTCAGGCGTCTGGACCTCGCTGTCCTCATCCGACTCGTCTCCAGGGGTGATGTCATCCATGGAGACTTTGATCTTAGCATCGTTGACAATGCTGTCCAGATTACCATCGAACTTGCGCTTCTTCATGAACTGGGACAGGTGTGGTGCAGCGGCCGACTCAGAGAAGCTCGACTTCTTGGGTCTACCACGACCGTTTTGCTTTGGCTTTGTTCCAGTGGGAATGCTCGTAACACCAGTCAACTTGCCTTGGTGGTATAACTTGAGTGAATCTGTGATTCGAGATCGCAGCGCAGCATACGCCTGCTGCTCTGTCATATCTTGGCGAGCAAAGGGGTGTACCAAGGTGGAAGTGGGCGAGGCAACCGTCGCAGACTTGTCGTCAGTCGGCGTGGCAACGGCGACCGTGGCCGCGGCGGCAGCAGCTACAGCAGCAGGTGTGGGTGCGGGTGTAGCAGGAGTCTCTGAAGAGTCCAGTGGCTGTCCACTTTGCACAGCAGCTTCCTCGTGGCTCTTGAAATCACGCTTGTGCGCAATGCGACAGTGGTTGATGAAGCCTTGCGTGCTGGAGAAGTTTTCGCGATGACAGTCAAGACAGACAAGCTTTACAGTTTGTCCATCCGCGCGCTTGAGGATGCATGGCCCCGCCTTGTCCTTGGGCTGAGGGTAGCCACTGGACAGCGCATGAAGCTTCTGGCCAGCATTTGCGCGTGCAGGGCGCCCCTTTGCACCGAAAGTAGTTTCCGAAAAGCTGTTCCTCGTTGATCTGCCATCTGCGGTAGAGCCACGAGCGCGCGCATCGGGGGCAATCTGCCATTCAAATGGGATGCCATCGAATGCGGGGTCAGGAATAAGCCACTTGGCATAGTGTCGCGCATATGGTCCGTCGATGACGCCGAAGGGAGGAGCCCATTTGGGGACGGGTTCGCCAGGGTATGACGAGAGAGCAGGGCCCTTGCCATTTGCGACGTTGAGCATCTGTTCAGGCGTGGGACAGTTGATGGGGTACGGAATGAGGTGGCATCGTCGGAGTTGCTCAAGGGCTACTTGGCACTTTGCGAGTTCTTGATTGATCAGGCGCAGTTCGTCGTGCTTAAGCAGGATCTCAAGGCCGAACTGGTGGCGAATCTCGTCGCGCGCGCGCTCGAGAGGATCTTGGTTGAGCGTCATCAGGCTTTCGTCGGTGAACAGCTGGTCCTGGGAATCGTGTCGCATGGCTTTTTGGCGTTTCGCGATCGAAGTCTCGTCTGAGGAACCATCGTCATCCCAGCCGTGAAGCTTCCTCTTGGAAGGACATGCTCCAGGAGACGATGGGTCTACGGAAGCCGTTGGCGATGGGGTCGGGTTCTGGCGTGGATGGGCGTGGTCAACAAGCGTTGTTTGAAGTCCAGGTGGTTTATCACTACTCCTTGAGTCTGATCCCCAAAACCTAAACATAGACATGCCGTAGTCACGGGAAGATTTTGTGCAAATATCAAAACTGAAACTTTGCGCCGCAACGTCTATCGCGCAAGTCAAACGTTTATCAGATGAATGCGGATGACTAATGTGGAGTCCGGATGCGAAAAAGTGGAGTGGAAGCCTGTTTGCTGACGTAACCAGAATTCTGGTTGCCAGGAATTAGGCGGAAGGGGCGAGAAGTCTGTGATGATGTGGCCCCTCTTTACAGGAGAGTAGCGTCGAAACCGGGGGTGGGCGCAGGCCTCCTGTAGTGTGCGCAACAGAGAGCGACTCAGAGTCAAAAGTGAGTGGCCAAAGGAGGGAGAGAATGGGCGAAAAGGGAGTGAAGCCTAGAAAATAATAGGCTTTTGGGGGGCTAACGAGGGCGAAAATGGGCGAATAAATTGAGCCAGAGAAAATTTTGTGATGTAAAGTTCGAGGACTAGCGAAAGTCTCGAATCACAGAGTGTAAAAAGAATAAATAAACTCTGGCGAGGAGAGAATTAAAGGCGTGGAAAGTTGGGAGAGCGCTGGTGAAATGACAGGAAGAGAGGACAGTGAAAGGGAAGGAAATGGGAGGAGTCGCAAGTGCGTGGGAAGAGAGAGGAGAGAGGGACATGGGTCGGGGGGGAACAGAGGAGGGAAACGAGGCGTCTGACGAAAAGTGGTTTTTGTTTTTTATCCCAGCGGGCGGGACTGACAGCCAGACAAACAGGCCAGAGTGCGCTCGTTCGCTGTGTTTAGTTAGGCCAGCAGTACTAGGCTACCTTAGGTACCATGGGCGCCTTGGAAAGCTGGGCAGCAACTTGAGAGAATGCCTGAGAGAGGCGACATTGCATTGGCTAGTGCAGGCATTAGTGGGTTGGATTGATGACAGGAGCTGCTGGAGGGACCACTGAGAGCAGCCAATTTTGCCTTGCTTGGGTCCTGACTGGCACTCTGTTCTGGCGCAGCTCAAGGTGCGAGGGGCGAGAAAAGGAGGTGTGGACCAGGGACTTGGGCGGACACCCAGCAGCCAGTCAGAACCGAGTTTAGGGGGCATGCAAGCATGTTAGAGGGGGAGCTTGGCTCTAACTGGGTGCTAATGGGGAGCGAAATGCCTGTAACTCCCTTGCAATGCACCGCCGGAGGGGGCGCGGCGCTGTAATCACAGCACAGGTATCCGTACAGTAGCAGCAGCAACCAAGGAGGTGACACCAAAACACTGGGACTGGCGCAAGCCCACCACCCACCTGAGCAAAGCCGAACCCAAAAAAAAATTGCCACTAGGCAGGGACAGAGGCTTGCGATTGGGTCGCGGAAGCTGCCTGGAGCTGCAGAGCGCTGCAATGGAGCAGCAGCGGACAAGCACGGTACCTAACGAGCTGTCACAGAAGTGAGGTTCACGGGCAAGGATCTACGGGGCAACTGTTAGTGCAGGACCGGTGATTGTTTACTTTGAGAAGCTGGTGTTATGTTTCGCTGCAGAATGATACAATGCCGTGAAAAAAATCAACAACAGAAATCCATTCATGACTTGTCCATTTTGTCATTTTCTCTGTGAGTAAATTTTGCACACAGGCCACATAAATTCACGCACTCACTTGTGTCGAAGACGGCGGCTGTGTGGAATGTAGGCAGAAAGACAATCTTGGAACCTTAACAGTGCCACTGGCGCAATTCCACTGGGCCAGAAGGTGATAATATCCACTATGGGCAACCAAGGCGCTCCCTGCGCGGAGTGCGCTGATTACGGGGTCTTGGGACAGCACACGCCCTGTAATTCCAACCTGGTGGATACGCCCTAGGCCAAAGGGTGACAACTAAACTGAACCCAAGTCCCGCAACTTGCCGGGTGTTCCAGATTTGGACAGCTCCAAGCATTTTGGAGAAATTAATCCAATTCTATTTTCATGACGGTGCTAGATTTCACAATAATTAATTCACAGTCGAGGCATCTTGACAACGGTTTTGGGCCTCGATGATAACAACAAGGTCGCGTTACATTTCTTCGATAAGCCGCCTCTCCGCCTCGGTCATAATATATCGCAGTAGAAACACTCTACACACAGGACTCTTGGCCATCACCAGACCTAGCTTCTCCTCCCCCCCCCTCCCCGTCACCAAGGCGATTAGCTTGCTACCAGCGTCTGCAGAGCTGAGATCTGCTGTGGGTCAAGAATGCATCCAAGAAGCCAGCCCCGTTTCAATGCACCTCGAGCCCGTCATTGCTCAGAACCAATAGTTGCTTGACCAGCACTACTGTAGGTGACTGGGGGCGGGCAGAGCAGAAAAAGCACTGTGTATGGCCGCCGCTCCTCTGGTAGTCTGCACCTATCGTCGCAGCCATGTTGTATCATCTTGTTCCGTACGTAGCCGGTCGTTATCTAGCATATTAAACAAATGGATACAAGGTAACACGCAATCAACGGACCATTCTCGCCGCGCAAGTGTCAGCCATTCCCCTCTTTCAAGCCCGAGGAGGCTTTTTTTCCATGTTCCAATAATACTCCAGACTGGTCAAACGCCGTTTGTCTCCATCTGCCAATGGTGTGAGTGGTGCCCGCACCGTATAAACTAGTGCTTGCATCAATGGGCTATGGCTGTGTGCCTCAAATCACGCCACACCAATCTTCTCCCCCCATTGCCCCCTTCTTGTCTCTCCTCCCCTGGCACTGGTGCCGATAGCCTCCTGCAACAGGGCGTGTCTGGAATCGCACCGACCCCAGTGCAGTCCTGGCATTCCGCAGCTTTGGCCTGCTCGACTCCACTGGGAACGAGCAATCGGCGTCATACATTCAAATCAGGTCAATCTGCGGTTGCTGAGTACTGAAACAATACTGGATCGCATCTGGCTGCGAGTATAAAAATAAAATAAAAAGAGTACGTCGTACCTGATGAGGCTCTGCGTTAAGTAATAAAATAGAATGAAGACCAAGTACATGGGAAAATCCGATGTTTCCTTTTCACTCCTTTAAACATGTGAAAGCTCAGTTATCATACAGTTGGACGGGGTACTGTTTGATGCCTCCCACACTTCCCCTTCCCGATGTTAGTCTCCCAACCTACTCTACGTATACAATTACCAACGGAAAAGTAGTGTGCAGACCATTACATGACTTCACCATGGGCTCGCATTGAATACTGGCCATATTGAATTATGAAGGAGCTCGCGGGAATGCACCTTGCCAAAATCCTCAAACCCGCGTAGTGCTACCCGGGATGCCTACTATTTCCAAATACGGAATAGTCTACCTATAGTTATCCACTTATTTTAAACAGCAAACCTCAACGCCATGTCGGATTGGATATCTAACTTCCTGTCACTAAATACCATTGTCACAACAAATTTCGCTTGGAAATCTGCCGCTAATCAATACCATTTGGAGCAATGGCTTCGGTTAAGGCCAAATCAGCATCCACCGTACAGGGAGCACATGCCTTCCCAAAGGGCGCGAATAAAAGAAAGGCTTCAACAGATATTTCCAAGGACCAGATCAAGAAGCATCAAGCTCACGATGGCACCTCAAATGTCGATTCTGAGCAGCAAACTCTTGAAAGACACGGCCAAATTATGAGAGAACTGTCACCCAAATACAACATCGTTACAGTCAACGTAATCAGCTCCTCAAAAATCCAGCAACGCGTCACATCCATCAAGAACTCTCTCGCCGCTTCAGCATCAGAAAAGCCAGTCATCGTCTTGGTTCACTCTCGGCCAAGAGAGACATGCAAGGTCATCACCATTGTGGAACTATGCAAGAGACTGAATGGGGTTAAGGTTCATCAGTACAACGAGCTATTTGAGCTACCGGAAGACCAAGTCAAGCCAAATCGGCGGGACAAAATAGACGAGACTGTGCTACCTCGGAAGGATGGAGACGATTCAGAAGAGTCTGATGAAGATGATTTCGAAGTCATGCAGCAGTCCCGATTCGTCAATGCCGTAATACCAACGGGACCGGCAAGAAAGACCAAGTCGTTGAGGGTGTTCCTCTCGGTCGTACCTATTCCTGAGCTCAAGGCACGCCCCAGCGTCACTGCCCAGCAGTAGGCATAGAAACGCTTCGAATCCACGACAAATTACGAACATGGCTGCATATTAATGGCGTACAGGATTTGTTTTTCTTGGGAGGTTTGGGCCGATAGACATGCACAAAGATACCACTTGCTTTTAATTTATAGACAAATAATCATTGTTAAAAATAAAATGACATACTCCAATACCCAAAATACCTAGTACAACAACGCCATGAAGACATTTAAATGCTGATTCCTCCTCACGATTCGCTCGCATTTGTTTTGCTTTCTACAGTAATCGCATTCGTTGACTCGAAATAAGCGCTCACAGACCGTGCTTCTGCTTCTTGGAGTGGTCCAAGATGCGAAGAACAAAGTTGACCACGACAGCCAACAAGAGAATAATGGCCAAGACGGTAGGACCGAAACGATCGTCGAATCCAGCCTGTCCCCTCACTCGTATAGACTTTGCTCTCCAGTGATATGTGATAAGAGCGTAGATCATGGTCAACATGGCGACTCCAGTGAACAGGAACGCAGAGATGAAGGCGACACGGTCACCAAAGTTGAGCATGCCAATGGCCAGGGCGCCAATGATGACAGTAAAGTTGAGCCATGACAGAAACGTACGCTCGTTGGCAAAGAAGACCTTGGGCTCGACTCGTGTGGGAAGGGCGATGCGCTTGCCTAGAAGGTGTATTGGTTAGTAAAGTTGGACGTCGCAGATCTGACTGGATTAGAGGAAGAGCTTACCCTGGGAGGTCTGGAGCAATGGTTGGGAAGACATTATGGAAGAGTGAAGGTGGAAGAGGGGTTCAATTGGAGTTTGACCTGAGTGCTGCACGATATGGAGTCGTTGGAGCTGATCGCGGCAGCTGGCGTCGGATTGATGTTTTCGGAAACGGGGACAAGATAGGGTCGATGTAGCGGTCGTGGTCGCCTTTCGCTAGGGATAAATGGTAACGATATATTATTGGCCGTGCAATTGATCAAACAATAAAGACTTCAAAGACTCAGGCCGTTGCGAGAATTAATAAAAAAATTGCTTCGAGGTTCGCTTCGGTCCCAACGCTTAGATTTTGCGAGTCGAAACCACAGCCCAACCCCACTGCCGCCATCCGTTTCGGGACAGCTCGCGGCGCACGTGGGCTCGCTGGTTGGCTGTTCCTTCCTTATCGGGTCACGTGCCTGCCTCCCCCGCCGTGAACGCAGCAGCGCAGGAAGGAGCGCGTCAGGCTGGGGCAGGTATTGTTTGCGCTGGTTGCTGAGGCGAAGGTACCGCCAGTTGATTGTGCAGTGGCAGTGGTTCTTGTCTGTTGACCAAAACAGGCAAGCGTTATCCAGGCACCACTTTGGCGAAACAACCTCACGATTCGCATCTGACTGAACTTCGCGTCTAGACAATATTATTGACATTTCGTGATACTTCGAGGTTTGTTTTGTTGCCACTCTTGTCGATTGATTTTTGCGAGCTGGAACTGACCCCCAAAAAACCAGCACACACCCTGTTGCTCACCGATCCGAACCCCTCCTCGAGACCTGCACCGAACTTACCGACAATTGCATCGTTACGCTGTATTATTTATTCCACCAGCCTTGATACCATTCATCATGTCTACTCCTGTACGATACTGCAAACAAGTACCCAGCAATTTCGACAGCTGTTAACCTCGAATAGCCCGTCCCTTTCAACCGATTGAAGCAGATTGCCACCGACGTGCGTTTGCCCCTCCGGCCTAACTCCCTTGCATGTGCAACGTCAATACAGAACGACTAACGTCTTTTGGATTTACAGGTGTGCAACAACGCTATCGGAAACGCTGAATTCTACGATCACGCTAAGACGGAACAATGGAACTCAACAATTATTGTAACTACTCCCTCTTTCTTCGCGACAGTCGGCTGGTCGCGTGACATCAGGTTGCTAACCAGAGATATTTCTACAGAGCTCCATGTTGAAGGCTGTCATCTCCGAGTCTACTCCCCAGGGCGCCTCTGCTCCCTCTTTCAAGTTCGCCTGCAACAGCACCATTGTGCAGCATCTCGTTCCCACATCGTCCCTCAACAAGCCCCGAACCGGAGCCGACAGCAAAGACGAGAAGCCTCACATTTCGACAAGCACGGAAGCCACCGCTACTGACGGCAAGCCCCATGTCGGTCGACGAGGTATGCACAGCGCCACTGGAGCCTACTGGGATGAGAAGAAGGATGGCATGTGGACGTTCAAGTTTGATGGCGGCGAGGGCAAGGGAATGGATGTTGTCATCATGCTCATCTGGGTTGCCATCTAAGGCTGTTCAGAATGAATGTATGATGGTATACTAAGCTGGCTGGTGTTTGAATAGAATTGCGTCACGACTACTCAAAATCCATTCCGCAAGACTTGGCGTTTGTGGATGCAGGGACATGATTTGCGATTTCTTCATTTTTTGTTTGTGTAAATTGCCAAATGTTGGATGCGGAAAGCCAATTAGATTTGTTTATCAGTCATATTGAAATGCGATTTGAAACATGATCGATATCTCAGGTCCATTGCTATTTTCAGCTCGTGGCTGCAGTATCATACGACAGAGCAAGCTGTGCTTCTTTGTAATGGTTAGCTCTAAAACTTGATCATGCTTTACCGTTTGCGCACAGGCGAGCCAGTGGTCGGCAGCAGTGAGTTGTCAATGACACTCCCATCGGGCGTAAGGCGTGTCATCGACAGGGCTCACCTGTCCTGCAACATACAAAGTCACTGCTCCCAGGACAGACAGACCGGTCTACATTCTACGCTGGGCGAAGCCAGCATATTATGACATGAGTCCTCGCGGGTAATGCCTTTTTAATCTAGTATTTAATATCTACTATTTATCTATTATGTAAAGCCATTAATGTTGAACCGAAATTAAAGCCGATTCCGAGCCTCAACTTCAGCGATGGGGCAAATCCGGAGTCGACCGATTCCCTAGTCCGATCCCGCACGTGATGGATGGCTTAATATATGACTCCGAAAGCCGTGAATGGCTGGGCTTGTTTTATCATTTCATATAAATCTCCTCAAAGAATCCATATTGAAAGAGTTTCTCTGAATACTAGCCGTTCCCCCATCGTTCAAGATGGCTGCGTCGTCTCGGTCCACCACTGTGGGAGAGTCGGCGTTCGAACTTCGCCAACTACATTCACGCTCACCACCCACAGACGTGAATGATGGCCAGGTCACTAGACAGGAATTCTCTCTACCACCTGTCGATACTGGAAAAGATGCCTGGCTGTTCTTGGCGGCGTGTTGGGTAGTTGAGGCTGTTACTTTTGGTACGTACTGCCCATTCCTCCGGAGCCTTAAGCACCACAATTTAACTGTTAACAAAATAGGCTTCGGAATGTCCTTTGGTGTGTTTCAAAACTATTATAGTCAGAATGCACCATTTGCTGGATCGGGCAACATTGCCGCTATCGGAACCACCACGATGGTGAGATACTCTCAAGCTGAATTTTCATGTTCCGTGTTAACGAGAGAATTAGGGCCTGCTGTACATCGCCACACCGTTCGTCTTAGTGGTCTGCCGTATGTATCCAAGACCTGCGCGCTGGTATACACTGCTGGGCCTTTTCATCTGTGCCCTCGCTCTCGCCACAAGCTCCTTCTGCAGAACAGTACCCCAGCTCATCGTTACCCAAGGCATCTTATACGGCCTTGGCGGTTGCATTGCCTATTGCCCCTGTACTCTGTATATTGACGAATGGTTTGCCAAGCGCAAAGGTATGGCATATGGAATCGTCTGGAGCGCGGCTGGTTTTGGCGGCACCGTCCTTCCTCTTGCTCTGGAAGCGCTGTTGAAGCGCTTTGGCTTTGAAATGGCAACTCGCATCTGTGCCGGCCTTTTATTTGCAGCTGCCGCGCCACTGTCATTCCTTGTGAAGCCTCGTTTGCCAATCGCATCGAATCCTCACACGAGACCGCTCAACATGAAGTTTGCTCTGTCCAAGAATTTCATGCTGTATCAACTGGCCAATCTCATCGAGGCGACGGGATACTTTTTGCCCAGCATCTACCTACCCACCTATGCCAGCACCGTTCTGGGAACTTCTGGATTTTTGTCTGCTTTGACCATTATCCTAGTCAACTTGTCTACTACGCTGGGCCTCATGATTATGGGCACTCTGAGCGACAGGCTTCCCGTTACGAGTTGCATGTTAATCTCTGCTGTTGGAGCTGCGACTGCTGCATTGGCAATCTGGGGTCTGGCGGCATCTTTGCCTGTTCTGTATGTATTCTGTATAATGTATGGGTTATTTGCTGGATCCTGGGCATCAATTTGGCCAGGAATCATGAAGGAGATATCTGGTGGATGCGAGGGTCAGGACTATGCTGACCCCGTCATGGTGCAAGGTCACCTGTGTGTGGGTAGAGGACTAGGGAATATCATGGCGGGACCTTTGAGTAGTGCGCTCATTCAGGGTCAGCCGTGGAAAGGAAAGTTGATGGGTGGGTTTGGAAGCGGTTATGGCGGTTTGATTGTGTATACTGGGGTGACGGCGCTTATAAGTGGTGGGAACTATCTCACAAAGCGTCTGAAGCTGCTATAACTGGAGGACCTGGGTCAACAAAGAGCAGATTTGCTACATTACAAATTTAAATGCCCCCATAATTTCTGCATTCTCACGAGGCGGGTGAGCATCCCATCCTTCGGTATTCCGAGACTACCAAGGAAGCACCTCGCCGTTCTCAGTACCCCCAGTGTAAGAATTGGCCCAGTATCGTCCACTCACTCCACCGAGGTCTTCAAATCCTAGACGCAGAGGAATTGCAGCGCCTTGTTCTAGAGAAGGGTAGGCAGTTAGTATTATGTATGCCTCAAATTCATGTATTATACACACCAACCGTTTTGGGGGGCTGTCCTGCTTGAGCTCCAAGTGGTGTGTCGACCCATCCAGGACAACAGCAATTTATGACGAGGTTTGGATTATCTCTAGCAAAAATACGCGTAGCAGCATTGAGAGCTGCTTTGCTTGGAAAGTAAGCCATAGGTGGCCAGCCTTGTTCTGTTGCAACGCCCTTGTCGCCGACATCCTACATCGAATTAGATTGTCGCGATGGTGAGAGGCGGATTAAGTCTTACCTGGTATTCATTGACAATGCCTAGAACTTCTGAAATCGTCAAATCGGGCTTCAAGAATTGTTTGCGTAGGTGCGGCGCAAGATACTTGAGCTGCCCGGACTGCGACGAGACGTTGACGATGCGGCCGTCATTGCGCATCAGTGGCAGAAATGCTTGGCACATCTGTGTGGATTAGAATATGGTTTGCAGTATTGTAGGCACGCTTCGGAAAAATTTGAAGTGAATTTGCGATATTACCTTAATAGTGCCTCGTGTGTTAACATCGAGAGTTTCCTTGCGCTGCTCTGGCGTAATTTCCTCCCAGTAGTAGTACAATCCGGCGTTGTTAATCAACACATCACACCCGCCTTGCTCATCGCGCACCCTGGCGGCTAGTGAATCAATCGAAGTGCTGTCTGTCAGAGAGATTTTTGCGGGGAGAAATTCGACTGAAGGGACGGCGGCTGGGGATAAACTTATGGGAGCTCCGGCGCGAGATGCAGCGTAGACGGTGAGAGGTCCGACGTAGCCAGTTGCAAGCTTTTGGCAGATGGCTAGGCCGATGCCTCTGTTCTAGAATATGTTAGCCATTGCAAAATTCTACACTGCCGTAGTCAAGGCTTGTATAATAGTCGGGATGGATATGCATACAGCGCCGGTCACTAGCACGACTTTTGTCTCTGGCATTGCGATCAGGTATTATCTGGGTTGGGGCATGCCTGAATGAAGTGGCTGGGTTTGCTGTGATTTAAATGTGTACGATGCCATGTATTGAAATATTTGGTGCTGCACATTTCAAATCAAACAAGGAATGGGATCGGAGGCCGGAGACGGAGGCGGATGGCATCGCTCTGGAGCCTCGTTGTGCCGCCGTTTACAGGACAGCCTCAGCCGAGAACATCTTGAGTTTGAATCCGATACACTAATAGACGGATGGGAGAACCTTTCAATAAATATGAGATTTATCAGGCAAAGACTGCTATTGGATTCTACATGGAAAGTAATTCTTTCCCTTCGCTTTGTGCTGGTGGGCGGTGTTCTTGTTGATTTGGCCGGATAGTGATGTACTTCACCGAGCTTTCGTTGGGTTTCTTCCGCTGCCTATAACAAACAAAGAACTAAATGGTCACGAAAATTGGCATCACAATAAGCACCGTGATTACTGCCAAAGTCTTCGATTTTGTCTGTTGAGAACTGAACCACCTCTGGCCATTTTACACCCAAGCTTAGCAACATCACTTTGCCACCTTCCCGCTCATGCCGCTGCACGTCTTCTTCTGCTATTGGCCCAGTACCAAGTGGTCTCACTTTAGAACAGCCGTACCAACATCCAATCATTCGAAACTTAGCGACACAAATTCATTACAATGACTAACCGAGCGGCCCAACCAAGGAAGGTATCCTTGTCAAAGGGTGAGGATATGGAGATGTTGGTGGGGTAGTTGCGTCACTGGGGGACTGGGTGTAGCACCTGCCGTTTTTCAGGGTCCTTCTCTGTTTGTCCAAGCAGGGAAGGTGCGGACTTGTGCGAGAGCTTCCTTCCCTGAAATTCGACTCGGCTCTGCTCCGTGTGGCTGTGAGTCGATAAATGGAACAAGATCAACCCATAAACCTTGTAATTCTGTCCCCCAAACATGTCGCGGTGTTGACCACATGTTTTTGCCCCGAACTCCCTTTGAAACCACTATCCACAAATTGCATGTCAATCTGGTCGATATCTGGAAATAGCGGAGATGCTCTTTGTGCTGGTCTTCCACTTTTGTGGAGCCGCAGTGCGGATCGGATTCGCCGCGACTTTCTGGAATTTGCGGCCGGAGAGGAAGCGTTGTACTCTCCGTCTGTGTGCCCAGCTAGACTTTGTATTCTTTGTACTGTACTCAAGCCTTGATGCGTGCCATGCTTGGCTGGTGGGAAGCATGCTGGATAATACCATTAATGAGAAATGTCACGCGCTGTGTCTGTTGGCGTTACACGGCGCTGATCAGCCCGTTTTGCCTTACCCAGATCAGCTTCAGACCTTTTGCAAGGGATGTAACCCCATGATTACTTTGCATTCTATTTCTCGTTCCTCAAGTTCAAATGTCGCCGGGCCGATAATCATGGCTTGCAGTTTGCATTATCGGATGGAGAAGAGTCGCAGATGTCGCGAGCCTCAAATGGGGCCAATGACGCAGTGAATTGCAGAGGCCAAGGCGCCTGAAGCCCAAGAAGCCCACAGCGACGACAGGGCCCTTGACGATACGGGAATTCAGATTTACAGCGGAGGGTCCCACCAACAGATATCGATCCTCCTTGACAGTATGAAAGACTGGGTCATGCGTGCACAACGTTTACTTACGGGTGCGCTGTTGTGTAACTTTGCCACTGACTAATGGAATCGATGCGTAGTCGAATGAAGACAGAGACAATAAACAGCCGCAATTAACAAAAGCTTTTTTGGTGGCTGAGCGGCATGCCTCGGAATGTCTAAAATAAGAACATTTCCCAGTCGGTTGCCCCATTCGGAAGGGTGGTCACAGGAGCGCTGGAGGCTGTACCTCACGCTAACTACACAGGGCGTCCCCTCAAAAAGGGTTCAGTGGACAAGAAATACAGTGGGCGTTACAGTGGGTGTTACAGTGGGAAGTGTGCTTCCTTACAGCGAGTCACAGCGAGTAAAGTCGCTCGCCCAGGGGAAAATATTTCCATTCCCCACTTCTTGTCTCCCCTACAGCGCACTCTTTACGCTGGCGGCTACCGGGTCGCCTCCACTGTAAAAATCCATGTGCACCGAGACCGCCTCTCGTGGACTCCAGGGGCGGCGAATTTCTGAGTGACAGAATTTCAACGCCGCCTTACGCAGCACCAGTCCGAATAAATAAAGACGAAGCCGTCTCCGCCTCCCATCCAACGCTCTCGCCTCTTCTCCCACTGTACCCCAGACCATCTCTTCACTCTGATGATATCGCTAGTGAGGATTCTCGATTACCACTAAAGTTCCTTCCACTGCGCATATACTACAACCGACGACAACGTCAATTCACACAACGCATCCATCCGCCTCGGTTCTCCGACTCACCGACCGACAAACTCCGTCGCCAGCAACAGCCGCCTTCACCGACTCGAGCGATTGAAACAAATCGTCGAAACACTTTCTGTGTCGATATACAATAAATCCGCAGCCATGGTTCAAGTCCTCGCTGACCCTGCCGTCTCTGTTCATGGCGGTTTCGCTGCCGACAGCACGGTAGCCCCCGAGGTCCTGGCGCGAGAGGAGCATGCTCGCCGCATGAGAGAACTCCAGCAGCGACGAGGTGTTGGCAAGACGCCCCGTCGTGGATTTTCATTGACCGACTACCAGGGTGACTTTACTGAATTCACTCCATCGGTTCCTTCGCAGCCTGCGTCGGGCGCTGTCAATGTCGACGCTTCCATTCCCGAGAACACAGTGTTGCGTACTGGCACGCCCGTCAGCCAGCAGCAGCTCCAACCCCCGCGACCCCTCCCCCTCCGCAAGAAGACTCCTCCTCGTCGCTCTCAATCCGTGACGGACAAGGAGCCAGAGACTGTGTCACCCGACCAACCCCAAGTCTCGGAATACTCCAACATTGTTGATCTGCCATCCGAGCTGCACTACACCCTGTTTGATTGGCTGGACCCAATTGATGCCGCTTGTCTCGGTGTCACCAACACCCGCTTGTACGCCATCCTCAAGCGCAAGTACCCCAAGGTACCCCTCTCTAGCCGCTACTCGGGTCCCAACGACCGTGAGTGGGCATGGCGTGGAGCCAAGCACGTTGTCCCTTCGCTGGCTAAGCAGGACAGCACCAAGTCTGAGAACGGCCTCGAGAGACTGCGTGTCAAAGGCCAGGTGTATTGCCGAAAGTGTGGTACTTCGCGCTGTGAGTTGCACCGCCACTTGAAGGAGTGGATGGGCGAAGGTTATGAGTACTGCGAAATCAAGGAGCGCTTTGGCAAGCCTGCCGACGAGAACGCCAGACAGACTTGCAACATGGCTTCACCCAAGGATCGATATCGATGCGGTCGTCATGGTCCGTTGAAGAAGTAAAGGGTATTCGAAATGATTGTACGATATATTGGAAGAGGGTTTGTATTCTTGTGTATTAGCGACGGCATATATTTGGTGGGAAGGCGTTGTTTTGTTTTCAGACATGTGAGATGACAACCTGGGCGGTAGATACCTTTTGGCTTTTGATTCAGTTCGAATCTAGAACGATAAAGACACCATCATTCATAATAGAACAAATGAACATTTACCATACTGAGCGCTTTCTGCAACAGTGAAAGGCCTGTGCTGAGAACTGAAAGCGTGTTATGTTCAAAGGTAAACATGGGGAAGTGCATGTCAGGGTAAAGTAGGGAATGGGAGATATATCTCGTCCATTATAGGGCCCCTCATGCGCTACATTACTCCATACAGAGTGCCTAAAACCACGTCGATCTGACACAATATTCGCTCGCTTCTATCGATTACTTCCACTACAGTGAAACCTCGGTCCAAGGGGGGGGGGGGGGCGCCCTGGGCTGTGCATTGATGGGCTGAGCTGGGCTGATGAGCTCCGGGGTATTTTCGCTAACGAACGGGAGCCAATGGGTAAAAGTGGAAACGACAGCCGCTTAATGTTTGAAAGCTATAATACAATCTTCAATCTTCAAACATAAGAACTTTACACAAAGCGCGTATTGCCAGTTCGGGAGGCATAGACAAAGCATCGGACAGGGCTTGCCGTTGAAACTGGACGTGGTGTATGTCTGCTCGGAGGTTATTTCCATTTTTTGTATTTGCATAGCCTCCCAACGTTCTTTGGGACGACGCAGGGTGAGGGCTGTTTAGGCGCCGGGCTGGGTGGCCGTTTCGTAGGCAGCCCGCGTTTCATGGGACGCTGGAGGCCACGGTTCTCGCCAATGGCAGCGCTAGGCCGCCCTACACCATGTAAGGCGGAATGCTATTTTCAGTGTTTTGAGCATGCAGGTCGTAAATGTTGGCCGGGGAGAGAGCATGACGAGAGGAGGAAAGAGGAAAGAGACTGAGAAGTTTGGATTATAAAATGCCCCTTCTTCCCCCGGGTTACCGACTCAATTGCAAACTATTTTCCATATTCCAATCCTCTACACATGAAATCAAGCATCTTTCTTCAGCCTTTTTCCCCCTTCATTCTTGAACCTACACCCCCCCTTGTTATCACCTCAAGCATCCCTTCGTCTTACAAGATGACGATCCAAGCAGAGGCACCCATTCTTGACCCTGCCACTCTGGCGGAGCTCAACACCCCCGAAGCCAAAAAGCTTCATGATCTCACTGATCAGCTAAGCTCTTGCGGCGTGGGCAAGATAGTCAATCTCCCACAGATCATCGTGGTTGGTGACCAGTCTGCCGGCAAGTCATCTGTACTTGAGGCTATCTCCCGCGTTCGCTTTCCCGTCAAGGGTGGTGTGTGTACTCGTTTTGCCACGGAGCTGGTTCTCCGTCCTCAGAAACGCCGGGATGTACGCGTCAGTGTGCGATTTGCAGAGAAATCCAAGCCCCCAAGGGTCTTTGACAGATCCGAGTTTGCCAAAGACAACCTCGAAGGTGTCATTGAAAAAGCCAAGGAGCTCATGGGTCTCTCAGACTCGGAAAAGGGTTTCTCGAGGGACGTTTTACGCCTTGAGATTGACGACCCTGGCGTATACCCGCTGACACTGGTTGATTTGCCTGGTATTTTCCAAGTCAACACCTCAGAGCAGTCTATGGACGGCAAGAAGACTGTCGACTTGCTGGTTGAAGAATACATGCAAAAACCCAACAGTATCATCCTTGTAGTGGTCACAGCTACGAACCAGCTCGCCAATCAAGGAATTCTGCGACTCGCTGAGAAGCATGATCCGGCGAGGGACAGAACAGTTGGCATCATCACCAAACCTGACCTCGCGGAGCGCGAGCCTGAAAATGAGCGTGCGTATATCAGACTTGCACAGAACAAAGAAAAGGCACATAACCTCAGTCTGGGGTGGCATGTTCTGCGCAATCGCGCTGGAAATGAGCAGTCCCTGGACGAAAGAGACGCGATAGAGCGTGATTTCTTCACGGATTCCGCTTGGGCGGCTGAGATTCCAGCAGCAGACCTGGGAGTCGACAAGCTGCGCGCGAAACTCAGCCATGTCTTGTATCAACATGTTCGAAAGAGCATACCAAGAGTCATTCAGGACATTGAAAACAAACTGAGCGAGAGAAAGTCCGAACTCTCTCAAATGGGTCCTGCTAGATCGACCAAGGAAGAAATGCGCACTTATCTCATCTCTGCTGCGGCGAATTTTCAACGTCTCGCCCAAGATGGTGTTGAGGGTCGATACGACAACGATTTTTTCGGCGACTTGGACAGCGATGAGTACAAGTTACGCGCGCAGCTTCGCAACTTCAACACACTCTTCAACCACACCATGGTGAACAACGGTGCCAAGCATGTCGTTGTAGAGAGCCTCGATAAAAAGCTTCCGCCAGAGTCAAAACTACCTAGTTACTTGAGCGGAATCAGTGACAAGTATCATACGAGTATGAATTTGACGCGCCACAGAAGATCACCAGGTCTGCGTGGAAAGAAGAGCTTGAAGAACTAGCCGCTATCAATCAAGGCAGAGAATTCCCCGGAATGCCCAACATGCAGCTAGTAACACAGGCCTTCAAAAGACAATCATCGCCCTGGAAAACAATCGCCCAGTATCATATCAACCAAGTCCTCGAAGTTTCCAGAATCTTCATCGAAAACATCGTTGAACACATCGTGGGACCAATTGCCGCAGACAACAGCACCGAAAGGATCCTGAACGAAATAGTCGACAAGTTCTTCAACGACAAGGAAAAAGTCTTGACCAGTAAGCTGGAAGAGCTTCTCCGTCCGTATTCAGACGGTCATGCTGTGCTATTGGACCACGAGTTTCGACAAGCTATGCCTGAGCAACTGGCCAAGCGTTTCTTCGAACGCATGGAAGCCTATTTTGCTGGCGTAGCGAGCAGCGAAGAACAAACGCTCACCGTGCGCCAAATCGGAGAAGTGACGACTTCAGTCATGGACGAGTTGAAGAAAAACTACTTCGGTATCGAGGAAGTCATGTACATGGCCAATGCGTACTATACGGTAAACATTACTTGACCTGCACTAAAGGCTGAATTGCACTGACGGTCATCACAGTCATGCCGAAGCATCTTTACTCAGAATGTGATCAACCTCGCGATAGAGAACTGTTTGATCTGTGATCTACCCAGCATTCTCACGCCTACAGGAGTAGATGGTATGACCGCCGAACAACTGGAAGTTGTGGCTGAGGAAGAGAAAATGCAAGCGCGCAGAAAGCTTCTCTTGGAAGAAATTGCCACTCTTGAAGACGGTTCAAAAAAGTGCAAAGAATATAGACGACGAAAATTCTAGGAGTAAGTTCATTGCAAATTTTACGAACAATTGTATTAAGTGTTTGGCTGACTGGCTTGTGCGCAGTAAATCTTCCTAGTTTCCAAACCGTCGCTCCGTTGGAATTGGCTCTGGAGCTGGATTCGTGCCAAAGTTGGGTTGAGCTGCGCAAGTTTTACGGCATGTTGATGATGCAACACTGTTGGACGGTTCCCTCGTGACGCAGCCGCAGCAAACATATCAAAGTTCATTTCATGAACAAGAATGCGAGTTAATTCATGTAGAAGGCTTAATTTGTTATTGTATTGATGCTGTGTTCCACTAATCCAAAGCGCCAGGCTAGAAAATCCAAAACCAATCAACCATCCAAAAACGCCATAAGAATGCATAAAATATCCAAAACCATTTACTGAGCAGCTGGCTCCTTGTGGCAACCTTTACCATAACACAAAAGAGGTGTCCACCTCGGCTTGTCACACTGGCCACTCGTCGCAATCCAATCCTGAATGCCCTCCACGAACCAGCCGCTCGTCCATTCACCATCGTCGCTTACACGTGGCTTTCCAAGTCTGAACGATTTGCCAGTGTAGCATATGCCATTGTGATATCGCCACTGGAAACAGCTCCTACGCTTAGCAAAGTCGGGCTCCGAGCGGCGAGTCTTGTATTGAACCCGCAGAAAGTGGATGCGCTCATTAGTCGATTCGAGGTTGAAGAACTTCTCGGCATCCACAGCGAGTCCAGACGCTTCACAAACACGAGCACAAGCGTCTGCCGATTTATGAGCTTGTCTTTCAACAACATTTTTGCTATTTTCCAGCTTCTGGCGTTTTTTGTCGAGAGCAGATGCCTTGTCCTGGCTCGCCTTGTCGGGAGCAATATAGGCTACATCGTACGCAGAATTGTCCCAATCTGAGCGTTGAGGAATCAGGTGTGGCGAAAAAAATGCATCATACATATCTTTGATAAGCAGTGGCTCCTAGAATCTTGTTAGACATATGTTACGCTAGGTTTCAAAATTTCCACTTACATTGCTGGTACGTGTCTGCTCGTATTGCCATATGGCGCTCACTTCTTCCGAATTGACATGGTGCATGCTGATCAAAGGTTCGCACCATTGGGGACCATAAGGAAGGGTATTTGGCTTCTCGCCGTTAAACATTGGCAGAGCCTGATGGACCGGTACCCCAATGTTATCGAGCGCTGTAGCGACCAACACGTCGCCGCAGCAGATCTTGTGGGCGACCGTATCAAACTGAGCTCCAACATTTGGGCGCGATTCCACCAGCCTCTTCACCAGAGCGCCGGACATGACATAACCGCTACCTCCGTGGGCGAATGGAAACCCTCTAAGTTGAGCAACGCTTCCGACGTAGAGTTCTTCGGAAGGATCGGCTCTCTCGCGTAGCCAAGTGACGAGGTTGGACCAGACAAGATAGGTGTCGGCCTCAGCGAAGACGTACCATTCCATGCCCGGTCGCATTTCCCAAGTGCGAACAATCATATTGAGGAATTTGTACTTGTCGAGGTTCCAGGCGCTCTTACCACCTTCGGTGCACTCCTTTTGGGAAATAGGACAAGCTGCTTGGGCGTCGTAGAGCTGAAATTCGGGGTGAATGGTTTTGATGGTGTCGTGAACGCGATCGAGCGCATCGTACACATGGTACTTTCCGATTTGTTGCTCCTACAAAAAGGTTAGATTGTGTTTGATGATTAGCGCAGTGGTTTCATACCAAGTCCGAGAAGAGCAAGAAATCAGGCAAACATTGAAGACTCGTGAGAAGCTGTGTGGGCATCTTGTCAAAGGCTTCAGTGGCTCCCGTCTTCATGACGAGCAAGATGCCATCAGTGTTTGGAAACCGAGCACAAGGCTCACTGAAGTTCCATTGAGAGTGTACGGCATCTTCGGTTCCGGATTGATACAATGTATTGTTGTAAACTCCGTTGTCGAGATACTTGGTCACCTTGTCGTAGAAGTACTTATAGTTTTGATAGTAGGCTGCTTTGGCATCTTGACGGCCGAAGTTGTAGAGAGGTGTGAATATCAAGATAATAACTAGGACAAGGAATAGGTAACGAGTAGTAGAGCGAGGAGACAGTCCAGCCGAAGATATCAGTCTACCCTCGGCCCCCATGGCGAAGAAGATAGGGCTTGGAGGACGTTCGGTGAGGAAAGGTGTGCAAGGCGTAAAGGGAAAGGATGGATGGCGACGTTGCAAAAAGAGAGGAGAAGGGAGTCTTAGCAAGAAATTAGAGCTGGAGAGGAGTGATTAGTAGGAAACGAGATGAATGTGTTTGAGACGCAAGGAAACGGGAAGGGAATGTCGATCGATGTTGACGATGGAGAAACATGCATAAACAGAGGAACGTCCAAGAGAGAACGAGACTGGGCGAAGATGAGAAGTGAAGGGAAATTGAATGAATAAAGTAAAAAACACAAGTGAAAATAAAAATAAAAAATAGACATAAAATAATAAAGTGGGAAAGAGGCAGTGTTGACTTGATGGACTGACGCACAACGGACAGGCTGCATGGCCGTTGGGCGTTTGATTAGCTGCCCCGGATGAATTTTAGATCTAGTAGAAATTGGGCAAGAAGTCACAAGCAGTACGAGCATGTAGAAAAATACACGTTAATTTATTATCAGATTAAATGGCCGCAGAAAATTAGCAACAAAGTCCTCCTCATGCATAATAATAAGCTGCCAAGTGCGTAATTGCTGCAGCACAAAGTCACTGCCACGGCGCCTCGTGGGTGGATTGACTGGATAAAAAGATTTGGGGCCGCTCCTTCCATGTCTTGGCCCGTTTTTGCTTGGTATCTGGCATGTTATGGAGCACTGATGACGACACGCTGTTTCACGCACAATCTCCAAACCACATGCTGCGCTCGCCAAGGGGGGCTCTCGCTGTTTTGGATTAAATCTTGGCTTGTCGCTTGTCTGAACTATAATCACCACATATACATGCTTGCGGCCTTGTTACGTCCAATTCAGAAATATCTTCATTTTACACCGTCCCTCACCTCGCTCTGCTTAAGCGCCATGACTGCGACATGATGTTATCTGTGTTACCGTCGATCCGCCAGTAATATGCCACTTACCCGCCAGCAAAACCATGTAAACAGTCGATCCATTCCTCAACGAACAATAAGATCCAACTAAAAGAGGACCTCCATCCAACAAGCTCCATCCCCTTGCTTGCTTCCTTTTTTGCTACCCATGACGCGCGGCTCAACCGGATGTTCTTTGTGCCAATCAAATCCAACGGTCACTCCCAAAAGCTTGTTTTTGTTTTACCGGTCCGGCTGTGACGGCCACCACCAATGCAAGCAGCCTCTTTGATAAAACGTATTCATCATTGCACTGTCATCCATATTATTGCTAGATTGTTTAGAGTTTTCAGAATCCCAAACCGGATGCCCCAGATAACCCAATTGGCAGCTTCCTGATAGCGATGAAGCTCTATCTTACCATTCTATCATGAACACCCTGCTGATGCCCTCAAATGCCGTAATCTTCCCACTCATTGACTTGGCATCGCCATAGTACCTCAGCCTGTATTCTCCGGGAGGTGTCCAATCCTCAATCTCCCACGTTATCATCACCTCACTCGTTCCCCAGATTGCCGACGTCCTCTTCCATCGGAACAACAGGTTCCAATCCGAATCATCCCTAACCAATCTCCAGTCTTCTTCCCCAGGTAGTCGATGCTCCACTGCTGCAAACGTTTGTTCTAGTCGTAGATTGTTTCGAGGATTTGCTGCGACAAAAGATACCTGTGCAGTCTCCCCTCGCTTGAAAGCATGTTTAGGCACGTCTACCGAGACGTCACCGAATTCTCGACCACGGCCAGTGCGGTCGTAGACTACACCAGCAATGAAGCTAAATGACCTTTGGCTATTATCAGGTGGTGGTGGCGCTGCTTTTCTCCGGTTACGCGGCAATGGCTTACTGGCTGCGAGGCACGGTAATGTCTCGATGGTTCGATTGACGTAAGCGGCCAACGTATTCGGACCATACAATGTCGATGCTCCTTCATAACGTTGCATTCCATATTCTTCGGCTGTTGTAATGTAGTGGGTGTAGCTGTTACTTGGTGCGCCTATCACTACAATGGGATCTTGGCCTCCAAGATCTTGTTTCAGTAAAGTCTTGCTTTGAACAGCCACAGATTCTTTCCACCGACGGCCGGCCATGGTGGTAGCTTCTCCTGGACTGACAACAATAAGCAACTGTCCGACCCGAAATGTTTGAATGTCCACGACATTTGGCGTCCATTGATACGGGCGAGACACCTCTCCCACATTGAGCAAAATCGTTTTGGGTGATTGACATTCCTTCTGTGCTTCGCTCGGTGTTTTCAGGAGCCAGCGAATAAATCTCCAAGTACGGGAAGAATTAGTGTCGTTGCTTGCGTGTTGAATGATGTCAAAGTGGCCTGGTTCATCCGAGGTGCCTGCAGCAAACGTATATCCAAGGGCAGCAGGGCATGTTCTCGCAGCTGTGCCATTTGGAAGCTCAAACTCAAAATTAGCCATGTCATGAAACTCGTGAATAGCCTTGACGCCAACACCTCGAATATTGTGACTTTGCTTGTTCAGTGAGTTGTATAGATCCAACGCCCCTTGGTATTGTCGCCGACCGATTTCGAGACATGATGATGCACCGCCGTCTTTCCTGTCGTAAAACGGACCTCTCCCATGACAAGGTCTACATCTGCCGTTGGCGCAAGCACTAGTTTTGAAATTACATCTGCTTCCACTCCCATCCTCACACCACGCCCCAAGTACATT
The DNA here is from genome assembly GCA_022702485.1 of Simplicillium sp. C3G150-2. Taxonomy (NCBI): domain Eukaryota; kingdom Fungi; phylum Ascomycota; class Sordariomycetes; order Hypocreales; family Cordycipitaceae; genus Simplicillium; species Simplicillium sp. C3G150-2. The sequence continues at coordinate 1,870,413 of JAJIYY010000007.1, read as the reverse complement.
CGGCGTTGCGTCCCCCATGTTCGCCTGCGAGAAGCCAGCAACAAAATCTGCGCTTTCATGTGCTCCGCCTCGGACTTTCTTCTCGAACATGTCCGCAGCCACACCTTTATTGTCTCCAGTAATTAGAGTGTTGTTGACTGTCATCGAAGTTCCGTGTGTGGGAAACCATGTTAGAACACCAATGTTCTTTCCGTCAGATTCGCGCTGAAATTTGAGCAGAGTCAGGTCTTTCTCAACAGAACCATCGTCCTCAGCACTGATATTGTATCTTGCACGTTCTTCTTCTGGGTTCTGCAGATAAGAGAATAGACTGCGGTTGATGTTCGCATCCATGACCTTGGTCGTGCCAGCGGTCAGGCGGCCCGGCGACAAACTTTCATGAGCTCGGCGAATGGACAATATGCAGCCATCAACTATGGCCTGATAGCTCTGCTTGTCGAAGCCTTTGCTGGTTATTTGCGGTAATAAATAGTTCAGCCATGCCCCAGGTCCAGAATGAGAGTGGGTGGCAGTAACAGCTAGGTTGTCGTGGCCGTATATGGCGTAATCCTGCCCGAGCTTCCTTAATCCCGACAGGATGCCATAGCGAACAGCTGTATCTCCCGACTGCAAGTCCAGTACTAGGTACACGAAGCGGTCGGCGGGATTAACAAGGTCGCCAACGATGAAGGCACGCGAATATAGCCGCTGGCGAAGGCCACTACCGACTTGCTTCGAGTCTGCGTACCCCATCAGATTGATCTCTACCACTGGTCCAGTGATATCAGCTTTTCCAACTCCAAGGAGATATCTATCCGTCTCCTTTGGTGCGCCGCCCGTGCCATCATGTTGAAACATTGGCTGGTAAAAGTCCTCCAGAAAATCGTCGTCAGTCGCTCTGAAGAAGCGACTTGATCCTAGCCATAGTGCAAACAGTCCAACGAATGCCAATAGAACATTTCCACATGTCAAATATCGTCGTCGTTGTGAGCGCCGTGGCACGTTGCGTGCGTATTCAGCCTTGTGCGCCGGCGGTTCCGAAGCCATGATATTTGGCTGCTAGCAAGCAAGCTAGTAGCTGCTGATGATGAGCATGAGAAGATAAGTTGTTATTTAAAATAAAAAAACAGAAGACCAGTTCGGTGCGATACAGCACAGCTCAGGCGCATACATATGTATCTGTTGTGTTCCCGCGTGTGTGAGGTGAGGCTGTGCCGACCTCTCTTGGTGCGCCTGCAAACGGAAGCTTTCACTGGAGCCGAGCGGTCAGGTGGTGTAAGCGAACAATAATACAAATTTGCAGAGAGGTAGAAATATATCAACAATAGAAAGCGAATGTCAATATCTAAAAAAAATACTCCTTGCATGCAAATAAAAGTAGTTTATTGCAAATAGAGCTGAGGTGTATGCGACGCGCAGCCTTCAGAAGCATGTGTCAACGTCATTGGCTTCGGATCGAACCGTAAAAACCTGTGGCTGAGGCGCTTTGGTGCTCTTCAGCAGGGTACTGCACTATTACTCCAGCCACTGGAGGCTGATGCAGCGCCTGCTGCGGCCGCTGTTCGTGGTTGGCACAATCACCGCCAAACAAAACAAAACCAATCCATCGTGAAAGAGCCTCAGGTAGTGATGCATCCCATGTGCATCCCATGTGCATCGATTTCCGCGACGCCCGCAGCCCGCATCAGCAAGCGTTTGATTCCTAAGATGGCTTGCTTTTGCTCGGAACCTCTGTCGCCCGCAGAGCCGCCTCCCCTATCAGCAGCCACATGTCGCGGTTCGGCTTCCTGAAGCAGTATAATGCCCACCAAACGCCCACCAAACTAAGCCCGTTAGCGTCTTGCCTAATCATGAGCAGTTATTCCACCTTCGCTCGATCTGCATCAATAATCTCGAGCGAGATAAATCCCCGCCATCGCCGATGGACGCAATTCTCTCTTTCCCACCACCATCCCGGAGATATCGCATGCCAATTCCTAAATCCTCGCATCGATTCGTCTGCGCTTGGACTGATCTCGACGGACTCGAGTCATCCCACCATCATAGACCCCGGGCAAACGAACCTTCTCTGGCGACATTGAGCATTGCCCCACGTTAAATTAAAAAAAGGCACTCGGTGATACGACCATGATCTGAACGGATTAAAATACCTGCCCCTACCCCTCGATTGACCGTCGCCGAACGACTCCATTTATATTCCTCCTTCTCTCTAAACCTCTTCATCATGGGTGATCACCGACAGTGCGAACATCGCCCTATACAAACAAGCGCCGTTATTGTCCTCGGGGCCGCGAAGGGTCCCTCGCTTCCCCCTCCGTCACCTCCGACGCCCTATGCCACACCAGCCGATAGTCTTTGCGAACCGATTGATTCTTTCCAATTAGCCGAGCCGACCAGCGATGATAATTCCATGCATGAGCAACGCTTGCGTGGCGGCATCCACGTGCTGAGCACCGAGGCTCATGCGTTGGATAATTTGTCGAGGCTCTACGAGACGGATATTATAGCACGCAATGGCTTCAACCAAGCTGTTGAGGTTATCACCAGTCAAGCTGCTGCCGGCGGTAAGCTTGTTATTATCGGTGTAGGAAAATCAGGACACATTGGCAAGAAGCTGGTCGCTACATTCCAGAGTTTGTCCGTTCGATCCGTCTTCTTACACCCGACGGAAGCATTACATGGAGATCTCGGAATTGTCAGTCCGAATGATGCGCTCATGTTTATTACATATTCTGGCTCTACTAAGGAGCTGATGCTTCTACTGCCGCACCTTGATGAGTCACTACCCACGATATTACTCACGTCACATACCCGTGGCGATACTTGCGAATTCATTAAGCAGAGGCCAAGCACGATTCTTCTTCCGGCACCAGTACATGAGCCGGAAAAGACGTCTTTCGGAGTCTCAGCGCCTACAACATCCACCACGGCGGCTTTGGCTCTGGGTGATGCACTGGCAATAACAGCGTCCAGTGAGCTTCACCCAAGTCCAGCTAGGGTATTTGCAAAGAACCATCCGGGTGGTGCCATTGGTGCAGCCGCACGTATACGACCACAAACACTCGAGCATATTTGCGTTCCATGGGACGACATTCCTTCTGCTGATATCTCAGTTGAAAGCTCAGGAGTAGATCTTCTCCGAGCCGGATACGACTCACCCTGCGGATGGGTAAAGATTTCAGATGACCTCATCGCCTCCCCAAGTACGATACGGGCTTCTATCAGTGAAAAGAATATTGGAAACGTCTTGGTTTCACGGCCGCAAATGCTAGATATGTCTTGCGAGACGACTATCCGCACAGCTCGCCATGTCCTTCAAGATCGACTCCACGCCAGCTTGGACGACGATTTGCCTTGCCAGCCAGGTTCAGTGATCGCAGTCAAGAAACAGGGCTTAATTATCGGATTGCTCGAAGTGGACAGCATCTTGGATCATGAGGAAGGGGAAAATTAACAAGTGCAGGGAGGAACGGAAAGCTATAATGACTTGACGAACAGCGTATGCATAGAATAGGCACAGCACATAGACAAGGGCCCAAACGGGCTCACAGTACATGAACATATTATGATTAATATACTACCTCGGACCAGTTACGGTTGAGAACTAGCCATTTACAATCGTATCTGCCATTTGCTACAGGTACTGCTGAGCACGATCCATGGTGAGAACATACTCGGGAGGCAGATCCACGCCGGTCGTCTTCAGAATCTGCTGAGCAGCGGCAATAGCCGATCGCGCTGCGGTAGGCATACCGTGACCGGTATAGCCTGCAGCGATGTAGAGCCCTTCGCCTCCGCCGAGCTCTTCAGGAACCTTGCCAACCCACGGGTGGTTATCGGGAGAAAAGCCCATGATGCCAGTCCAGTCCATTGACGAAGGCAGTACCTTTTGTTCAGGTTCACCCTGCGGGCGCAGCTTTAGCGCATGAGAGGACGCCTCATGCAGCTCGTCCGCAATCTTGTCGTTGATGACATTATCTCGAGAGATACATTTTTCGCCTCCGGGAACACTTAGACGTAATCCACCGAGGATAATGGTGTTACTGACATCTCTTTGGATAAGATAGACATCAGAATCGCCATCATCGATGAACCACACATGGGTGTGAGGCAATGGGATGCTGTCCTTGGGAACTTCCACGGCAGCAACTTGTCCTCTGTTAGGGACGATAAGATTTTGAAAGTCGGGCAGCAGGTGAGAAGTATACGCATTTGTAGTTAGGAGAACATCCTTGGCCACGACTGTGCCTCGGGGCGTGTGCACCAACCACGAGTTCTTCATGCGCTGCAGGCGAGTAGCGGGAGTATTAGTCTGAAGGTTAAAGCTGCAAGCACCGCGGTCAAGCAATCCCTCAAGAACGTGCGCCACAAGCTTATATGGCCACAGCTTCGCGGCGTCCTCTTGCACAACGGCGCCAAGCATGTTGGTGACGCGCAGCCTAGCCAGATCCTCAGGCTTGGTGTAGAGCTTGACCTTACCAGCGAGAGCAGAGTCATTCTTTCGGAGCGCAGCAATGTTCATTATTGCCTTGTCGACCTGGTCCTGGAACGGGAAGCTGGCGACTCCTCCAGTGGCGTTCCAATCGCATTGGACGTTGTTGTCAGCAATGTACTTCTTGATGAAGTTATATGTATCCAGCTCGAAGCGGGCAAGGTGAGCCTTGTTGGAGTAAATGCCTGGCTTGCAGTGGCCACCATTCTACGGCGTACTTGTTAGCGATGCGTATAATTGAACTTTAAGGTGTGGTGGCTTACCCTGCCGGTGGCGCCCCAGCAGGCTTCTCTAGCCTCGAGCATCAAAACGCTCTTGCCGCCATTGACGAGTTCGCGCGCGGCAAAGGCGCCCGAAATACCACTGCCTATAACGACGACTTCTGCAGCTGCGGGAAGCTTCTCAGTGCTACGATGGCCATAGAGGCGTTTGGATGGCTCGGTGTGCCAGTAGCTGTGGGTGCTTTCTTTGATGGGGAGCTCGGCGATGCGAGGGCATTTTTGAGTTGCGGCGAATGCTACGGCGACAAGGTAGCTTAGGAGCAGGAATGTCCAGCTCGTACGGGAGGTTAATGTCATGACTTTATTTGCAATTGCAGTTTTTTGGGATTGTTATGATGAAAGCTACGAGATCATCGGGCGGAAATTTGGAGATTCGGTGAGGGGAAGTTAGCGGGGTGTAAGCAGGCTACGGTACTTCGCCGATGGAGATTACAAGAAGGCGTCGACTTCGACATCGATATCGATTTCGACCTTGGCAGGGCTAGTTATTTACAGATTGAGAAAATCTACGGATGAGCGATTATCTGACGAATATTGAGCAAGGTGTATTGCCAGGAAGCAATGGCAATGATTTGTCCGGATGATGAGATGAATGCTACGCTGGCGTTGCACACTCAATCGTTGGAGAAGTAGGTCATGTTCAGCTTCGACTTGTCTGCTTTTGTACTTTGTGTGAAGGACCTATGTGTGACGAAAATATCACTAGCGGTGAGATCTACCGTGCACTTGCACTTTGTGCCTGTGCTTGTATCCCAGAGGGCGGAGGCTGGGGAGGTGAGGAGAGGAAGATTGATTTGCCCTCTACCCCACAATCTCATTTGCTGGAGCTTGCGATCGACAGATCGAGGTTTAAGAAATTAGATAAGCAGCAATGTAAAAGTAAGTCCGCGGCAGGTATTTCTCTGGTGCCTGGACTGGACTGGACCTTGAGGAGCCAGGTTTGCGCTACGGAGTCTGGCCGAGTTGTAGATCAGTGTTATCATGTATCGACCTTTGTTCTTTTAGGTCCGCGTCTCGTATTGCCAAACTGGTATTTAAAATTTAAACTCTGGTTCACATCTCTATCATGTTTTTTCGGACACTTGTCTGCAGACATGAATGCAGTCACATTGAGACACATGGTGCCGTGTTGTTCTAGACCCTAGAATCCGCTCCGGACCTGGCTCCCTGACCTTGCATTGAGAGCACGTCCGCGTCCGCCGTCGTCGCACCAGCGGCACAGTCGAGACGTGGAGAGGCCAATAACAGCAGAAAATTGCAGTCTTGCAGTCGTTGCTGACCAGTTACACCGGAAAACACGGCAGCAAAGGCAGACCCTGGATCCATGTCCGCACGGCTGCACTGCAACGCCAAACCCGCGGGTGCAGAAGACCAGTCAGCACCAATGCCTGAGAGGGTCTGACAGGATCAAGAAGGAGGTCGTGTGATCACTTTCTCATCATGTTCGTCATCGCACAGGCCGTTATAAGAAAAGTCAATGGCACGATGCATGCACTGATACGAGTATTCGGCTGTGGCGTGCCGCCGTAGTGGCGTAGAAACACAGCAGTAGCCGTTTGCGTACAGAACAAAACCACATTGGCTGGACCGCAAAACAGGGCCTAGAATCGGCGGGCTAGCATTTTCCAGCACGGCTTTTTCTTGCCAACTAGCCCAGTGTGCTCGCGGAAATTGCGCACATGGACGGAATTTGTGGCCGTGGGTGCGTGGTTGGCAACGGCTTGGCCCATGCGGCGGTTCAAACAGGGCTCTTCCCTGTAAGAAGGATCTGGATCTAGCCAAACCACGACATCCGGGTCCTTTTTGACAGGTCTGCTGGTGTAATTCTTATTTCTTTTTGGCGTTGCTTTTGCGTCACTTTTGCATTTGAAGAAGCCTGTTTTCCTTGCATCTGTGTCCTGCAGCTATTCGTATTGTTGATACGGCATTGAATTGGGATCAATTTTTGACATGGCCGCTCGGCTACTCGGTTGTCGTCGGACCATCGTCACAGATAACAGCAGACTTTTCTGATTTTGTTATTGGCGCGAGATATCAATTAGTCAAGTGAATACTACGCATTAACGTGACAAACGAGATAAATGAGGAGCTCGCTAAGAAAGCGCAATCTCGTAGGCGAATATGTTTGTCTCCTGGCCCAGTAAGAGTGGGAACGAGACGCCAATAGATGGTCCGGCGCTCCGCAGCAGTGCATAATCACATGGGAACGGGATGGGACCCTTTATTGGGCTTGGGCTTGGCTTGATTTTGGATGGTGTTGGTGATTGCGATACCGTACTATAGCCAATTAAGCAGCTGGACAGATTTAGGGATTCTTTTGGCTTGGAGGGGATGTAGGGGACCCAGGGAGAAAAGAGGAGATCATGTCCACCTGGTGGTGAGGGCAACCCGTCGCGTGCATGGAGACAACAGACGGGCGGCCGAAGAGATTTTCATGGAGACCAGCCGTGATGTGTTGAGTTTGGTTTGGGTTGGTGGGACTTTGTTTGAAGCTCCGCAAGGCTGCTTGTAGTGTGTTTGTAGCGTGGACGGCAGAGGCGAACTTGCGCAGAGTCAGAGAGTGACAAAGCTGGAGATGGAAAAGCGGAAAAAGCCACCAATGGCCAACGTATGACTCGACGGTTTGCAGGCGTCGGTGAATGGATTGAGACGACAAGAGGGTAGAAGTATCAAATATTGCTACTGAGGATCTCTTTTTGCTGGGTGTGTTACGTTTCATTAATTGCGATTCACTCTGTCTGTTGAGGCGAGGTGGGAATATATTAATTAATTAGACTCTGTCTATTACGTCAAGACTTGGCAAGTGATGAACAGCAGAGCATCAAGACAAAACGAATTAAAGCCCACGATCATTTCCATTAGTGAGTACTTGTACGTACCTCCGGCCGCTGGCCAAATGCAGGGCTAGCACAAACGCAGCAAAGCCAGAGGGAAGAGCCTTCTGTACAGTGGATTCCACCTGCCTGCAAAGCACCCAGAGCTCCACTGCTGGTGGCTGCAGGTGTATCTTGTCCCCTGCCCTTATTCATGCACTGGGGACTGGGCGAGTATCGCCTGCTGCTGTTGCTCTTGCTGCGCTGCACAGAACTGCACGGCGCTGCATAGAAACTGCAGGGAGCATTTGCATGCTGCTGTAGCACCAATAAGCGAGCGGCATTCCGAACTGGTCTAGTTCTAGAACTCGTTGTGGCAATTGATAGCAGCGGCTGGTTGCGTGCCTCGCAACATATTTCTTTTGAACCGGAGTACTTTTGCAGTATTGGAAATTTAATTATTATGGGCAGCAGCAACAAGGTTTCATTCGAGCGACGTCGACGTGAGGAGAAGACCCTGTTATCGGCCCATACCTAGCTGTCATGGTTCGTGCAGGAATGGCGACATCGACAGCCAAATAATATGATCTAACAGCAAAATGTATTACGAATAGATAAAGACAAACCCCCAACAGATAACACATCATATGTAGCGGCTCGCAATTCCCATATGCATCAGTTGTTTATTGTAGTTGCTGTAGCTTTCCATTGCCGACGCAGTAACTAATCCAGATTGCCAAGCTTACTGTTCTCCCATAATAAGCGAGAAACGGACAGTAAGCAGATCGAGCGCCATCATAGACCCTAACGCCAAACAAAAAAAGAAATACTTAAATAAATAACAGACAAACAGTTACATGCCATCCGAAAATTGACTCTCATCCTCCACGATTTTTCGGACTGTCGGATCATCGTTCATCGTTACAAGCTCGAAAGTCTTTATTCAGACACATTCTTCGTAAACAGCAATGGCCCCCGGTCCGATAGGATCCAGACCAGAAGCTCTGCTAGCTCATCAGCCCAAAAAAGCCAATTGAAGAATCTTTAAAAACATGCATAGCCTTTGACCACCCAATCAGGGTTCAGCCACTGATAGCATGATGGCCAATCCGGACCAGTGACTGGCCCGATTACCAGCGGACTCCCAGCGGATGACCCCCTCTATATTTCGCCCCCGCTCGACGCCCATCTGCTCTCTTTTGGTTACTAGCGGCCTCCCAGCGTGTTGGTTCGTACTACGCTGTACAGGGCCACCCACTGGAGAAAAAAAAGTAGAGCGAAGAGGAAGGAGGGGGCACCCAGCCTGACAGGGGACCTCTGCACCACACCACTCTCCACCTGCAGAGGAGCCCACTAAAAAGAGGACAGGCGCTGGTTGCGTGTGCTGTGCCAAGTGAGACTAGCGCTGGCGGTAGCCCCTCAGTATCAATGCAGCACCTTCGGCGGGGGTTGCGATGCGCTAAGGCCAGCACCAAAGCACGCACTTTTGGCACTGCATGCGCTGTAACCAGCGACCGGTTCCAGAACTTTTGGCTGGGTTACTGGGCCACGCTCCTCAAGGACTGGGGGATGCACGCTGCCCGCTTTGCCTCGGTGGTGCAGCCATCATCCAGTCGCTGATCCAGCCAACCCACTTTCCCTCCCAAGGCCTAGAAACTACCAATGCGTCGTCTCCGTCTCCAGAAAACAAAACCAATCCATACCCCCAAACTCTTCTGCCCAACTTTCTTATCCCATCTCCGTTCCTCGAGCAGAGCCTCTTGACCAGTCTAGCAAATTCAAATATTGCCCCGTTCCTTGCTTCTTCTCTCTAGCCCGCAAGTCTCTTTCCTCGCTACACTGTCTCCCCATAAGCGATCAGCATCGCCAAACCTTGGTTGCAGCACAGCGCAGCGATCGACATCGTCATTACCACCGCAAACTGCAAGGCCTCCCACTTTCCTGCTTGACCGTTTCCAAGTTGCAACCTTACCTACATACGATTCCTTGCACCTGGAATTATAGCTACAGAACCATTGCTTCAATCAACGTCCTCATCGCCGCCAGTGAACGTCCAATCTCGTCGAGTCGCACGGTACACGAGCTGCGAAACGGCCTTTTTCTCCAAACAACACCAGCCACCGCAACCTATCAACATTCCCACGAGATCAATCGACATCACTAGCTACTCCCGCGACCGGTTTGATCGAAATGTACAGAGCCTCTAGTGTTTATCCACCGACATCTTCACAATAACCATGAAATACGGCGAGCAGTTAGAACGCGAGTCGGTTCCGGAATGGAGCCTTCGTACGTCGAACCCCCCACACCCATCCAAGACATGCAACAGCCTAATTGGCGTTGCGGTAGAAGCTGAACCTAATCTAACAATGGAATTCTCAACAGATAACCTCGACTACAATTCGCTTAAGCACGAAATCAAGGTGCACACCACCCGCGACCAAGCTACAGCCATTGTTATCCCGGGGCACCAGGATCCAGCACTCCGCAAATTTGAAGACGCCTTGTACTCGGAATTATGTAGGCAACATGATCGCGTAGACATGTTTGTATCTAGCAAGGCCGATGAGATCTCAAGACGACTTGGTATGCGCCACTGATTACTCGAGTGAACTGTTCCCCCCACTAACCCGTGTCCAGATCATCTGGCGACGAGCATTGAAAAGTATGCCGCAAAATCAAAGGACTCTACGTCACCAATAAAGAGACAACGGCGGTTCGCCAAACACGAACGAGACTTACGGCAATGCGATAACGAGATACATGCGCTTGCACGCTTCTCAAAGGCCCAGATCATCGCTTTCCGAAAGATTCTTAAGAAGTACAAGGTTGGTTGTTACCAGTTCTTATACCTTCTCCCAAATACTAATCATTCGTTAGAAATGGACTGGCTCTACAACCCTCACATCCCGCATCAATGATTACCTTTCCAGTCCCAAGAGCTTTACCCGCCAAGACTTCTCATCTTTGAAGTCGAAACATGGCGAGGTCCTGATTCAGTTGCGGGAAGCCGAGCCTCTGCTCAGTGAGCCCAGCTCTCCTGAATCAGTAATTCAACCACAGGCCACCGGAAGTGCGCCTCGTGTTGCCTTTGAGCCTCTCCCCCCAGCACAAATGGCACCACAAATTAAGTATTGGAACGAGTACGACGACGGCAGCGAGAATGGCGATGGCGATGAGCACTACACCATTTACATCAACCCAGACGAGGACGATAGTTTTCCTGGATATAAATATGTGGCAGTCCCTTTTGAGAAGTTTAAGAGCTGGTTCAGGACGAAACGGCCACCAACTGATGTGGAAAACTCGCCTCTGCTCAACGGCAACAGCTATGGCTATGCGTCAACAGCAGTCAACACAGACTCTGAAGAGGAGGGTTATGCCAGCTCAGACGGCATCCCGACACATGGCTTTACCGCGCACTTTGCCGCATTCCCTAGCGTAGATGAGCAACGCGTGGCCCGCTATCGCGAGAAAGTTTTCTTCTGGGCGACACTCGGATGCTACATTGCGTCTTTTGTGCTGATTGGCATTTGCAGTGTGCTCATCTCGACAGGGAAGCACAAGTTGCGCATCGAGGTTGACGCCGGCGTGACAATCGGTGTCATGGTAAGCTTGTTCTGTGCTTGTGCGGCACTTGCAATGACGCTATACCGCACGGAGCCACTCTCAGTGTGGTTCCGCCTGGGGGTATGGAGTTCGTTTATCGCTTGTTGCGTGCTGAACGGCATGCTGCTTATTCTAGTGGTCGGCAACGCTCCGTGAGACTACACGGCCGTATTGGACAGGGATTTCGGGAAGTTTTTTGATTGTTTGAAGGATACCTGCAAATGGATCAATCTGCGCAGCAGAATTCATATGCACAGCGACTGTTTTGCATGGCGTTTTTGGGATTGAATTGGATGAAATATGTATATATGAGCCTCACGGTATGATATATGATTGACGTAACTACGAATTCAACAAATAAAATAAGCCATTGGGTTTTGCAAGGGTGAATTGCCAGATGTTGTTCAAATTTCAATCTGCCTTCAATTGACTCACGCCGTGCGGCGTCGTGGAGGCCCCGCTCCGAGCCTCACTCGGCTGTGGCACCCGGGCTTACGAGTTGTCATTTTTCTTTTTCAACGACCTCTTCCCGCGTTTCTCGACGCCCATTGATCCCAATCTCAATCACCATTAGCATTTTCATTCAATTATGGAGCGTCCAACTATCCTTCGCGGGAAATACACCCTCCGCCCCTGGCGCTCGACAGACCTGCCTGCCATGGCGCGTCTGGACGTGGACGCCTTCACGCCCCCCCACAGCGAAGACAACCTCTTTGAGATCCTGTTCCCTGGCTATGAGAAGTACAAGTCAGAACTGTATCGCGGTGTGGAGGTAATGCTGAGACTACGATATTACTCTGTGGATTGCTTTGCAAATGTCCTGGAAGATTTGGACGGGAACTTGGTCGGGTTCACGGCCTGGAAGAGTAACAAGAAGGAAGGGTTCTGGAGCTGGTTCAGTCCGAGTAAGTGCTGTCAGAAAAGGGTGATTGCAAGTTGATGTCTGATTTTGATTTTTCTTTTTGCTTAACATCACAGGATCGTGGTACAACTTCTTTGCGCGCGCCTTTATCACGTTGCGCTTCAAGCTCAACCCCATCAAGGAGCTGGACCCCCACACTGCAGGGTCGATGAACCGCACCCTGTCTCCTATTGAGAAGGAGTTGAAGAATACGCCGCGGAGGAAGGAGGCGTGGTATCTGTCTGTGGTGGCTGTGGATCCAGCGTATCAGGGCCAGGGGCTAGGGAGGCTGTTGTTGGAGGAAGGGTTGAAGGTCGCGGATAAGGCTGGGGTGGTTGTGTGGTTGTGTGGGTTGAGGGGTTTGGAGGGGTTGTATGAGAAGTTTGGGTTCAAGACGTTGGCGAGGGCGAATGTGGGTGAGATGTCGGAGTGGAAGGAGTCTGGGTATGTTATGTTTAGAGAGTAGACAGGAGGACAGACAAACCACAGTTGGAATATCAGGCAAAAAATGTTTAAATATCAATTACATTAATTAATACACGAAACCAAATAGGCCGTTTCGGGACTAAAGAAACCGTTGCTGAAGCGTCACCGCTTAACTCATCTAGTAATGCTAACCTAAGATAAAACAAGGACAAGAAACATAAAAGCAAACTACACATCCCTGGTATTCCATCTTGAAAGGATCTACCTGAGGTTATTTTTTTTTAAATAACTTCTCTCCATATAGCCCAACGAGAGAAGCAAATTAAGTGATCAAGGAATGTGAACATTAGCCACGCACATGGGCATCGTATGCGTGATGAGGGTTGTGGTGGTGGTTGTAAAGAGGCGGGATAGTGCGTCCAGGCACGTATGACGAAGAATGTGGTGGGTGAGGTCGTTGGGCATCGAAGTGGCTGTCACTCCATTGAGTGCGCACTTGCACTTCGCGAGGAGCATAGTGGCTGGGTTCATAGGTGTATGCCGGGTCAGAATGCATGGGCTCGCCTGGCTCATTGCCAGAAGTGCTGGGCCGATGGTGATATGCTGGAGGAGCTCGGCTGGCCAGGGTGTAAGCACTGGATGACCGGCTGTGCATGTGCTGGGAGCCGTGGTCCGAGTGCTCAACGCCGCGGAAGTGATGGGGGGGAGTGGGTAGGTGGGCGTGAAGAGGAGGGAGAGGATGTTGAGAGGGGTATCTGTTGTGGTGGTAGACTTCTTCTGGCTCGCTGGAAGCAGAGAGAGGTTGTTGGTAGTTTGGGGGTGTGGCGTATCCTCCGTAGCTGGCCTGGCGTCTGTAATCCATAGGCGGGATTCTGGGAATACCAGCTTGGCCGCGGACATCATGGTGGTTGTAAGGTACTGATGCTTGGAGAGGAGGAAGAGAGTGTGACGTGAGGCGAGACTTTTTGCCAATCGAGATATCTCCGTCATTGCCATCATCAGAAAGCAAGGCACTTCCAAGGGAAGCACGCCTGAGTTGATCGGTTGGCTGGTCGGCCTTGCGTTTCAAGATCCGAGATGGGTCAGTGAGCTTTCGAGCACGACCAACTCTAGTGACGGTGCTGGTGTCCTCGACGATATCAGGGAGGAATTCAATCTCAGGAATCTGAGCAAGACGGCCAGCTTTGATCTCGTCGTAAAGACGATCCGCAACCTCGAGCATCTGCTCAGTAGTGTACCCAGTTCCAACACGCTGGATCAGCCACTCTGGGACAGCGGAGCTAACGGATCCACGACAATCTTCAACACGATCAGCACCGCTTTCGATTCTATTTTGTTCTCGCTTTCGTAGCGAGAGAGTCCATACTCTGATGTAGGGACCATCACCATTTCTCTTGTTTTCCATGCTCCAGCTCTGAAGACGGTGGATCTGTAGCTTGACAAGATCCATTTGGTTCAGAGGATATGTCTTAGCATTGCGGTAGCGGACTCGTTGGTAGTGCTTTCTGCAGTAGTAGACCCAGACGTGCTTGGGGATCTTGAGAGTGCAGGACTTGTTGCGGCCAAAGAGATGGGAAATGGCCTTTCGAAGCTGGGATCCGGTGTCGCAGTTCTTGACAAACATGCAGTATGCCTCTTTGGACTGGTCATTTGAAGCACCAGAATCGGAAAGGTTGCCCTTGGGAGAAGCAGTGTCGTGGGTATCGGCCCCATAAGGCGAGTCGAGCTGCTCTGAGTCTCTTCGAACAGTACGGTCGGCGATATCTGTGACCAGACGCTCGGCACCGTCAATGTAGTTGGGGGCAGATGAGGCTCTTCTGTGAGACTGGATCGGCGTGAATTGATTTCGGAAGGGAGAACTTGGGCCAAAAGTTAGCAATCTGTTGGGAACGAAATGCTGCGTAATCATCGTGACGCTGTCTGGTCGGAATTCCATGTGTAAGATCTTGGTTCAGAGCATGATAGTTTGCAGATGAAAGAAGGAAATCGCAGTCTAATGCTTTTTCGGTAGCAAGATTGCTCGCGCTGCAGTAACAGGCAGCTGGCGACAAACGAAGCCGGTCCGTCTGCCGCCGTCCCCCGAATGCAAACGAACTGCCCGCGGCCCCGTCCAACACGGCGCCTCCTCCAGCAAGGACAACATGGCCACGACGGAAACCAAAAATAGACGGAAACCAAAACAATGTAATGCTGTAAAACGTATTACTTACCTATTTTCTGCTGATAATTTGGTCGTTTGGGGCACCACGTCGCCGGCAGAGTCCTTGGGAGTGAAAGGCTTCCAGAGCGTCTTCGACTCCAGATGATGCCCTTGTTCGACTGCTGCGCTCAGAGTCCTCTCCGGAGAAGGAGTGGGAAGAGCAGTAGACGGCAGGGTTCGTCCGCCGTCTGTGATGGGAGTAGAGATGGAAGGTCGGGAAGGCTTGCGAGGATGCGTTGGGCTCTCTGTCGGGCCCGTAGTGTTAAGGAGAGCGTTCAGATCCATTGTTCTCAAACATCTGCACACCAGCGATGGTGAAGCAAATAGTATAGTACTTTAAGCTGTCTAGAACAAGACGAGGTTCAAAGTTTTCGAAAATACCGCTGATGACTGTGGCGTGTTCTTGTAGTGGCGGGTGTCGACGCGATGTTAAGCGTAGTCTGACGGGTCACCTCCTTTTCTCCCTTAGGAAGCGGAAGACAAGGAAGGGGCTTTTTGCAGACCGCTGTCTGATAATTAGTTTTTGACTTTTTGCAAGTTTGGTAGCTGTTGCCAAGAAGGATTTGTCCTAGAACGCTGTCAAGTTGCTGCAAGAGATTGCAAGGTTCTGTCGAGAAGATGTAACAGCTTCTTCGGAACTTGACTGAAGCGGCTTCCTGGGCAGCGCACTGGCTGAAGTTATAGACGACTTACAAATTCGGGATCTGCGACTTGTGCTATCTCCTGGTGCGGGAGAGGTGCCGAGCAATCTGTCCACGGACGATCCAGTGGTTCCGTCCTTATCGTATGAAGGAGAATAAACAGTCGTCTGCCGTCGGTGGAACGCAAATTTGACAAGAGAAACACACGCACAATGGAGATATGTTGTGTCCGGCAGTGAGGCAATCTAGATGATGAAACGCCAGGCGGGTGGCTGTGTTGTTTGGGGTGGAGAGAGATCGCGTTTCAATCTCTTGCGGCTATTTTTATCGACGAGGTGACAAGACGTTTTAATGCCAGGCCGACCTGAGAGAGATCCCGAAGAATATGAGACACAAGGTGTGACAGCGTCTCCACGGAATGATCCTTGGAAGGGAATGGGAGAGATGGGAGTGTGTGGGTTATAAAGATTGGGCAGAGTGTTTTTTGGAGGGGGTGTGTGACAGACTGGTGGAGGAGTCGATGGATGGAAGGGGGAGAGGGGAGGGTTCAAGATATAACATTCCCGGGAGGACGCTAAACAAGAAAAAAAAGGACGATGGGATGTGAGGGAAGTGATAGGCTTGACGAGTGAGTAGAGAAGGGAAACAACACGACGGCGACGAATAGACAAGCTCCAAGGGCTGCTTGTGGGCCGCAGTCGGAGGCAGTCTGTTCGCAAAGTTCGTTTGTGAAACGTGACCGATATGTTCCTATTCGTGGCCAAGAAAAAGAGAACGATTTGCCTCTTTCTAGCTGGGTGACAGCAACAAAAGAGGACTCTGCTGGCGTGATATTTCCTAAAGTGGGAAATGACTTCGAGGCTAGCACACCGGCATGAGACTCCCCGGAGCTTTGACGTATCCCGCTTTGGCTAAACTAACTTTTGTCCTTATTTTATTTGGTAGAGATGAGTGAACCAAACCGCTTTGGTTGTGTTGGCGGTTATGATGGCCGTTCGTGGTATGTTGACAGGCGAAGCCGAGCTATGTCCTCGAGCTAGGACAAGAACCGCAACGTTTATCGACGAGCCAGACTCTAAGCATGGCAGCTTTTAAAAAAAATGATGACTCGCTGTGCGGGAATCGGCAGTTAACTCTAAAAACTAGAGGGACACCCACCCTGGCCCAAAGCCTCAGCAGGGGGGGTGGATCACACTCACATCAGAAAACGACAGCTATTGCTGTATTATTTTACCTCTACTTTATATTTTTCTTGTTTGTCTTGGGGCATGCAGGGCTGGATTGAACATAGTATCGTCGAGGCACAGACATGATAGATTCAATGCGAAGCTCTGGTAACTCTGCATCAGAGCCCAGGCTTGAGATGGTGGCAAGATGGAGCCGTTGGTGAAAGGGTTGTCAATCTAAAGGCATTGGCACAAGATAACATCAGTCTCGCGTCTTACTGCTGTGCGTGTCTCGATTTGCTTGGACGACCGGAACGTTCCCAGGCTGCCAAGCAGCTTGTTGGGGCACCAAAAGCGATGAATGGATCTCCCCCGTCGATGGAGAGAGATAGATTCATCATCTGACCAGACGATGGTTGGATCACTCCCAAGAGACCAACGACACCACTGCGACGGATCCTACGCATCCTTTAGACGGAGGCCGGGAAGTACCGAGACGCGAAGGAGTCCACATAGCGCAGCTTCTCTTCACAACTACACACACTAGAGTTCGGTGCCACATCAATGGCGCTCGTCCACAGTTGACATGTGGCCAGCGTAATACAGAAGATTATACATGTAACCATGTCGGGAGGAGGGTCAAGGGAGAAACGGGCAGGAGAGGGGGTAACGTACTGTAGGGGGGGGGGGGGGGGGGGGTGTAAGAGCGTTAGTGGTGTATTGGTGTGCGTCGTCGCCGTCGCCTAACCCCCCTAATGGCTTTGGAACGGTTGAATGCATTACAGCGACAGCGAAAGCCTCCGGACACTGCTCTAACCCGTACCCATGTTTGGCGCCGCTGACCACACACTGGAGACGACTATCTTCGACGAGAACCAAACCTCCGGTACTCCTATAAAAGCATGTGAACATTGGATCAAAACATGGGGCTCTGCGTCAGGACCCTTGTCGCATAGAACAGCCTCCTTTGTCCAGGGGTGGGTGCTGTACGACAGCGAACCAGGACAGGGTGGGGATGCACGGGCAAGGTCGTTGCCAATGTGTAGCGTGTAGTTGTAGTCCAAAACCACTGACAGACTTGGTTAGTGATATAGCGCATCATTACAATACACGACGTAGAGTCCTCAATGGCCTGTTTGGAGAGACAGACCGTGTTCAGCAAAAGGAGGTGGCAGCCTCGAGAGATGGTAAAAATCTTTAATTTCCCGTCACGACAGACTTTCGTCATATCGAGATCCAAAATGGAACTGCCGGCGACAGGGGATGGATCGTATCAAGTTGGGTCTACAAGGGAATAACCAATTGCGACAGGGTGGCGGCATCACAGAATTGCAGGTCTCCTTAGGTCTACATCAAACCATCCACCCGTAGATTACCACCCATGGCAAGACGGTGTTCTTCTCAGCGGAACAGCGTCCCGGTGGGTATGCAAGCCTGAGCTTCAGCACAGCACCAGCTGGTGGTCTGTTGACCACACCGGATAACGGTGGACGCAAATGGGGCGGGTTACATGGGTGATGGCCTTGGTTCGAACGGAAGACAAGGAGCCCTACGTTTCATACAGAGTGGTCTTTTTCGCGATCCATCTCGGGCGGCGAGTGGCTGATTTGAGCAATTCGGGCCTGACCTGCCTTAGCATTGTCAAACGGTGGAGATGAGGCGTAGTTTGCTCCGGCTTTTGGGAGGGTACCTGTGTAGCTGAAGGGAAGCAGGCAGCAAGATCAGGACCAGGGCCAGAACGGCACGAAAGTGAAAAACAGACTTGATGGTGTCCAGCCGTGTCAGTCTAGCTCGAATGGGCCGCGAAAGGGTACATGCCG
The DNA here is from genome assembly GCA_022702485.1 of Simplicillium sp. C3G150-2. NCBI lineage: Eukaryota > Fungi > Ascomycota > Sordariomycetes > Hypocreales > Cordycipitaceae > Simplicillium > Simplicillium sp. C3G150-2. Next base: position 1,852,085 of record JAJIYY010000007.1, on the reverse strand, counting down.
CACAGGAAAGCAATTGAAAGAGTGGAGAGGGCCTGCATGATGTTTCAGTTGCTACATTGATGCTGGAAGAGATGGCAGAAAAGATAGCCGAGGGACAAGAAATAGGGTGACAGCGAGAAGGTTTTACTTAGCGGGCAGCTAGTGGGTAGTCATAATAGCGCAAAAGAGAGGGAGGGGAGCCCAAAGAGGAGCGTGGTGAAGCTGGTGTTGCAACGAGTTGGTACTGTAGCCGCTGGACTTGGCACACGATAGAGGCAGTGCTGTTTAGTGCAGCTTAGCGGCTCCGTGTGCCCTACGATAACCTTTTACGGCAGGTATGCTGCAAGGTTAGGGGGTGTTTGGCCACGCTTTTCGTCTCCGTCGCCGTTGTATGCACACATACCTGCTATCGTCGCTACAACGTTGTACCAAGGACTGCGATAGATAGGCTCGCGGTTCTCGTCTCTCTGGACGTCAAAGATGTCGTCAACAATGAGTCAAGCGAATGCCTGAGAAGGCTGTACAGTACGTCAATGCTCGAGTCAACCATCGCCAAAGTTACCATCCGGTTTGGCAGGTGGAGATGCCCTTCGTCCCCTGTTCGACGACGTCAAAGTGCTTCCGGTGCCAGACAAGGGTACGCTCGCAATGCAGAGAGAGCGGTACATGTCTCCCGATGGCGCCACGGGGCAAGCTGCAGTGCAATTAGAGTTCTGCACTGGCGTGCGATTGGGGGGCAGTTTGGAAACAGTATAGCGGGGAGGAGACTTGTCTAGTGGATATAATGGTACGACTTGGCGCTTCAAAAGAAACCCTTGCCCGTAGGCACAAACAGCTCACACCCTTGCCCATAGCGCGGACACAGTTAACGTCCCGGTGTCCCAAGCGTCCAAGGTGAAGCAAAGCGTCCTGTGCCAAACCACGGAGAAGCCGGCCACCATAACCTGTCCTTGGTCGCTGTTGTTTGGGCCCAGGGGAAGAATTGGAGCCCTGCTAGCCCTGCAGTAATTGATTAATCCATCAAGGCTTGTGAGAAATCCACCTGGATTGTATCTATTGGGCTGCAGTTCGCCGCTGTCACCAGTCTAGTCCACCGTCTACCCGCAAAATGTGCTCATCCATTTCAGCAGCAGTCTCTTGGTTAAACCCAGCCCAGAGCACAAAGCAAGTCAGGAATCTCATGCAAGATCGCAAATGCGACGAAGTGGTCTTATGTGCAACAGGGCAAGATCTAGTCCGATTTCCATCTCCAGATGGGCGCCACCCAGAGTGAGATGATGTTAACCGATGGTGGTTAAATCGAACAAATCATCCAATAGAGACGAACATGTAAGCATTTTTTTCACTGATCTCATACCACTTTTGTTGGATTATTTGTCGATTTCATCTGCCCTTCTTTACTCCTCTTGATCCTTATCAGATCTGTCTGTTGGTGTTTTACTTTCCCCTACCCAACGCCAGCCTCCAACGCGTGCCGCCAAGTACTGTCTTGCATGGTAATTCGGCATTGGGTTCGCGCAGGTTACCACTCGCACTCGTAGCCCAAAAGAGGAAAGATGTAAAGCAAACAGGGCCGTTAGCATCGGGGATCGCACGGCACTTGACACTGGCTGAAGAGCCTCCCCTCCACAATTTTACCCCTCTGAAATTGGTTGACGTGCTCAACGTCTACGGTGGTAGCGAAGCCTTTCCAGTATCAGTAACCCCCCTATCACTATAGCGGCCAGTGCTGTCCCAGGGAGCGCTGTCAAACCTGAAAGCTTACCGCCCCAGGGTTACAAAGGACCGAGGTGTAATTTCGCTTGCCGTCTAGCCGTTGTTGATGTTCCGGACGCTTGGAGCCAACCCTAGCCAGTCCTAGACGGCTAGTCTAAAGTTTAGCGTGTGGAATACACGCATTACGCTTTTCAGGGCATTTCCTGAGATTCGTCAATCATGGAAACCATCATGACGAAAGCATACTGCGCCTATCGCACTGCCATTCGGGGCGGCCGACGGAGCTAACGGCCAGTAAATGCGATGGCAGTTCCGATGATCCATTTGAATCCCTGTAGAGAGCTCCTCTTCTGTCATTTTTCGTGACTTGGGCCTGGGGGCTCAATTTGAAATTGAGAGGGGGGTGATGGGTGGACAACTTGGTGACGACTTTACCCAGATTGCAGCAGCGCATTGGCCCGGGAAAAGCACCACATCTTAGGAACCAACAACACCCCAATTGGGACCAATGGGACTTCCAGACACCCGGTACATATCCCGTGGGATAAAGAATCCCATATCACCGTAGCAATCCGAGGATACTTGACAGATTATTTGGAAGCAATCGGGCTAATAGCTGGAGAGAGCCGCCGCTTGCACGGTCCAATTGCCACCACGACGCTACTGGACTAGTTCCAATTGGACTTTTAAACTTTACCAAAGCCACCAGACCGCGCCATGTCACTGAGGATTCATCTCAACTCGTTTTCCCTCTATGCCATTTGAATGCCTGCTCTCCACTACTGGGCCCCCCAGAGCCAGACATCGACTCCCGCCCAAATGAACTGTCGCAAGTCTCTCAGCAGTGAGGGGCTAATTGGAGCCTCGGCCCATTTGATCAGCTCTCAAGACTTGGGCCCCAACTCCACTACTTCACGCCTCTGGAGCGGTGTTGGGAAGGCCTAGGAGGTGTGTATGGAAGCTGTTTTGTGGTTCGTGTGGTGTCTCTGGGCGTAATGTCAATATTGTAGCCAGTAATATCCTCTACATGCCTGTAGTGTCTATCCGCCATCGTTCGATTGACAGGTTGCAACCCTTGTCAACAGAATTCTGGGCCCGAAGCCACCTAATGCACTCACTCATCAGATGATTTCATTTGTACAATGACCTTTGCAGCGTTGCCAGCACAGAGACAATGTATCTCCGTGTCAAATAGACTGAAAAACATCTATCCCATCTTCTCATGTCTTCGCTTCTCCCCTTACCGAACCCCTGCTAGCGCCCCTCTCCTCCACCTCTCCTCCTGCAAGTACACCAACGCCCACCCCCCAGTCAATCACCAGTTCGGTGCCTGGTTCTTGAATTGCCAACCCTGTTCCTCCTCTGCTCCCCCTTCCCAAGCCTCCTGGTTTGGTATTTACTTTGGCCCTACGATCACGTATGTACACGCATGACGCACGTTCATGACTCGCTCTCTCCGCATTCTGTCTCTAAAGTTGTCCATTCTATTCCGGGAAATAACCACCGACATCCGTGGAGTCGAATGGCTTCCCTGTTTGGTTCATGCAACGGATTCTTACTAAACCACCAGAACTTAATTGCCCTGGTCTGTCACATCTCAGCCTAAGCCCATCTTTCATCTGTCTCCCCCCTTGGCATGTACTAATTACTGCCCTCACTTTAGCTGCCTGCCTTGTGACTGCTTGTTCCTTGCTGCATGAGCTGTCATTAATATCCCAGTAATTGAAAGTCCAGACGGAAACTGCATTGCTGACCCTTGATATGTTCATGAATAGTAATCTTCATGGACAATCATCGCTCGATGACTACCATGTCAATATCCGTTCTCATCACATGTCCGTTCTGCATTAGCTGCCCAATAGGAGAGCCGTAAACATGCAATTTTCGCGTCACTCGTCACAGTAGCATCTAATTTCATGGTGTGGCTGCTGGGATTCTGGCAATACCGGCATGGTACATTGCCATACACCATTTTTCGTTCCCATAGACATGTCAGCCGAAAACCGAGGTAGCATACCCAACGTGCCCGTCGGCCGCTAACAGAACACCGTCATTATCCTGTTACGACATTTGCAATAGCCTATTGAGTTGTATTACCAGAAAGCCACACGCGTCAGCATGAAGACGCCCACTGACGGTATTGCCTCAACAACAGTATCTTGTGCTGCCAGGGCCAGGGATAGGGACCCGTCCCTTGCGCAACGACTGCCAGGGATTGTCTCCGGCGATTCCAGACTATATGCCGCAGTCGTATCTGGAAAACTCTGCAGCAACCAGGTTCAGCATCTGCAAGGCGAAGACCCTGAACACGCACAAGCTCACGGACCATGCTGTCTACTGTCACGGATGCAGGACACAAGGGAACGAGTCCACTTACACCTTGAGCTCTTCGGTACTCACCGCAAGTCTCCATCTTATTGTGCTATCTGTGAGGCTCTAATCGTCAAGCTCTTTCTCCTTGGAAAATGAGGCTTGATGTGTTTGTTTCAACACAGTCGCATTGATACTTCCTAATCTGTACAATGTTGCGATGCCCAGCTCGCGCTGCCTTGGAGGCGGCACTGTCCTTGAAACAGATGAACGAGAGGCACTCGTACTTGACTCGTGCAATATGCATCTCATTCAACTAGTTGGCACCTTGACGAACAGGTTTGCAGCCTCTCAACCGTCGGCTACCCTGAAACTGTAGAGGAGGGGTTGCGGTTGGAGCGAGGCATTTCGAATTGACTCCCTCGCTTCCCTCTACCAGCCATGGCACAATTGACCCTTCCCATGCTCTTTGTTGCGACCTTCATGTCCCGGGGCGGAGATCGGGATGCAACCCCAATGGTGGTGAATGGGCTTTACCGACAGTAAAGTTCAGCTTCTGTTGTGAAAGAGATGATACGACTGCACAGAAATAGGAGAAAGGCATCCGACGGCGATGATTGAAAGAAATTTGAACTAGCGCTGAGGACTCGCACAATCAAACATGGACGTCGACTTTAGCGAGCTGCTCTGATCAGACCAAGTAGGGCATGGTAATTCCCGATGATCCAATCATGAAGAAAATGTCAGAATCGGTCATTTCAAAAAAAAAAAAAAAAAACAATGATCGATTGATGATTATATTGAAATGACTAAAGCATCGTCACCAGATTGGATCGTAAATACTGACTTGTACTTTGTTGACTTGCTCGCGCGTGTAAGTTGGGTTTGGTGGACAAAAGCGTCCTAACCCAAGTGGGACATTTCTGCCGGACGTTATTATAATTAATTAAGGCTTTCCTGAGTTGGGTAGCTCCCGTAGCGGAGTGGTTACCGCGTGACTCTTATATGCTAAAAGTGTACTTTTGGTATTATGGTAGAAATGTCAAGGTCCGGGGTTCGACCCCCCGCGGGAGCATCCGTTTTGCCTCGCACATCAACCACGTACGGACTTTGATATTTGCTCTCTCTTGGGCTTCATTGTCAAATTTTGATATCATTGAGCAACTTTTTTTTTTCTATTTATTTTTGGTTCTCTCGTTTACATGTCTCGTTTGCATTTGCCGACCTACTATTGACAGGCATTGCAAATTAACCATGGCCCATCCCAATCGCCTGATCATGGGTCCCATCGTCCCATCGCACAAAGCTTAGGAATGTCACTGCAGCGCAGCAAGGGGGCAACAACGCCAAAGTCACCTTCAGATGATTGCACAAAGCAAACTTCGGAAGATTTGCCTCTCGTCCAACCTCGCTGCCTTATCCGTTGGTTTCAAGAGTCTAGAAAAAAGGGGGGGTGTGCATAACTCAAAGTGACAACAAGTCCAAAATATCGGCTAAAGTTACACGGTGACACGACAGAACAATGACACCTGCAGCAAGTTGACGGGTGACAGGGAACAGGGAAGTGGAAAGTTGGAAAAAGAAACACGACACGCTTCGATGCAAAGGCGTATTTATCTGATGCAGACAGAAGCTTCCGAAGATCGGTTGTGTCGCGCATCTGGAGCTGGCCTTCTGATGCAAACATGGCGGTTTGAAGTCACAATACGAGCGTTTGTATGAGCCCTGAACGGGTCGCCATTTCTGGTCATTTGTGATTTGATTTGATTTTTTTTTTTGTTAAACATTTGTTGCCGCGGGTATTCATTTCTAGAATAAGTCGTTCACTGCTTTGTCGGTATCCTTCTCAATCAACTCCCTCATCCCCTGAAATAGTGCGTTAGTTGGGACGGGACAAGCTTTGGCAAGAATAAGACCACATGAGCTCACCTGGGGCATGATCGGCTCGTCATTGTCTCCCTTGACGTAGCGGAATGGCATCTGGGTGCTCTCATGCTTATTAAATTTGAGTTCCGGGAAGTCAAGGTAGGGTATTTGGTCCAAGGCGTCTAATTATTTGCGTTAGCCATCGTACGTTGCATCCCGCATTGGCATTTTCCCAAAGGGCGGACAAAACAAACATTTCTGCTCAACAACCATACGTGTAACTCTGACTGCCGTGTCCGTCGTCATTTGCTTTGGGCCGAGCCTGCGCCCCTCGAATCCCTTCTTGCGCAGTTCAGAGGTTCGGTCTTGTTCATGGTTAGCACATTCTTTGGGGTTTTCCCTCAATGGTGGCGTGTGACTAGTATACCTCTGGGAGGATCATCTCCTAGGTCGAAAGTTAGCTCATGTGCTTTGATTATGGCTAGTTCCCCGTTCTCAATAGCTGTGAAGGAATCTACTCACCCAAAATTCCACCGAACAAGAAGGCGTCGAATGTCTCGCCATCTTCGGGAGACAGGTCCTTGGCGGCGGCAGGATCCAAGAGGCATACTCGCGTCTTGTCGGCAGCATAAAGCTCCTCTACGCCACGGCGCTCTGCGGTGAATGCGGGGTTGCTCGTTAGGCCCTCGGGTGTTTTGAAGGCCTCGGGAAGGCTGGATAGAATGAATTGGCCGTTTGATGCTTGCGTTTCGGCCGCAATAGCCTTGTACTCCAGTTCAGACCATGGCCCAAGCTCGGGGTCGAGGTGTTCGACAATGAAAGTCTTGCCGGATGCCATGATATGCGGTTTTGGTTTCTGAACCTAAAGATAGAACTGGTTGAACGGCCCTGCCAACTCTGATACTTCGGGTGTTGCAGATGAGGTTCAAGGTTCTGACGCGGATTGAGTGTGGAGATTAGAGAAAAAGTTAGACTAGTGTGTGAGAATGAATTCAGCAGAGCCTCCTGGTGGATGTGGTGGTCACTGTGCACGACGTTATTCCAAATTATAGGGTCGGAGACATATTTTGGAAGTAGAGAGACTTTCACCTTAGGCGAATTATGTTTGTTGCGATGTATTTGTAAATTTTAAACCGCCACATTTCTATTCGTCGTTATTGTCGATTATCAGCGGGCGATAGATGATACAACTGGCAGGGTGACAGAAATGCCCAGTAAACTGCGCTGTCAAAACGGTAAATGTGGCGCGGCAGTATCTCATTTACAATGAGCGGTGTCGTTGTATAGTGTTACAAAAATATTAGCAAAAATACAATATTAAACTTAATAGCAAACAAAAAAAATATTTGGAATGTTTTCAAGGTCTCTATTGGACTAATTATCGTGAACCGCGCGCAACGACGCCTCTCATAGCGCATCAATTATTTTTGTCACCGGACTAGTAGTCGCAATGTCCCAATTCGGCAGCAGATCTGACAAAGACACCTCGCCTCATCAACCTGCGCCTAGAACCATCAGCATCAGCGTCGACTACGACCGTTCATCTCCACGACTCGAGCATCGCTTCCAACCCGACGCAGCCGGACTACGTCTTCAAATCGAATCTACCAATCGCGAACCTCCTCGCGCGCGCGTGCGCCGCCCATTCAGCCGCCATGATCGTGCCATGCGGATTCCGGGGATGGCTTGCGGCATTGCTCGTCGCCTTGCTACCCATCAATGCCATCGCAGCAGACCCTTCAGCTGCGCAATTCTATGTGCGCGATCTGCCAGGACTTCCTCAGGATGGGCCTCCCATTAAAATGCATGCTGGGTAAGTCTGCGAACCATCTTGAAGCCATGTAGCGAAGCTGACAAGTGTCGTCGTCAGCCACATCGAAGTTACCCCCGAACACAACGGAAACCTCTTTTTCTGGCATTTCCAGAACCAGCATATTGCCAACAAGCAGCGCACTGTTATCTGGATCAATGGCGGCCCCGGCTGCAGTTCTGAGGACGGTGCGTTGATGGAAATCGGCCCTTATCGAGTCGTTGCCGATGACCGTTTGGGTCTGAACAATGGATCATGGCACGAGTTCGCCAACCTCTTATTTGTCGATAACCCGGTCGGAACTGGATTCAGTTACGTGGACACGGATAGCTTCGTTGAGGAGCTTGAGGATATGGCCACCCAGTTCGTCCAATTTCTGGAGAAGTTCTTTGCCATCTTCCCCGAATACGATCGTGACGACGTAAGTTAAACCATCATCTGTATATGGGATAGTCATTAACAAGACATCGCTAGATTTTCATTGCTGGAGAGTCGTACGCCGGTCAACACATTCCCTACATCGCCCGGGCCATCCTCGAACGCAACAAGAAGAACCCCGAGGATCAATGGAATCTTGCTGGTCTACTGATCGGCAATGGTTGGATTTCGCCAAAGGAGCAGTCTGAAGCTTATCTTAAGTTCGCTTTCAAGAAGGGACTTATTAAGGAAAGCTCGTCAGATGGTCAGAAATTACTCGAGAGACAAAAGAACTGTCTCATCTCCATCAAGGAGCACCCTGGACAAGTCGACTACAGCCAGTGTGAATCGATTCTCACCAATTTGTTGGACATGACGAAGAAGGGCAATGGAAACGATGCCTGCTTGAACATGTATGATGTTCGTCTCCGAGACTCGTATCCCAGCTGCGGTATGAATTGGCCGCCTGACTTGGAGCATGTTGGCCCATATCTCAGAAGAAAAGACGTCACCGAAGCACTCCACGTGAACCCTGAGAGAGTCACTGGGTGGGAAGAATGTAAGAGTGCTGTCGGCGCTTCATTTAGACGCACCACGGCAAAGCCATCAAGAGAGCTGCTGCCCGATCTGCTGAAGGAAGTTCCCATTCTTCTCTTCTCTGGTGGAGAGGACTTGATTTGCAACCACGTCGGTACCGAAGACTTGATCAGCAACATGCAGTGGAACGGTGCCAAGGGCTTCGAGGTATCACCTGGCAACTGGGCTCCTCGCCGCGATTGGACTTTTGAGGGCGACGCCGCTGGTTTCTGGCAAGAAGCCCGCAACTTGACATATGTTCACTTCTACAACGCATCGCACATGGTTCCCTTTGACTATCCCCGTCGAAGCAGAGATATGCTGGACCGCTTTATGGGTGTCGACATCAGCAGCATCGGCGGTGAGCCCACAGACAGCCGTCTTGATGGCGAGAAGGGCCCCGAGACAACAGTTGGTGGCGCAAACAACTCCACGAAGCAAGAGGAGGTTCAGGCCAAGCTTGACGAGGCGAAGTGGGCTGCCTACCGCCGATCTGGAAGCGTAGCCCTCGTCTTCGTCATCATTGCTGCCGGTGCCTTCGGATTCTTCGTCTGGCACCAACGCCGCAAGGGTGCAGCTTACAGCATGATTCCTGCGAATGACCATGGCAAGCGCAGGGTTACATTCAGCCGTGACCAAGACGATGTTGAGGCTACTGCCGCTCTCGCAGTAAATCACAGTCGCGAAGATGTACAATTGGAGGCAAAATCTCGCGAAGAGCACGAACCGTATAGCGTGGGAGAAGATAGTGACGATGAGGACGCCAAGCCCGCAGCAGGGAAGCCGGGCCGCAGCACGACGAGGAACCTGGTATAAAATGACTAGACAAGCAAACGAAGTTGGTACACGTGGTTAATCAAACAAGCATGTTAGAGCTTTCTGTATGTAGAAGCATCGTATGGGTGCGCATGGTTTGGCGTTCTTGCTATAATGTTTTAGTTTCTTGTTGATAAATATCAAATAACATTCTTTATGTCATGAATTCTGCTTTCAAATGCTGCGCCTTAAACGCCGAATATCAGAGCAAACCGCGCTCCATCCAACCCTGTCTGAAATCCCAAACAACCACCCAAGTATAATATTTTCAAACCATCCGTGAAGTAATCCTGAAGAGAGAAAAAGAATCGCAATGCACATGCCCTGTTTAAAGCTGGATTTCGTTGTTGACCAGGCGAACTTCCTCGCCTGGCTTGAAAGGTGGCAAGCCAATGTAAGGGCAGCCATCGCAGCGGAAAGCGTCGCCAAGGGCGCAGTTACCACAAGATCCAACCTTGCCTTGAACAGTGAAGTCAACCTCTGTCAGGTCGTCGGCAGCCAGCTTGAAGCTTTCAAGTTTCTTGTCGGCATCGGAGCGCTTCTCAGCATCTTCAGCGGCGAGACGCTCAGCGAGACCACAGGTGCAGTCCTTGCATGCGCGACGGCGCTTGCCGGGCTTGGACTGGCATTCGGCAGCTACAAGGTTATTAGTAAATGCAGGGTTATAGTTAAAGCAAGTCATTTCAAGACATACGGATATTGATGGGGCGCTTGAGGTCGTCTTCGGTCATAAGGGTATCTTCGTCAATAATGTCGTCATCGTCAAGGTCGTCGCCGAGGTCGAAGCCAACTCCAGCGGGGACCTTGGGCAAGGTAGCGACTTGGGGAAGACCGCGAATGTTGAACTTGACGGTGTTTACAGCTGGTCCAGCGTCGCTCTTCTTCTTCTTGCTTCCCAGCTTGAGGCTGACAGTGCCCTCGTCGGCACCATAATCGGGCTTCTCGAAACCCTTGCCACTCAATACCAGGCCAGCCAGAATAGCCTCCTTGGACAAAGCTGATCCGCTCAAATCCTTTCCATCTTGTGCTTGGATGTTACCCTTGGGCTTGAGGGATTCGGCAATCGATCCGACAACGCTTCTGTTCAGAAGAGGTAGCGACTCGTCGAGGGAGGCCGATGAATCGGCCAAGAGGAGAATGAGGTCGTACGTGGCAGAAGGGAGAGTAACAAGTCCTGCAGAAAGACGATCGAGCATCTGCAAGTCGGTAACGGAACGGTCATATTGTGACAAGAGAGAAGTGAGGGCGGCTGGCTGAGAAGCAAGCGAGGGAGGGGCGAGCAGCAGAGTTCGCTGCTGCGACAAGTTCTGTTGTTGCTGAGGGGCAGACTCGAAGTCGTCGCTGGGATCGATCGTAACGATTGCGGGCGCCATGGTAAATGATTGCCTGTTTCGGTATTGTAAAGAAGGACAGCTCGAGAAAACAAAGACAAATGCTACAGATCTTATGGAGGTGACAAAAGTAGGGAAAAGATAAGGGTATTTAATATGTCGCCTGGATTTGTAAGGATCAAATGCTAGGGAAGATACCGTTAGTCAGGCCGTGTCAGAGATTTCTAGCACTATGCTTGTCCGCATGTGAAAGGCGATGCGGGACAGTGCGAAAAAGGTGCAGAACCCTCAGAAGAAAAAGGTGATGCCCCTCCTTGCCTGTTCCGATGGCGGGGCGAGTCAGGAACCCAGTGGCAGCAAATCGATTGCCGGCCTCCCACTCCGACAGCGGGCTTTTTCAGCGGTAAAGTCGGCGTTGCCGGTTGACCTATTATCGCGAAAGCAATTACCAACACCTTGGTCAGGCTTTCACATGTGCTTACGCTGGGGTTGCCATTGCAGCAAATATCCATCTTTAATTGCCAGATCTCAAACAGGCACCTCATTGTTTATTTTGTGGTATCTGAGATTCGCGGCCTACCCTGCAAGCTGTTAGGCTATCAAGATGATACCGCGTAGCTACCTATTATTGAATGTAAATGCAGCATCTTTGTTAAAACAAATGAAATCAATTCCGATTAGCCTCGCATTGAAACTGTAGTCAATTGTTTGAAGCGCCAACACTGAAGCATGGCCAAAGGGATGCCTCCACCCCTACCGCCAATTAATATGCAGCTATTACTCAGGTACTTCTTTCCACTACTGCCTACATGCCTATGAAGCCAACACTACATATTCTCATGATGACCACAACCGTATACAACTAGTAAACGATAGAAATCAGATCAAAATAAAAACAAAATAATTGACTGACTGTTTTCCAATACTGAAAATTACGCGTCTAATTACCGGCCGTGCAGTTCAACAACTGTGTGCCAGGTGCTAGCCAGGTGTAAGTGCCGTGGCAGTGCGCAGCGACGAGCTTTGGACGCGTTTCTGCAGTTCTTTTCACGTCAGTCTGTTTTGAGATTTGAATTTTTTTTAATCTTCTCATCCTCAACTTCACAAAGCGATCTCAAGCAAAACCAAATTCTGAACACTGCTATCATCGGCATCATGGCTGACTGGAGCACCGGAGCAACTGCAGTTGAGTCCGCAACTGACACCTGGGGCACTCAGAACACCTGGGAACAGAAAGAAAGCACCTACAATGGAGCCAGCGATGCTGTCAAATGGAACAGCGGCGGTGCTGATGCCGTAACTCTCGACCCTGGAGCCGCTTCTTTTCACAGCGGAACCCAGTAAGTGAATGGGTATTTGTTGTGGCTCGCGTTCTAACAAATTCAAGGTTCGAAAACGGCGAAAAGGGCACTGGAGATGACAAGTGCTTCTCTTGTGGAGAATCTGGGTTCGTCTTGCTAAACACATCTTATTGATACACACCGCCTGACCAGATAAACAGACATCGCAGGGCTGAATGTCCCAAGGCAGAGGCAATGGAATGCCGTTTCTGCCACCAGGTTGGCCACATGGTCAAGGATTGCCCTGATAAGCCACCAATGATCTGTGAGAACTGTGGTCAAGATGGTTAGTCGCTTTCAGTTTTCATAGGTCTACAATCTGACGAAAATCTAGGCCACATGAGGAAGAACTGCGAAAACGCTCGCAAAATTAACCGCGAAAACATCAAGAATGTCAACCCAGAAGAAGCATGGGACAAGCTCCAGGCAGCTGTCAAAGAAAAAGATGTTGATGATGTCAAGGAGGCTCTCCAGGAGTATGTGAAGGCTACCGGTGGCAGTGTGACCTACAGGGAGCTCCAGGAGTCCTTCATCGGCGGCGGCATCAACCTGTGGCTGATTGCGAACGAACGCTCCTTAGTTGACGTCTTCACCAACATGGACTTGCAAGGCAATATGGGAAAGCGCTACACTGTTTCTTACAGATTTTCCGAGACCCCTGAGCGGCCTCGTGAGAGAGACGGCTGGCCCCAGAACCGCGAGGAACTGCTCTCGCGCCTTGAAAATGCTGGAGATGTGGTCGACATTGGCATTGTTAAGTGTGGCAACTGCAAAGAGCTCGGTCATCCAGCCAAGTATTGCACTCAGGAAAAGGTCGAGCGAATGGATGTCCGCAAGACTACTTGTTTCAACTGTGGTGTCGAGGGACATCGAGTTCGAGACTGTAAGTTCATATCTATTCAGAAGAATTCACAGCTAATTTTCATCATATAGGCCCCGAACCACGCGTTGACAAGTTCGCCTGTAAAAACTGCGGGTTAGTTTTACAGTGTCGTTTGTAAGATGTTGAACTAATACAGTTGCAGTAAATCCGGCCACAAGATTGCCGACTGCGAGGAACCGCCCAATCTCGACAATGTGGAGTGCCGCAAGTGCAATGAGAGTGAGTGCTGCCCACGTATGAATATGAATTATATGACTGACATACCTCTCTTAGCTGGTCACTTTGCAAAGGACTGTCCGCAGGGAGGCTCTTCTGGAGGATGTCGCAACTGCGGCCAGGAAGGCCATATGGCCAGGGACTGTGTCCAACCTCCCAACTTGGACAATGTCGTTTGCCGCAACTGTGAGAAGACTGGACACTTCCGCCGAGACTGCCCTGAGCCAACCGACTGTACGTCATGGAATGGATGGTGCGAGACTTTGGATCATAGACTAACAGAGATGTCGCAGGGAGCAAGGTACAGTGCACCAACTGCCAGGAATACGGACACACCAAGGTTCGATGCAAGAAAGCGCCGACAGAGGAGCCTGGTCATAGCACCTTCAGCGACAGTTTCGCCGCACCTGTTCATGAGGAACATCCCGCTGGAGGACAGCATGCTGGAGGATGGGGAGCTGGAGGCAATGCCACCGTGGAGACTAATGCGTCTTTTGCCGATGCTGGGGGATGGTGATATGACATACTTTACCAGCAGGTGCATGGGAACTACCCATATCGTTCTAAAAGTGTTTTAAAGTCGGCTACGGAATTATTACAGCCGCTGGATGTTTAAGTAAGATAGTGTGAAAGCTACGAAGAATAAGAAACGTGTTACCATGCAAAAATTGGTGAATATTCTCTTTGTGAGTGAGGAGTGGTTAGTTGTATCACTTCGTAGACAAACAGAGGTAATGATCACTGCGGCATATGGCATCCGTGGATCCAACAATCAGTTGGGTTTGCGCAGGCGCCGCCAGAGTTCTCAGCGATGCGGGTTCGATCTTGCTACCACCCGATGGCCACCGTAGCGGGAACTCGCCGTTCATCAGAAAGCGAACCCACGTCGCGTGTCGTTGTACCCTCTACGAGTATTAATGTGGGGGAAAATAGACTTGAGACTGACAAAAGGGCCTCAAAGCAAGACTGGTTTCTGCGGCCATTCCAAGGACAACGGACTGCAATAGCGAAATGGAAACCAACCTTGGCAGGTCGATCTCCATGAGGAAGGGATTGGGAGTAATAAGCCCATGTTCTTTCCTACAAGTAGCGCCGAACCTGAGACAAACATCAGGGCAGATTGATATGTGTGCCTGGGCTGTAGCGATCATCAGCCCCCCCCCAGAAGCAACTTGCCAACGTTTTTGTGGCCGATTCGAGCTGTCTGAGGCTGCGTGTCTTGTTTCCTTGGGAAGGGGATGTGCGACAGGAATGGGCTGCCAATCTGAGCATTTCTTGTCTTGCACTGCTTTACTACGGTAGCCCGAATGAGTTGGAGACACAAAGCAATGGAGATGCATGCGGGATTGGAGACAGAGGCGCGTGAATGGTCGACAAGTGGTGACGTCACTCGACAGTAATTGAACACACGCCATGGTAAGTGGCCAGGGTTCTCCACAATAAGAACATAGGGGTGTGGCCGACACAGTGTAAAGAAAACGGTAGAGGGAAATGACAGAGAGCAAGGCCAAGACGGTGCCCATTACGGGCAGAGTGGCGTTCAGAGTAAGAGAAGGAAGGGATGCGAAAAAAGCAGGATTTGAGGTTGATCCGTTTCATCCGGAGCTTTGTGTGGGTTGGGATGGGCAAGATTGTTGGCGCTGTGGTTTGATTGGTAATAGAGGTCCTTGGAGACGCGATCAAAAGATGGTCTCGTGATTGGAGGCCGAGATGAGCTGATGCTGGTCGCTGATTTGTCTGGGAGTGAGAATTTGGGGACGGGTTACTTCGTTCGGACGGCGAATGATAGGCAGTCTAAAGAGGAACAGAGGGAACATTTACGAGACAAAAGAAAAAAAAAAAACGAAAAGTAATCAATACGAGAAACCAAGAGTGGGAGAGGGAGTGGTGCAGCATAAGTGCTGGCTTGCCACAGCGCAGTGCCCGGATCTAAATTGCACGAGCTAGGCAAGAGTTGGAGCTGGCAGCGTCGCAATCAGTCTTCGGACAAGTTGTCCGAGGGCTGCAAATGGCACAGCACCGCAGGATATCAGCGACAAGAAGAGGGTGGCAGGGAGAAGAGTCGGTGAATGTTGGCGAGTTGGCAAACGGAAGCCAGGAAAAAGCAAGCCGATCTGGCGGCCGCGCCATTTTACACATCTATAGCAGTTGAGATGTGCTGAACCAAAGAAGGAAACGAAAAAAAGAAAAAGCAACCAACGTCGCTGGTGCGTGATGCGTCTCGTGGCAGCCTACCAATGGAAATAATTGAGCCCAAGTCATTTCCCAAAGATTAGCCCGTAATTTGGTGGCAAGGGGTGGGAAGCCGACCGTATCAAAAACGGAGTCCTTGAGTGGACGGAAATGGGGCGTCGGCTTATGAATTTCGCACACGGCTGGCTGTTCGACGCGCTAACAATGCGTGGTGGCCCGTCTTTTTAGGTGGTGTTGGGTGGCGGCCGGGAGGTTTCTCTCCTGCAGCGCACTGTATTGTGCAGACCTTAGCACTGTAGTTACTGTGCGTGGGTTCCAGATTGGCGAGCAATTGGTGCTGTGCGGCAGCAGGCTCATGTGTGATGATACCTTGTCGCATTTGTTTAGGAGCAAAAGGTGCGAGGCTGTTTATTGCTTATGCTTGATGAATGATTGGAGTCGAGACAGAGGAAATATTAACTGCTATTTTCAAAATGCGCTTTAAGCTCTGATGCGAGGATGCTGAATGTCAACATGAGCGACAGACTACAGCGCATGGGTACCTCAGTATGTGTATCGTGCACTAACTATCATTCTCCATTAAATATCACCCATCTTCGCTTAAGAATTGCCGGATCACTAATATCTCAGCCAAATACTAAACACCATCCCAGAATTTTAGTGCATTTAGAGTATTGCTTCGCGCTCGTTCTGCATGCGAACTGATTCCCTCTCGCCCAAGGCCACTCACACACTCACTCAGTCACTGCTGGTGTCTGCTTTCGCCGCCCGCAGAAGCCAAAGGTGGCCGACCCCACACAGTGCCACGTCCCCGTTTTGTCAGCCAGCCGGCACGTTGCATGGCCGCCCTCACTTTGCCCCCCCCCCCCCCCGAAAAAGACTAGGCCCCTTCCCACGCACCCCCCCCAAAGGCGCATCTTATTTTTTTCTGCGCCATCCTTTCCCTTTAAACAACGTCATCTCTGACGTCTTCACCCCCGAACTCTCTTCCACTCTCAGAAAAAAATACGCACACCACACCACAGGCCAAACCACGCGCAGAAGCAGCTCTATCGCCCGTTTCTACCTGCAGCCGCAGCGCTCACGACAACGGGAAAACTCCATCGGTAGCGTTTTTGCGTTGTCGCAGTCAAGCTTTACGATTTTGAGTTACCACCAAAAGCCTCAACCCCAGATCCTGGGTCGCATTTTTTTGGTGTCATTGTCGCGAAAGGCTTCGACGCCTGGAGTCGATTTGACTTTTATTTACTGTGCTCGCTAGAGGCGATTATTATTTACTGCAATTCAGGGGACTATATTTTCTCGCGCCGAGAAAAATAATACCCTGTAATTACTTTAAGTAATTTTTCCTCTTTATTTTTTTTTTCGACTCAGTTATTTTTTCAACTGAGCGGAGAAAACGAGCCATAGTGAGAGAGACTCATTTCCTATATACCGTGTATTTTTCTTTTTCTTTTTCTTTCTCTTTCATTTTCTTCTCATCCGCAGAGCGGTTTGTTCTTTTACTCCCAGCGGCCTTTACTTGGGTTTTTGTTGTTACTCGACAAAACCTCCATTGAACCTTTTCTTGCAACATTCGACATTCTGGATCTACAAGGAACCTGAAAGCCACCAGTCACAGAGCAACTTGGCGTCCATCTTTTACCACTTGTGACCTCATTTCTCCTCTGTTGACTTTCCCCTAGGCCTGTCCCCCAGTCGCCCTTTCAATATTTACCTTTGGCTGTGCTGGGCTTGTTTCTGCACCCCACCACACGCGCGACCTGGACCCCCTTTTACCCATAATATAATACATCATCGCTCATCATGGCGCCTGCTACTAAGGCCTCGTCCAAAGCTGGCGATTCCAAGACCAAGAACAAGTCGCCCAAACAAAACAACGACCCTTCTCAATCAGGTATGTCATGATTTTTCCCTTCTATTTCGCTCCTTGTCCAGCATCTCCCCCGCCACTTATTCCTTGTTCTTTGGTATTGCAACCGTTGTCGATTTCAAGCAATCGGCGCACCGTTGGCCATCACACTTGTTACATCACTTTGGGTTCCCCAGAACCTTGCCTTCCCTGACGTCACCAACTCGATTTACCCCAACCTTTACATCTCCCTTCACCGTCATCCCTCACACTCTAGCAAACCAACAACAACAATTCCTGTTTGCATTCATACAACCGTACAATAGATACTTACCCATTGGCTCCTCAGAATCTACTGCAGACGCTAAAGCCGATTCTAACAACACCAACAACACAAAGCCTGACGCTGCGGCCAATGCGACAGCCTCCAAACCGCTCGCGCCTCCTCCCAAGCCTGGTCAAACAAACACACCAGACTTTTTCGCTGGTCAAGTCGGCGGATCTCTCAGTCTGGAGCCCAATCCGTTCGAGCAGTCCTTTGGAGGCGGTGGTCCCGAAACTCCAGGAGGAACAAAATTGCCTTCTGTCGCTGCGCTGACCTCACCGTCGTCGCTGCTTCCCGGCCAAACCTCTACACCTTTCGCCTGGGGTGGAGGATCTTTGAGGACCGGTCCTCTGAGCCCTGCCATGCTTTCCGGGCCGACCAACGACTACTTTAGCGAAAGTCACGGCCTTCGCGGCGGCTTCCCCACACCCAACGAGTCCGGCCTTCGTTCAGGCCTCACTCCTGGTGGTAGCGGGTCTATGTTCCCGGCGCAAAGTCCCAACTCGCAAGCTCTCTTCGCACAGCTAGCCAGTGGCGGCGCTACACCAAGCACATTGGACTTCCATCGTACTGCTATGAGCGCAGCTGCCAAGCAGGCAAACACTTCTCAGCCAGGACAGCAACCACAGACGCAACAGCAACAACAGCAACAACAACCCATCACATCACAACCTCAGGAAATGGCTGGTGGAGCCACCGTTAAAACCGAATCAAAGCCAGCTTCTGGTCCCTTTGACCCGCATGATAACGACGCTGCCAACGGACTCTTTATGCTAGCACAAGGACGTAACCAAGGTGGTAACCAATTCAACACTGGAGCCAACAACGCTGCAGGTAATCAAGCCAAGATGAATGACGACGCAACAAAAGCCAACGGCGCTGGTCGTGGAGGTAGCGAAAGCGGTAATGGCTCAGAAGAACAGGAGTCTGCCAAGCCAAACACCAGAGGCAAGGGTAAGAAGGGTCAGGCCACCAACGCTCGCAGGAAAGCCGAAGAGCCACCAGCCAAGGCTCCTCCTAGTAAGAAAGCGAAAGCCAACCCTCCACCGCCCCCAAGTGATGAGCAATCTGATGATGACAACGATGACGAGAAGTTGGACGAAAATGGTAACAAGGTTAAAATGACCGACGAGGAGAAGCGCAAGAACTTTTTGGAACGTAATCGGTAAGCTCACATCATGTAAACGCCACATACCTTGACTACATTACTAACCTACCCAGTGTCGCTGCCCTCAAGTGCCGTCAAAGAAAGAAGCAGTGGCTTGCCAACTTGCAAGCCAAGGTTGAGATGTTCAGCAGTGAGAATGATGCTCTCACGTCTCAGATCACTCAATTAAGAGAAGAGGTGGTTAATCTCAAGACTCTTCTTCTTGCTCACAAGGACTGTCCTGTAACGCAACAACAAGGTCTTCACGGCGCGTTTATGTCACAGGTCGTGGAGCCCTTTAACCCTCAAATGAATCCATATGGTATGGCTGGAGGTATGCCTAACCAGCAACAGCAAGTGATGGCTGGCCAAGGAGTCCAGCGACGGTTCTCTTAGGGAGGCAATTCGCCGAGAGACAATCCGCCCACAGACGATACGCCGAGAACGTGGTGGCCAGAGTAGCTTCTCTTTCATGCTACTTAGCTCATCGCCACCCCGCCGTGTGCTCTGCTGTCGTTAGTGGCCGTTGCGCTGTACGATTATTTGATTTCCTTGCTTGATGACGAAACGATCAACCAAGTGCGCTACATCTTAGCATGGGAGACAGGGCTAGTCCATGCACGGCATGAGCTGTTGCTCCTGCAGTGCCGTGTCCCTGATGAGAATGGGCATTCTTTTTTCTGTATTTACAAATATTTCAGCGAGTAAATCTCGCTACCCAAAAGGTGATGTCTGCGAGAAAGGATCTTGCACCCAAGGCGTTCTGGATGGTTTTTAGTTGGTAGGATGGTTTGTACTAGAACTGAGAGCATTTTATATTTTGCAGTATTAGGTAGCAAAAGCAATAAAAGCTACGATAGCGACTTCGACATATAAAGAATTGATATGATGTTGCATAATTGTTAGATGTACAAATCTGTGCACGCCGAAGACTTCGCTGTTGTTATCAAACCTGTGAGATGGTGAGGATTGGGGGTCGTGCCAAAATAGGCTTAGCGTGTCCCGTCCAACTTGGCGGCGGCCCAGCTCAAAAGGTAAACAACAAAAGGTGGGCGGGCGTTTCTTCACCACCAACTCCGCCTATCGCGACCGACCACGGCCAATGGTACTTCACGATTCGTTTCATCGGCAAAGTAATTGAACATACCGCTTTATTTATAGAGAAATATATTCGCAGTCGTGCGACGGCTAGCCACCAACTGCCGATCTTGGAGCGACGCGCCATCGGGATCTGTGAGGTCACGAATAGCTCGACTTTCGACGCGATTGATTACGCCCGTCAGCGCAGCGGCCAGCAGGAACTATCAGCGAAATCAATCGAGAGGCTGCGGAATTTGCATTGATCCGGAGTCTCACGCAAGATTTGTATTGTGCGGACGGCATTGGGCACAGCGACAGGGAACCGGGAGGCTCATGCGACAGGATCACGAATAGCCATCCATGACGACGCTTGTGGCATTACGACAGCCGTTAGAAGTTGTTAGCATGAGTAACAAGCCGGAGCGCCGGACGGGCAAGCGGCCCGCGGGTAGGAACTCTCTTAGACTGTCTGAAGTGAGAACAGGAAGTGCTAACGTGGTGTTGGATGTAGCCGCGGCTGATTACGAGCAAGACGACGATTTCACATTCGTGTTCAAAACGAAGAAGCAAAAAACGACTGAAGATGAAGCGACGACAAAATCAACCAGATCCGCCAAGGAGTCAAGCACAGGCGCGGCGTCGCGTAGGACTCGAGTGGAGGAAACACCACCGCCGCCAATCCAGGTCAAGAAGCGAGCACCAGAGAAATCCAGACGCGCTGATGCAGCAAGCACACGGCCTCGTTCGCCGCGCGAAATATCGCCAGAGCTCAATCCCGGGACAAAGATTGCGTTGCCAATCAACTACACGCCAATTATCAACCGAAACAAAGAGATGCGCAAACAGGGTGGCTCGTCTAATCGACGGAGCAGTTATGAATCGCGTGGAAGACGAGCTAGTATCCTACTGGAGAGCGGGCAATCAGCGATTCCTCACGCCGATGTCGGCACTGAGCACTTTTACAAACATATTTCAACAGACGAAGGGCTACCGGAACCAAGGCGGATGAAGCAGCTGTTGACCTGGTGTGGTCAGCGCGCATTACCTGCGCGGACGCGGCGAGACACGGCAAATGCGAGTGCCATCTTGGCGGCAGAGGCGATTCAAAAGGGCTTATTGCAGGATTTTGGATCACGGAGCGACTTGTCGGATTGGCTTTCAAGAGATGAGAATGCGCCGAGACCAAGGGCGCTGAAACCGAACCCGAAGAATTTGGAATTGGATAAGAAGAGAGCAGCATTACAAGAGAGAATAAAGCGGTAAGTTGGAGCGGTGTTGGTATATTTCACTGACACTTACATGCTAACTTTGATTACAGATTACAACAAGAGAAGGAAGAATGGGAATCAATACACAAACCAATACCCGAAGTACCGTCGCTTTTCGAAAACAACGACTCAGACACAATCACCCTACCAGACTTTGACCTCCTCGACCCCGAAGAGGCCACAACGCGCAGCTACCTATTATCCGAGCTAGAACCCATAGAAGGCGTTCGAGCGCGAACAGAATCACGGATACGCAACATCCAGCAATCCCTCGAGTTTGAGGTAGACCAGTTCGCAGACAACATGCACAAGTTTGAACAGCGTGTGCTGGCGGCGGGCAGGCAAGCGGACAAGGTTCTTGCGCTAAGCGCGTCAAGGCTGAAAGCGAGAGAGGACAGGGATAAGAAGAGCGCGGGAACAAAGGAGATGCCGATGATGGAGATATTACGAGGGCTAGGGAGGATATTACCAGAAGGAGGAGACTAAAAAAATCTTTTGGGCGATTGGAAACGAAAGGGGCAACTTGTATCATTTTTTGGGTTGGGCATTGAGCGTATTTTCTGATCTTTTGATGACGATGACGATGAATGAAGAAATATATATTTTTGATCATCACAAAATGCTATTTTGGTCTATTGTACAAAGTTACATGGTGAATGCTGGGACGTCCTTCAGCCGTTCAATATCATGACCTCCATTTATTTCACGCGACGGATGGGGAAGGCGATGCGCCTCGCAATTGGGCGTAGGGGGTTCATTGTAGTGATTTGGTGGGTATGTGGTTGGTGTGAAGTTGTTTGGAAGTGAACATAGACGTTGGAAATTTAAAGAGCTGAGGATGGTATAGTAGATGACATATGGGGGTCTAATTTTTAGAGGGGGTTGCCACGATGGGTTAAGGGGTGGGAAAATATTAATAAATATTTGGAAATTAAATTAATACCTTGATATAAGTTATAAATAGATAAATGTTAAAAAAATTGGCTGAAATGAATTACAGTTGGGGGAAATAGCACCGTGGGCTGTGATTCACAGCGAGAGTGTGAGCTTCAGATATGCTGAGGAAGCAGATTTGAATAGCAACATATCTGACAGTCGGGTTTGACGGCTGGTTTAAATCAACCTGTACTGTATAAAATTGCATGGAAATTGACGTGTTGGCACCAACAAAAAAAAAAAAGGCATTGATGCTAGGTGATGCTTCTGGTTATCTCGAGCAGACCTGCATCCAAGGCTATCATGTCAACATCATCGACTGCCTGTCTCTCTCCCACACATCACGTTTGAAGAGTCACTTCACAATTCACGCTGCTATCTTGTCAAGTATTAATTTATTGAGCATGTACAGCCCACACCCCTTTTATATATCCCCCCATCCATCGTTTCCATCATGATGTATTACAAAACGCCCACGCCATCGCGCATCAACCTTTTGAAACCCAACAACAAATATTTAAAATATGCTTCTCCATCTATAACCTCGCACTCGCATCACCCAGCTCTTAAATCAAGTGCTTGGAGCGGAAGTAGGCACGGAGATACATAATCTGCCAAGCCCAGAGACCAATCAACAACCACGTGGTGCCGACGCCGAACCACTTGACACGGTTGTTGGTGCTCTCGTTGGTATCGCGCAGCTTCTGCTCACGAAGACGCAGGTACTCCATCTCGTGAACAATCTCGGTCGTCAGCTCCTCAATGCGGCGCAGGTCTGCCTCGACGGGCTTGAGCTTCTCTTGGGCCTGGATGGCGGACCAGTCACGGGCGTCGGCGCCAATATCGACATCGAGCTCAATAGTGCGGGTAGGGGGGTTAGGGCGACGGTCTATTCATGCATGGTCAATACTTTGGGTCTTCAACGCGAATCACACGACCGGGTCAAACTTGCCTCCAGACATGATGTTCTCGTAGCAAATGTCGAAAGCGGCATTGGCGTGCGACGTAAAGACAGACTTGGAGTCACCGACGACATCTCGGGGGTGAGCGTACTCGTTGCCAACCTCGTCGCGGATCTGTCGCCAAGTTAGTTAGCTTGTGTCCCCCTTTCTTTCTCTCATCCGCCCCCAATTCATCCTTTCCGAGGGGCACATACAGCAATGTTGACAATCATTCCATCGCCCTTGTAGCCACTAATCGTCGACTTGACAGCAACCAGCGTATCCTTCTGCACAAAGTTGCGAATGCATCTCTCCTTCTTGTGGCTCTCGCCGCCAGAGTGTGCCTGCAGCTCAAACTTAAGAGCGTTGGCAGCTCCAACGAGCAGCAACAAGCTGCAGATCCACTGTAATAATGATTGTTGCATCCTTGTCGTTTTTACCAGCGTAGAAACCGACCTGTGGCTTCCTGGACGTTAATGGTATTGCGGTTGTGCGAGACAGTGTGTGGTTTATATTTTTTGAGGATCGGCTGGCCAGGTCAGGAGAATTGAAAGGTGTCGCGTTGGACATGTTCCCCACTTTACCTTTCTGTCTCTTCCCCCCTGGCTTCTCCTTAAATCCCTGCTGTGCCACTGCCTGTGCCACTGTACGCACACCACCACTCATAAGCTGTCTTCCGGCTAGCCAAATCACGTGTGGGGCCAAGCTAGACTTTTGGACTTCAAACCTCCAAAGTCCAGGCATCACGACAAGTCAATAGGCTAAGTCGGCGCGACGCAACCACCATCATTCAAAATGCCCAAGTGTAAGTTTTCATCCCGCCAAGATCATACCACAAGCGCCAGCTAGTTACTAACTTTCACAGTTTTCTGTAAGCTCCCCTCCCATCCCCATTCGCGAACGACTCCCACCTAACAATCTAGGCGACTACTGCGATGTCTACCTCACCCACGACTCCATGAGCGTGCGCAAGGCTCATAACAGCGGCCGAAACCATCTACGAAACGTCGTCGACTACTACCAACGTATGCGCCTCAACCTGCTGAACCCCCGCCGGCACCCAACTAAATGCTAACCTGTGTTAGAAATCGGCCATGAAAAGGCACAATCTGTAATCGACTCCATCACTTCTTCTTACGCTGCAGAGGGTCAGGCACACGCCAACCCCATGCTTCCCCAGAACCAGCCTGGACATGGCTTCCCTCCGCCATTTGGTTTCCCCGGAGGTTCGTCCCACTACTTAAGCTCGATGCAAAGCAGTTCGTGACGCGACTAACAACTATCAAACAGGCGCTCCTCCTCCGTTCCCAGGTATGCCTGGTGCACCACCACCAGGTCAATTCCCACGTATGTGAAGATCTGACTCTACTTTCACCTCCTTTGACTAACTTCTATAGCCCCTCCTGGCGGTCGCGGCGCACCTCCCATGCCTCCTTTCCCTCCTGGCCCCAATGGTCTTCCCATGCCACCCCCAGGTGGCCTTCCCTTTCCTCCTCCTGGTGGACTTCCTTTCCCTCCACCAGGTGCCCCCGGTGCTCCTCCAGGTTTCCCAGGCATGCCTGCTGGTGGCCCTCCGGGTGTACCCCCAGGCTTCCCTGGCGCTCCTCCTCCCGGATATCCAGGACCCCCAGGACAGGATCGTCGATAGACATAAGTACGATGATCACTGGCTGGCGTAATGGGTTTCGGTTAAAGGTATCCTGGGACAGACTACAAATAGGCGAATGGCGTTACATATCTGCTTTAGACACATATCATCCCCATGAAAGCATGGGCAAGGGGCAATGTAATAAAATATCTTCACTTCATCACTGCATTAGTTTAAAATGTCACTGAAAATCAAGTCGTGGGTCAAAAGCAAAGTGCGTGCGCTTTCCATTTCTTCGTATCGAATGCCGTCAACAGCATCCATCATTTTTGCCATCACCAGCAACGGCGTTCCCATTATAGTACAACAAAAATCCAAATCCAAATCCAAAACGCAAAGTAAGCAAAATAGGCCAAACTGAAATCAAGACCGTATAATTTCTTTCTTCCATGCATAACTCATCCCAAAGCCGCAATTAACCGACTTCCTACAAATCTTTCCTCCTCCAAAATCAGTGAAACGCGGAAGAACACCATCTCTATAATTCGTGTAGCGCGCTGAAAAAAAGAAGTATCAATTTCATGCATTCCCTCGTGGACTGCAAAACCAGAGGTCTGTTCATACGTTCGTCAAGTCGTATCCGTCATAAAAATAATGTCGCCTTCCTCCACTCTTGTTTTACGCCCAGTCGCGCCTTCGCGTCATCGCTCCCTTCCGCTTTTTTCAATCGCAATCGCTTCGCAATGCTTTAAAAGACTACCTTTCGTGTCCTCAATAAGCCAGTCGGTTGCTCTGGGGGTATCGAGTCACTTCTCCAAGCCCATCCCGCACCTCCGTTGGCGCGCTAATCATCCTCCGCAACTCCTCACTTCTCTTTTCTCTTTTGCGCTCGCTGAGTTTACGCGGGAAATTTTGTAACTCATCAAGCTTAGCTCCGATAGAAAAGCGTCGTCCACGTCTCGGAGCCTGCTCAGTTGCTCTGGGATCCCTTATGGAAGGCTGACGTGAGTTGACTTGAGAGGGCATCGGTTGAGGTCCGTATAAGCTCTTGAGTCTGTTCAAAGATTCGGCACTAGAACGGCGTCGCATTACCCGCAAGTTACCACTGTGTGTTCTGCGAATAGTTCGACGCTCTGGCTCCGTCAAGTCTTGGCTGCGATACCGCTCCTCGGGTCTGGTAGGCAGGATAGAGAATGTTTGTTTCATCCTGTTGCTTAAGCTCCGTTTCACAATGGGAGGACGGCTGTTTGGCCCATGGCGAGGCTCAG
Organism: Simplicillium sp. C3G150-2; assembly: GCA_022702485.1. Taxonomy (NCBI): domain Eukaryota; kingdom Fungi; phylum Ascomycota; class Sordariomycetes; order Hypocreales; family Cordycipitaceae; genus Simplicillium; species Simplicillium sp. C3G150-2. The sequence goes on along the minus strand of JAJIYY010000007.1, from coordinate 1,826,227 downwards.
CGCGACGTGGTCCATGATGAGGGCACTCGGCACCATATTCGCAAACCTCGAAGTCGCCTTCTGGGCGCCAAAACGGATGAAGTTTGTGCTGCTCTAGTGGTTCAGTCTCGGAGGTGGGATACGCAGGCGCCCATTCCAAATCGCGATTCATGCTAGACAGCGGCTCATCAAGTGATGGTCGTCCAACCGAACGGGTCAGAGAAAACGTTCTCTTCAAGAATCCAGGCTGCTTCGATGCAGTTGGGGGGTAGTCAATGGAATGACGTCGCCTGCTGAAAGCCCTACGAATCAGTGAAGGACGGCGGGCTGGCCTGTCGGCGCCAGTATCAAAATAGCTTCCAAGTTGCTGCTGTTGCTGCTGTCTACCTCGATCCTGTGCCGGAGTACCACCAGACGGCGTCGCGGGGATGAGGTTAATGGCTGGTGGATGAGAAGGAGGCGATGGCGGAGCGCGAGGATTCCGCAAAGGAGAGTCAACTTCTTCTGGGTTACCTTGCTGGTCAGGAGGTGTCACAGGGGGTTGGCCACCTGGTCCAGTAGCCACGATCCTAGGGGGAAATAATAGTGGCAGCTCCTCTGCTTTCTCAGTTGTAGCATCGGAAGCATCCGATGGTTTGTTGGAATGGTTTACCATGAGCAGGGACGAGTTCTGATGAGGGAACATTTGGACAGCTAGCGCTTCGGAAACCTCAGGGGCAGTACCGCTGGTATCGATTGAGGCAGCAGAGAAAGGGGTATTCCTGGATGAAAATTTTCTGGTAGAGTTGATGTCATCAAAATAGTCCACAGTGAGGTTTCCATGGCCGTCATCTCCAAGCAAGCTACTCTGCGCGTTAGATGGCTTCCGGATATCTGAGTTGGGAGACGCCAAATCTTCTTGTACAAGCAAGGGGACTTGAGGTTCGACTGGCGATTCCACGGTCGGTTCTGGTTTGCCCTCGAAGGCTCTGTGAGAGTGAATACTGTCAGCAGTCATAGAAGCAGCACGAGATCCATTGCGACTTGTCGGGGCGGACAAGGAGGAAGACCGAGGGGGTATCACGGGCGGAAAGTCCATGGTTCGTTCATCCCTGGGTGTGGATTCCGATGCTCTCCGGGAGTGGTGCTTCTGACGAGCGTTGGAGATGGGAGGCTCTCTTCGTGAAATATCTTCACCCGAAGAGTCAACGCTTCTACTGCGCCTGGAACGCCTGCTAGAAGTCGAGCGCAGAGAGGGCTCCTTGCTCGACTGCTGGGAAGAACGTCGGTCTGGGACGACGACAACGGGAATGGCCCCACTGCTCCAAATATCACGTCTCGCCTTACCACTTGAGATAGGACGAGTAGTGCTATGGGGCCTGTGGCTTTCCCACTGGGATCGCCGGTCCTCACGTTGGCCATGGTGAGGTAATCGTTTGGGTAAGGGATCCAAGTCACTCACGCTCCGGTTAGGAACGGTGACTCCGATCAGATCTCTCAGGGCGTGCTGCTTTTTAACGTGCCTCAGAGTCCTTTGGCGTCTGGCAGGTGGGCCATCTACAAGGATAACTTCAACCACAGGCGATATGCTAGAGTGAGCAGATGTACCAGAAGATCTTCGAGCATCAACACTGGCAGATGTCTCAGATATCGATGGCCTTGATGAACTGACTGGAGAGGAATCCACGACAATTGTATCCCTTGGGTGCATGCTCCTAGCTGCCCTGGTAGCTGCCGTAGGGGCTATGATGTTGTCTTCCAGAACTTCTCCATGGCTTGATGGATGCACAGGCGTGCGTTCCGGCCTGGGATCCTGTCGTTTTCTTCGGCTGGTAACTACCTGAGGCCGACGACTATCCTGGTCATCTTCGCGCCTTTGGTCCCGCTTCGAGTCACTCCCGGGAGGCCACTGTCCGTCAAACTGGTCAAATTGCTTGGTAGTTCGGGGCGTATAAGGATTGTCAAGTCCTTGATTAAGTCGGCCGAGGGCTACATCCAATACCTGGGGTGGGACAGAACGGTCGTCGACCGCTTCAGGAACGCGCAATATGGTAGCCTGGGAAGTGCGACCCGAATCGAGGTACTGTTTAACATTCGTCCTGGCACTGTCATCCTCGGAGGATACCTGTTCTTCCCTGGCTGTGGTGAAAGATTCGGTCCGTGAAGCACTTGGGGTAGTGCCAGCGACAGAACGATCGCCAGGATAGGGCCGCAAAGGTTTTGAAGCAGTCACAAGCTGCGGAGGAGTAACATCTGGAGTTGGAGGGGTATTGTGGTCAGGCGGGGTGGTGGGCGGTCGTCGAGACTTGGTTTGCGACGTCTGGCGGCCGTTTTCAATGGTGGGAGGGTTCGCTTGAATGGTTGATTGACTTCCAGAAGAAGCGCGGGATTGACTTGGAGGTGTCGGGGGTAAATCGGGACGTGAGCCTAATCTTTGAGTTTTGTGTTTTAAGGTCCTGGGACTCGATGGCTGAGAGCTCGACTGCAGGCTGGAAGTTGTGTCGAGCGACAGGTCCTTTTCTTTATTTTCCGGTGTGTGCAGTCGTCGCTGTGAATCGTAAGAGCTATCAACATGGGGCCGAGGCAAAGGCTTATGGCTCTTGAAATGTGGTGTGTTGTGTATCGGTATCGAGTCAAACGGCTCGTAGCCATGCTCTGTCGGGTGCGTCATTGTAGCTGACGGGGGAGCGACAGGCGCCATGGCTAGCATGCTCTCGACGTCAACACCGAAGATGACCTAGGATCATCGGTACCAATATTTCAATAAAAAAGAGGCGACGCCGTATTTGGGGTGCGACTGGAATTGAATTCGCCAACAGCGGTAAGCTGGTGATTTTTCTCTGCTGCCTGTGACGAGGGAGACCAGTCGAAATGCAATCGTGAATGGCTGGGCGGTACTAGAGGACAGCGCAAAGTCGTCAAGTCGAGCTAGGTTGAAGGAAAGAAGCCTGGTTCGAACGGGTAGCGCAAGTTAAGGCATGCGACGAACTAAATGACAGTCTCAGACAAAAATGCTCAAAATGCTCGGCACCAAACGTGTTGGCAAGTGAAGTGACTCGTGGCAGAGCTGGCAGCACAGGAAGAAGGCTGGTGAGACAATGGAAACGGAGGGAGGGGGGGTCCAGATAGGTAGCGAAGCGCCCGTACCCAGAAGTGACCGCCGCAGGTTAAAGACAACTGGCCAAAAGTCGATGACCAAAAAAAATCGGGATGCGAGAATTTAAATGCAAATCGCTAAATGCAGTTGATGCTGATGCAAACGCAGTGAAAAGTCGTAAAAATCGTCGGAGGCTGGGGAGGTGGGATGGCGATGAGTGAGATAGCGAGATGAGAAACGGAGGGTTGATTTGTTCTCGAAGGACAGGGAAAATGGAAACGAGAGCCAAATAGCCCCCAGTGAAACGCTCAACGCAGAGTGGCACGGTCAAGAAGCCCCTAATAATGCAAGCACTTTAGGGGTTTGGGCACAGGGGAAGAGGAAAAAGAAAATGAGCTGCAGCCCCAACAGTCAGGCCAGTCTGAGAAGAGTGCGTGCGTGAGCACCGCAGCACAGCGCACCGGGCAAATGCAGGCAGTTATTGGCGCTTGGGGAGTGAAGTGCGTGTGCGAATAATGCATGCATGGAAATGGGGGGGAGACCGACGATGGAACCAAGAGGGTGGGTGGTCCAGGTGGATTTGTGCAAGTGGGCATGCATGCATGCATTCATTCATTCATTCGTTCGTTCACTCTGCATACATGGTACATGCACGGAATGGACAGCGTGGACACACTCGTCGAATCCTGCTGCGCCGTATTCCGTACAGCAAAGTCACCAAGCTGATTACTTTGCATACATTGCCTTCGCCAGAGGAGGCCATTTAATGGCGGCGGGCCGCACAACGACAGACCAGGCCCCAAGAAGAAGAGTGGCGCGGGGGGGGGGGGGAGTACATGGCTCCAGTATCCGCGCCGTACCTTCCTTCAAACGGCGACCCAAAACCCACCCCCCTGCCACGACATCCGCCGCCCCTCCACTCAATAGGTGTGTCATCGGCACTCTTCGCCCACCATCTCCTCTCCTCTCCCTCTCACTCTCTCGCTCTGCCGCTCGTGCACGTCTGCTGCACCTCTACCAGACCAGTCTAGTGACGTCGCCGCCTTTAGCCACGAATGACCTTGCGAGCCCATCGACTCCTGCCATTGGTCATGTGGACCACCCCGAGGTGCATATTCCCATTTTCATCATTGCACTGTTCTGCGCTGCGTCTGCAGCGGCCTGCATGACACCAGCCTTTTCTTTTTCGTCGAGGTTGCATCCTACCGGACGTGCAGCACCTCCTAAATGATGAAGCACAGTGAATTTGTTGAGCCATGGAGGTCTCTGTCACAAAGACCACCAAGTGGAAAATGACTGTAGTCGCGTTTGTGCAACTTGTAGTAGGCATCTGAATGCCCACAACGGTGGCTACTACTGTGAGCAATCTACGCAAGGCATCTAGCTGTGAAAGAATTATTTGAAAATACGAAACAATACAGAGATCAATTATAAGTTAAAAAAGAATTTTATGAGAAATAAATATGCTTCTCACGACAGAGGTTTGAACACGGATCTAGTACAGCTTTGAGGCTTTGTCTTGACTCTCAAAGCCTAATTCGTGCGCGGCTGAGAATCAGTTGTGATAATTATTAAGCCACCCTGGGTAACAAATTCAAAGGATTTATTTTCTTCATTACTGAAATACATCACTCCAAGATGAATAGCTTTTTGAAAACAGAATAGACTTGCGACGTGGTGGGCTTATTGGATGTACTTGCAAGCCACACTGGCAACACTACCATCACGCTCTAGCCCATCACCACCAGGATCATGTGACCATTTAAATTACGCAAGCCAAACATTTTGCTCGCTTTCAACTATCGACATTCCTAAACATGGCTGAAGAATCAACTCCTCTCCCCCAATGTAAAGTAATCAAATGAATTAATTGAGCTAGCCAAGCCATCCCTTCATCCCGTGTCTGCATAACCACAATTTAGAGTTCAACTCATGCTCAATGTAGAAATTCCCACACGTGGCGCGGACGCTAAGGACGGGTACAGCCGGTCACCACCAAAAGACGAGCAATAAGGCTGGCCGTTCAGTCTCCAGTACACCTTGCGCTAGTTCCAATATCAAAACTAGCCCTTGCCGAAAATCAGTTAAAACAATTGTTGACTGAAGGAATTCAACTCAGTGCTGCTGTCGGTGCCTTCATTCTTGGCTCTTCAATGGCCTCTGTGGACACTTCCTCTGCCCGGGAGCCGCCTTTGGCGAGCCAATCACTCCAGTCTCGTTTCACTGTCTGAGAAAATGCAGCGCCAGCTTCACAAGTCTGCGAGCGAATTTCAATATCTCCTTCTATAACCCGGACAATCTCGAATTGGTTGAGGTTGTGACGCTGCGAGATATTCCGAATGTGACGGAGCAATGAGGCAAGACGACCAAGCAGCTGTTGGTGCTCAGCTTCCCAGCGATTCACTCTGGGAGTGACGTCTGAAATTTGTATGTCGTCAAAAACGCCATTAGCATGGCGGGCGATAATGAACGTCGGCGTCTGGGAAATCCAAAGTCGTGGTATTTCTTTGTAAAGAGGGTCTCCCTTGACCGTTTTTGATCTTGTTTTAATGTCGGTGACCTCTTGCTGCCGAATCATTCCTCCGGATTCTTCCACTTGAAAGCCCAAACGTGTGATACTAGTCTTTTCAGAAGAGTCATCCTCCACTTGCATAAAGAGTTGCTGTATCTGGTCGGCAACATCCTCATTCTCCTCTCCTAGCTCCGTAGTCGCCTCCTCGGCGTCGGGCTTGATGTAAGCCTTGCAGTCGAAGCGGATAAGCATGTCCAGTCCACCAAACTTATACTTGATGACTCTGTGGTTCGATTCGGATTGCTTGACGTCTTCTTCCCAGGAAGTGTATGCCTCTGGGAAAGTATGCCCATACCCTCCTAAACCAGGATGTAGCTCCTTTGAGGAATTCTCTCTTCGGATGAGATGAAGGGTCCCATGGATGACTTCGACTAGCGTTCTGAATGGATTACCATGACCACGTAAAAACTGGACAAACTTTTCAATTGTGTCCCTGCAGGCGACTACATCGACGTGGCATGGATGCGGATGCATTTTCATCACCGTAACCACGGCTGGCTCAAGCGGATGCGCTGGATATTTCGCTGCGCTTCGGTCGGCGTGGTACGACTTTGAATCCTCTGGTAGCCAACGAGCTTCACTAAGAGGTGTCCACAGAGGCGGTCTACCTAGTTTAGAGTTATAGATGGTAGGACTAACGAAAGGTTGCAATGCAGCTTACCGGGGATGATGATTTTAGGGCTCCAGCTCGTTAGCCAATTGTATGATGCAATAGGCTGAACATCAGTTATCTTGGGCACGTTTTCCTCATCTTGATCATTCCCAACGAATATGTTTTTCGAGATAGTTTCGATGACCGGCGGCGGATTTGCTTTGGCAGCCCAAGGCTTTCGGACTGCGCCCTTGGATTTAGACTTGTCTGAACCAAGTGGTTCACGCCAATTTCTTCGCCACATTGTTGGCTCAGAGAATGACAGAAATAGTGACGAAGAAAAGATGAAAGAGATGATGAAGAAGAAGGAAAGTACTTAGGAAGGAAGATGAGGGAAATGGTGAAGAAGAAAATGGCTGCTCAGGTGGGTGCTCGCAGCTGGCAGTGGCGGGCGGCTGTCCAACATGATTCACGGTTTTTTTTTTCTTGTGATGTAGTGTTTTGGAAAGAACTTTTTATAAATGACCGTCTACAACAAAGGGTTAATATTCCAGTCGAAAGATGCAAAGGGAATATTCGGCGATGAGAGCCTACTGCCTCATGGACGCTTTGGACGGTGCTGCGAAGGTGCTATTGAGCCATAAAGCAACAACTTGCAGTCTACAAAACCCTACTCTCGTGAAATCAGTCACAGGCTTGTGTCATTGATCAATTCACGGACTAATGTCTGTACTTAAGCTCAGCACCTGCATCTTGTTGTAGCGCAGCCGTGATCCAGTTTCTACCGTAGCTATTAGGTGCGAGAGGAAAGGTACTTGCGATAGGATCGTTCTCTCGTCCTGCTGTGAGGTGCAGACTTGTCAAATACACGCGTCAGAAAAGGCTATGGGAGAAGATGACTGAATTGTCAAATGTAAGACCAGCGAGAGCTGCATTGCGCCAAAGGTTACCCAAAGGCTGCATCATTTAACTTGGCATCGTCTACTCTGAGCATGACTCAGACTAACAGCAGGTAATCTGAAGGTGTAACAGAATTCAACTTGTCCAGCATCTTGCGGCATTTTTAGCGAGTAACTATTCTGAAACCTGCAGATCATCCCAGCAGCCATCTGGAGGAGGCAGGGCAGTGATGCTCTATTTTTGGATCATGCACAGCCCAACAGCCTCACTGTCAGCTCTCGGTACATGCAAGTCGCCGAGCACGGCTACTCAAATCGCGCGAAAAGGTTAAAAATGGATTTGTGAATAGCGCAATCATCGTTAGGCCTCTCTACTGAAATTAAAACCCGCCTGGTCAGTGGTGGCTTAATTACTAGATGCACTACGTGCTTTCTACGCTGCGCTTACATCTAAGGAGGAAGACGCCGAAATGGTCGTGGCGGGTTTATGCCCACGGCGGATATAGTGGAGTTGCTTCATTTCCTTTTTTTTTTATTGGCTTTTTGCTGCCTTAATGCGCAGTAAGCCATTGGGGAAACGCTTGGCGGATTTTTGAGAGCAAGGCTGAATGAAGCGCTGGGGGTAAGCGGAATTTCCATGTATATTAGTGCATGGCCACCTGGATCTCTCTAACTTGCATTTTGATGCTCTCAATCGATTTTCCCAAATAATTTAATTATACGCAGCTTCATGAACAAGAATAAAGAAGCAAAGAAGATCCTCTTTCGTTACCAACGACAGGATGAAGTTGGCGTTCATCGCTTCATGTCTGGCTGTTGCGGCTGAAGCTGCGTATCGTCTCGATTACTATGCTCATGTGCGCCAAAGAACTGGCCATGCAATTCATGATACAAGCGATCCAGACGAGAGCAGCGTTCCCGGCTACAACTTTACAATCCCAGTAGATCATTTCGACTCGTCCAACAAAAACACCTTCCCCAACAGATACTTCGTCAATGACACATACTATAAAGCAGGCGGACCAGTCATCCTCTTCGACGTTGGCGAAGCGGCATTTGACGTAGAGTATGTTAACCAGTTCCTTGCCGAATCAAGGAGCCATAGCCTACCCATGCAGCTAGCTGCTAGAATTAATGCAGTCGTCATCGGCTGGGAACACCGATACTACGGCTACAGCCGCCCAGTACCCATTGACGACGAGTCTGGTTTTCCAGAAGACGGCATCAAGGGATATAAATATCACACAGTGGAGCAGGCCCTGGAAGACGTTGCGTACTTCGCCAATCGGTTTAACGAAACCAAGCTGGACAAAAATGACATTGTGCGGAATGGAACAGGTCTCAGCCCAAAGCAAGTCCCGTGGATTTTCGTCGGTGGCTCGTACTCAGGTTCTCGTGCCACATGGATGCGCGTCAAGTACCCCGATGTTATCTATGCTTCGTGGGCATCAAGTGCGCCGCTGCAATATCAAGTCGATGGGTCGGGATACTATAACCCGATCTTGCGATCGATGCCGCGGAACTGCACTGACGACATCAAAGCTGCCATTGACTACGTCGATTCCGCTTTTACATCGGGCTCAGACGATACCCGTGCACTTGTCAAGATCGGCGCCTATTTGCTTCGCAGAGGTGATGCTCCATATGATATGGATGGGGTGGAGAGAATAAGCGACTTTCACGCTGCCTTGCTCTTTTCACGCAGTTTCACCCTCTTCTCGACGTACCAGAGCTATGGTACAAAGATGACAAGTCAGATGGTTTGCGACTTTATGCAAACTTTTGACGTGGACAGTTATGACGCGGACATGGCTGATGCCAACTCCGCTGAGAGCAAAGCGAAAGCCATATTGAACAACCCCGGCGGCAAGGAAGCGAAGGCTGTTGGTATCAGTTCCAACAAGAAAGGCTCCGAGCACTCGCTGGCTGCTCTCGTGTACGCCAACATCCAAGCCAAAGAGCAATTCAACGACTTCATAGAGTCCATCAGGCCGCCTAATGTAAGCGAACCAATCACCCCAGATCAAGATTATGCGAGCTGGGAGTGGCAGGTGATCAGCCAACTGGGGGTATTCCAGGGATCCAACCCCAACAACATTACCGCCATCAGTAAATACTACAACTTCACCGCCGTGGAAAATATCCAGCTCAAAACAGAGCTTTTTGGTGACTTTGGAGTCTCTGCGCTTCCAAAGGCCATCAACAACAAGCCCATTCTCGACCTTGGCGGGTGGGACATAGAGGTTAGCAACGTCATGTTCGCGAACGGCGAGTTCGATCCCTGGAGGGCATTTGGTGTCGCAAGCCAAGAGGAAGGCGCGCCAAAGAGGCAAATAGTGCAAGATGTGCCAGACTGTAACAAGCCTCCGGCGGACAAGAAGATTTTTGGGCTGGTTTATCCCGGAGCTGTCCATGCGGAGGATATTCTTACGTCTAATTACTCGAGCGCAGCTCTTGTTCGGGGCAAAACCCCCCAAGAACAGGGGATGGAGCTGTTTCTGGATGCTTGGAAGTCTTGGTCTGCTTGCTACTCTAAGGAGAGGGAAAATTCTGATAAGCAATCCGCTGCTATGGGAGTGAAGCCATTTGGCTTCACAGCCTTGGCCGCCGTAGTTGCCTTGTTTTTGTATAATTAGTTTTGACTTTATTACTAACGGTAAAGAATAAGGATATTTATTACATCAGCCTTTAACTCCAGAAAGCCGAAGGATCACATTTCGTCGCCGGTGCTAAAGTGAAGTGACCGGAGCTGTGGCTTACATGTAACATCTCCGAAATGACAAAGTATAGTACAGCTCAATGGCTGAAGCTGTAGCGCTAAGAAATCGCGTGCCGACATAAAGTTGCATTGCCAGTTTTTTCATCTCATCAATTTAGCGCGTATTACGCATGTCGGCAATCCTGATCTTGAGCCCCCTTATCAATTAAAGCCGACAGCCTGATTTCTGTACGTTGCATATATACCCCGCGATCCCCCCCAACATGTTGTTGATTAGGTCTTCTTCGCCTTTTCATCTCTCGCCCATCGCCGAAGGAGTGTTAGGTCTGCTCACCGGACAAACGCACTGTACAGCGACGGTATTGGTCGCTTGCAGACCCAGATAGTCGTCACTACCAACCTGCAGGCATGCCGTCTCCGATTCTGGCCAAAGCCCTCAAGGCAGGCGACACCATCGCCTTTGTTTCACTCTCATTGAGAGTCAACGATGTCTTTCCTCTAGCTGTCACGCGCGCTATTACGCTTTTTGAAGACAAAGGCTACAAAGTAAAAGTCTTCTTCACCAAAGACGAGGGCATTCGCTCATCCATTAATAATCGTCTCGCCGAATTCAAAGCTGCCTTTCTCGACCCCGAAGTCTCAGCCATTATCTGCACCATTGGCGGGGGTTCGTTTACTGAGTTGCTTCCCGCCTTGGTGTCCAACAAGGATCTTATAGCTGGAATTAGGAAAGATCCAAAGATTGTGGTGGGATTCTCTGACAACACTGGTCTGCACTGGTTCCTCCACGCCTGTACTGGCCTGCGCAGCTTTTATGGACCAACCGCCATTCCCGAGCTAGGAGTTGCGGACTCGATTGAAGATGAGACATCTCCATTGGCATTCTGCGCGAAGCATCTCTTCAAAGCCATCTCTGTCGCTGAACCGCTGGGCGATCTCCCTCGGTCTGTGACATATGCTCCAAAACATCCTCCATTTTTTGGCAATCCTTTCTCGACAGATAAGCAGGAGCTTTCTCCAGCACCAAAATGGAAATGGCTACGCCAAGGAAAGGCTCAGGGACGCCTCTTTGGTGGCTGCTTGAATGTCATGGTTACTTTGAATGGCATACCGTCTGTGAGGCCAGACTGGAGCGATCGCATCGTCTTCTTCGAGACAAGCGCGCACGAAGGGAACGACGTAGATGATGTTCGAGCATATCTTGGACATTTGATAGCAGGCGGTGTGTTTGACAAGGCTGCTGGAGTTGTCATTGGCAGACCGTATAATTATGACACCGATGAAGCTCAACAACAGTATGAGAACGTCCTTACAGAGTTGCTTTGTAATGACTCTTCAGTGCAAGGAGACAACAAATTTCCGATTCTGTTCAATGTAGATGTTGGCCATACCACCCCAATGGTCACTCTACCAATGGACGCGATGGCAAGTCTGGATTCTGAGGCAGATACCTTCTCTATTCTGGAGTCGGGGGTAAAATAGTCATTGCTATGCCCATACGGCCAATTGAATGGCATTAATTTCTAGAAAAGCAACAAAGCGATCAAAAGATTGCCCAACCCGAGCTTTAGTCGTTGTAGTACTCGGTTGAGCCTCACACACGTGGCAGTCACGCTAGAATGGGGGCTTCCATCGCACCCTTGCCTCCAACATCAAATGAATCTACAGCTAGTTATTTCAATTTCAAAGCCAAATCACTGGAAAACAGACCTTACTCAGGCTGTCAAATTTCCTCTCGCTAACGACTCTAGTTACTAAGACGATGATCCAAGGCTGCACGGCTCATCGAACTGGAACCAGACCCGTTGATACCGTCTGCTGCAAAGCATCCATTTCATGTAAGACAGAGCAGCTTCACCCGAAGTTGAAGTCTTCAATGAATATCACAATCTTGCGGTAAGGAAATGCCAACTACGAATACAGTATGGGGGCATTCATAGTCTACCGTTCAGGTAGTATACAGCGATTGGGAAGACAATTTCGCACGGACTCTGAGGTGACAGCGAGCAACACCAAAGGAAATTTTGCCCTCATTTCATACAGTAGGTAATTTCCAAAGCTCTGCTTCAATTAAATTGGGAAATCCTTCGAATCCTTCGAATATTTATTTTCTTCCTCTTTTTGTTTCAGTTGATGGTGTCATACTCACCTTTGGGAATTGCGTTGCAGAAACAAGAGGCAAGCAGAGTCTCATTTACAATTTCGGAAGTCGCGTGGCTCTCCAAGGATCATGAGCAAGAGATAAACTATATGTGTCAAAGTGAATAAGAGACGGCAGTCCGAATTCGCTCGTGGCCTCTTCATCCCTGTGCTGGAGAAGCATGGCCGCTGAGAGCCAACTGGAGCATGATCACCGTGGCATCCCAGCAGCTCATGGAAAGAGTCTCCATATCGCCATTGTAACAGAAACACCATTAACAGGCTTGTCGCAGCGGCATTCTTTGAATAGAAGGCGTTTCACTTCATCTAACCTTCTGCAAAGGAATTCTAAAAGGTCGAGCCGGGTTTCACCATGCTTGATTTGGTAAAAAGTGAATGCATCCTGCGAGCGATCACTGCGTCGTTGTTTCAATGAGCGGACAATGTTTCGATCAACAGTCAAGGCTTCCAAATCCATACATCGCAGAGTTGAATCTCTCCGTGCCCAGGAGTCTGCATCTGGCAGTGACAGCGAGACTTTGACCTGGTTTCAATCACAGGGGCCATGCCGGCCGACAGTGATGAAGAAAGCCAAAAGAACATGCCGCGCACAGATGTCGACGCCCAAGCGATGCACGAGCTTAAAAATCTCCCGAAGTAGTTAAAATTCGATGGCGATCAAGATGGCCCCGGCACGTTGCCATGACCCGACAAGGTGAAGGACGGTGACGGAGAGAACAACACTAGCAACCCTTTCATAAGCTGCGCGAATGAAACAAAAAACGTTCAGAATGAATTAAGAGTGTTGTTGTTGACTGTAGCGCACAGCGAGTAAAATTTGGTAACGAGGCGGCCAAAACCAGACTGCTATTTCGCGATCCACAGCACTTGCTATTAGAGGGCTTTTTGGTGGTCCAATAGGATTGCTCAGAATGGTTCGTCTGCAGATCTGAGGGCCTGATTTGGGACCTGGTGCCCTGCTGTTTTGGGACAAATACGAGAGATCAGGCGCAGGGTCTCATTGAGGCGACCCCGGTTTTGGTTTTGTCGGAAGTGTTGAACCACGAGCTGCATGGTGTGATATTTGGGAGGCTGGGAATCGAGGACACGGTCTAAAGAAAATGTCTTCAGTAACGAGTGTGGAGGTTAGAGACTCAGTTCATTTCGCTAATCTCAGGGTGCGTGAATTGTCACTAGAAGTTGTATGGTTGACTCGGAATGAGACAAACACGCCAGGTGTCGCAGTGTCCTAAAGCGACTGCTCCAACGCCAGCGCTAAACGGGCTCAAATGTGCTATTTCAGGAACAGGAAGGTTCCAAAATACGGGCTTTCTGTAACGTTGAAAAGGCCATATGTGACGGCATGTATCAGCCACCTGGTATAGCATTAATTGATTGATCGCCTTCATGTAACCGAGGAGCCCAATCGAACAAGCCTCCTCTTCCTTCGAAATAGGCCAAGTACTAAGGGATCAGTCTTGGTTGGCTGTGATGGGGCTGACGTGAGGGACCACGGGCCGATAGCATTCACACTTGTAGGGTCTGGGGCTGATGTCTTCGTTACTGCTGCCTCTGTTATTTGCTGCTTCTGGGGTACGGAGCACCGAAATTAAATTAGCGAAGAATCCAATCATGGACAACCCATCGGACATGTTCGTTCTCATTGTAGCCGGTTCGCGTGGGGTTATATGCTTGCTTTGTTTGGGATTACGCAGAAGAAGGATGCTTGTCGTCGCATGAGCATGAACATGTTTACTGTGCCACCCTCGCGGAGGAATTTAGACTCTGTAAGCCTCTGCTAATGGCGACAGTAATGAGAGTCAGGTAAATGCCATGATTTGGTGAGGAACTAGACTGTGCTGAGTGTGGATTGGCAGCGAGAGGCGGCCAATGTGAAACAGATTTCTTTTGGGGGATAGAACAGATGGAGCATAGTCTATGCTGAGATGGGCGACCAGCGGTATGCCTGCTGTGATATCATGAATTGGGAGGTTTTGCTTATTCCTTGGCTCGACTCACTGTAACCTTGTGCTGTCAGCACAGTCCACCAGCGTTGTCTCTGGATTGTCTGCCAGGCTGTCGCGAGAAATCTTACGAAGACAAGTGTATGGCATGAAAATAACGAAACACATCGGAGGTGCTACACATGACTTACTAGACGATAGTCGCTTTTGGATGATGCAGTCCGTGATAAACAGGATCTGGAGATAGTACCGACGTCACCACACCAATGACATGGCCAAGAGAAGAGGGTGAAGAAGGACATGCCATTTTAGGAAAGGCAACATCGCCAAGAAGCGCCGAATGAAAAAGGACCCTAACTTCTCGTCGGCGTTGTTTGGGCGTGATTGTACCCGAGTAGGCCAGAAGTGATCATCCATGCACCCAAGAGTGACCATTTGGCTGGGGTGGTATGACGTAGGTCGCTGACCCCCCCTGAAGAGCAGCCCCCAGCAACGGGCACAGCGCCACTGGCACTGGTTCCCCACCGCACTTACGGGTGCGCTACAGAGGCCTGGGAGGGTAGTTTGGGGGGGCAAACCATCGGCGATACTTTTTGCTTTGATGGTGATGATCAGACGACAGGAATAGCATCAGCCAAGCCCATTTCATCCTGGAAAGACCTCGTAAAAATTTGCGATTCCACTTCTTGTGAAACCCTACCTTTCGGGCATAGTGTAACTAGACGGGACGGCGCCATGGAATATTGTTATCACTTTTTGCTCATAATGGGCTCTGCTTTATTGGCACATGCGCTGCGCAGTCATTTTGCTGTAGCGGGGATGCGCTGTAATCGCCTACGTGCAGGTTGCAGCAACTAATTTACAGCACTTTGCTCACAGAGCCCTGCTGTAATTTGGGGCAACCGGCACTTCTCTCGCTGCCTCGCAGCTGCTGTCGCCCGCTCGCCCCCCCATTTCGCCGTGGCCTCACCCGCTAAACCCACCGAAGCATCCACTCCATCATCACCCGCTAACCCCCCAAAGAACAAGGGCCTCATCACTTCTTCGAGCCACAGAGCAGAGCAGGGGATCTACACACCCCTGCTCTAGTCCCAGTCCACAAGGTTACTTTTTCGTACCCTGCCAATGCAACCAACACACGGAGCCAGTAGCCCGTGCTCAATACAGCAGGCGCAGAGACCAGGTCTGGGTTTGTCTGCTCAGTTCAAAAGGATATAAGTATATCTGGACCTGTCATGCGCTCTAAACAAGATCACCCCTCCCTCTCCTCATTCTGTTCCTTTTGGACTTTATACATAATTACAATCGCCAGTCGTTTGCAACACTGTAACAAAGACCACACTCGTTGTACAACCTAGAAAAGTCATTCGACCTCTGTATATCATCAATCCCGCCACTTCTCGCAACAACTACCTTACCGCCAAGATGAAGTACGCTACCGTCCTCGTCGCCGCCGCGACTGTTGTTTTTGCAAAACCCCAGCACGCTCTTCCTCCTGGTTCCAAGATCGATTGCGCCAAGCCTAACGCCAACTACTGCATGGGCGGCGACATCATCCTTCGCTGCGACGGATCTGCTGTCGGTACTCCTGGCCGATGCTCCGACAACGTTGCTGGATACCCTCCTGCTGGTGGTGTCGCCGAGTGCTACGAGAGCTCCAAGGAAGCCGGCGACGCTGCTTGCCAAAAGAACGTGAGTGAATATCTCTAAGTGTCTTTGCTCTGTCTGTTGTCGCATAACAAGTTGTCTAACATAACACAGTGCGTCGTCTACGCTGCCGAGTCCTCCTTCACCCTCCCCGCCGACAAGTGCACTCCCAGCGCTACTCAGACTGGTTCGAACCCTCCTTCTACTGAGACTGGAAGCGCCTCCGATACCACCGCCCCTGCTACCACTTCTGCGCCTGGTACTACCGAGACTAGCGCTCTTCCTCCTCCTCCCACCACCACCCAGAGCGGTACCGAGACGGGCATTGCCAGCATCCCTGAAGGCACCACCAGCGTTGGAACTGTCAGCGCACCTCCTCCCACCAACGAGACCACCATTTTCACCAACCCAATCCGCAGTACCATCCCCATCGCTCGTGGAACTTCCACAGAAGAGGACGAGGGCTGTCCTGGTCCCACTGGCACCGGCGGCGAGCCTCCCTCCAACACTAACGCTGCTTCGTCGAACAAAGCCATGGGTGGTCTTGCTGTCGCTGGTGTCATTGCTGCCTACCTTCTGTAAGCGCGTGCAATGAAATGGCTGTGCGCGTTTGTTACCTTTATTCTTCTTTCTTGACGGCGCGGGAAGTCCAATGACAAAATGGATGTGGCGTACGACTTAGACGAGGCATATGATGGGATTTCTGTTGATGGTGTTCAGTTTTTTTGATCATTTTGATATCCGGGCGTAACTAGGAAAGCTGCCCTGCTCACACTCCTTGTTAAAAGAGGCCTACCTTTTCGGAAGGCAAATACCTTATATATATAATCTGACATTGTGTCATGTAATACAATCCTTTACATACAAGAACTTCACTCGTACTCGCCATTGTCTGCGAATGACGCCGCTCTACCCTGCAACACACTTTCGGGTACTAGTTGCACCGTTGCGCGCCAGTAACTGTCCCATCTCTTCTGGCGATCAGAATAAAGGATGAAAAACGCTCTTCATGGTCGGTACTAGCTGAGGCGAATTGGCCCTCATCTTGCCTGAGATACAGGGCTTGTCATAATGTCTCCGAAACGCTGCAAGGCTGTGCTCCGCATCTGCGTTGCGCTTGCAAGACTACAGTCATCCAAGTCAGCCAAACCATCACTTCTCACCATCAAAATACCAGTCATTTAGCTCATCCATTCTCGTCCACGGAGACAATTCATCATGTTCTCCCCTCTGCCTTCCTATATCCTGGGCACAGCATGCATCATCCGCAGTCTGATGGCGACGTTTTCCCCACGCGCGGAATACGGGCACGTGGGTCTCCCGCTGGAAGGGTCGGACGATCAAGAGAGAAAGAAAAGGCTTGGCGGTGGGAGCGTATCACCGTTGATGTACTTCAAGGCGATACGGGAATTCAGTTACGGTGCTACGTTGGTCTTGTTGGAGTATGAAGGGTTGGAAAGGGCGGTCACTACATTTGCGGCGGTTTTGGCGGTGGTGAGACTCGTGGACGGATGGATTGTTTGGGAGTTTGGAGAGGAAGAAAAGAAGAGAGCTTGGGGACATTGGATTACTGGATTAGGATTTGTGGGCTGGGTTGGCTGGAGGTGGACGAGGGCGTGACGTGACGATGTTGAGATTGGTGTTGAGGGGGTGCGAGGCTGTGGCTGAGGTGTTAACATGAACGGAACGGAGATATTTGAGCAGTGACAATCTGCAGATCGTAAGAACTGGTGGCATCGGGCTTGAGAGTTTCTATTCTTGTTGAAGTGATGGAATGTAATACCATGGATGGGATGGGCATACATAGGCGGAAGGATGATGCTGATGGCCATGCCGAGCGAACTCTTCTCTGTCATAATACTAACAATTCAACATTATCAAACGAGCTGCGTAAGCTCAACTATCCATTACCTTAGCATATTTATTCAACGCGTTGGTGATTTCGGCTGAACCGCCTTGTTGTAAGACTCCCTTGAATGAGCAGCCCGCTTCGAGGGGCAAATATTGCCGACCATCTCCACGTAGGACCACATGGAAGCCTTGATTCTAGCGCTCGAGTTATTTGGCGCTGCATATTGGTGGATATTGGATGTAATAGTTGACGCCTTGTCGCGCGGCGTACGAACCTATTGTGTCGCGTCGAACTGATGGTATCATAACAAATTGATGCATCTTCAGCTCCTTCTCCTTCCCACTGGTCGCAGCAAGAACAAGAATAGACACAATGAATCTAATTACAGAATCTTCGTAACGATCAAAAGGAGAGACTTGTGCCAGATGACAACCCGACCCGCTGAGCGACAACGTACCCTTAGTAACTGACTGCCAATTCGTATCTGAGGAATGCAGGCATTCGACGTCGAAGATCGCACCGACGTTCACAATCCCCTCTCAATTACCCGATCTAGTAAGTTGGGTGGATTTCGCTTTGGCCTAGCGACGAATACTAAATTCCAAAGATACTCCACGACTTCGTATTCTATCCGCTTTGAACGTCCTGCGCTCTTTTTTTGTGCAGAGAGGCTCTGACGTATGGATGTTGCCGGGCAGGAGATTTAACTTTGGAGACATGGTTTCACCCCATCACGGTGCACCTTGCAGTATCGAGGATTGCATGCCTTGCAGAGCAGCCATTGACGAATTGGGCATCTTGCCTAGCCAGGCACTAGTCTTATTGCCCAGGTACACGACAAATGTACTTATCAATCAAAGCCGCGACGTTCGGGTCCTCGGCAGTGCCCTGACAAGATATATAACCTCCTTTGTTTTCCCCGTTTCACATTCATCTGCTCCCCTGCCGCAACTCCTTAGACCAAATCTAGCACAAAGCAAACCGTCACATCCACCTCCTCACAATGAAGACCTCTGCCCTCTTCGCCATCGTTGCTGCTGCCTTTGTCGCCGCCCAGGACGACCCTGCTGCAAAGTACTGCAAGGAGGACGGCACCGCCTACTGCCTTGGCGGTAGCATCATCCTTCGCTGCTCCGGCGCCGGCAAGGGCCAGCCCGGCCAGTGCAACGCCAACCTCTCGGGGTACTTCCCCCCTGGTGGCCTGGCTAACTGCTACGAGGCTGAAGAGGGCTCCGGCAAGGCTGCTTGTGAGAAGAACGTAAGTCGCTTCCTACCCACCACACCTTGATCCTCGCTAACTGGTAACAGTGCATCGTTCACGCTGAGCCCAGCTTCACGCTTCCCGCCGAAAAGTGCACTCCTACCGCCACTGAGACTCCTACCGAATCCCCTAC
This sequence comes from Simplicillium sp. C3G150-2, assembly GCA_022702485.1. Classification (NCBI taxonomy): domain Eukaryota; kingdom Fungi; phylum Ascomycota; class Sordariomycetes; order Hypocreales; family Cordycipitaceae; genus Simplicillium; species Simplicillium sp. C3G150-2. The sequence goes on along the minus strand of JAJIYY010000007.1, from coordinate 1,807,394 downwards.
CGGTACTCCTGAGCCTACTGCTATGCCTACCGAGACTGTTCTTCCCGGCAACGGTACCGATCCCGTCCCTCCCATCACTGCTGGTGCCTCCAAGAACGCCATCGGTGGCCTGGCCATCGCTGGCATCATTGCTGCTTACGTCCTGTAATCACGGGCTGTCTTCGAGTACATTTGCTTTTTAAACCATTTTGAGTCGCTCGTAATGAGGAGGTCTGGACTCGTCATGTTATAGATTTGGATTACCGTGTTACGGCATATTACCTAGGGCCATTGAATAATAAACAAAATTAGAAAAAAATTAGAAAAAAATCGCTATGTAAAGTCGCATCTCATGTAATGTACATCCTGAATCGGTTTTATATGTCTGCTGAAGTTCATCGCTGATCAGCCCAGCGTTTGGTGCTCATCACCCACATATGAGGTGGCTCGTCTGCGCCTGTGTGCGAATAACTCAAGAATAGCGCATAACGGAACAAAGCTTGACGTAAGGCCTCCTCATCTACATCCGATCGCCCTAGCCGCTTCGCCATAGCCTCTATGGAAATTTCGTCGTCTTCTGATTCCCGCAGCCCGGGGATGCTGGGCAGTTCGTCCTCGTCGCTACTGTAGCCACTTGAAGACGAGTCTTCGCTCCACGAGATTGTCTTTCGCAATTGTACGGGGAGTCGCTGCGCCTTGTTCGATTTTATTGGCCATGAATCGCCGCCTAGAGCTGTGTACATGGCTAGTAAAAAGCTCTTGGGTAGCGGCAGGCCCTCTGGCACGGAACAGCTTGGAGACCAGATGGCTCTTGACCGACGAGGAATGGAAGAAGCGGCATGATGTAGTCTGGTGCTGGCTTCATCTGGATCGATGAACGATGCGAGTGTTTGAAAGGATGAATTGCCAATTGAGGCGTGGAACGCTCTCGAGGTGAGTCGCACGGCTGGGCGAGACGAGGGAGGGATGTGTGATGCGATTTCGGCGACGAGCTCAAACGGGAGTGAGTTGATGGAAGTCATTTCGTTCGGATTGAGGCGATTTTTAGAATGTCTTATAGTATATGACATGAAGTACGCAAAAGCGAAAATAATCAGGTGCCCATTGGTGTTCGCAGGATGGTCGTGGCGACAGCTTACAGTTTATATGCGAGAACCTTGACGGTTGGGGACTCTCAAGTAGTGGCTCACCCACCATGCTGCTCAGCCTTCCAATTTCTCCGAATTGGAAGCACGTGTAATCGAAGCTGACTAGTAAAAACTACGAAAACCGTTTTGAAATGTTCCGAGTTGGCTCGATTACGTTCAACTCCGCGAAAAATCAGGCTGGAAGGCTTGGAGACCAGCGAAATAGTTGCCGAAACGGGCGATTGTGAGCGGGCGTGTTGGGGCGGCCAGTCACTGTACGGGCCACGCCCGCCGTGAATTAGTGGCCAGCTAGCCTGACGTGAGCCTCTAGGGCTGCTGGAGACCCCTAAAAAAAGGTTTCATCTCCACCCACGGGGAACTCCATCACAGCGAACATCGTGAATTGCGCCCAAGGTCGTGACTTGTCGTTGTGACTCTTACGGCATTATGAATCTCGAAAAAATCAAGCCCGTAGCTCCTCTATGTTTTATGATCTATCCGGACCGTCTAATTGCTTTTTTGACCACATTTCCCCTTCAATCTACGCCTTTCCTACAAATCCCCACCGTTAGAAAATAAGGCTCGCATCAGCATGCAGTCGACGCCACCCGAACAGCCCTCCCAAATTACCAGAACACCAGTCCCAAATCCTACGGGATTCTCCTTGCAACCCCTAACGCTAATGTAATAACGACACGCGTCAATCAGGTTATGGTTTTTTTGCATCCCTCAGTTTTGCGGTCCTTCTGTTTCTTCCTTCCACCACGCTTGCATTAGGAGGATCCTCTCCGTTCTTTTCTTTGCCAGCTTTTGCCCCTCCTCCGTCTTCATCATTCCCTCCAGTCGCACGAGCTTCTCCTCAAAGTGATCGATAGTGTTGCCCAATGTGCGCCCCTTGGCACCACCGAAAGCAAAAGCTCGACCAATTCCCACTGCTCCAATGGCATCAAGTCTGTCGGCATCTTGCACAACGGCCAGTTCCGGATATTGCTTGATCAACTCCAAGACCTTGGCGGGGTTCTTGATTTCGCTGGAGTAGCTGACTCCCAGGCAGATGGCTTGTACTTTTTCTGCTACCTCTGGAAAAGCCCCAAATGAAACGAGAATATCGTGGACGAGGCGAGATGAATCTTCGCCGGGCTTCAGATATTTCTTGTCACCAACATCGTGTAACAGTGCCGAGAGAGTGACAGTGTCAGGGTCCGTATTGGGTGTGCTTGCTTGAATGGTGTGGGCGAGGTTCAGCACCCGCTCGATGTGATGGAAGTCGTGGGAGCCATCGTAGTGTGACATGTACTCTTTGACATATTCGGTGACTTTTCCAATCAAGACGTCTGACATTTTGGCGTCTTTACTATGGTTGATATATTGTACAAGCAATCATGAATGCCCTTTTCGTGAACCACTCACAAACACGCGAATTGAGCTAACGCGAGCGGGACGGGGTTTCACGTGACTAATGCACGATCACTTATACATGCATTGAGGGCAAAGACGAAGTCATAATTTAGCAAGGCGATACTGTAATGGTAGTTGAGATATGGCTTAGTTGCTGAAAAGTAGAACCGAGTCTGGATTCGCAGCCAAGGCATGCGTCTCGATCAGGAAGGTAACCATGTGGCAGATCCCCAGCGACAGAGTCCGGGACTTGGAAGCAACCTTTCAGGAGGACGGATCATGTGCCTTGCAAAAAACGATGTTCCGCACCTCCTTGATAGAAGCCGGCGTGGATGCCTGCATGCCATTGGTGTGACTGAGGACGAGTGGTCGGGGAAACTAACAAAAAGGTGGCGGGCAAGTGCCGTTGCTCCTGGGATGGATGGAGATGGCCTCCTTTTCGGGCCACGAGGCGGGCCGCTAGTGGAGTAAAGTATAATGCCTCAAATGACGGGAGCCTGTGGGTGTGATGGACTTGGTTTACTTTTGATATCGAGCTTGAGGGCGATGTTGAAGATCTGGGCACGGCCAGGGTTACTTGAAGCGTCTAAGAGACATGTCAACGTCGTCATGTGGTTTGTACGGCGCAAAGTTGAACAGAAACAACAAGGCACCCTATCTAGAGTTTCGGAGAGTCTTGGAAAAGGGCTGCATGCTACATGTGCGCCTGCATTTTGCAAGCCTGTTCAGCTCTGGCGGTCAAACTATCGAGTGTCCGATGCGATATTGCAGGTACAACAGAGACATGGACAGAGAAAACAGGCCCCATGAGGAACGAACTATATGTCCCGCAAGGCAAAGGCAGCGACAAGTTTGTTGCTTGTCGATTCGTACCACCCCATCGCAACCAGTTTTACATGCATACAACGCACAGCAGCTCCGAGAGGACAACCCAGCCATTCAGAGGACAGGAACATGGGTGGATGGTGTTAGTGGTGTGTGATGCGCCGCGGTGTTGGCCAATAAGAGATGGCCGTTAGACGCCGGCAACAGAGGGGGTTCCACCACGACAAACACATTTGATAAACGACCATGATATTGGGGGCGCAAGAGAAGCCGAGACGGTAGGCGGGTAAAAAAGTAATATTAAGTCTTGAAAGTGTCTGCTGACGGATTCATGCAATGCGACGGTGTTATACAGCTGAGGATGAGATTTGCCATTTTGATATCTGGCTTTTTGGAACAGTCACGAAGAAAGAGAGACGGCCTGAAAAGAGAGTACATACAGAGCCTGGAGTGATGTGATGGAGGGGTTGGCTAGGGCAGTTGGCGATCCACAGAGGGTGACATTGGAGTCGACAGCGACCGGCACCAGAGCAGCTTGTATCTCGCTCAATGATTTATTTGACAGCATGAAAAGAATTAAAAAGTGGTGAGGAAAAGGACATCATAATTTACACTTCAATTTCAAAAAATCTAGACGTTATCTCGCCGGCAAAGAAAGGCACCTAATCGACTGCCAGACCCGGATCAATGTACATACATGCAAGCTCGCTGCAGCCACAGCGCTAAAAATGGAGAGAAACAGCTGCAGAGTGTACGCGCTGGATGCTACCATTGGCCACCGCCCAGCTCCACAGCGCTCCCCCGAAGACCACTAACGGCGGGATGTGAGCGGGGACTTTTCACTGCTGTTTTTATGACCTGCAGCAGCTACAGCTAGGCGGCGGGGCCACTGGGCCGGTAGTGCAAGCACCTGGCAGACAGCGCAGAGAGTGGTGTCTCTCGATCTCCCACCCCCATCCCGGTGCCACCAGGCCTGGGCGAACCACAGATGGCCATGTATTAATACCACCCGTACACTCCTTCGTCTTTTCCCCTTCTTTTCCTTTTTTCCCTTCTTCAGCAAGTTTTCCAACTTACAATTCTGGGTTTCTGTTACCCTTTTTTTTCGTGTGTTTGTTTCTGTTTGCCTCCTAGAGCTGGTCTCTAATCTTGTTTATACTTCATTAATTCATCTCTCAAAAACTCCAAAACCAAAACATCACCAATTTGCCCTCAGTTGCCGGTCAGCTTGAGAGATATTTACCATCTGTCTTTTTGTCTTTACACACACGAAATCAATTCAACCTCTAATAACAGAATCTGAAATTCTGCTTGCTCGACGCTTTTTCACCAATTTTCAAACTTACTTACACTGCCTTCGAAGAACTCCCAGTGTTCAGCATCGTCATTACTTTCATTCTTTCTCTTTTTTATTTAATCACTTAATTTCTTTCGCAATTCAAAATGTCCGCCATCCAACTCTCTTTCTCCCTCCGCGTCTCTTCTGGCGTCAAGGCTGTTCACCTTCTCGGCTCTTGGGACGGTTACGTTGGTCAGCTCCCTCTCTCCAAGGACAAGTCTTCCTCCAAGTCTGGTTCTTGGAAGGGAACCTTCCGCTTCCAGCCCACTAGCCTCGAGGCCGGTCAGCGATACTGGTACTACTACATCATCGACGGTTACCACGTCGCCCACAACCCCAGTGTCGATTCCACCACCGAGCCCACCACTGGCCGCAAGCTCAACGTCCTCGACGTCCCCACCTCCGAGAAGAAGTCCTCTTCCAAGAAGTCTTCCTCCTCTTCCAAGGAGCACAAGTCTTCCTCCAAGTCCTCTTCCAAGAAGTCTTCTTCTTCCTCCAAGGAGCACAAGTCTTCCCGCAGCAGCCGTGGATCCCTGACTGTTGACATCCCCAAGGGCCGTCCCCTGTCCATCTCTCAGATCAAGGCCCCCAAGCCCATGTCTCCCCACGCCACCAAGCACATCCTCGACTCTGACTACTGCGGCAACGAGGAGCTCGCTGAACTCACTGCCCGCTTCGGCAGCGCCGGCCTCGACGATGAGGACGTCATCACCAACTTCAGCACTTCTCCCGTCTCCTCCGTCGGTTCTTCATTCTCCTACCGCTCCGACAGCTCTTCCCCCAACTCTTCCATGTCCGGCTACAGCACCCCCGACTCCAGCTGCAGCTCTTGCACCTGCGAGCGCTACGGCATCACCCGCAAGGGCGAGCGCGTCAAGCTCGACTGTGGTGGTTCCCGCTGTGGCGACGACAGCTCCGACTGCTCTAGCATCGCTGACGACAGTGAGGAAGAGGAGGAAGCCTACTACGTCCGTGACAGCTCCCGCCGCAACGGCATCGTTGTTGCTTGAACGACTCATCCAGAACGCACGAAGTAGAGTTTTGTTCCCCCTTCGTCTTCCAGACAGACAACCCATCAGCTGCTCATTCCTTTGCAGCGCCGTCATGTCTGCGAGTACGTTCTATTGTTGATAGAAATTCCGCATATAGAAAAGAAAAACCTCAATGAAGGTTTGAATTCCCCCACGACGAAGCGCCGCGCCAAGCCGGTCTTGGACGCATAGCTTTGTCGTGATGACAACTTGGGTCGATGCTGCGGCCTCTCGCATTGCGAGTTTATTTTTATTTATTTTCTTTGTCCTCATGTCTCGCCATGGCATGCTCAACTACAGACAATCTGGTTTCCACCGGATCCTAGTCTGTTCTCTTGTCAATTTTGGACATGGTCGGTGGATGACTCTACGAAAACACTGGCTAGCCACATTTAAAACCACCAATAGTTATAGAGTAGAAGACGCTTGAATCTACTGTATATGCTATGACTTAACTCTCGTGCTATAAATTCTTGGTGTTGATATATTCTTGCCATGTACCATTGAACTTTTAAAGTGCAAGCGCAACAACACCAGCCGCAGCGAAGACGCCTCCAACAGTAATTACGTTCTTCACACCAGCGCTGTCCTTGGGCTCCTTGGCGCTGGATCCCGTTTTATCTGCACTTGTCGCACTAGTCTGCGAGCCAGTCGCTGCAAGAGTATCAGTGGCTGTAGCCGCCGCACTGGCCGGGACACTGCTGCTCGCGACAGCCTCATCAAGCACAGCCGTCACAGTAGTGTCGACCCAGGGGTAATTCTTGTCAATGGTAGTGAGAATAGTAGATGTAGCGCCGTCGCTGGTGACATTGACGTGAAAGACGGCATTGCGGTAGTGCATGGCGTAGGTTTGGCCGGCTTGCGTGTAAGTAACGTCCATCCAGTTGCCGCCGTATATGACATTAGGTCCATTCTCGAGAGAGTAAATGGGAGGATGATCGGCGACGAGGGCAGCCTTGGTGGGTTGGTCGTGCATGAAGGATACAATTTCCACGCGTGAGTTGTGGCCAGCGGCGGCTACGCTGGCCAAAGTGACGATAATGTGGAAGCGCATAGTGGCTGGGCAATATGGTTTGGTTAAGAAAAGGTGTGATAACGAAAGTTATTGCCAACAGCAGTAGAGAAGAATGAACTGATTCTTTCTTTCAACCATGATCTACGGAGGCTATATATACACTCTCTTGTTGCTGCGCCCACCATCATCTTTCATCCCTGTAGCAAGTCATTCCAGCCTATCTATCAGGACCATATTCTACAGGGTTAGGAGTAATCAAGGCATACTACACAGTTCAAAAGCATCTTTTGTCTACGTTATTGCTTTGGCGTGGAGGAATAGAGCACAAACCCCGGTCTTCAGTAGTGACTATACCACGCACCCCAACCCTGGCTCAACTTGCTGCAATAAGTCCCTGGATCGCGGCAGATATGCAATGAGCTGTGCACGGACTGTTTAAAGTTTTCACAAACGGAAAATTTGTAATGCATAAGTGTGAGATGGTTAGATTAAAGTATGCAGGGCAGAGGCGGCGTCACTGAGCGGCGTAAATGGCAGCTAGCAGGAAATGGTAGTAGCTGGCTACATTAGGCTGAATATTGAGGTTAAGGATATGCTCCAAAAGATGACTGTCGTATTTTCAGTAGTTTCCACAATGTGAAATTACCAACTTTGTGACATCCTGAACGCCAATGCGGCGGACTACACGGCAGCGCGGAGACGGCCGGTCGGGGCCGGGCGAATGAAGAGTCCACCTGTGATGGGCGGGATTGAGACTGAGTTCCATCCAGATCAACGCCGTTCACTTCTTTACATCGCGCAACTAATCCCGTACTGGCAAACCCGGGCTACTATCAAACTGAGTTAGCTTACTTCAGGATGTGCAAATCAGCCCTGCACGACTTCCTCGTCGCCCTCCCCAAAGTAGAGCAGCATCTCCATATCGAAGGCACCCTGGAGCCATCTCTGCTCTTTCAACTCGCCGCCAAAAACAATATTTCTCTACCTGATGATCCAGCCTACGCCTCCGAAGAAGCTCTTCTGGCACGTTATGCCCAGTGGTCATGTCTCGACGACTTCCTGGGCTATTACTACGCGGGAACGGCTGTTCTGACTACCGCCGAGGATTTTGAGACGCTGGCGTGGTCATATCTCACCAAGGCAGCTAGCCAGCGTATTTGTCATGCTGAAATCTTCTTTGATCCTCAGGCTCATACTGTCCGAGGCGTGTCGTATGACACTGTTGTGAGCGGGCTACTTGCCGCAAAACGACGTGCGGATATTGAGCTACCGAACTTGACAGTCGAGTACATCGTCTGTATCTTGCGACATTTGCCTGTCGCCGAATCTCAATCTTTGGTCAATACTGTCATTGGTAAAGGCCATCTCACGGACGGCACTTTGCGTGGCTTGGGAATGGTCTCTAGCGAAAAGGCATTCCCTCCATCTCTATTTGCAGATATCTACTCCAGCGTCGGGGCAGCCATGGACACGAACCAATATCTAACTGCTCATGCGGGGGAAGAAACCGGGCCAGAGGCAATCCATCAAGCGCTGGACTTGTTGAAAGTCAATCGCATTGATCATGGCAGGGCAGCAGGGCAGGATGCAACGCTGATGAAGCTTTTGGCAGAGAAGCAGATCTTATTGACTCTCTGTCCGTGGTCGAATGTGGTACTACGCAATCAGGAAAGTATCGAGGATGCTCCTATCAGAGCATTTCTGAATGCCGGTGTGCGTTTTAGTATCAACACAGATGACCCGGCATATTTTGGGGGCATTTACCTCCAAGAGCTCTACTGTGCTGTTCAAAAGGCCTTCGATCTCAGCGTGTCAGACTGGAAGTGGATTGTTGAAGGATCAATCGACGGCAGTTGGTGCAGTGAGGAACGGAAACAGGTTATGCGCAGCGAGCTGAACGGGGTCTTGACAGAGTTTTCCCATTCATGAATCTTGTTACATTTTAAACTAAAAAACAAAAGCGTGTAGAAACATCAACCGATTTTCTCATGTAACATTGGTACCCGACTACTTTGACCCATTATCCTTTGTTGAGGGGAGACCAGCTGAAGATTGGCATCGACACCGGTATACCGTAATCAATGTTCTCCGCCCTTCCTTCAATCCTCTCCCCGGTGGTTCCAAAGATCAAGTCGTACAATCTAGTTTGTTTCCCCATGTTCACGCTATGTCGACGAGGCAATCGGTGATGCAGGTCATGATCTTCCAACTCCAGCTCTGCGCCAACCATCCTCAGCAGCGAGGAGAACGGTGTAGGAACGCTGATGACAACTCGTACTCCGCTGTGACCCAGGATTTCAGAAAAGACTAGATACGAAAAACAAACATACCACTCATAAAACCCCACAGGTAAACCCATGGCTCGAAGCGTAATGTACGCCAACCCCGGAATGATAACCGTGTCGAAGAACTCCTGTTCTTCATCGGCATATGCCCCGAGCGCGGTGGTGGGATGCTTGACCAGATGATGGGCGCGGTGATACTTCCACAGAGGCAAGATCCCATGCATCGCTCGGTGGTACCAGTAGTAGTAAAAGTCCAAGACGAGACCATGCATTCCGATGATGACAAACATGGAGGGCCACCACTGCCATGAGAGGATTCGATCAAGCGGAGCGACATTTCGATCGTATGCGAGGAAAGCTGCCATGAATATGCGCAAGCCTAGGATCCTGAAAATGGAATTCGTGAGCTTGAATACGCCGGCATCCGGGATACCTGCGCGTGCGGAGTCACCATCGTAGTAGCCGTGAATTTCCCCCATTTCGCGAAACCTGCGGATCTCTTTTGAGATGCTGTTAAACAAGGCGAGGAGGTACGAGATGGCAACCACAGCAGGGTGAAGCGGGATGCCCGTCGTCCAAATCCACACTTGATGTAGTACCATGGGTAAGCCCGCGTAGAATAATATCCATCGCTGCGTTGTCCATTGGCTCAAGTATGGAAGCTTCTTCGTTTTTGGGAATACCGGCGGCTTCGATTCAGGCTTTACGGGCAACAAGTCAAGTTTGTGAATGAGATGGTGGCGCCATGTCCACTGAGAGCTGTCGCTTGTTGGCCAAGTCGATTCAAGGGAGTATTTTGACGACATGGTACCTGAATTGCAATGAGCTGAGGTATTTTGCATTCTCTGTCACAGATTGGCGCACCGAGACCTTTAAGTGAGCGACAAGAATGTCACTGACCGACGAGAATGTCACTGTTTGATTCCAGTGGCGAAGGCGGCGCCCGCCATTTTGCCTATTCAGATGCGTTATTCAGGGTTCATGTGCGTCAACTTGATTCAGGACGGTGAGCAACTAGGGTCTACATTGGTGGATTGCAATTGGATTGCAATTGCCAAGCATCCTACTGGATTGGCTCATGGTCACTCTTTGAAGTCGTATAATGCATGGCATTGGCTCAGGTGTGTGCTGCGCAAGGCGCTGGTATTCCTTCAATGCACTGGTGCCCAGTTTCTAAGGACTCGAGGCTGACAAAGAGTCGTCATCTCTGGCCAGGATGAATTAAATCAAAGCGTTGTCTTCATTTTTCGGATTAATACGTATGTTTCTATATTTCTTTGTGTAGATGCCGTTGTCGGCTCGACTGGTAAGAAATGGGTAACTGTACAGCCTTTTTGCGCCCGCTGACGCAAGCCTTGTCAAAGGCAACGCGCGCACTTTTCGTTAACTTCTCGTTAACTAGTCTCTTTATCGCCCCGCCGGTTCTCTGAGGACTGCACAGTCCCTGCAGCTTGTAGGGCGCAAGCTGGAAGGACAACACGATAGCTTCACCAGTCTTTACCCCGCTGTGGATGCTGGGACTGTACAGTCCTTCACACGTCTGCACCTCGGTCCCAACGTAAGTTGACGTCAAGCTGTAAGACTTAGTCTCAATTGAGCTCCGTGCTTCGATCTGCGAAAACCAATTTTTTCTGAATAAAAACTACTTGAATGGTATTATCTTGACCTTGACTTGAATGTTCTTCGGTCCTCGCACGCAGTACGATACTCTAGACTCTTTCGTGAAATCGCAACGACCAGAACAACTTTCTTCGTTTCTATATCTCCTCAGTAGCCCCCTCAAACAATTCAATATGTCTGTCGCTAGAGATCAGCTGAAGTTTCGAGCTCCTCCGTCGATGGAGTTGAGCGATGGCTCCGTCTCGTCGGGCACAGCACCACCCGAGCAAAGGCTAGATTTTGCCCCATCAACTCGAGCAAAGGAGCGATTCGCAGTCACAGGCAATGCGATCGTTACTGGCGGAGCTGGAGATATTGGGACCGTCGCATGTAGAGCGTTGCTTGAGCATGGTCTCCAAGGGCTGGCAATTTTCGACCTCCATCCGGAGGCCGGCGCATCTGTTGTCGAGGATTTAAAACGCGAATTCCCAGAAGCTCAAATCTCATTCATTCAAGTTGACGTGACCGATTCAAAATCTGTATCAGAGGCAGTCGCAAGGGCAGAGCAAGACATCGGCCGAATCAATATCTGCCTCTGCTTCGCCGGCATCGCATTTGCCGCTCACGCTCTCGACATCACGGAAGACCAATGGAACAAAATGTTCGCTGTCAATAGCACGGGAGCATTTTTGTGCGCTCAAGCTGTAGCGAAGTCTATGAAGGAGAGTGGCAAGGGTGGCAGCATTGTTCTCATGTCCAGCATCTCTGGCCACATCGTGAATTTTCCGCAACCTCAGGTTCATTACAATGCCGCCAAGTGTGCCGTCCTTTCTATCAAAAGCTCGTTGGCGGCAGAATTGGCACGGTATGGAATCAGAGTAAACAGCATCAGCCCTGGATATATGGATACGATTTTGAATGAAGGGGAAGGTCTTGCGGAACACAGGAGGATCTGGGCCGAGAGGAACCCGTATGGGCGCATGGGAAAGCCGGAAGAGTTGACTGGGTCAATTATTCTGCTGGTTAGCCAAGCAGGTAGTTATATCACTGGAGCAGATATTTTAGTTGATGGGGGTATCAGTGTATTTTGAGGATGACAGTTTTACACATATGAATTGATATCCCATTTGACAGGATACTTTAAGAGCAATTCATTTTCGACAATTTTCTTGATACACTTTGGGCTCTACAAGCAAAACCGTATCCCTCTATGACTTTTCAGGACTTCTATTTATCATCTAGTATGAGACGTAGGTGATAGACACCAGCTGTGAAGAATACTCTCCAGCCGACCACGGAGACAGTCACAGTAAATTCAACTCTTTGAAGGAAGCGATTCGGGCTGATCGAGTGACTGAAAGAGGGCTTTATGAGGCTCTGGACGCTTTCAAGACAAATGAGATGCAGGATAGAGCAGAGATGCAGGATAGAGCAGAGATGCAGGATAGAGCCGTCATCGAGGATGCACTGAGACAGCTGTGACGGATTGCCCTTCAGACTTCTAACTACAGGGCAACAAAGCAAAATATGTCCCAAAATCAAGATAAAATGATAGTTACTAGATATCTCGTTGGCTCGCTACCAGTACTCCCGAATGAATCAATCCACCTAACTTCTGCCCGACAACTTACCAGCTGTCCCCTGCAAATTCCCAACCCTAGAGCACGGGCGCATTGAGGTTGTTAATGTACGGGTTGAAAGCCCAGGTCATTTGTGTACTTTCCACTGACGGACGCGGTTGAAAGGATCCATCAAGGATTGTTGCCGGCTCGTTGATTCCCGAGAACACTTGTGGGTTGAATTGGAACGCATTTTGTTGGATAGTTTGCTGCGACAGCATGTCGGTACCGAACACGGCGGTCTGGTCACTGGCTATGCTTTTATTCCCTGTTGCGCCCGTGTCTTGAGTTGGAATAGTAACTGTCTCATCAATCTTGGTCGAGGCGCCAACGGCCTCGTCCTTGACTTTGAGCAGTTGAGCGAGTGCCTCGCCAACAACAGGTGCGCCAGCTTGGGGGGCAGTTGGACCCAGTGTCTGCGCTCTCAAGGTATTGAGCTCTGACTTCAGTCTGTAATTTTCTGCCAGAATATCTTGAACATTCTCTGCCGCGGCAATACACATTTGTCTTCGCTCGCGCATGTGGTCAAGACATCGATTTACTATGATGACTCTGTTGAGGCGAGGTGACGCAACAAAGTCGGGAATAAGATCAGCTATTTCCTACAACCATTCCGAGGTCAGTATCACTTTACAGGCAAAGTATCTTATTTAGTCTTACCAAAAACTTCTCATTCAGAGATTGTCGCCGTTGCTTCTCAATCGCGAGATTGCGGGCATTGACGTGAGCTGGTAACGGCCGAGGGCGACCAACCCTCTTGCCATTCGCGTCTCGCTTGTATTCGCGCTTTGGTTCAGATTCGGCCATTTTTTCTCTCTTGAAACTATTGAGTTTCTTGAATGAACTTGGGGAGATACTTCGTGTTGGTTGGGTGGTTTCCAAACGAGGCTCTGGGAGCGGTGCGGGTGCATCACATGATGTCATCCTTCGCGGAGTCTCGCAAATGCCACTTTAAACTGTGGTAATATGTTCGGTGGTGCTTTCATCTGGCTTGCGTTTTGAGCCTGCTGAGTGGTGAGGAGGAACAGTATTGTAAACAAGGGCTAGTAATATTGAGGCAATGGCAGGGCCAAACCACCAAATCCATTGAGCTGCGCAAGTCTGTATCAGCATCGCTGTAACTTCTCAACCTCTACGTTTTATCATAAAAAAAAAAGTCATACCTGAGAAATCTCGTCTTGCAACAGCATATGCAAAGCACCTTGCAGGATTCATCTGCGCTCCTTGATAACCTGGTACTATGCTGCTGGTAGCAAACGATATGAGACCAAGCGAAGTGCCAACCAATAACGGCCCTAATCGAGGGCCAAAAAAGATGGCTTGTCGAGGGTCGAGGCCTAGTCCGTAAGCCAAGTACAAGAGCGCAAAACATGCTATGACCTCATTCAGAAACACCTGGCCGTGTGTGAGACTATCGGTGTCGAGAAAGCATCCGCCGCCGCGGTACCTTCGAGTGTTAGGGGATAAGACTACGCCAGTATCAAAGTAACGATACTTACTTTGAGGCCCTCTCGAATCCCCATACGCCAATCAAAATGCCACCGGCCAGCGCAGAGCCTATTAATTGTGCTATTAAATACATCACTCCTGAGACAGTGTTAGCGTCGTGATGTAGAGGATGCGACCAAATCCTACCTCTCGCAATTGGGCAGAGGCCAGAGCACATGGCGGAAAACGTAATCATGGGGTTGAGATGTCCTCCCGATGCTGGAGAAGCTGCATAAATGAAAATTGACAGAAGAATAACATTGGCGACTCCAGCTACGGCTCCTGCCTTTGGGGTGTCGTAGGTCGAGAGAGTTGCGCTGATTTGACCCGAGACGTACACAAGGCACATGGTTGCCACCGCCTCGATGAACTGTCATTTCTTAGAAGTGATGCGACTGATGTTGATTGGTATATATCTCTTACTGCTGATTTCCATATTGACAAGGACGTCCACCCGTCTGTGAAGTATTTCTTGTCTCTGTACCAGGGGATAGGGACCCCAACAACAATTGGACGTGTGAGAGGGGCAAAGGAGCCGTCAAATGAAGCGACGCCTAGCTTGTCGGGAATTTCACTGTCCATGGTGTCGTCCTGGTCAAACTCCAAGGCCTCATTGACTTGAGCATCAATTGTAGACAGGAGCCCCGTCACTATTTAAGCTTGCAAACGAAGAACAGTAACTTTGCCAGTGGAGAGGCGTTCCATTACAAATGATCACGTTAGCAGCTACAGCTACCATTTCGGGTTGGTGAGCTGATCGCTTCAGGCCCCAAGCCCGGAGTAAGCATTCGGGGAGCTAGCGGCTGCTCCGGGTAGTGCAGCCAAATCGGGTACTCAGCCAACAGCTCATGAATTTAAAATGAAATATATTCGCGCTGTGATTATATTATTATTTTCCATTCTTTTTTCTTCAAATTTACAGGTCTGCAATTTGTGCTGTTCGTAAACTTAGATATGTTCGTCGCAATGTTACTTCCTCACTGATGGAGTATCAATTCACTGAGCCCGCACTGTTGCGGTAGCCTTTAGTCCACTGCTGTCTGCCACACCGATGACAAAGTTGTCAAACGCCCAATCAACATGCTCAGGGCCTGCGCCGTGGAAGTCGAAGTCGAACTGGTCAACAAGACGAGCCACAGCTACGTATAACTCTAGCCACGCAAGACTAATGAAGACAACATTGTTAACACTGATTTGGTCCAGAGGGGTTTCCATTTTACTTACTGCATGCCGATACAGCTTCTTGTTCCCTTTGAGAACGGGGCAAAAGCTTTCTTCCCAGCCTTGGCTGTCTCTGCGTCCGTCCACCTCTCAGGCATAAATGACTTTGGTTCGGGAAAGTTCTTTTCGTCGGTGTGCATCAGAATTGTCGTCATGCCAACTGGGGTACCAGCGGGTATCTCCCAGCCATCGTAGTAAATTGATCGATCGGGCGCTACTCGGGCAAGACGCGACGCGGTGCCTGGGCTCAATCGCAGGCCCTCTGACAGCACAGCTGTTAGGTATGGCAACTGCTCAAGGGCAACGGCATTGATGTCTACGAGGTTCTTGGCAGTATCATTCTTGAGACTGTCAAGCTCAGCGCGAAGCTTGGTCAAAATATTCGGGTTGTTGTACACGTAGTACACGATAAGCCGGAGGACTGCCGCCGTCGTCTCGAAGGCAGCACCCGTCGTAGCACCAATGTCATCGGCAACGCGCACTGCGGATTTTTCCTTTTCGGAGATATCAGACTGTAGGATTTGGTCTATGATTGTGTTGGCGCATGGCTTCTCCTCCAAGCAGGCACTTGAGCCCGTAGCTTTAGTCGTCTTGATCATATTCAAAATATCCTTGAATTTTACTTAGTTGCGGGTTCTGGGAGGAGCAATTACGGAGCGATAGAAAAAAATGACTTACATTGTTGAACTCGAAGAACGACTTGATGCTGTCGTTGCCCATTTTGCCAAGCAGCGTCGGTGGGATCGCCTTCACCAAGGGGCCAACCCATCGCACATGCTTGGTCACTCGCCAGAGAACTCCCGATTCTTGGAAAATCTCGGAAAGACCTACTTTGAAGTCTTCCGCATCCAGATTACCGTACACTTTGCCAAGGAGAAACTCGGCAGCAGTGTCTCTCGTGTAGGCACTCAGCGCAGCGCCCAGGTTGAAAGAGGTCTGGGCATCACAGAACTTAGCAACCCGTTCGCAAAGCTTGTCGGCAGTCCGAATAACAATTGATTGCTTCTCCATAACCTTGGCTTTGGAGAAAAAGGTGTTCTTCGCACCTCTGCGTACTCGGTGCAAGTCGTGGTCAGAGGTCGCAAAGACGGCGCTGGGAACAGCGAAAGCGTCAAAAGTCCAGTTGTACTTATTCCAGCGGCCTGCGCGATTGTAAAGCTTTTCGTGAAAAGCCGCATCGCTAACATGTAATTCGTAAGGACTGATGCGGACGATTGGGCCTGCGGCAATACTTGTCAATATGTTGACAGCAAGGAAACTAACAACCACAAGGCGCATAGCTCAAATAAACGTACCATATTTCTTATGCATCTCCTTAATTTTAGCTGTGTATTGTCCATTTTGGATCAAGTCATAGTAACCCTCGTAATACCGCGTTACGGCGGCTAAGCGTGGTCCCGGAAATTTTGCAAGCGGATGCAATGTCAGCCTGTACACTGCGAGGCTGACAAGCCAGAGGACGACAATTCCTGCAGCATATGCTAGAGAAACAGCGCTTAACAATTCCATGATTTGGTTCTTTCCAGATTCACGTGCCTTGGGAGGGAAAAGGGTTTCTCACAAGGACACCACAGGATCTATGCCCTTAGGTGTCGACTTGGCTGCACGGAGACATACATTTCCAACTTTATGCCTGGAAATGGGCAATTTGTTCGTTCAGAACAAGGCTGCACGGTTAGGCAACTGGGCTGGATGGGGCAATTGGGTGGCTTGAGTCTAGCCTTTTCAGCGCCAAATGTTAACCCAGGATTGGTCAAGATATGGGAAATTGAGAGAGGCGCATGCATTTCAGTGGGCAGTGATGTCGTTCAATTGGCCGTAAACGGGTAAATCATGCAACTTGCACAACCCTTAGTGCCAGTTAGTTTGGAGCGAAGGATGCAGCTGAGTTGTCTTGCAGGGAAGACCTTTAGTAACTCTCTTTGGATTTAGTATCCCTTTTTGTGTACGAAAGTTTTATTTGGCCATTTTACCATTGCTACCGTCGTCATCTCAGTCATGTCCAGTTGTAATGAGTATACTTGCACCCTAACTGAAAAATGGTAATTCCGAAATTATACGCCATAGTAATGCTTTAGCATCCTTTTAACAAGCTCTGCATTTTTCACCGCATCCTTGCCCGTCCCCCAGTTGTCCAGCAAACCCTGGATAAATGTCTTGTTGCCGAACACGCTGCCGATCGAGTCGAGAGCATCTCCGCTGCCTCCCAGTCCGCCCACGAAGCCGTTGAGAGCAGACGACAACAGAGTCAAAATAGGAATAGGCGCAGTTAAGCGTTTTGGGTTCAGGAGATCCTCAATGTAAGGGATGCGCTTGCCATTGTATTCAACCTGTTTAGTTTGGACGCCAATCTCAATTTGGCCTTTGCCGAGTGCCTTGGACTGGCTAGAGAGAACCTGCCCCAAATTTGAAATGATTGTTCGTAATTCCAATTTGCCTTCAGCATCCAGGGTGGTGTTTCCAGGTGGAAGAAGAACCTTTTTGAGCAAGAGTTCGCCAACGTTGAGATCGCCCAGAAAGACATTGAATGTCAGGTTGCCCAGGTCGAGGGTCAGCCTGCCCCAATTAGGCAGCATAACGCGCCCTTTGAACGTGACTCCCTTTGATGCCGGTGGTAAAGACAGGTCAATTTTCTCAAGTGAGAAACCCTCAAGACCTCGCAGTCCTGGAAGCGTGATGACCTTGTCCAGGTGCGGCTTATATTTCAGCGAGGCCAATTTAAGGCCCGGTCGCCCACGAACCGCGAGCTTGACTTCATCATTGTCAAAAACGTCGTTAAGCCACTTAACAAGCTCGGTTCTGTTTTCGATCTTGTCGACCTGATTTTCAATTTTCATCACAGTGTTTTTGGACACTTGTTGTGGAGGAAATGAAACATGGGTGAAGGGGAAGAAGTTCTTTCCGTCTTTCCTGTAGAGTGCCAGAGTGAGGGCGCCGAGTTTTACTGGCAGCGGCGAATTTAGTTCTGTCTCGAGTGAGAGAGACAGAGCATCTGGTCGAAAGGCTTTGACAGCTCCTTCTTTGATGGGTAGGGCCTGCTTCTTCAGGATATCTTCGACAATGGCCGGAATGATGACTTTGAATCTATCAAGGTGGTCAATAATATGCACTTGGAATATCATGGCAAGCATAGGCATTTACAGCAAGGGTAGAAGGATGGCCAAAAGGATGATGATTGCTATTAGATACCACAGCCAGAACTTTGCACAGTGCTGGCGGGCCCTGACCCTTCTCGGGAGCTTCTTCTCGCGTATCTTGTCATCGGTGGTGTCCTCGGCCGACGGTCGATTGAGGTTAGTCTGCGAGTCTGGGTATAAATTAGCCGTTTGTATTAATAAGATATTACTACTTAACTGACTCGACTTGGAAGCTTCCACAAAGTTCGAATTAGACATGTTGCATCTAAGGCTCCAGACAGAAGACGCAATGGACAATGTACGTAACGAGGCTAGAAAAAGGCAAACCCGTTTCCGGACGAAGCAGGGAGTATATGTTTCGAATTCTTCCTAGCTAAACTAAAATCTGTCCCTGCTTTCACTTTCCAAAAAGCCTGCTCCGCGACACGCAATCCTGTGGGCTGATTGAGAGACATCGTTTCTTGCACTAGCACTAACGAGATTGGCTGTCCACGTTGTTGCGCGGAAGCAGGCAGACCTTCATTCTCAATTACTCTTCTAGGTTTAGTTTGAGCAACAATTGGGCCAATAGTACCAAAATCGGAGCAAAAGAACCCTCAACGCTGGAAGTAGAGCTCGGCTCGGCAGCTACCCCGCGTTTTCGTCGTTCCATTCCTCGCAAACTATGTGAGAAATCGTGGAGCACGAACCGTGGTAAATCTGGGGAAGGCGGGTCTGGAACACACGCCACTTGGCAAATCATAATAATCATATCTTTGCTTAATGGCTGAATTAAATGTTGAACGTTGAATGTGGCTTCTAGATCAGCGGTGGGATCTACGCAATAGAGCCTCGGTAGCCCGGCATCGCCCATATAGGCTGCTCGGCCCGGCTGAGTTCAAAGGTTTTGTGTGAAATCATGCATGACATGCGAAAATAGGATACATCAATGGAGTAAGCGACACAAATAAAGCAGGATTGGCTTCAATGTGGCGGACGGTAGGAGGTGACAGTGCTCTGCTCATTAACATTGTCGGCGATGTTGTTAAACCAGCGAAATCGTCTAGACTGCGAGTCGTACGACTCGCTTCCTAGCATGTAACATCAGCTCACGATGCAAAATCGGTAGCAAAAGGATACGGGTAAGGGAAGTCTCTATTTCTATTTTCATGAAACCCCATTCCAAAAATGCAGCTTGAATGGCGCAGTGTCTTGTCTGCGATGGGTGACCTAGCTTTCAGAAGTTGGCCGCCACCGCTAGAACGTAGCACATAGTCAGACCACTCAACAGATCTGGATCCTCGAATACCCATTGGTTACAGCTGGCGCGTCCTGATATCCAGGCGATATGGGTGTTGAGAGGTGGGGCAGTCCATTCAGCGCAGTGCATTCTCATTGAATGTTGAGGCTCTGCTCAAGGGCAATATCAGCCAAGACACCAATAGTCCAGATGCCACTCTGCACAGTTCAGCTTTCACCGTTCTGTTGAATGCACCAACTTGAGCGAAATCCACTTTGTCAATCCTGCTATCCAGGTTACCCCAGTCATCGGATCTTTGCCTCTCCAGGTTTCTCGGCTGTGTGGTTTATGTCTATTGAGCCGAGCCAGTTGTACACGACCACTGATTGATGTCCTTGAACGCTTGTAGACTTTGAAGTTTCCAGGTCTTCGGCAGTTCGAAATTTTCCTTTCAGCGCACAACCGAAGAAATTAGTCTGTGTGATTGACAGCCGCTGAAAGTCCATCACGCTGCGTTTCCAGCGTCCGCAACACCAACTCGTCCGGCTTCCCATCCTGTGCCGCTTGAATCATGCTGATGTACTTCTCGCGACTAAGTTGTCGATATACAACTGGCAAGAATCCCTGACCAACCGTATCGCCTTGCATGATAAGCCTAGAGCAGCGACCGTTGCCGTCCAGAAAGGGGTGGATGTGAATAAAATAGCACATCGCTTGACAGGCGAAAATGATAGGGTGAAGCTTATATGGATTATTTGTCGCCAGAGAAAGAAACGTCTCATGAGGGCCGGCACTTCGAGATGATATGGGAAGACATGCAAAGGGTTACTCTTGACTCTGATGGGCACGGGCCTGTAATCACCCAGCTCAACTTTCTTCCCCCAGCAATTCTTGTGAAGGTCTTCCGCAATCGTTTCTCTAGTGAGAGGCGAGAATGTGGTTTCTAAGCTCTGCTACTTGGCTGGCATCAGTGTGTTTAGGTAAAAGATCTTCTTTGTTGGGTAGGGTGTGATTTTTCAGCTCAGATAAGAGCATTCCCTGAGTAAGTTTCTCATTCAAGGTCGTTGAGAGAATGTGTTTCTCGATAGTGATGCTATCAGCCAGCTGGAGCTGATTGTTCTCGATGACGACGGACTGGTGAGCGTACTCGGCGACAAGCCTGCGGGCAGCGCCAGCGGGCTTTATGTGTTTTTTCAAGTCATCGATTTCTCTTAAAATCCTTGATGAGGCATCTTGGAGCCTTAAATACCCGTATCGCTCACTGTTGCCGGGCTGGAAGTAGTCTTCCCAGACAGTGCCTGATTCTCCTAGCTAGTTGTACTCTGGCGAGTTTTTCTTGAGGGCCGCGAAGGGGGCGTATATTTCGCGTAGAATTTTATCACGCTGTCTTTCTGTACATTTTGCCTTTACTTTGGGGAGAGCGGCTGATGCGATCTTGGATATGCGATTCATCTTGAACAGTGGGTTTGTAGAAAGAAGTTCGTAGCAAAAGTCAAAATTGTGAATATAATTATATTGTTTGTGTGCGGCAAAAAGTACGAAAATTATTCCCTAAAAGCTTATTTCTCTTATTGGGCGATATGCAAAATTAAACACTATAGATGCGATAAACACAATAGATGTGTCGAATACCATAAAGATGGGCTCAGAGATTTAGCAAATACAGCGCGCTGTACAAAACCATTGCGATTGCGAAAACAGCCACAATTTTAAAAACACACAGCTATATACTCAATCAAAAAAAAAGGCATAGTTTTCGGTGACCTTCTGCCGCCATTGTATTTCATATTACTGGCACCTGAGGCTTGCAGAGGCGTGGACGACAAAGGCTGCCATGATGCCTGTCGCCAACAGATCTTCCCGTTCTCAAAAAGGCATCGCCATCGCAGCAAGTCTTCCATGGCGATGCAGCCTTGAATTTTTATCCTCCTGTCATCCCAACTTCATCGTGGTGAAATCCGGAGATAGACACCAACAATTCCGGGATCTCGTCCGTCATGGATGATCAGCGGCCAACACCATTTCATGTGAAAAACATTTCACTCTGCCATTCCCCTTAACCTTAATCCATTTCAGCCAATTTCAAATATTTATCACATTAAACTTAATATTACAGCATAATGCAAATTTCCAAATATTCATCAGCATTTTCCCACTCCCCAACCCGTTGTGGCAATTCCCTCCAAAAACTGGATCCCCATATGCCATCCCCCATACCATCCTCGGCTCTTAAATTTCCACGACCATTTTCGCCTCCAAACAACCTCACACCACAAACATCCAACCACAACCATGAACCCCCTCCGCCCAATTGCGAGGCGTACTGCCTTCCCCATCCGTCGCACATTCGTCTCCTCGTCTCTGAGATTATCGAATCCTCCTAAACTCAGACCTGAGGCGGATCCGGAGCACGAGTTGCAGGTTGGCGAGTTGCAGGGCGCAAAGTTTCGCATTGAGCCTCTTCGTCGAGTTGGCGAGGATGCAAACACCAAACGCGCACGACTCCTCTGTATGTTGACTCATCAATCCATTTGCCTCAAATAGCTAACAAATCAGACCAATCTCGCAAGCGCGGAACCCTCGAAAGCGACCTCCTCCTCTCCACCTTCGCATCCAAATACCTCCAATCCATGACCGAAGCCCAACTCACACAATACGACCTCTTCCTCGACGAAAACGACTGGGACATATACTACTGGGCCACCCAGCACGAACCCACATCGTCCACCAACCCATCCGTCGCCAGCAGCAAAGCATCCGCTGGCGCCGTGGCCGCCGACTCGGCTGACCTCAACGAGAACGGCATCGTCCCCATGCGCCACCCTCCCCAGGGAGAGTGGGCGCAGACCGTCGGCAACTACAAGCCCGCGTACAGGCCTGTGCCTGAGCGCTGGAGGGGTAGCGAGGTGCTCGAGTTGCTGAGGGAGCATGTGAGGACGAGGAGCGTCGATGGTGAGGAGGGTAAGGGGTTTGCGTTTATGCCTACGTTGGAGGAGTCGACGAAATAAGGCTTGAATGAGTGCGGTTAATAGAAATAAACTAAGAGGGTTTCTCAATGTTCAAATAATATCATGTACTATCAATCTTCAGCCAACATTATTACATGTAATGTCACATGCACTTGAGGATACAGAGCTGCGACCGGGTAGAACCCAGGAACGCCAGGTGCAATCACTGTGGCCAGGAAATCTTCCATGTTCCAAAACAGCCATCACCATCACCGCCGTAGCAAGTTGTCCACGCCGATGTTCTTTTTGCAAGGGTTTAACTTACAGTCATCACAGCTTTCATGGCTGTGAAATCCGGAGATAAACACCAATAATTCCGGCATCTCGTCCGTCTTGCATAATCAAGGCATCTCGCCACCAAAAAATGGCCCTGCGGAGGTGCGGACTTGACTAGACTGGGTTAGTGCGTGAAGGCCCCAACATCATTCTCCATTCATGTTCATGATATAAATACCAATGCAATTCGTAATAAATTTTCATCAGTGGCCCTTAAATTCGAGAAACTCTTCATTACATCCTAGATTCGATAGTCAATCATGTCTCGTTACGCTGAAACGTTTGTCAACCCCCAAGGGCCTGGTGATGCCCGCCCAACCGCTTTACAGATCGTAAAGGATGAGGGTCTTGAGGGCAATATGAAAGACAAGGTACGACTCACCAACCGCTGTATCTTAATGCTTCCATGTCGGCTAACTCTGTAAGGTTTTTGTTATCACCGGCTGCTCATCAGGAATTGGTATCGAAACGGGTCGCGCCGCCGCCGCAACAGGTGCCAAGGTCTTCCTCGGTGTTCGCAACTTGGAAAAGGGCCAGCAAACGTGCGGCGATTATCTCGAACCAGGTCGTGTTGAGCTGTTCCAAATCGATACCAGTTCACAGGAGTCTGTTCGTGCCGCTGCCAACGCTATCCTCGCCAAGACTTCCACCGTCAATGTCCTCATCAACAACGCCGGTGTCATGATGATCCCTACACGCGAAAGCTCGGTAGACAACTTTGAAATGCAGCTAGCGACCAACTACCTCGGCCACTTCCTACTCTTTCATCTGCTCAAAGACGCTCTTCTCAAGGGTTCCACGCCGGAATTCAACTCTCGCCTCGTCAACGTCTCCAGCTCAGGCCACCATAGCTCTGAAATCGTCTTTGACGACCTCAACTTGGAGAAGGGAGGCGCCTACACAGGCGCCGTAGCCTATGGCCAAAGTAAGCTTGCCAACATATACCACTCCAACTATGTTGATCGGACGTTTGGTCTCCAGGGAATCCACGCCACGAGTTTGATGCCTGGTGGTATCCTCACGAATCTGCAGCAGCACTTCTCGCAGGAGGTTAAGGATGGGTGGGCTGCAGACAAGAATATTTCAAACTTTATGAAGTCTGTTGAGCAAGGCGCTGCCACAACACTTTATGCAGCCGTGAGCAAGGATTGGGAGGGCAAGGGAGGCAAATACCTTGAGGACTGCGCTGAGTCCAAGTCAGAACCTCTTGTTCCTTGGACCAAAGGCTACAAGCCATACATCTACGACGCCGAGAAGGAAGATAGACTATGGGAAGCCACTGTCAAATTACTCAAGCTTTAGAACCAATATCAAAATAAAGTAAAGTAATAATGTTCAACTCACCACCAATCAGTACTCCGCCTCTCCTCTGTCAGACCAGTGCCTGAAAATTAAATACCCGACGCCTAAAACCCCACCAACCCCCTCACCCCTTCCCCGCTGTGGAACACCTCCAGCGGATAGTCTAGTGTCTAGTCAACCTCTAGCTCCAACTAAGCTCCAAACCTCCAACTACACCCTTCATTTTTGTTCACCCTCCATCATTTCTTTCTTCTCTTTATACTCTCTTCATTGCAACGCCCAAAATGTCAAACATCATTCTCCCAATCATCGACTCGCACATCCACCTCTACCCCTCCTCAGAAATCTCCAACCTCGCCTGGTGCTCCCCTTCCAACCCTCTTCACTCTCAGCACTCCGTCGCCGAATACAAAGAAGCTACCAAAACATCTCCCTCTCTCCTTGGCTTCGTTTTTGTCGAGACAGATCGCAAGCATGATTTGAATGCTCCCGATGGATGGGACGGCCCCCTGAAAGAAGTTGCGTTTTTGCGTCGAGTTGCTCTGGGACAGCCAAAGCCAGATGAGGGCCACACTGCCGAAGACGCAAAGCTCTGCTTGGGTATCATTCCTTGGGCTCCTATCCCTAGCGGACCGGAGCTACTCCAAAAGTACCTCGACAAGGCAAAGGAAGAAGCCGGCGAGGCCTGGTCCAAAGTCAAGGGATTCAGATACTTGTTGCAAGACAAGCCTGCTGGCACGGGGACTACACCAGAGTTCATCGACAGTCTGAAGTTGCTGGGCAAGCAGGGTTACGTTTTCGAAGTTGGCGTTGACCACCACCGCCAAGGCCGGAAGCAACTCGACGAGCTGTTAGAAATGATCTCCAAAGCCCACGAAGGTGTCCCAGAATCAGACCAAGTCACATTCATCATCAGTGAGTTTCTTCAGCTTCTTAATCTGTACAGACAGCTAACCTCTCAGACCACCTCTGCAAGCCAGACATGACCATCTACAACCTCCAAACAGACTCCTCCTTCCTTGCCTGGCGCACCGCTATCTACGCCCTCGGCAAATCCAACCGCACATACATGAAGCTCTCGGGTGGCTTCTCCGAAATGCCCGACTCTCTCCGCGAAAGCACAGACTCCTCTCAGATATTCCAGTCCATATTCGGCTGGCTTGGAGTCGTGCTCGCCACATTTGGCCCCAACAGAATCATGTTTGGCAGTGATTGGCCAGTATGTACCGTGGGAGTCGAGGACGCATGGCCACGCTGGAAGGAAATTGTTGAAAAGATGTGCTGGATGGCATCTTTGGAGGATGAAGACAGAGCCATGATTTTTGGAGGCACGGCCAAGAAAGCATACAATTTGTAAGCATTTCATCGCATTTTTTGGGACTGGACTCATCTTTCGCACAAGCATGTAAAATCATGTAAAGAGAGCACACAATTCGTAATTCTATTCATAATACAAGACGTGACAAACTTGACGGGATCCAACCTTGCGCCTTTAAAAAACAAGAGGACAAAATTGCCTCTTCAAGATAGGAGCACCACAATCATAACAACATTACACTTCATAACCATTAAACACAGCCATCGCCTGTGGAAAGCTATTCCTGTCCTCGTCCACGATGGCTTCCCATTCTCTCGATATTGCTCATGATCGAGTTTCTCTGTCCACCTCCAGGTCGTGGAAGAACAGGTGCGGAAATGCGAGAACCAGGCTGTCTCAAGGCCGATCCGGGAGCACGTAATCCGGAAGCCCGTCCAGCGCTGCGGTTATAACTGTAGCTATCGACAGACCTTCTAGGTGTCTTTGCTGGAGTCTTGGCTGGGGTCTTGGTCGGCGCGGGCTCACGACCAAGATCGCGGGCTGGAGTAGGTGCACTTCGCTGAGACGGGGCAACAAAGCTTTGCATGCTCATCATCTCTTCAGCAAGCTGTACCAGCTCGCCCTTTTCAACGCGTTCCTTCTCAAGGTTAATGCGAAGCTCATCGCTGTCTTTCTGCACCGAAGTGACAACAGCTTCAAGACGCTGAACGGTTGCGGTGAGTTCCTTGATAGTAGCACTATCGCGGACTGCCTGTTGCTTGCGAGCTTCAACATCGCCGATGTCAGCCTTATGGGAGCTAGCTTCTGAGCGTCGTCCATTTTGGAATTCCTTGTTCTCCTGCTGAAGTTGTTCAATGCGAGCCTCCAGATCGCGCACCTTCTTTTCCCACCGTGATTCGTAAGACTTCTTGAGCGCCGCGACTTTAGTTTCGTGCTTTCCCTTGTACAGTGTGTGAAGCTCTCTCGCAACGCGCTCAACTGCCAATTCAACGTCTTTGTTTGATGCAGAGCTCTTGTTGCCGTCGGGGGAGGCACCACCACATTCCTTGCCAGCTCTCATGCCAGCGATCTTGCTCTCTGCCTCTTGGTGCATCATCTCCGCTGCTTCACGTCTCTTTTCACTCTCGTCCAGCTTTTGTTCTAGCTCTTCCCGATCCGACCGGCTAGTGGCGATTTCGTCTTTGACCTGGCGCAAGACATTCTCCATTTCGCGCCCTCTGTTCTCCCAGTCATCTTTCTCAGCTTTAAGCTGTTCTTTCAGAGCACTCTCCTCTCGCAGTTGCTCCATGGATTCGCCAACTCGCTTCTCAGCATCTCCTACCGCCGATTTGAGGGACTGCACTTCGGCCTCTTTGCCACTTAGTGAAGCTTTGAGGGAGCTAATCTCAGACAAAAAGCCTGACTTGAGCGACTCAAGTTCTCGCGGCGTGATCGTTGGTACGCTTCTCGGTGTGGGCATAGGAGGGATATCGAAATCGATCAAGTTGGTATGCGTGCGGTTTGGCGTTCCCTCTAACTTTGGCGTAGTACGGGATGGCGATAGGCTTCCCTTCTTGTCGGGTGATCGCTGAGGAAACCTGGATGACTCCATGAAGTCCATCAACAAGTTCGCTGTGTGGTTCGATCCGTCTTCCCTGGTCGGAGGTCGCGAGCCTCTCACAGGTGATGGATCGGGTCTGCCTCGTGGAGTGGCGCCTCCCAAAGCCGAGAGTTTTGTTGGGCTTTGACCCAATCGAGAGTACATTGTCATGCCGGGCACAGCTGAAAATGCACTGAAAGTACTGATCATGGTATCATCAGGCCCGGCGGCCTCGTCACCATCACTCTCCTTCGCTTCGCCACCTAAGTTTCCTTCATGCTGTTCAACTTCGTCCTCAAAGATATCAATAGCGTGTTTCAGCCCTTCGTTATCCTGAACCATCTCCTCCAGACTGATATTTCGCACCTCCTCTTCGTAAGATCCGCTAGCCTTAACAGGGAATCGCTTTTCGGGAGAAAGTCTGCGAGCACATCGCAGAGGAGGAGGACCCATGCTTCCTTCTGACAGGTTGTCTGGGCTACTCCTCTTTCTGTTCAAGATTTTCAGCGGAGAGAGCTCGGCGCCGGAAATAACTCTACTCTTTCGGCGTTCGTGCTTCGACGGAGAAAGGTTCTCTTGATTCGCTAGACTCGCGCTGGATTCGCTAACATTGGAAATCAACGGCGATGAAGTGACGTCCTCGGAGGCATTTGACGCGGCTCCATAGGATACTGTTCTTGACATCGCCTTGACTTCGTATTGATCGTATCGTTTGGCCATGGAGGGTGTCGGGCAGTTCAGGACCGTTTCGCCTGCGGGCGCGAGAGGAAACGACGACATTGTGTTTGAAGGCAGTTGCGAGTCTGGATGTCTGGACCCAAGCAAGCCGCGTGGAGAAATTGAATGCAATGCTAAAGTGCAGCCGCAAAACTGAATGCGAAAAAGGACGAGAAAAAGCAAATGCTAGTTTAATTTTTATGTCGTCAGTTAATTCATTATCCAGTCAAAAGTATTTTGTTGATGTTGAAGCGTGTGGATGGCTGCTGATGGGGGCCGTTATTTTGGTGCTAAAATGTTGGCCCGGCAACGCGCTGATGCCTCGTCAATGCTTCACGTGGTGAATTGAACAATAATAATCCATCGGGCAGCAAATATGCAAGGGATTGGGCCATGAATTTCTGATAGGTCGGTTTATTTGGAGTTCCGAGAATGCACCTCAGTTGCACTTAAGCGAGGCCGGCATCCTGTAGGAAGCTTGGAGCTGCACTGACGCCCAATCCTACCAATTTCACAATAGGGCTCCCTGTTGAAGCTGCCCAGCATCGGCCAGGATGATACTGAAACTCCCCTCTGTTGATGAATTGCTTCAGCTGAGATGCAATCCTCTTTCAGCAAGTAGATGTCGTGCTACCACACCCAGTCAATGCCCGCTGTCGGCTACCACATTGTTCCATTGTCGTGTACTCAGGCGTGAGCCACTCAGCAGCTGAAAGCTGCTCTTCCTCAACCAAATCATGAGATTTGGCGAGTCCTACCCAGCAACTACTGGTTTCAATGACGGCGCAAGGTAGTTTGAGGCTTGACGCCGTCATTATCAGCCGCTTCGTAGCTTCTGGACACCGTCCTCGCTGGCAGCTAGGATGCCTGGAAGCACGGTAACAGCTATACACATCCAAGTTAACAGCAACGCAAGCACAAGTCACGATGCTGGCACAGATGTTGACTCTAAATCTGGAACATTTTATTGTCATATCATTATTCGTGACTAATAACGCAACATGTCCGGTAAAAACACCATTGTCTTCGATGTCAGTCGAACACAAGGGAATTAGAAGAAGAAAAAGCACAAAACAAGGTCATAAAGTCATCATCAGGATTTCCTGTCCCAATGGTTCTCTCTTCCATCCAGGTACCAACCCCTCCGCTCGCTCCATCCATCCAAAAGTGCGGCAGAAATCACAAAGTAAAATGAAACTCGCTCTCATCTGTCGTCATCGTGGTGGTTGGCCGTTGAAATCATTGTTGTAAGAATTTTTTGATGTGTGCCTGAGAATCGTAACAGGCATAAAATGCAATCCCATCCATAGCTCTCGTCCTCTTGTAGTTTGTCCCAGGAAAATAAAATAAACAGATGCCAAGAGAGAATAAACACGTGTCTCTCTGAAAGGTCAAGAAGAAAATGAAGAAAGAAAAGAAAGAAAATGGGGGGGAAAGATCAAACAAGGAAAAAATTGTCGCTTTGGTGTAGCTCCCGACATCAAACGTCTCCCATGCAAAGCGTGAATTCATCAAAGCATGTACATGTCTCTCATTATAGAGTGTCGTTCTTTTTGATAGATGGCATAGGAAAGTCGTATATCGTCGTGCATATTCGTTTCGTTACAAACACAAAGGTCATGTCGAGGGGTGTCGTTCACCAAATTACACGACAAGCAGAAGAAAGAAAATAACAAGGTGAGATGGCCTCCCCTAATCAGTAAACTAGTTTCCGCGAGGCACACCGACTGTTGAGGCAGGTCTGCTCATGGCATCATAAGCGGGAGCAGAGACGGACGACTCCATCATAGTTCGGCGGCGCTTGAGGTCCATAGTTTGGTCAACTTGTGCGTCGTCGTCGCGGCCACGCTTCAGATTGCTGGCGGATCCATTTACCATGGGTTGCTGCGAAGCGTAGCCATTTTGCATGGTGTTGTTCATGTCTGGTGCCGGAGCATAGACATCATTGGACGGGGTCCCATTGCTAGACCCGCGCTCATTGCTCATGACATTGTACAGGTTGCTAGATTGTTGTACACGGGGAGGGGTGTTGTATCCATTAGCCTGGTAGTATCCTTGAGGGGCAGCGGCAGTACGAGGTGTAGCCCGACCAGAAGCAGGAGGGTGGTTGGGAGAACTAGTCATCTCAGGCGACAGGTTCGCATCGTTCGTCAAGGCACTAACTCCAGGTGCAGTGTAGTTGTACGAGTTGCGGTACGAGTTGTTGTTGTGAGTGTACTCAGGATCTTGCTCGCCTTCTTCTTCACCGTGGGGCTGACCGGAGACATCTTGAGACATGACACCGTTGGTTTTGGCATCTGGTTCACCAGGTTGGTTTGCAGAACGAGCCGCAGGAGGGGCCATCTCGCTCTTGGCGTAAGATCCAGCCTGGCCGTATAGACGATCTTGGCTGTCGTTGGCGCCATTCTGGTATGGCGATGGTTGTGACGACGCGGCGTTGTACATGGGGCGTTGCGCATCGTAGTTTTGGCCGTTCGGGGCGTACGCAGGCATGCTCTGTACAGA
The DNA here is from genome assembly GCA_022702485.1 of Simplicillium sp. C3G150-2. NCBI lineage: Eukaryota > Fungi > Ascomycota > Sordariomycetes > Hypocreales > Cordycipitaceae > Simplicillium > Simplicillium sp. C3G150-2. The sequence goes on along the minus strand of JAJIYY010000007.1, from coordinate 1,777,407 downwards.
GCCGCTCGGGGGGGTGGTAGCTGGAGTGGCAGGCATTGAGCGAGTGTTGCTAAGGCTAGCATCAATTGGTATTGGGTTATTACCTTGTTGTCCGTTCATGCCCTGGCCCTGCCAGTTGAAGTTTTCGGATCCTCCCATTCCGCCAATAACGCCCGTGGCGCTTGCCGGTGGTGTGGGGAAGGTGTGAGCTCGCTCAAGTCCAGGACGGCTCATAGGGCTCTGCGAAGCCAGCGTGCCCTGAGGTCCGGGAAGTTGGGCCATGGCGTGAGATGGCTGAGGTTGCTGTTGCTGAATTGAAGGAAGGCCATGTGTAGAAGGATTGCGAATCTGGCCCTGTTCTTGCTTACGACGATCGGACGCAGCCATCATCTGGTTGGTGCGGCTAGCATTACCAGGCTGATAAAGCATAGCGCCGATGTTGTGAACAAAGAGAGGGTACAAGAGTTCGGTGATCTTCTCCTTGTTGGCAAACTCCAAGGCGCGTTCATAGGGGATCCTGTAACGATATGTCTTAGTTTACGCTTCAACGTGTCTCAACAAGCGATTCATTAACATACCAGACGCCCTTCAAGTGCATGGGTCCAATCTTCACCACGTGGCGAATCTTTTCACTCTTCAAGATACCATCACGGCGTCCACGGGTCATACCAGCAACGTTTAGAAGCTTGGTTCCGTTAATCATGTGGTTATCTATGCGGGTCGGTTAGTCAAACACCTAGAATGAAGGGGGGGTGGGGGTGGGCAAACCTTCACGGCGCGCAACACAGATGCCTCGAGCCTCGACTTGAAAGCACAAACTGCCTTCATCTTCCCACAGAGTAGCGGTAACACGGGGCTTCATACCCGGAGGGGGTTGCTGGCCAGTTGCATCAAATCCCATGAATTGTTGCTGCTGTTGCAGACCACCTTGACTTGAGACGCTTGGCAGAGGGAGAGGGTTCGGAGGAGCGCCCATGCCGTTGGCAACGGGGTGCTGGGCAGCTCCAGGGGAGGTCATGCCATTAGCATATCCGTACGGGTACGACGCGGCTGGCTGGCTAGAGTATTGAGCAGGAGCGGAGTGCATCATGGAGTGATGAGGATACTGCGCAATGCCACCAGATGTGACCGTTTGAGGCGGTTGCTGCTGACCAGCCGACATCTGATGAGGGTAGTACATTCCTGGTCCTTGATTCATGGCGTCGTAGCTGACGATAGATGTGGCAGGCCCAGTGATGGCGTTGGTAGGTAATGAAGGAGATGGGGTTTTTGGTCCGTTTGACGATGCGACAGTCGTGAATGACGACTGTGACCCGTTATAGGAACCGGTAGAGGAGACAACGGAGCCGAGTCGCGGGGAGGAGGCGCCGGAGGAGTAGGCGTGACTCGGTTGGGGGTGTGTTAAAGATGGTAATCGTTCGTAGCTCATAAACGACTCTGTATGATCAGAAAGCCCCGAAACGAGTCAGGACTGACCGGGCTTGTTTTCTTTTCGCGATATTGCAGGAGACGAGACGATCTCCAAAAGCCGAGGCGCTGTCGGGGACTGGCTGTCAAAGGACAAAGTCGTAGGTCGTAAGAACGAAAAGGAGTCAAAACGCTGGCTGGCTGAAGATCGCAAAAGCAAACGACGAGCAAGTTGAGCAAGAGAAACACCGCAAAGAGGCTTCTTTGAGCTTGGTGGATAATCAACAAGGAATAAAGGTCGTGTTAATCGTGACAGTTCATGAAGAGATGATCGTGTCGATCGTAAAACATGCGACAGGCGAGGGCAGAAAGTTCAATGTGAACGCTTCTATGACCCAAATAAGAACAATTTGGTGGATTTGGCAGAATCGGAGAGTATCCAATTCAATCCAAAACGCAACCGAGAATTTCAGCTCGGGACTTCAAAGGTTACAAGGAGCTGACGGCGAGCGGTTGTGGTCGACACCAGTATGTGGAGAGGAGGGGAAAGCTGATGGCGGTTCCCAAAAAAAAAAGGACGAGGTTGCAAACGGAGCAACTTCAGATGTTTGGCGCAACTTGCTGGAGGTATGCAAAAGATGCGAGTCCACTACTGTAAGTATGAAAGGTAAAAGATTAGCCTCGCCGGATACCTAAAAGGAAGAGGTGCTTGTAGTGCGAAGTAGGAGGAAAGTCTTGCGAGTAAACGTGGGAGAGGATTGGGTTGCATGAAGATGAAGAGTTGGAAGAGCAAAAGCGCAACAAGTAACAGCGGCGCCCAAATAGTAGTAGTAGCCGACTTGATGGGAGTACAGAGGGGGCTAGGTAAAGCTCTATGTCTCTAGAACATGCAGACCAGTCGAAGAGGCCGGACAAGACCAATGTTTGAGACTGCGCAAGGCTGGACGGCAATGGTGGACAAGACGGGAAGGGAACGGTCCAATCGAAGGGAAGGGAAGTTGGAAGTCTTACCAAACACTTTCTTTCTCTGCCTATCTCTCTCTGCCTTGACGGGTTGGAGTCTCGGAATCGGGAGTAGGAGGTGGGAATTTGGGTAAAACAAAGTCCCAGAGGGTAGATGGGAAGAATGGAGGAGGTCGGAAGAGAAAGGAAAAAGACGATCTACCAAAACGGGGAAGTTGGAAGAAAGGGTTAAAGAAAAGAAGGAAAGGGTTTAGAGAGGGTCAAGGGAATAAAAGAAAAAGAAGATGGCACTGAAGAGGAGGAGGAAGGAAGAGGTTAAGACCCAGTCTCTGGGGATGGGTTTTGTTTTTGGGGGTTTGGTTGGTTGGATTTTGGTTTGGATGGAGTGTGGTGGTGAGAGGCAGGCCCCCATTGGCAATGGGCGGGGGGTGGGACACACAAACCAGGGCCTATTGGGGGGGCGTCTTGTTCTTTTTTTTCCCTCTCTTTTGCTCGCACGCTCTCGGCTTGCTCGCAGGGGGCTAGGGACTTCGTTAGTGCACTTATCCTCTTTTCCCTCTGTGTGGCCCTTGTCGCAAGACCCCGTAGCGCCTTGAGCAAGGTTCCCATCCCCCTGTCCAAGGTCGAAAGCCCAGATTTGGAAAGGTGGTGGCCACGATGGCCGGGTGTGGGGTTCAGGCCTGTCGCTCTCTGCTTTTTGCTTCGCTTTAGTTGATGGCGAGCGAGTGTGTGTCGCCTTTTAGTGGTGCTGGAGTGGGTTCCCAGTGACAAGAAGAGGGATCAGTGGCCGTGTCGTCAGAACAGCGGGACACACGCCCCCTCCCCTTCCCCTCCCATCCCCTCCGAACCTGGCTGATTCTAGCACCCGATTTTAGCGGGTTTCGTCGAGAGCGCCAGCGAGAGAAGAGAGGTTGGGCGACATGGTTTAGCGGGAAGCGTTAGTTTTTTTTTTTACTTTCCCTGGTCTGCTTACTGAGGCCGCGGCCACACACACACACACACACACACCACATGCTCACTCTGGACAAGGGACCCGGACAACGGTAGACGTCGTCCTTGTGCAGGAACTCGACAGAATGCACATCATTTGTGGTGTGACTGGTAACATTTTTGCCTTGTGCCAATGCAGGCCAAAAATAAACTTATATACATCAGATCAACTACTCGACAAGTTTGCATTTCCGTCCGGCGCAGTCGTTGTGATATGTTGTTCAAGTGCATAACGGCTTTTTGATGGTCCAGCGACAAGGAACAATAGACTTGCGCAAAGTCTCTCGCTCAACGAGAAAAGCAAATGGATGTGCGACGTACCATTCCCTCCAACTGTGCTCCGTAGGCTAGTCACAAAGTGCCCTTATCCTAACTGACCTCGCTCAGTGTGGCCTTTTTTTTTTTTCCTGCTGAGAGCTGAGGAGGTCCTGGCTGCCAGACCAGAGGCTGGGGGCCAAAGCTGGTCCGCGTAACACTGAGAGGGCCGTGGATGTAACAGGGTTGAGACTTGGATCGTAAAATCGGGCCTGACGCACTCGTCTGTTTGCTTGACCTGGTGGCTGTGGGATTTGTTGATCGCTGGGGACCCTTCTCTCTCTGCAGATGTGTGATGAATTGTGCATGGTTTTTTGCAGCATGCGTGCCTTGTCCCTCCTGTTTTTGAGCTGCGCATTGTCGATGTGCGTAGATCTCCCCATGTCCTCTGGCAAGCCTACGGTGGGTGCTCTGTTGACCATCCACATTAACAGTCTGGTTTGCTTCACAATTGGCACTTATGGAAAAACCTGTAGATACTGGTAGACACATGCTTCCTCTACCCCCGTATCTCTCGCAGCCACCCAATTAACCATCCTTTCTCCATTTGTTTGTTGGCCCGCAGCCGATCCAGGCGAGAGACAGGTAAAAGGAAACAGACCAGGAAGCTCAAGCTCCACACAAGCTGGCTGGAGACGACGACGGTGCATCCTACAGTAGTAGCTAGTCGGTGGAGCCCATTGACAACGCTTGATTCGAGGTGGGATGCCACAGGGAAAGCTAAGCAGAGGACAGCCAGTGAGCATGCGCCTGAGAGACAGTTGAGTGAGATTTGCTTGGAAAGCGACCAGAGAGAGGGGCTTGGGCAAGGGTGTAAGCATTAACGGGCAGAGCCAGAGCAAAGTGAGGCAGGTTGAAGGATTGCCAGGAAGTAAGGCAGGGAATCCAAAGTTCCTCATCGGTTTCCCTGTTGGTAATTCTGGTTGATAATTATTATCTCGCAATACGCTTTTCAGCATGTCTTACTGTTTAGCGCCAATGTGATGTGCACGCAGGGGGTTTTCTGAGCCTCCTATTCGCTTATACTCAACAATTGGGAGACGAGAAAAAGAAAGTCAGTGCCGTCGGGCGGTTGAGGTTCAGAAAACTTGCTACTATTAGGGGCCATTTGAGAGCGCAGCTAGTGGCTGGAGTCTACCTAGTGTCAAAGGAAGTGGACAGTCAGCGCAGTAGCGCACTTGGTGACACGAGCCCCGGGGAGATCGATACTCCAACCTCTTGTCCCTTTGCTAGCCCTTGGGCTCTCTGGTGGTGCTGGCGGCCGTGCACTTTGGGGCCTCAGCCTATCTGGAGGCGATGGGCATCAGCGCATCCTCTGCCTCCTTTTTGGCCCCCGGCTGTGCTTCCTTTTCCCTGATGGCAAGACGACGGGAAATTCCAACTTTTTGCTTTTCTGCTTCTGTTCTGTTTTGTTTCAACACTGCATTACTTTTAATCTGGTAGTTCATCAGGTGGGACCGTTTTCATTGTTCCTGGCTCCCGATGGTTTAGCTCCAGGCACAGAAAGTCAAATCTCGGACGGAGGCCTAAACATCCGCTCGCTATGGTCGCTTAGACGCTTTGTCAGGGTTTCTGGATTCCAAGGGTCTTCCTTTCTTTTGATATCAGAGTATCCATGTTTCCTGAGTTCTAGAATTCAAGGTTACACTAAGTGAATAAAATCGCTCACATCAGAAATTCATTTTGTAGCCGGAAGTAAATTAATAATGAATAATGAATAATAAACATACTGAAAGGCCGAAAACGACTTTAGTTGGTTGGAAGTTGGGCTGCTATCACTGACAACAGCCAGTGGTCTTGTCTTGTCTTTTCTTGTGTAACCCAGAGGCCTGGACAGCGCAAGCACAAGCACGCAAAGTCGTCACCGACCCCGTTGCTTGTGCTGTGTCCTGTGTCGTTTTTGTCTCAGCCCATTGACGGCCAGGCCAAGGATGACTGTACCGTTGTAGTCAAGTCCAGAGCTGCGCTAAAATTGTTTCTCTCTTTTACGTATTGCGCCTCATTTTGTCTCTCCTTTCTCGGGGGCTGGCGGAAATAAGGTTTGGTACATAGCATCGCATCATGGACGGCCCAAAAGAGGTGTTGCATTTCCTGGCCCGTCTCGCCTTGGCAGCATTCTTACTGGTGAACTAACTTGGTGCTGGGAGCGAGTGCGGAACGCTCGGCTACACATGTAACTTATCTGAACATGCCCTGTATACTGTACATCGGAAGAGTAACCTGCCTTGGTCCTCTTTTTTTAGGCCCCAGTTGAGGCACGGGTAAGATACCTGTCGATGCAATCAATGCGTCTGCCAGATCCACGGACCATGTGTTGACCATGTAAGGGCTAATGTCAGAGGAAAACAGGACGAAGTCAAAACCTGGTCAACCAAGTGTTCCGATGCAAGGCACTGATTACGCGAGGTCTTGTCACAGATGTATTCGCACATTTCGATATAGCTTTCGTGCTTATCCTGAGGGTTCGTAAATCGGAAGGGAAAAGCTGGTGGCTAGCAGAATGCTACCTAGGCAGGTAGTCTGCCAGGGATTCGTTGGAAGATAGTGAGGGATCAAAGTAGCGTCCGGGAGCTCCAAACGGCGCACTCTCGTTTTCGATTTGACAAGATGGAGGGGGTGTGCCAATACGAAGGCATTCTAGCTGATGCTATATTGAAATATTTGATAATGTCCATCCAGCATTGTACTACTCTGGCTCTGTCCGCTAATCACCGGTGACTGCTAGTACGGGGCACTAGGTAATAGTAATGACTACACCACTAAAAAGCATCAGCACCACTCGACTATTATGCTCGCAAAAGAGTTTGGATGTGTGTGTGAAAAGTGGATTGAAGGAGGGTCTCTCCCGTATGTGCTGCCAGATTCCGAGCGGCGTCAACGGTGGGCGTGGGTGTGGATGAATGGATGGACGGAGGGACGGAGGGGATGTGGATGGATGCAGTGGGCGTGGGCGTGGTGAAAGCATGGTGGTGTGGATTCCGTCCAGCTCGTGGCTGGCTGCGTCCTTTCGATCACAAACCCATCACACACACGCAGCAGGCTACGGCGCGTATAGCCATCCGTACGAAATCTGATTCACCCCTTTGGGGGGGCTTGCATGCAGCCCTCTTGCTCTGGTCCTGCCTTTTCACTGTTTTTCCTGTTGATTGCCTGGGCAAGCACCCCAACCACAATGCTCGACTTCGGCCCCCAAAATGCATCTGCCAATCTGTCCGAGCATGAGGTGCAGAAACGCAAACATGTATTGCATTGCAGCACGCACTGCACGCTACCTGCCCATGTCAGACTATTTTTACCCTTCGCTGTCTCGTGAGTTCTTTTTTATCCTCGACAACGGCACGGCACGGTGGATTGGGTGGGCGGTCCAAAACTCTGTTTGACTCTAGCTGTCCTTACCCGCTACCTGACTCTACGTATTTTTCCTTCTTCGCACGTTCGCCTCAAACGACACCCTCCACCACACGGAGGGCTTCACCCTTGTACTTTTTTGCCTTTTTCTCCGTTGTTCGGGGGGCGCTTCTTGTTTCAGGCGAGTCCAGAGGCTTGCCATTCCAGTTTTAGCGCACCAGTTGGTCAGCAAAATCCTTGCAAAACACCCCATCCTCCACTCCATCCCACTAATAAACATTGACACGCTGCAAACGACCACCTAACCAAACGCTGGCTTGACTTGTTGAGCGGGCTGGGCTGGGCTGGGATGGGGCTAGCTGTTAGTGCTGGTGGGAAAGGGTGCCTTGATTGTACTGTCCAGGGTGTGTGTGGGTGTGGTGTGTGCGCTGTGTCGAGTCGGCCATCGAGCGAATTGCGCACTTTCCATCACATGTGCCGACCTTTTGTTTTTTTTTGGTTTCTGGTCCTTACCACGACTGTTCTCTGTGGACAACGCCTTCGTACTTGCTGCGAAATCCATGCCATGCTAACTATGGATACAGAGATGGCTGGATATCAAATCCACTCGCCCACCTATTCGCCCCAAATAGCTGTCTTGTTATTGCAGAGTCCGGCCGAATGCCTTGTCCCACGCCACCAACCCTACCTAGCCTGTCTTGGTGCAATCTGCGAGAGCTGCTGTCACGCTATCAAGTCAGGCTCTGTAAGCCACTACTTTGCGTATCCTAGCTTACAGTTCCTGTTACTTTTTGGTGCTGTGGGCAGTACGCCGAAAGGATTCAGGCGATAGTAATGCGCCCTGTGACATCATTTTGTTGACGCTAATCATAATACATTGTGCCAGAAAACGGATTGCGTCGTTTTATTTCTGCTGCTCATCCATCTAAGTTTGCGACGTTGTCTCGGTTCAAACGAGTAGTCTGGGCTTCTCGAACCCGATGCGAAGAGCGTCGATCAAACAAGACCATCCGGTCGTGGAAATAGCGCTGCTCTGGCCAGTACCCAGCAGATGAGAGAAGAGAAGCACAGGCAGGGAACTTTTGTTGATCCACTCGCGGCCAGGCGAGTTCGATACTATCCACGCGAAGTAATTCCAATATACTTGTACATGTACAGCCCGGATCCGATGAGCCTGCAGCACAACCTAGTCAATGGCCATGCCATCAAACTTAGCTCCTTCAGCCATCACAGACCAAGAGAAGCGACGGGATTATGTTTCTTGTTTAGTCTCGTGCATTCGTTGCTCTTGCCGTGCTGACGGGCTTGCAACTCACGGTGCGCCGCAGTTGGAAGAATCCCCGCTCCCACCCGATCTCGCGCCATGCCAGCCCCCTCCCCTGTTCATCGTCCTGCTGATGGCCTGTGCAGCTCACATCATCGCGCACTCAAGATTTCGCTACTGGGCGAATCCACGCGGGCTTTCATTCCTCTGACCTCGCCGTGCGGGGATGCACCGGCACTTCAGCCAAAAGAATTGATTTAGGTGCTTCCCACGGGTGTCGGGACCGAAGCCGGTGCGGAATCATTGAAACAAGATGATTCTAGCAAAGCTACACCCTGCAGCCGATCCGTACTAATTAGACCAAGTAGCATTTCATCCATAAAACACAATCTCGTGAGAGCAAAAGGCCGCTGCTCCACAAGCACTCGTTCATGCACAATAATGGCTAGACTGACGACTGAAAAAAGGCCGGGATATGGGTGAGGCATTTGTATGGGTGGGGGTTCTAGAGGGAGATTCCTTGTCCGTGTTGCACACCTGTTGCCTCACAGTGGTGCTGCCTGTGTGCTGCCGTTCCTCAGCCTTGAGGCTTTGTATCGACTGTGAGGTTTGTGGTGCTTGTGCCACACGGTACAGAACATCATGATTGCAGTTGGCTAGATTGGTGGTCGAAACCCCTTTGTTTCAATGCTCACAAAGGTATCCGTGCTGATAGACATCGCATGCGTTTCGTGCCAAGCAGCCATCCCAGGGCCTGGACAAAACTTGGGCAAGCGGAAGCAGCACACCTCGCCAAAAGTTCCACGTACCGTACAAGCGGTCTATCTTTCGGACAAACTGGATCCAAGGTCAGCGTCCTCATCGTTAGTGTTGTAGCAGAATTTCATTTTAATTAGTTTTTGAGTTCGATTCCCCGCGAGCCTCGACCCTCATTTCTGCGCAGCAATATTAGCCCTCTGCAGCGGACAGTGGCGCCGACTAATCTTCAACGGACTGCATGGAACCAAGGCGTTGCCAGTGGGGCTTTGCACCTGTATTATGCAAGATGCCGCTCGAACTAAGGCAGCTTGATCTCGCCTTGATGCTAGTGGTGGCCAAGCCAGGTCATGACGGTGGCAATGAAGTCTGTTGCATGCAACATACCCACTTCAGTGTTCGATCAAGCCAGCATAATACCCAGTCACCCGTCTTCTCAGTGTTCAATGATAATGAGCACTTTGTGAAGCTCGACATGAAACCTCGTTCTATCGTTAACTTGGTTTTGCCTGGGATTGGCTGTGGTCCAGGCAAAATGGCTTATTCGAGTCTCTGATTGTTCTGACAGCCAAAGGCCTCATTTGTGGTCGGGTGACCTTACAATCCTTCCTCGCTGTGGCTCTAATGAACTCCAACGCAGGGATTGCATAATGGGCGGCGAGGGCAGCCAAGATTCAACTCGAGCAACCCTACCCGCATCAGCATTCGCCTCACCCCCTCGTACAGCACATTTCAACAACGGACACATGTCCAGCCACAACATCACCTCCCACTGGAAGGACGAGTGATCCTTCCGAGGTCACATTCTGCCAGGCATGGTTATGGTGTGGAGTTGTCTTACACTGATGCGCCTTCGCGAGACAAAATCGCTATTTTGAGCACACTAGTTGAGACATCCATGAATTCATTCCCTCCGGTATGCTCACAGTCCGAAAGACTTCTCTTCACCCACATCACGCACCAAATAGCCAGGACCCTTGTTTCCTTGTTCATCCCAAGTTAGCGCGATTGCATGAGCTCAGATGTTGAAGTTATTTCCAGCAAAGGCTTAGAGTCAAATGACGACTGATTTCTTGGCCGCACAGAAATTAGCTACAGGCGGCGTGAAACCTTTCCATTGGTGGTTGCTCTGTTCCGGCCAATGCACAACCATAATGGAGCAGCATGAGCCTCGTCCCGCACATGCACGACATTCACACACTGCATCCCGGATCTCATGGTGCATCAATCTCGAGGATATCCGCCCCACGTAGGCCGCCAATTCACACACGCTGCTGCACGCCTCTCAGCTTTCGGGGAGCTGATTTCATCGCTTACCACTCTTCCTTGCTAATTTCCTGGTTCGAGAATCCATTGGACGGCTAGACTGGGTGCCTGGGGGTGATCTTCTAGCCGTAAGTGACGAAAATCAATGTTCATTGGCATTCAAGCAAACAAAGAGGCTCCAGTGGCCCTTATTCGTCGGGCGTTAATATGCTACGGCGGGGCTGTTAACAACGGTCTTTCTGCATTGGGCAGTCTGAACGGGCATCTCTCAAGTACTTCGGCCTCGCCATTGCTATTGTAGTAACAGAGAAAACACTGCAATCGCCGACCAGTGAAGTAAGCCAAATTATGGCGCCTTCGAGAGGACCCTCATCATGTCTGCATGGCTATTGGGGCGTAGCAGGCTGCCAGGCTTCTCAACGGTGTCATGAGTGCCAGAGTCATCGCATCTGGAACTTGCATCAACTTAATGCACAGCGGCTATGTCTGTCAATCGCGTGACCAATCAAGCTCGACATTTTACATCGACGGTACAGCGCTTCTTTAGCCGTTACGATTCTTTCCGCCAATAACTCCAAGATATCCTTGCTATCAACAAAGACTGAGACAGAGGCCACTGTGGACACCAGCCATGTCATCAGCCCAATAATAGTGAGCTTTGAGGGTAACATTTCCATCCAAAAAGAGCGATTCCTGCGCTGGCTGGACCCCACCATCCCACACCGGTGCCAGTTTCGGTGGGTTTAGGTTGTCTGGTTTGGCACCTTCGTACATTAGCCTTCCCGTGTCCCCATCGGCCGATGAGGGTTTTTCGCAGTCGGCCCGCGGGAAGTATTCTACTGGAATTACTAGCCGTCCCCTTTTGGAATCCAACTATTGGGTACTTTTTTACGGGCACACGTTTCTGATGCAAACCTAGACGCCGCCTTGGAAGCAAATATTCAAGAACGGAGCCGCTGCGGATGAAGGTCGATTACAACATCTCTCTCCCGAGGCCCCTGTCACAGCTCTTGGCCAGCATCTGTCAAGCACCACAAATAGAACCATGGGGGGGTTGCAGCAGACACGTAGTTGACAAGGCACACACCGACCTTATCAGCGGATGCACGACGTGCAGCCGGTGATGTCCCTGGCATAGACCATCATTGAGCAAAACAGACAGAACCCAATTGTAGCCGACTTGATGCGCACTCAATTGATGATTCGTCGACTGTGACAATTAAAAGCCGGCCCGGGGGGGCCAAGTGGCAACCCAATGAGCTCCTTCAATGGCCAAAAGTGGCGGCCTTACGACGAGGATGAGCCCAGCCGCCCTCCTGCCCTTAGTCCAATGAGAGGCCACCACGTCGTTCTGCCACACCAACACCCCACCGTCTAAGAATGGCCGGGGGGCAGCTCTTGGAGACAACCAGGGAAACTGTCTGTCCCGCATTGATTATTGATGGCCCAACTGCCCAGAGGCGAGGCCCGAAAACAATGGAGAAGCTATTGGGAACCAGAAGGACAAGAAATCTCGCAAAGCGGATATTGCATCCCTCAAGCATTTGCCAGCACTTGCCAGCATAGGTGGGAACCCCCACGGCGGTGCCAAACGGCATCTTTCTCTTACCAGTCCTGTCCTGAGAGGCGGCCAATCCCTGAGTCAAGAGTGGGAGTCTGAATATCAATCATGCTGGGGGCCACAGGTGCTTCAATACTTGCATTTAGCAATAGTAAGGCGCCTCAAACCCGGCAATTGCTCCTGTTGCAATGCCAGCATTCGTCTGAAGGCCAGAGTCAAGTGCTCCATGCCGCGTGGATGCAATGTCTGTCATGAAACCCAGCATCTCGGCTCCGATCGCATTGGTGCGAGACGGTCCGCCTTGCATACAGCCAAAGGACGGGAAGCGATCTCATTGTTACGGAGCCCAGTGTACACAAGCAGAGAGATATCAAGAGATTGTTCCACAGGCGCCGTACGCTATCACTGCTATAAAGTCTATCAAAACCACGAATCGCCAAGTCAAGATCCGGTTCCAGATTTATTGCTTGTATTACCCATGATTATAGTCAGGGGTTCCAGTGAAGAGATGGTCGAAACGTGTCTGTGCAACGGCGATTGTTTGGCTGGGCTGTTGCCAGAATGCCCCAATATCAGATGCAGCTTGCTTGCCTCGGTCAAGGCTAATCCCCAAATCATGGGATTTCACTGGCATATTTCTGGTGAAAGTCCAGCCGGGTCTTGAAATGAAACTAGGCATCAACAAATGTTTGTCATCTTTACACACTTTTTAGCTTTGCTTTTTCTTGTGTCTTGGATTCTAGCTCTTGTTTGACGGCTGTACTGTTCCGCCTCCGCGACCCGCCACGAGCTGCATTTGCATTATGCACGGTTCAGAGGTGTCTAGTTCCAGGGCATCTGTGGCTTTATGCACAAGACCAGATATTTTGGAAAGAGGGGAAAGCCTATCGTGAAAATCGCTTGCTGTCAACTAGTGCATGCATTAGCTTGCGTGGTGAATAATGCCTGATGCCACGGACGCGGAGAGACAACCGTTTTGATATTGACCAATGATTTCTTAGTCTTGACCATGTACATTTCACATCAACGCTTGAATATGTGACTTCGAAAACTCTCAACCTGAACGTCCATGCTAACCGAACGAGCCTTCAACCCTGACGGTCCAGTTCACGCCACAATTGCACGGGCGACTTTCAGCGTGGCTCGTGCTTCGCGGAAACAAGGCCACATTAGGAGTGAAAGAAAGGGCACGAAGCCGACACGGACTTGGCTGGGATTTGCCAGAGAAAAAAGGACTACTATTAATAAGAATACATCTACATGCCGAGAAGGGCAATTGTCGTAAGCTGTCTGACAATCATTACCACTCTATGGCATTTTAGGCGACAAAAGAGGCCCTTTGTTCAACAGTGGTGGCCGACCTGGACTGCTTAGCCGTGTTTGGCTAACGCTGGAAGGATGAAAAGGGCAAAGAGCCATCAAAACTGCCCCTCACCGCTTGTTACGTCGCTCCGCTCGCCATGGAGTCGAGGAGGACACCAGCCATTGCAGTGTACTGTACACTTGGCCGCATGTTCGATGTGGTTGCAGCTAGCGACGCCCACTCTCCCTCCTTGCATACCCGGTCGTGCATGAAGCTCCATCAGCTGTCCGGTATCCTTATCCTTGCCAACTCATGGCTTTTTAGGTCACTTCACATGTACCTCGCTCTTGGCTTTTGAAGCCTAGCCTAGCTCTGTCGTGGCAAGAGAGGGAAAACAATGGGGCAAAAAGAAGTCCTTTCTTTCTATCGAAACCCGCCGTTCGCGCACGCTGCATGTGCTAGCGTATTGGGGGGAGCTCGGCCGACAGGGTCTGTCAGGAAGAGCAAGCAACCGTGCCCGAATAGCGACGGAGAGCACAGAGAGAAGACAGCAAGAAAAGAAGGCTCTGCCACACGTTTCATGGCTTGAACTTATTTCCGCTCTGCACAATTCAATAGCGCGGTTTGAGTAGAGACAATGAGCAGGCGCCCTCGGAAAACTCCCGTGCACAAATGATTCAAGTAGGACAAAGATGCGATGGCGCTTCTGCCATGTCCAGTACGCGCTGTAGAGGTAGAAAGGGCCGAGTGTTACATTGACCTTGTGTGCCTGTGCTATGCTAGGGCCATTGTTTGTTTTACGAATGCTGCGGAAAGATGTCTCTGATCTCACCGGTCTGCATAATGATGCACAAGATAGCGCCCGCGAGGTCCCCTGTCTTTTTTTTGTATGTAAGTACAGGAGCTGATACCCTTTTTTTTTTTGTCTCTTTTGACCTATCAAGGCAATGATTGCCAAGGTGTGGGCATGGCCAGTAGTCAAATAATAGCTAACTGATATTATTGCTGCCGGAAACCCAATTAATTAACACCGCCAATGGACCATGGAAAGGGGATGGCCGAAGGTGGCGGGCATCATGCATCGCCGGATGTGTGAAGATCTAGTGAGCCGAGCTGCTAGGTTTGCAGTAGAGCGCACATTAGTCTTCCCGTGCGGGACCCTCTTTGGCTCCATTTCGAGTGGAAAGGGTGGCAGGGTCTGGGATGCAACAGCGTATTGCACAATGTACGAGTGCAGTGCTGTAGCTGTCTTCCAGGCCTGCAACCTACTGCATTGTCCAGTTGCTCCCCGGTTGGGGCTGGAGGGGCGTGTGCGTTATCCTTCGGCAGGACCAAGAAGCAAGAGACTACAGCAGCGGGGTGGTTGCAGTGGCACTTGTCATACTTTCCCCCCTCCCCCCCCCTCCGGATTGCTTTGGTGGGCTGCAGGACAAGATGTTGCACGGGCAGCGGTTGCTACGTGGTGTTCTTCTCGAACCCTGTCAAATGTCATGCACAGATATGTACGATGAGATGGGCACAAAACAACACACAGGAAACACAAACTGACGCCCGCGAAGGCAGTGTCAAGGATCACATAGAGGCTAAGTGGCCGGATGAAGACAATCAACAGCACCAGCCTTTGCTCGGCTCGAGCCATTTTCTGTTCTGATTGAACTTCCGTCCCTTGAACTTGTTGAATCGCCTAATGCGCGGCGGTACTCTTCACCCGAATAGGATAGCGGACGGAGTAAGAGTTGGATAGGGGTGTGTATGAAAGAATCGAGTACCCTTTTTTTTTCTCGCTATTACCTTCGGGTCGATTTTGATGACAGATTCTTGCGATTTGCTGACAGTATCTTTTCGGTTATGATGTTACAGCATAGCCAGAGAAGATGACATGCTCTGCTTTGACGGCTCGGCCTTGTACGTAACGAGAAATGAGGATGGTCTACACAGCCTGCACAACAGTCGATGGCGAAGAGGAGACGGCATGCAAAACGGCCTCAGTCCCAACTGTGACCCCTGGATCTTGATGGTTGCAAGCGGCGCGGCGAATCTCGCTCTTGGAGCTGACCAGTGCACCTGCGCCGCATGGGATGGTTGGGATGTGCGCCACGGCGACATACATATGCGTGCTTGTGCAGATAGCTCTAATAGGTCTAGGCCAGGCAAGTTATGTTACAAATTGTCAACGGCAGCCTGGTAAAGGATCGCGGCCAAAGCCCAGTTCATTGAGGAGGGACTGCCTCCCGAGAGACGGGAGTGTCCCCAGCAAGAAGGTGAAATGTCCTACGAAATGGCTCTTGTAGCTGTTTGTGTGCTACAATGAGCAGTCGCAACAGGGCGATAAGTGTAGCCAAATGTGAGTATGATGTGCATGCCACAGTAGCACACCCGCAGTTTAACAACACATAGGTGGTGGCGTGTGTGATTGACGCTCTGGTCTGATTGCGAAAGTGAGCAATCTGTGTGTCTGTCAATATCAGAGTGAATCTGTCACTTCATTCATTGGCCATGGGAAGCGCCGCAACCGACATACAGTGCATTACACCCTCTTTGCATGGTCAGGTGGACTGCAAGGGCCCCGGGAATGGAAAGGCAACGGGGAGGCGTTTTTGCAATGGCCCTGGCCCATCACTCTTGCAGCATGTTGCATATTCGATGATGGCGAGGAGTGTATGTATGTATGTATGCATGTATGTATGAGAGATTTTTTGGGCCCCCTCATTGGAAGAGATTGTCGAGAACGGCCGCAGCATTGCGAGAGTGAGAGGAAAAAAAGTACCCTGCATATTCGAGATAGATACCCTTGTGGGAGCGAGCGGGAACCGTCACTTACTCCGGTTACTCTGGGGGTGGACAAGCATAGTCTTGTCCTTGTCGCTTTTTAATATAACGGAGGAAACATGCGTGATCCGGCTGTCATGGATCCGTCCATCTCCAAGGTGTCCAGCCCAGAAAGCTGCAGGGAAAAGGGTATCTCCTCGGGACGAACGTTGCTGCAGGTTCAAGGTGTGGTGTATAATGTAATAAATATCCCATGTTAATGAAGAAAACGGTGTGGCTGCATGTTTTGGCTGGGTCCTGCCGCCGCCTCGCGCAGGCAAAGGGAAAAAAACCGGGCTGCGGTGCATCTGTCGTACGAGGTGAGTGTTTCAGTTGGTTGGGGCATTTCAAGGTCAATGTATATTGATTACCGCTTGACGAATCTGGCACTTACTCTGAGAAGAGGGGGTTGGCCAGCGACTGAGTGACAGTTGAGTATCGAGTAGAAAGTTACTGTAGAAAGTGAAATATCGAACGAAATACAAGTCACGGGATTTGGCGTCAAACAGGCGTTGGTTTTTTGGTGAGAATGAGACGGCAATATGTGGAGAATTGCGCGTGTTCAGGGCAACGCCCGCGAGCGTGAATCAAGGGCGGGCATCTTTCGAAGCGGTTCACGATGTGTGTCACTGGCGGTCGAGCCTAAGTTACTGTGCAGGGATTGTATGAATTAACCCCCTGGTGAGCGAGCGAAACGCACAAGAGCCAAGATGGGTGACGACGATATCAAGGCGGCTCAGCCTCGCGAGAAGGTGTTTGATCCGTGGAACAGCGCCTCAACAGGCCACCAAAGGGCTGAGGGACGGCCAGCGACGGGCTGGTCAGCCATTCGACACATCAAGACAAATTCACAGTTCAAAGATGGTGGGAGGGGAGGCATGAGGCTGGTGCATCCCACAGAGGAGATGGCGGAGGAGCCCCAAGGCAAAAGTGTGATGGACATGCTGAGGCGGCCGGGAAGCATGGGCAAGAACAGTACACAAGACTCGAATTGTCCGACTTCAGGGTCTCAAAGTGCCGAGGAGGCTGGCGCAGGAACAGGAACAGGACGCGAAAAAAAGAGGAAGCTCTTCGACGGAGTCAACGTCTACATCAACGGGAGCACATACCCTCTCATATCAGACCACAAGCTCAAGATGATACTGGGCGAGAATGGCGCGACCATGTCCCTGGGACTGGCGAGGAGGAAGGTCACGCATGTCATACTGGGAAAGGGATTGTCGGGGAGCAAGATACAGAAGGAGACGAGGCGGATAGGCGGGTGTGGGTTACACTATGTTGGTGTTGAATGGTACGTTTTTTTGCCTTGTTTTCTTTTTTGCGCCTCACTTGGGTTGAAGTGTGGTGATGAGTGGGTTGAGGATGTTTTGCTAACTGAACAGGGTTCTTGAAAGTCTAAAAGCTGGTAAAAGATTGCCCGAGTCGCGCTTCTCAAAGGTCAACATTGGCGGCAGTGGACAAAGGTCAGTCCTAAAGATGGGCAAATAATGGTGCCACGAGTATGGTTACGGAATAATGAGAGACGGCAAAAGGATAATCCATCGTGGAGATGGTGTTACTTCGTATTGGGATGGTGTTCACAAGGTTGGGTTATACGGCATAGTACGGTGCTTCATCATGGTTGTGCAACGGTTACACGGTTATGTATTTTTTTTGTTACAGATTAAGAATCAACAAGGGGGAAATACAACATATCATATGGTATTCAAGAGAACTTTCGTAACCTTTTCCAGACTCAAAAGACAAAGGGCAGAAAGATCTACAGCTTGGCTCGCGCCTCAATCGCCTTGTGTTTCCCACCACTCTTCTCAAAGTACTCCTTAACTTTGGCCCTCGCTACATCCACGACTGCAATGTCCTCCACTGTGCTTGGCACGGCAACCTCCTTGTCAAACTCCTTGTGTACGCCGTTCTCGACCAGTTCGCGCAGCACACGACGGAGAGTCTTGCCGGAGCGCGTCTTGGGAATCATGCCCTTGCCCTGGATGATGCCGCCGAGGCTGGCAATGGCGCCGACTTGTTTGCGAATCGACTGCTGGATCTCAGATGTGATTTTCTCCGAGGGGATGGCTGACTTGGGATGGTCGGCGACGGAGAGCGTGATGAATGCAAATGGGAGCTGGCCCTTGAGTTCGTCGGGGATACCGACGATGCATGCCTCGGCGACTTCGGGGTGTGAGGTGATGGCTTGCTCGATGGAGCCGCTGGAGAGGCGGTGGGCGCTCACGTTGAGTACGTCGTCGTTGCGGCTCATGACTGATACGTAGCCTTCTTCGTCGATCCAGCCTGCGTCGCCCGTGTCGAGCCATTGGCCGTTGAATCGCTTGAGGTAGCTCGCGTAGAAGCGTTCTTCATCTTCCCAGAGTGTGCGGAAGGCCGTGGGTGCGAGTGGCAGACCTAGTACGATGTTGCCCATGTTTCCTCGTGGGACTTCTTTGCCGCTGTCGTCGACGATGCGGATGTCGAAGCCGGGCATTTGCTTGCCTGCGCTGCCGGGCTTGATGACGGGGAGCTTGTGGTTCCGGACCTTGGTCTTGCGGTCCGCTGCTGCCTGTGGACAGAGTGCGCGTCCTGTCATTGGTGAACCAACCTCCGTGGACCACCAGTTGTCGATGACGTGCGAGGGCTCAGCGCCGTATTTGTCGAGGAGGTCCTGATACATGGAGATGAGGCTGGGTTCGGATCGTTCGCCAGCCAAGAAGAGCGCTTTGAGTGACTTGAGGCCACCGCGTTCGCCCACTGTCGAAAGGAACTTGTTGTCTGGGTCGTCGCGCTTGATGGCTCGCAGAGCCGTTGGAGCAGTGAACATGGCATTCACTTTGTATTCTTCCACGATACGCCAGAACGCCGACGCATCTGGTGTGCCGATGGGCTTTCCCTCGTAGAGAACCGTTGAGGCACCGACCAGCAGTGGCGCGTAGACAATGTAGGAGTGTCCGACAACCCAGCCGATATCAGACGCTGTGAATGCCACATCGCCCGGCCCATGGACACCAAACAGGTAGCCACTCGTCAGATGCAAGCCCACTGCATGACCGCCTGCAGAACGCAACACACCCTTTGGAACACCAGTGGTGCCAGACGTGTGTATGATGTACACAGGGTCGCTGCTGTTGACCGGCACGCATGCGGCCTTGTTTCCTCGCTCCTGTGAGCTCCTCACCCACTTCTGCCACGATGATTGACTCAAGCGGTCTGTCTTGCCCCATCGGAGTTCTTCACGTTGCCAGATGACTGTTCGTGATGGCTTGTGTTTGGCCAGGGAGATGGCTTCCTCGACGAGAGGGCGGTATGCTAGAGGCGGTTTGTTGCCTTCGATGCCGCATGAGGCTGTAAGGAGAACGCGGGGTTTGCAGGCGTCAATTCTTTGAGCTAGAGCGTTTGGTGCGAAACCACCAAATACAACTGAGTGGATTGCTCCCAGACGGTTGATGGCGAATATTCCTACCAGAGCAGCGGGGATCATGGGCACTATCAAGTTAGCAATGTCGCCGCTTCCTTATGAATCTCATGTTACTCACTGTAGAGCATTACCACATCGCCCTTCTTTACGCCCTCTTGTCGCAAAGCACCAGCAAGAGCTTCAACGGAATTAAGAAGCTGCTTGTATGTATACTGTTCCTTGGTCTTGGTCACAGGACTATCATAGTAGATGGCAACCGCATCGCCATTACCAGCCTCAACATGCCTATCCACGCAGTTGTAGCACGTCGAGATCTCACCACCAGGAAACCACTCCCAGTCTGGATGCTTGGTGCCGTCCTTGAGCGTCTTGGTCGATGTCTTGAGCGTAGCGTCCGGCTTCTTGTGCCAGTACAGCTCCTCGGCCTGCTTGGACCAAAACGTCTCCGCATTGGACAAGCTCTGGGCCAGCACCTCATCCTGGAGGTGAACCGTGGAAGATTTCGTCATGGTTGATTGGTATCTGTTCTGCGCAGCAACGAATGAAGCTTCCTCGGTAATTAGTCGAA
This sequence comes from Simplicillium sp. C3G150-2, assembly GCA_022702485.1. NCBI lineage: Eukaryota > Fungi > Ascomycota > Sordariomycetes > Hypocreales > Cordycipitaceae > Simplicillium > Simplicillium sp. C3G150-2. The sequence goes on along the minus strand of JAJIYY010000007.1, from coordinate 1,757,476 downwards.
GTCGGCTATACTAGCTTTTTGGAGGTGACAACATACCGATGGCAATTGGTCGTGGGGAGAAGCTGCTTCGCGTTATCAATGGGGCTAATGGTGATTTCTTTGCTATGATAAAGAAGTTCCAGCCTTTCATGGGGTTTTCAGAGGCTGCATCAGATGGCGAGTGATGCTGGATGGACGGAAAGAGAGGTCGGGAAGCTCTTGTGGAGCAAAGATCCCCAGGTTTAAGGTTGGTGGTGTCGGCAGTCGGAGCGACGTCACTGTGGCTGCCCCGCCCAATCTTCCTTTCCTCCGGCCGGCCGCGATCTAACGGTCGTGGATAAGGTTAGAAGTTGTTAAGCGTGATATAAATTATTTAAATTATTGATTGTGTTTATTGCTGTCCTCATAATTTATGTGCGCCGTTCTTTTGTATCATTTGTGGTTTATTGTTTATTCGTATTGAAAGTTCACACTTTGAAAACATACACAATTGTAGCAATATAGGGCGACTAAATAATGCCAATAGCACAACACCAAATACATACAATACTTAAAGTCAATGAATCATAATAAGATTAAAAGAATGGAAATTATTACTCAATATTTCAAAATATTTAAAATCTAACGATGTAGACAGCATTGGCGCATTTTACAACCACCAATTCCCTCCCGGGTAGCTCTCCGTCCCCACCACTGCCATCACCAAAAACCGCCATCCTGCGACCTCAACCTTGACCAATATCCTTGAACAGCTGGAATGCAAATCCCCCCAAAAATAACCATCGCAAGCATATACCCACGTGTATTTCAAAACATAGATTAACGACCTTCATCCACTCTTTTCTTGTCACATCAACCTGGCACTAACAATCTCAATCCCTCATCCCAATCACCATCACACTGCACCTCGACTCAGCCTCATCACAATCCCATCACTATCACAGTCATTCAAATTAAATCCACGGCTTGCATCATCCCAGCAGGCGCCCCATATCGCCCAATAATCCATACAACTATCGACGCCTCTCGCCTGACTCCGTATCTCTCTCGCTCGCCTCTCATGCTGCTTCGGCCCAACTTCCCTGCCCCCCAAAACGCGCTCATTTTCCGTCCCCACAGCTAATTTCCCACGGCCCATCCTTCGCTCCTCATTGGTCAATGCTGCTAATTTACCCACGACACCAACGATCCAAGCAAAATCCGTCTGTCCCTTTGCGTCTGAGAAAATCGCTCCGAGCACAGTCAGAGGGTCAGAAAGTCAGCTGTCGTCAGCGGACGGTGCCTTTTCGCGCCCTGTCGAAAGACACAGGATTCAATGCCGTCGTTCATATCGTGACGATCTTCAAGAGCGATGCTTTGACTGAATGACTATCACTTATTGATGTCGTGACTATGCTCAACATTGAGCCCGTGAATATGTTTATGCCTCAACCTCACGAGTCGTGTACTGTGCTCCAATCGACACAACGTCTTCAGTATAGATCCCATCGCGGGCTTCCCGAGATTGATTAGATGCTGCAGAACGCGGCTATTTGAGCTTGCAGCTTAACTAGTTGTAGATTTACTGTCGAGTCACAGGTATTTACAAGTAATCACAGGCAAACAGTCAAGTTCGGGATGGAAAAATAGTCTCTTAAGTATTTACCAAAAAGTAGTTCCAAGCACCCGCGAGCAACAAGACGAGATCTCGAAACTCTAATCGTAGAAGAAAACCATTTCTATTACCCAGCCTCGAAAAGTCGACCGCACACAGGTCTATATATAAAATCCTCGAGCGAGTTCAACTTCCCTTGGAACCGAGTCAAACGAATATACAACAAATAGGAACCCCAAGCGAACAGAGGCCATTCAATCTTCGACACCATGAAAGAGATCAAAAAAGGAAATGCCGCTAAAGCGACGCGAGGGGCTTGTAATATGTACTGAATTTCTCCAAGTCGTATGTTCGTAGGCCAAACTCTATACATCCCAGACGCTTTCATCCTCCACATAAATCAACACAACTCTCCCACTACGCTTCTCCAGTCAGGCTGAGCCTACCACGAATCCCCATTTGGTATAAAACAAAAGAAAATCGTAGGTTAGACGTGGATGGCGATGCGTGACAGTGGGTTGATTTACAGGACAAGAGCGGCAAGACCGACGACACCGGCGAAACCGGCACCAGCGACCTTGGCGGCACCGGCAGTGACGGTGGCAGGGGCGGTGGGGGTAGCCTGGGTAGGGGGAACAACAGTGCCGTTGTTGCCAGGGCTAAGGCAAAGTTAGTTTCGGTTCTGTCGAGCCAAAAGCGATGCGCTAGTAGTAGAGAAAACTTACCAGTTGTGGCAGACAACAGAGCTGGTGGTGATGACAGGCTTGGTGACGGTGCAAGGGCAGTCAGTGATGGTGAGAGTGGTGGGCTCAGTGACGGTCCAGGTCTTGGTGCCGTGGGTGATCTCAGTAGGACCAGGGCAGTAGGTGGTGTAGACGTCAACGACCTCGGTGGTGACAGTGACGTTGCTGTTGGCAGCGGCGCCAGCGGCGGCGGCAAGGATAGCGGCGACAGTGAACTTCATTGTGGCGGTATTAAGTTGAAACTCGAAGAGTTGAGGATTAGGTATGTAGTAATAAAACGAATGAAATTGACTGAAGAGTCAAGGTTATGCAGGTATGCTAAAGAGTGTGTGGTGAAGAAAGAAGAGAAGAGGAGACGGGGCAGGACATGGAGGACGAGGAGTTTTATAACGGATGTGCGCGGTGGGTGTGGGCGATGGAGTTAGGGGAGGGGGGGGCCTTGCCTCTGTTGCTGAACTCGTTCCTGTTCCCCTGGACGATGCGCAGTCAAGGCAGGTCCGGAAGGCCCAGACAGGGAAAAAAACTCAGACAAGGCAGTGGGCGATGACAGGGACCCGCCTGCAATGGAGACCTCTGGAAGCTAAAAGGAGCTACCAGGACCAGGGCCAAGGGGGAGGTCCCACCACGCAGGTACACTTTTGGGCTGGTTTACCGCACCGGGCCATAGGCAGGCAAATTGGGTACAGCGCTCTCATCGCTGGGAAAGTACCTGGCATTAGTGCCAATTTTCTCATCTCATCACATAAGGCGCCGCCTCAATGCCATCTATTTTTTAATCTGTTTATTTTTTTTTAAATGCATTTGATTTGCTGCTTTGATTATTTTTAGAAGGGGAAAGGAGTCAAAATTCCTTTTCGTCTCCTGGATCTCGTACTCTCTTATTAGACTTTAGAATTACGTGCCATGGGTGTGGTGTCAGGGTATGGGCAAATTTCTAATAATAATAGCAAGCCGCGATAAGACCCGTAACTCTTTGCTCTTCTCACCCAAATGACGGGTTGGTGCGCACGAGTAATAAGATTTACGAACGGCGCCGCCTGTACGTGTAGCAATAATGGTGAGTGAGTGAGCATGGACGCCGCGCTCCCCTAGCTAGTACGGGTGCCGTATGTGAGCGAAGCTTTCTGCCCATCCTTCTACACGCAGTTCTCTCTCCTTTTACGGAGCTTCCACACGTTCTTTTCCAGCCCACTGCCTTGATTTTTCCAGCTAGACCAGCCCGTGGTAATTAGCTGCCGACAAGGCTCTTGTGCTTGGCATTTCCCATTTCCGGCGAATGGGTAAAATTATTACGGCGCGGTCCCATGGGGCGGACGCCAGGTGCTCACGTCCCAGTGATTCAAGTGAATCATTCCAATCTATCCTTGAAGAACCCGCCGGCGCCGTATCCGATAGGCAGTAAGTTGTGTGATTGGTGCCGAGAGACACAGGAGCTCTACAAGTACCCGTAGGAGAATTGGAGACTGGGAGAGATGGGCTGTGATTCTGGTTGCGTGTCTCGGTGCGAGTCTCGCGGCTTCGCTCTGGATGTCGCACGATCCACACCTGACCTGATTTGACATTTGACAAAAGCAAAAGCAATAATATCGGCCCCGTCTTCCTGTTTGTTTTCTTCGCTGGATCGAGATGCTGGCCTATAATTATTTACGGGGGAGGTGAAGACAGTCACAACGCTGCACCTGAGCGATAGTGGCGCTGCTATTCATTGATTGCGCTATCAGAGCCACCTACGGTATGAGGATGATGCCGGTGAGCTGGGCATTATCATTCCTGCTTGTAATGGACATGTGCTAAAACGAGAGAGCGTAAGATGCACCGTTATCGTGCTGCAATTACCGTACGGCACATAGAGCCAGACTAGTACTGTAGTAATAATCATTGTTGATCAACATGTCTGGCTCACACAATGAGCCATTGTTGTTTGTTGCAGCAATAGCGCATGCGACAAACGGCAGCTGATTAATATGTGAATCTGTTTAATTTTACCGGGCAGCCACCAGCGCAAAAAAGCAAGCCAAAAACGAAGCGATGACATCAAGAATTGATTGCCGTCTGATGCCTATTCCCTGCTGGCGTTGTCGTCGGCGCCCAATGAAGGCCCCCCAAAATTACAGCGCAGCACTGGCCAAAAGAGCCTAATGAAGCGGCTCAGTTTAGCCAGTTGGAAGGCCTAAAAATGACGCGTTATCAAATTGGCGCTACAGCTAGAAACATTCACGGTGGGTGTTGCGTCGACGCAGCAGAGAGATTAGCAGGCGTGCAGCAGGTGTGGGAGGTACTTTGCCGTGATTCCGAAGCAGGTACCTCGCCCCAAGCTCCCCTCCCACACCACCCAAACTCGGCGCGGTACCTGCAGGAAGCCAATGCCAGCGGAACAGGAAAAAGGAGTGAGGCGACAGAGCTAGCCAACCCCTGCCTGCATCAGCACAAACCCACTAATGCAGGAACGCACCACGCTGTTTGTGTCTGCCGGGACAATAAAGATTGTGCTGGGACTGGTATTTGACTCTGACTGGCCCCCTAAAAACAAATGCCCATTGTGTTATCTTGCAGGAGAATAAGCACCGATAGATTAACCAGATTCACCGGAAAGGTAGGGACAAGAAAGATTAAAAAAAAAGGGCTTACCGAACTGTACCTTGATCAACAGTCCATCAATTCCTCAAAATAGAAAAGACTGAAGACCAATTTTTTCTTCTCATTTTTTGCCCTGGCAAGCCTGGCTCTGCACCATTGTCTTGGGGCTTGGCGGGCCACGGGCGGCTCGGAACCAGTGGAAAAAGTTTTCACCATCAAGGCTTCATTGTTGTCCCTTCTGCCAAACGGCGACGACGCTAGTCCCAAACAATCAAATCTATGACGTCCATGATTGGCCGATACCATTTACTGCTCACATCGGGTTAGCCTGCACTGCTGCTTTGAGCATTACAGACCCAAATTGGCGTATCCACACTGCGCAGGTTTAGTGGGCATGTACAAGGCTGGGCACCTGGAGCGAGCTCGAGCTCCATTTCCCAGCGCTGTTGTTCCGCTGCTTTTAGCTTTCTTTCTCGTATTCCTCATCCACTGTTGTCTTGCACCAGACGCAGAATTTTGTGCATTCACACGCTCCCTGTCTCTGTTTTTGCTTGTGCCGTGAAGCAGACCAGTGATCGTCCCTCTCCGTCCGTCCGCCCCCTACCTTGCAAATCTCCCTTGCACAAGCATCTTTAGTGCGGCACCGTCCCTCCGCTAGCGTTTAAAACGGAACGGGCGTGATCATCATGTTCTTGTATGTAACGAGCCAAATGAACACCAAACTAGCAGAATCCTGTCGTTCGCTGTAACCACCCATCAGCCAATACCAAGACAGCACCGCCGCTGATCATGGTGGCTATGGCGGCATCTCGCAGTCTCGACCTTTCTCTGGGCAGACCACCGTATCCCCACCGATGGCGAAAACGCTTGACGCCCTCTTTCTTGGGAGCTGCTTGGACGAGCTACTAGAGCTTTCCCCGTCCCCATTGACCTGTCACTTTTGGGGCATATCCCATCTGCACTGTGTGGCTTCGTCGCGTAGCTCTCTCTTGCTGCTCGCATAGCTGTCGATTGCGCAATCTCGAGGCAGCACCAAACGCGATAATACGGTTAGCAAATGAATTGGTATCCGACGCCTTTAATTTCGGTGCCAATCGGATAATGTGACACAGGAACTCAATGCATCAGCCTGATAACATCACCTGCAGAGGCTAACGTGCGCCACTATTGGAAAAAAACCGTTTGTCCTAAGCGAGCAGACGACGCCATCGTGATCAGGCCACCCACACCAGAAAGAGTCATGGTCCTCGTCTGTGTCTAAAATTAAACCTGCCTTCCTATTGTCTCGCCGAGAAGGAGTTTCAACGGCCGTTGGCTTCCACCCAAGAATAAATCAGGTCATTCGTTAAGTTTAAGGCTGACTCGTATTCATTAGAGTTCCCCGAGTTGCGTTGTACCAAACGTTTGCAACCAAATTGCCGTTTTGGGCAATCCACTTCAGAATTAGACTTCACTGTGTCATACTTGGCCGTTGATCGTGTAGCGGCCCGGATCTATTGTTCGATGATGGAGCAGCGCGCGATGGTTAAAATACTGGCTAAGACATATAACACGAGGTTGCTGATGCACTGTGATGAATTTAGAGGCAAACAACATGAAGGAGGTTTACATTGTTGACGTGGGCTGGTCTTGATTGTGTCACGGTAAGCCGTCAATAAACAACAGCGGATCATGCCTCACCCGTTATGTATTGATTGCACCGGTCAAGATTGTTTCAAGAGCCAATACGGTCGCGTAGGGCTGACTGATGCGGCACTTCCCTTTCGCCAGTAGCGGGTGAGTGCTGCTTGAGAATGCAACAGCATCGACGCCAACCAATGCAACATAAGCAAATAGGGCTGAGATAATATTTGGACGCTGCTGCAGGAAAGATCAGAATCCAAGTGCGTCCACCGAACGGCAAGTAAATGTTAGCCACGATGGCTTCACATTGTAGTCAAGAAGAGTTGAGCTTGGTCGAGCTCCTGGCCAAATCATATGCAACGAAGCTATTTTGATGAGACGATAAGTTCAATGCATTTGTTATATATCGTAATCATGAAGTAAATGACACTATCCATCATCAACAGTTTCTCTTGCTGTCATCATCAATAAGCCAAGCCACCAAAACCTCCGGACCATCGCTTCCCAGCAGCTCACCGCACTCTACAGCTTCGTTTTCTAGAATTCACTCAAGAGATAGTCATACGTCAGAAAATGCGACGAGCCGAAGAAATTAGCCGACTACTTTAACATCTTACACTGCATGGAAAAGCCTCAGAACATTCCCCAACATGTAGTCATCACGGAACTTGCCACGGCGAAGGCCCAGAAACCGTTCCATCACTGGCCAATGAAAAACTCAAATTTCGATCAGCCCTCCCAAAAACGCCTGTGTCGTCGCCAATGAAACCTGTCAGCATTCTTGTGCTCCTTCTCTGGAGAAGTCTTTAAAAAAAAATACCCGTGCCTTGGTTGCGTTTGGGGCGAGGTTGTATTGTGGGCACTTGCTGGTCGCCTTACGTTGGATATCGACTAAGCTGTCGTGTAAGCTGCGTCTGCGACGCGCATGCGACTTCGCCTAAGCAGCGACACACACAAAAATCATGTCTGAAATTCGGCAAAAAGCTTAGCTATGATGATCATTGCGTTTATATATTCAAAACAGTCCCTAATTATAATGCCTTGAAAATGGGCATGAAACGGAGCTTGTATGCTGGAGCCAGAATACGTAATATGGAGGTGGCCCAGGGCATCAATGAATGGTAATGTAATAAGTTACAGGAAAGCTAGCGATGGCCCGAGAGGCTGAAAACTGCCTAAATGGGAAGTGACTTGATTCAAATCCCAGTTTCAGCTCTTGGAATTTATTAGAAAAGAATCTCAATTGCCGGGTCAATGTAACACGATCTGTTCTCTAGTTCACATTCTTTCCTTCTCTGTGAGATCTTTCTTTCCTCAACTGTCATAACTTTCTGCCCTATTCGTTCTTTTGGAGGACATATCAAAATGGAGAGCCCTTCTTTAGTTGCATTTGGCTCGTTGGCGCCGTGGCCGTCGCCTGCTGAATTCGACAACCTTCACTCCTCTTTCGTTCAGCATGAGGCATTGGAACCTTTAAGAGAAGCCTACTCACAGCTTCCTATATTATGGAGAATTTTATGCGAAAAAGACAAGACGTTGCAACTTGTTGATGGGATCTCAGCTGCAGAGCAGCTCGCGCAATGGCTGTTGACCGGTCAAGCTCCCTCCCGCAGCTTTGCGAGGAACAACATCCTCAGTCTTCCCCTCACCATTACGTCACATATCTGTGAATACATTTCACAACAAAAGTCTATTGGAAAGACGAATTATGAATCAGTCGCAGTGGAAGGCTTTTGCGCTGGACAGCTGAGCGCTGGTGCGATTGACAACGCAACCAACTTGGAGGACGTTGGAAAGCGGGCAGCCACATCTATGTACATGGCTTTTGCTATTGGAGCGCAAGTCGATAAAGATGCTTTAGAGAATGGACAGACAAATTGTCTAGCTATCCGATGCAAGGGCCCAAATACGCTGGATACTGTCAGAACGTGGCTTGGCGCCTACGAAGAGGTAAGCTAGCAATTGCTGGAGCATTATGTGACATCTCCACAATACTAATTAATACAGACCTACATATCGGTGGTCAGGAGCTCAAGTGAGGCAACAATTACTGTACCATCTTTCTGCTCCGCCCAGTTATCGAGACAACTCTCTGGCGAAGGCGTTAGCGTGGTGGACACTGGTCTAACTGGCCGCTATCACTCTCCGTCTCATCACGATGCTTGTGATAGGATTCTTTCAGCAATTCAAGAGATTGGCCAAAGGCAAATTTCCAAATTAGAAAAAGCAGTGTATGATATTCTCACAAAGGTTTCGGACTGGCCCGACCAACTGGATTCAGCAAATCTCAAGCAGGATTCAACTGTCCTTGTTATTGGAGATGCGATTCGCTCATCAATCCCGCGAAATGTTAAGGTTATTGGCACTGGAAATGCGAAAACCAAGTCAGTAACTGAGGATGTTCTGGCGGATTATCCTTCCAACGCAATTGCCGTGGTGGGAATGTCCTGCAAGCTTCCTGGCGCGGACTCTGTCGAAGAATTCTGGCAACTTCTCACCAAAGGCACCGCAATGGCCGAGCAAGTCCCCGAAGGCCGATGGCCCGAATCCGTCACTTCAAGAGGAACAAAATCGACGAAGAAGGTCTGGGGCAACTTCTTGAAAGACATTGACGCGTTTGACCACCGATTCTTCAAAAAGTCTGCTCGGGAAGCCGCCAGCATGGACCCTCAGCAACGACTCCTTCTGCAAGCAGCATACGAGGCTCTAGAATCTTCAGGATATTTTTCATCCAGAGCAAACTCGGCGGCCTATTCCGATCAAGCTAGAAACATCGGATGCTATATCGGACTTTGCGCGGTAGATTATGACATGAATACGACATGCCACGCTCCTAACGCCTTCTCAACACTCGGTACGCTTAGAGCTTTTCTCAGCGGCAAGCTTTCACACTATTTCGGATGGTCAGGGCCTTCACTTACATTTGATACGGCCTGCTCCTCTTCGGCAGTGGCAATTCACACTGCCTGTCGTGCATTGCAAGCAAATGAGTGTACGCAGGCGCTGGCAGGTGGAGTTGCCCTGTTCACGAGTCCGTATTTATATGAGAACCTAGCAGCCGCCCATTTTCTGAGTCCGACTGGTGCGACAAAACCTTTCGATTCCAAGGCGGACGGATATTGCAGAGGCGAGGGTCTGGGATTGGTTATGCTCAAGAAGCTGTCCGCTGCTGTTGCCGATGGAGATGAGGTACTAGCTGTAATTGGCGGTTCTGCGATCAACCAAAACGATAGCTGCGTGCCAATTACAGTGCCTAATGCTCCATCACAACAAAATCTATATCAAAACGCTGCCAAGCAGGCTGGCATTCAACCACAGCAAGTGTCCTTTGTCGAAGCGCATGGTACTGGGACCCCAGTTGGAGATCCCATTGAGATGGACAGTATTCGTGGCGTTTTTGGAGGACCTCAGCGTCGTAGCAAACTCATTGTTTCTTCTGTCAAAGGAAACATAGGGCACCTAGAAGGAGCTTCTGGAGTTGCAGCTCTCATCAAGGCTATTCTCCAGATTCAACACCGAACCGCAGTCACACAGGCGTCATTCCAGTCTCTAAATCCCAAAATCCCACCTCTCGAACCCGACAACATAATTATACCGACACGAACCTTCCCATTGACAGAGAGATTCATCACAGCCTGTGTCAATAACTATGGTGCAGCGGGAAGCAACAGCACACTCATGATCATGCAGCCGCCAACCACCACCACTCGTCAACACACTCCCATCCCTAAATACCCCATTGTCATCGCCGCCAACTCCGAGGCTAGTGTACAAGAATACTGTAGAGCACTCCAAGATTACACGATACGAAACCCGGATAAGACTCAGCAAATAGGCAGCGTTGCCTACAACCTCAATAAACGACACAATCACAAACTCCCATATATTCTCACTGCCACAGCCTCAGGCTCCCGACCACTTCAAGTCCAGCTTACACAACCAGTCGCACAACGTCAAACCACGTCACGGCTAGTACTCGCATTTGGTGGTCAAGTGCGAGACTTTGTCGGGCTAAATAGGGAGATTTTTGACCAGTTTGCCATTCTTCGCTTTCACCTTGATCGATGCGACGGAATCCTCCGTGGCATGGGTCATCCGTCATTATACCCTTCCATTTTTCAATGTGATTCGATTGATAACCTGGTTGTTTTACATACCGCAGTATTTGCACTGCAATATGCATCTGCCAAGGCTTGGATCGATTGCGGACTTGTCGTCAACGCAGTCATCGGACACAGTCTTGGGCAACTCACAGCCCTGACAGTATCTGGGACTCTATCGCTTGAAGATGGGCTTAAGTTCGTGGCTGGTCGCGCCAGTCTGATGAAGAAACATTGGGGTTCAGAGCCTGGATCTATGATCCTAGTTGATGCCGACGCACAAACTCTCGCTTCCCTGCCTCACTCGTTGGAAATTGCGTGCTACAATGGTCCTACCTCTCAGGTTTTAGTGGGAGAACAAGCGGCAGTTGATGCATTCGAAACTACACTCTCACAGAACAGCATTAGATTCAAGCGTCTGCAAGTCACCAACGGCTTTCACTCAAAATTCACTGAGCCATTGATTGCACCTCTCACCACTTTGGCAGCGACACTAAAGTTCAACAAGCCGACAATACCAATTGAGACATGCTCCGATGACTCAGCTTGGCTGCAAACTACTCCAGAGTTATTAGCTCGACACACCAGAGAACCGGTATATTTCTCCCAGGCAGTGCAAAGATTGGCTGCCCAAGGGGATTGCACCTGGCTAGAGGTTGGCTCTGACTCTGGTATCGCTGGCATGGTTCGACGAGCGGTACCTGAATCACAGCATCAGTTCCTCTCGTGTACCCTCAGCAAATCAACATCTTTGGATGTTCTCGTGGAAAACACAACGGCTTTATGGAAAAGAGGCCATGGAACACTATTTTGGGCCTTCCATTCCCTTCAAAGATGCGATTATGAGCGACTTCGTCTACCACCCTACCAGTGGGAGAAGAATCGACACTGGCTTGAATTATTGCCGCCATCAGCAGCGATCGTGGCCCCAGAACAAGTACCAACCATCGAAAATGAGGTACCGCAGCTGCTGAAATTGGTGAAAAAGGATGGCGCCGGCGGAGTATTTCGCATCAATGCTCGCTCCGAAGAGTACAAGAACTTTGTTTCTGGGCACATTGTTGCTGGCAGCCCCCTGTGTCCAGCGACGGTATATATGGAAATCGCCGCAAGAGCGTGCAAGATGCTCGTATCTTGGGACCCTACACCACTGGTGGGATTCTCAGATTTGAAGATTGACTCGCCACTTGGAATGTCGTCAGATCGAGAGATAACCATGACGCTACGACCAGAGGGTTCAAACAGCTGGGAATTCAATGTAACGAGCGCTAAATCTTCTGAAAAGTCTATTTCACACGTGGTCGGACTGCTCCAGCTTCAAAGAAATGAAACTGCTGTGCAACGCGAATTCTCGCGATATGAACGACTCACCGGCTTGAGCATGGCACAGGCATTGCTGGACAACGACGAAAGTGAATGTGTCCGAGGTTCGATGCTCTACAAGCTGTTTTCAAGAGTGGTGCAATATAGTGGCGCATATCAAGGTCTCAAGAGTGTTGCGGCAAAGGATGGTCGGATTGCTGGCATTGTCACTTCAACTGCCCAAGATGCCGACGACACGGTGCTTACGCATCCCCCTACCATCGATAGTTGGATGCAAATTGCCGGGTTCCATGCCAACAGTTTCCATCCCTGCCCTGACGAGGATGTGTTTGTTTTCACGAAAGTAGATTACATGCAAATTGGGCCAGATTACAACAAGTCATCGACTGGCACATGGAAGATTTTCTCGAATTTGACACCAGTCGAGAGTAATGAAGTGTCCAACGACATCTTTGTATTTGATGCCGTCTCTGGGAAACTAGTTGTTCTTATTCTCGGAGCCAGATTTAACAAGGTCAGACTTGGCTCTCTGAATAAAGTTCTGGCAAGACTCAACGGTACCAGCAACCATGCCACCGTCGCCCATAAGTTGGAAATTCCTCGCGCTGTTGCACAAGTTCCACAGCCACGAACGCCCCAAATCAGTCCTGAACCGATTGTTCCAGTGATTGCTGATACTCGAGAGTCTATATTCGAAGGGATCTGTACCGTTTTTGAGTTAGTGGCGGAGGTGCCCCATCAAGATGTCAGAGGTAATGCTAGTGTCGACGATCTCGGCATTGACTCTCTCATGATGATGGAAGTTGTCAGTGAGCTTTCCAGTTATTTTTCAGTTGACCTCCCCATCGAGGACATGGAGCGCTTGACAGACGTTGATTCACTGGTAAACTACCTCAGCAAGCGGGGATGTGGGCAGACCTCCACGGCATCTTCCACGACTTATTCTAGCAGCTCGTCAGTAGCACCAGGAACGCCCTCAAGCATAACGATGTCAACAGATGGTCATTCCGACAAGCAAATTGACCAACTGTTCAAGCTTTTACAAGAACACTTGGAACTTGACTCTGTGCCGAGTGCCAACGACAATCTTGCCGACTTGGGTCTCGACTCGCTGCTGGCGATTGAACTTGGTGATGATATGGAGAAGATGTTTTCAACGAGTATTGATTTGCATCAGATCGACGAGAGTTCTACTATCAAAGACTTAGCTCGCCTTGCTGGAATCGACATTGGCAACTCATCGCAGACAGAAATTCCTCCTGTGATGCTGAATGAGCCAATCGTTCCTGTTGTCGCGACGCCAGCTGTTACCAGAGAGACACCCATCGCTCCAGCCACGACGAGAGACGGCAATCCGCACGAGGCATTCGAGCAAATACGCTACGACTTCGATAAGTTCTCTATCCAGGAAGGGTTCAAAGGATTCTGGAATACGGTTTATCCTGCCCAAGAACGATTGGTACTCTCATACACTGCCGATGCATTTAAGAAGCTCGGTTGTGACTTGGAACGTCTCCACACCGGAAATCAACTGCCGAAGTTACAGGTTCTAGAGAAACATAAGCACCTGCTAGATCGCCTGCACAAGATTCTGGCTGATGGAGGATATATCTCTGGCGATGCTACTGGCCATGTGAGAACCGTCAAGCCATTTGATCTTGACGCTCCACAAGTTATGTTGAGCAGGATCATATCTGAGTTCCCACTACATGCATCGGAACATAAGCTTCTCGATGTCACAGGATCACGTCTTGCTGAATGCCTCACTGGAAAGGCGGACCCTCTGTCACTACTTTTCGCCAGCAGAGCGAATCGCAAACTGCTAGCCGACGTGTATGACTTGGCTCCCATGTGCAGAGCAACAACCCGTCTACTCGGAACATTCCTCGAGAAGGCTTTCGCATCAAATCGCCACGGCAAAACCTACCACTTCTTGGAAGTTGGCGGTGGAACGGGTGGCACTACCAAATTTGTTGTGGACTACCTCACCCGCAAGGGCATTTCCTTCACATATACCTTTACCGATATCTCTTCAGCACTTGTTGGTGGCATGAAGAAGATCATGGCAGACTATGATTGCATGCGCTATGCTACGCTTGATGTGGAAAAACCAAGTTCTGAATTGGCTGGACAATACGATGCGCTCATCTCTACCAACTGCGTCCATGCGACGGGCAATGCCACTTCGGCACTGGCGAATTTGCGCACATTGCTTCGACCAGATGGTGTCATGGCCTTGGTGGAGTTCACCACTGGACTGTATTGGTTCGACTTAGTGTATGGACTGCTTGATGGATGGTGGCTGTTCAGTGACGGTAGAAAGCATGCTTTGGCAGATATTCCCTTCTGGGAGAAGAGCATGCTCGCAGCCGGCTATCAACATGTCAACTGGACCGATGGAGAGACCAAAGAGTCTCGAACACTACGGTTGATTTGTGGTTTCAATTCGCCGGTTCCTTTGAGGGAGCAACCTTTGAAGAAACGGACAGGAGTTTCCTACGAGACGGTCCCTTGGAAAGAGGTTGATGGGTTGGAGTTGAATGCCGACATTTACTATCCGAACGATGTGGACAATGCGACCAAAAGACCCGTAGGTTAGTAACGCCAATCCAGCCAACAGCATCGGGAACATAGTAATTGACGACAAGCAGCTGTTATGTTCCATGGAGGAGGACATGTTTTATTCACGAGGAAAGATATCCACATCAAACATGTCAAAATCCTGCTTGAGAGAGGCTTTCTCCCTGTCAGCTTTGACTATCGACTGTGTCCAGAGGTGAATCTCGCGGACGGACCCATGACGGATGCGTGCGATGCCTTGCAATGGGCAAGAGAGCAGCTCCCAAGCCTCAAGCTATCGAGAAGTGATGTGAAAGTTGACGAGAGCCGCGTGGTGGCAGCAGGTTGGTCTGCAGGAGGACAATTGGCAATGACACTGGGTTACACAGCACCACAGAGAGGAGTGAGGGCTCCAGACGCTGTGTTGGCCTTCTACTGCCCAACAAACTTCGAAGCCGAATGTAGGTTGCTCGACTAATGGAAAGGTGTGAATTGTACTGATCAAAACAGGGTGGACGAAGCCAATTATTCCCCAAGGAATCAAGGAATCCCCCGGCACCGAGTATGACCTCCTGGAGGGTATCATGGAGAAGCCGGTATGTAAGACCACCTGGTTACGAAGTATTCGTTCTAACAATCGCAGTTGGTGGGATATAAACCGATGACTTTGCCCGGAGCGCCAATGTCTCTGCAAGATCCTCGATGGCGTATCGTTATTCACTACAACTGGAAGGCACAGCTTGTTCCAGTGCTCGTGAACGGTCTACCATCAAAGACGAGGGCCACGTCCAAGGACTGGGAGACACTGCCGATGCCATCAAGCGAGAGAATACAAGCTGTGAGCCCTTATGCACAAATCATTCGGGGTGCATATCGTACGCCGACCTTCATCATCCATGGCGAATTGGACGATTTGATCCCATGGGAACAAAGTCGCGACACTATTGACGAACTCAAGAAGCAAGGAGTTCGTGCGGGTATTGCAGTACCCAAGGCCGGGCACGCATTCGATCTTTGGGGTGAAACGGATTGGTCGGCGGTGATGGAGGGGTATGACTTTTTGCAAACGTTCATTTAGACTTCCTTTTTTTTTTGTCTTGTTCATGTATTTTAGCGACGCTGTCTTTCTTTTGCCAATAATGTTTGATGATAGATTTCCACCGTTTTAGACGGTTATTTTATGCAGAGCGAGCATAAAAAATGCACAAATTAAACAAAAGTTACTCGTAAAAGCAGCACTCAAAAATCCCTGTCACGGAACACATGCCGGTGTAACTTCAAACCAGGCATCAATTAAATTAAAGAAAAGTCATCGCCTTCTCGAATAGGAACGAATCTTTCCATGCTCAGAGCAGAGATCCGACGCCCGCAAAGGTTGACAGTCAGAAAGCACTGATGCCGACGCAGAGTTCTGGACTCGCCACCTTCGTATTTGTAGAATTGCCATGAGAGTCACTGTAATTTCCACCCCCTGCAAGCAGTGGAAGTACCTTCTTTTGTACTTTCCCTTGCGGCTGATTGGTACTGATATCTGAATCGATGACTATTCTCGGCCCCTGTTCCTGGTTTGCCGACGCGGGAATGCCATGTGGGAAGAAAGGATCCTGGTCTAGTTTTCCGGTGAAGAAGTGACTTGACTTTTTGGGACTTTTTGGTGATTTAATTTTAAAAATTCTGAGCGGCCCATGGCGCGACTTTAGCTTGGTTTAATTATTGAACGCGTTTTTGGTTGCGGAGGGACGTATTGGATATTCTTACATAATTCTCAACTTGAGAAGATTGTTCGGTGCCGAAGACTTTCACCGAGAGTTGACATGAAAGGAATCGGCTTGTGCTTTGTCCTTTGTTACATCATGTTGTTCGAAGTTGGTGGTGACGGCACAAGGCGTGCTGTGTGCTGAACAAGATGTTGTTAAGTCTCTAGCACCATCGGCAAGATAACATGAATGTGCATGTGCAGACGACGTGTTAATTGCAGTTTTAGTCACAGACGCCTCTTCGAAAATCTCGCCTGAGAAGCTATCGATGGAATGATCGTCTCCAAGGTGCAGAACCTCTCCAACGCTTTCGAATTGCTTTGCAACAGAGTGTTGCTGCTTTCAATTTACGGCCGACAAGGAAGGATGGAATACCCGTAGCAGCATATATGGCTACACTGTATGTACCCGGGTGTATGAGTGCTGTTCTGAGTGGTTCTACGATCGATTTGATAACCCGTCTGCCAAAATCGTACATGCTATAACCTGAGTTTGAACTCAAAACACATCCCAGGAACAGCATCCGTCTGGTCCGTGAACAAATATGTGCGCTCCGTTACTCCGTCGGAGGCGCAAATGACCTTGCATTGGCTTCCGTCGCGATTACGGCGGCAATCAAGATGTCGGTTCGCTCCGCTCCACTGTTCCTTAGAAATCGAACGGCAAGAACGGCAACGCTGCTTATTAATGAAATGGTGACCTCATCCGTCCATTAGTTTGAAGCATTCAAGTCAAACCTATTAAGCTGTCAAATAAAACGTCTCGTAGAGAACACTGTCGTTCAGTATCAATCAAAATGGCTACCATGAAGGCAGTTGGTGAGCTCGTCCACCCCGCAACACATTCCGCATCCCACCATCTAACACCCCCGCAGACATCCAAGGCGGCAAAGGCGAGAAAGAAGCGCTTTTCTTCAACAATGAGACCCCCAAGCCCACAGCGGCCGAGGGCCAGGCCCTTGTCAAGATCAAGGCTTTCGGAATCAACCGTATGGATATCATCCAGCGCCGCGGCCTCTACCCTCTGCCTCCCCAGGCGCCCAAGACCCTAGGTGTTGAGTTTAGCGGCACCATTGAGTCTTTCGGCCCCGGAGAACACGGAGATTTCAAGGAGGGAGACGAGGTGTTTGGACTGGCCTACGGCGGCGCATACGCAGAGTACATTGCCGTCAGCAGCAAGATGCTTCTGCACAAGCCGAGCCATCTGTCTTGGGAGTACGCTGCGGCTGTCCCAGAGGTGTGGATTACGGCCACGCAGGCACTGCATCTCGTCTTGGGCTTCACCAAGGGCAAGTCTATCCTGTGGCATGCCGGTGCGTCGGGAGTGAGCATTGCGGGTATTCAGTTGTCCAAGCAGGCTGGTGCCTCGGAAGTGTACGCCACCGCTGGCAGCGATGAGAAGTGCAAGTTTGTCACCGAGAAGATTGGCGCTACTGCTGCCTTCAACTACAAGACCCAGGACTGGGCCAAGGAGATCAAGGAGAAAACTGGTGGCAAGGGCGTCGACTTTATTGTTGACTTTGTCGGTGGCACGTACTTCCAAAAGAACCTTGATGTTGCAGCCCGAGACTGCCGCATTGTGCTGTTGGGCACTTTGGGTGGCAGCAAGGTCCCCGAGGCAGACATTGGACCCATCCTGTTCAAGCGCATCCGTATTGAGGGATCTACGCTTCGTAGCCGTGACGAGGAGTACCAGGGCAAGTTGCGTGACCGTCTTGAAGAGTATCTACCCAAGTTTGACTCGGGAGAGCTCAAGATTGTCGTGGACACAGTTCTGCCATGGGATAAGATTCAAGAGGCTCATGCTTACATGGAAGATGCCAAGAACTCCGGCAAGATTGTTTGCACTATTTAGAAAAAGAAAAACGCTATGATTTCAATAAGAAACTATTCGTAATTACCCGTCAATCATTTTGACGGACCCAGTTCAGTGCTCCTTGATCCATCTCAACATTTGTTCGTAAGCTGTAGCTTGAGCATCCTGAATGGCAGCATCGCCATATTCGCCTACCACAGCGAACCCTATGACAGTTGTCAGTACACATTTGCAGCTCAAACTTGGGTGTTGTAACCTTACCATGGGGCACTCCGGGATATACCTGCACTTCGTGCTCAAGGTTGGCCTTTGACATGATGTCCTCTCCAGCCTTGCGAACGTCTTCAGAAAACAAAGGATCGTCTTCGACACACACTAGTGTCAAGGGCACCGACACACCCTCGAAATCCTCGGGCTGAACCGACGCGCCGTGAGCTACGGCTCCAGCCTTGATGTAAGGACCAGTCTTGACTGCACCAGCTTCCTCATCTGCACCCTCGGTGGCCTGTGTCTCCTTTGCAAGATACAAAACAAAGCGGCCACCGACGCAGTAGCCGACAGCATAAATACCGTCTCCGTGCTTCACGGCATCGGCGTATTGTTCCTTGGCAGCATCGATGACCTTGTGAAGAATCGGGAGGACTTTGTCTGGGGTGATGCGTGCAAGCCACATGTCGATCATGAAAGATTTCGTAACCTCGGCCGCCTTGAGTTTGAACTGCTCGAGAATCGAAGTTGAATCCTCCGTGATCTGAATGCCAGGTGCTACATCGCCGCCAAAAATGTCGGGCATCAGAACCAGGAATCCCTCTGTGGCATATCTGTCGGCTTGAATCTGATTGTTAACGGACTTGATACCCGTGCCGTTGGTTAAGAGAAGCAGAAGCTTCGCAGGTGTATGGGGGTAATCGGTCGGCTTGGAGATGTAGACCTGATATGGATGTGTTAGGCTCCTCGTTTCTCGTTTGACGTCCGTCACTTGTTATGACTTACATCAATGTCGTTGAGCTTGATGACTTCTCCCGTGGAAGCTTGACCGCTTGCTGCGCAAGGTTAGTAGTTATATCAAAGAGAAGGTTGAGTGATCCATACGCGCAGGTCTGTCTGTTACGCAATGCTCGTGGTCGCCCATTGTTGGGCCAGTCTGAGCTGGGGTGTCGCCAGGGATGATAGGCTGAGAGTCCTGGGGAGTCTCCTTGGAGTCAGTCTCCGAAGCCTTGGTGTTATTGTCGTCCGCCATTTTCACTATTTTGTCAAAGTTGTAGGATGCAGTGTTGAAAATGATCTGTCTACTTGACAAGGCTAGCTGTTCTCGGTCGGTGAAGCATGGGTGGGCTGTGCCAGCTTCAGCAAGCTCCAAGGCTTGGCTACGTCATTTTGGTTGGCAGTGAACACAGAAACATGCTGAAATGGCTTCACAACACTAATAGAAATTATTGTTTCATTAGAGAAAAATTAAATGACTTGAATACTCCGTTCTACGAACATTTTAACAATGCCCGAATTTATTTGTTTACTTTGCCTCCTCGTGGCATGTTCTTTAGGCTTCGAGGGGCAACGGCTTATGTAAAATTCGCCTGACCCCGCGGGGCTCTTTTCCACTAAACGCGGTACGCGTCGCGCGCAAGGTGTGAAGATAGCCTGTCCGTTCAAGTAGCAAAGTTCACGGCACTGTCGACTTTCATTTTCAACATCAACCAAACATTGGCATTTCCAGCTCAAAATCATTCAAAATGGACGCAGCAGCTGCGTTATCCCGAGGATGTCTCGAGTATGTCATAACCAATCTCCAGAGAACCGTTCGTCTGCTAACGCATTTCCAGCGTCATCTTCAACGACCCCGACAAGGCGACCAAGCTCTTCCCTGTCCCTGTTCTCCAATGTCTTCAGATCAAGCCGATGGCCCCAACTGCCCAGGGAGGCGATAGATATCGCCTTGTTATGAGCGATGGTCAGCACTATGTTCAAACGATGCTTGCCACCCAAGCGAACGGCGTGGTCAAGGACGACAAGCTCAAGCGAGGCAGTATTGCCCGCATTCACCAATACACCCCCAACAACCTGAAGGGAAAGAAGTGAGTTATTGCCGTCCTTGAACAAATTCCTGCGATTCTAACCAATGTAGCATCCTGGTCATCCTCAACCTCGAGGTTATCGAATCGTATGGTGCCGTGGACAAGATTGGCGAACCTGTCGCAGTCGACCCCAAGGCCCCGGCCGAGAACACAATCTCTGGAAATGACTTCTACGGAGCCAAGAAGGAGGAAGACACGAAGCCACAACAAGTCATGCCATCACGCCCGGCTGCCACGCACGCTGGCGCCAACATTTACCCCATCGAAGGCCTCTCACCCTTTGCACACAAGTGGACTATTAAGGCACGCGTTACCTCAAAATCCGACATCAAGACATGGCACAACACAAAGGGAGAGGGAAAGCTCTTCAGTGTTAACTTGCTCGATGAGACTGGTGAGATCAAGGCGACCGGTTTCAACGACCAGTGCGACGCTTTCTACCCAATCCTTGAAGAGGGATCCGTGTACTACATCTCCAGCCCTTGCCGAGTTTCTCTCGCCAAGAAGCAATTCACAAATATCCCCAACGACTACGAACTCGCCTTTGAGAGAGACACAGTTATAGAGAAGGCTGATGATCAATCGAGCGTGCCCAATGTTCGCTTCAACTTCTGCTCTATTCAAGAGCTGCAGAGTGTAGAGAAGGACAACACGGTCGATGTTATTGGTGTATTGAAGGATGTTGGAGAGGTCAGCGAGATTGTCTCCAAAAAGTCTGGCCAACCTTTCCAGAAGCGTGAGCTTACCATCGTCGACGACACTGGATACTCAGTCCGCGTCACCATCTGGGGCAAGACTGCAAACTCTTTCGACACTCACGCCGAGTCCGTCGTTGCCTTCAAGGGAACCAAGGTTTCAGACTTTGGCGGCAAGAGCTTAAGTCTGCTGTCCTCAGGAACTATGACTGTCGACCCCGATATTCCCGATGCCCACCGTCTCAAGGGATGGTACGACTCAACCGGCCGAACAAACACCTTTGCCACCCACCAGGGCTTGTCCACTGTTGGTGCCGCCACTGGCCGCAAGGACGAAACCAAGACCATCTCACAAGTCAAGGACGAGAACCTAGGCGTTGATGACCAGGCGTACTACTCCATCAAGGCTACCATTGTGTTTGTGAAGCAAGACAACTTCTGCTATCCTGCCTGCGCCAAAGAAGGATGCAACAAGAAAGTTGCACCCATGGGCGACGGCACATGGCGCTGTGAGAAGTGCGAAGTCACTCACGATAAGCCTGACTACCGCTACATCCTGTCCATCAATGTTGCCGACCACACGAGCCACCAGTGGCTCAGCTGCTTCGATGACACTGGTCGCACGATTCTCGGTATGTCCGCAAACGAGCTCATGGAGCTCAAGGAGAATGACGACGCCAAGTTCAAGACTGCGTTTGAGGAAGTGAACTGCAAGAAGCTCAGCTTCAGATGCAGAGCAAAGATGGACAACTACGGAGAGGCACAGAGGTATGTGAAGCCTTGAATTAGCAATAAACTAAAACATCAACTGACACCATTCACAGAGTACGATACCAAGTCATGAGCGCCACGTTCTTGGATTTCAAGACCGAAGGAGACAGACTTGCCGAACTGATTAAGCAGTACGATGTCAACGCTTAGTTTATGGATGGAATGTGAAATGACCAAGCTAAATTTGCTCTTGTTGCATTACTTTATTGTACTTTAGGGGAAGATGGTGTCAAAATTGGAACTGGGTTCGTGTTTAGTTTTCGTAATGATGAAAGTAAAAAGAAGAAGGCTTTTTTAAATTGTTCTATATATGTGTTTTGTTTCTGTTTTCATGTGCTCATGTGGTATCTTAAATGGACTGTTTCTCATGCTTCCAAGGCTTTTGGCCCTCTCCGTCTCCATATTGAGCTGTGGGCTGGTAGTCACCCCGGATCTTGTACTTGTAGATGGTCAAACCCTCGAGGCCGACAGGACCACGAGAGTGAATCTTGTTGGTGCTGATACCGACCTCGGTACCGAAACCGTAGCGCATGCCATCAGCGAGACGCGTAGAAGCGTTCCAGTAGACACCAGCGGCATCGACGGTGTTCATGAAGTGCTCGGCCTCCTGCTTGTCAGAAGTCATGATGCAGTCAGTGTGGCCGGAGCCGTGTGTGTTGATGTGCTTAATAGCCTCCTCAGTAGAAGCAACAGTCTTGACAGATATCGTGAGAGACAAATGCTCAGTATCGTAGTCCTTGGGGCTAACGTCGACGACCTTGGGGAGGTTCAAGTCAGCGATGGCAGCCTTGGAGGGGCCATCCACGCGCAGCTCAACACCCTTATCAGACAGGGCCTTGGCGACTGCGGGGAAAATCGTTGACAGCGCAGATTCCTGGACAAGCAGGCTTTCTGTGCTGTTGCAAGCGGCGGGGTAGCTGGTTTTGGAGTCGACGATGGCAGTGATGGCCTTTTGGGGGTCGGCTGAAGCAGTGAGGTAGATATGGCAGAGGCCGTCGGCGTGGCCGAGGACGGGGATCTTGGTGGATTCCTTGATGTAGCGGACGAGTTCGTTGGAGCCGCGGGGGACGACGAGGTCGATGTAGCGGTCTTGGGCGAGGAGGCTGGCGATGGCGTCGCGGGTGGTGACTAGTTGGATGGCGTCCTTGGGGACGACGTTGGACTTTTCGAGGGCAGCCTCGATGACGTTGGAGATGGCGACGAAGGAGTTTGTGGATTCTTTGCCGCCTGTAAAGGAGTCAGCATGTTGAGAAAAAAAACATGTCTTGGAAAAGTGAGGGAATATTTACCCTTGAGAATGGCAGCGTTACCGGACTTGATAGCAAGACTGGCAATGTTGGCAATGACTTCAGGTCTGGCCTCGAAGATGATGAGGAGCACGCCAATGGGGCATGACACGCGCTCCATGAGGAGATCGTCGTCGAGCTTCGTTCGCATGGAGATTTGGCCAACTGCAGAATGTCAGTACGAGTAATTTACATAGCAGCTGGCGAGAGATACATACGAGGATCAGGGAGGTTCTTGACATCGAGGATGCCCTTGAGCATGTCGTCGAATTTGCCCTTCTTGTTCAGATCGAGACGGCTGACAAGAGCCTCGCTCAATGAGCCACTGGCAGCAGCCTCCTTTGCAGCTTTGAGATCCTCAGCGTTCGCAGCGAGAATCTGGTCCTTTGCGGCGAGGAGACCGGCGTGGATAGCCTCGAGGGCCTGGTTGCGGGCATCTTCGGAGCGGGCAGCGAGATCGAAGGAAGCGGTTTTGGCAGCGGCGGCAGCAGCCTCTGGTGACGCATCTGTAAGACCCATTGTGACGGATGTATATGTATACTTATGAGGAAGAGGAATGAATTTCAAAAAGAGAAGATGGAATAAAAAAGAAGTTTATACGGTTGAAAGTTAAGAAGTGGGGGGAGATGAGTTACTTAAAGGAGAAGAAGATTTACGCCGGTGACAGGCTGAGATGTACAAAATGGCATGTGTTTTTTTTTGGGGTGAGGGATTGAAGTCAATTGTCGCGCACTCATTACGTCGCTGGTACTCCGTACACTGTCAGTCAGTACGGCCTGCATGGAGGGGGAGGGGGAGGGGAAGAATTGTTTTTGGGTGGGGTTTTAATCCCGGCGAGTGACGTATTGGCCGTTTATAGCTCACTCGCTTTATCGTCTAGCGGCATTTCAGCCTCTATTTTTTCCAAATGGCCCGCCTTGATTGGGCAGATGCAGAGACTTTGCAGCGCTAGCACTTGGCGCACGAATTTAAACAGGCACCAAAGTGGCTGTCGCAGGTACCTACAGCGCTGCACTCTGCCACTGTAGATGTCCACTCTTCAGCGCTCTGTTCAGCAACAGGTAGACATCGACTTTAACATCTCGGCCTTTTTAATATCTTCTCCATGCATGGTGACGTAGTTTCTCCGTGTCAATACCCGAACACTTCAATAAACAATTGCAGGACACGTTTATACATTGATACTGTAGTAGTTGCATCTACATTACTTACAACAGCAATATCGCCATGACCACGCCCGTGAGTAGCATTATCTGGTTGCTTCCGCCGTGCAGCAATTAACCTGCTGCCGACTCTCCCTGGCGGCTAAAGGTTCCAGGAAAGATACCATTGTGCCTTTAACATTAAGATGTCTTTGCAGTCGAATTTGTCTCCCAGATTCGAATTGATCCCAAACATCGTCCTTACTGCTGCTGGAAGTTGGTGGAGAGTTTGCCTCGCCACACGCATTCTTCTTCGCCTCCTCCTACTTCTCAGCAGTATCCAGTTTCAAATCGACAGAAGTTTGACTGAAAAGCACAATATAAGTAAATGTACAAGACATAGTGAGTCAACAGGCTATGGCTCTGGATACATTGCCATTGGCAAAACTTACAAGAAAGCGTTGGTGAAAGATCTGTTGAAAATCATCGACTCCATTTCCCAATCAGGCTACATGCAGCCCGGCTGCACGTCCTCTGAGCTGTTACAGTCAAAGTCTCCTACCTTGACTTCATATCTAGTTTCGGGTTTCCTGCGAATTCGACGTGAGAGAATACGCGGGAGCCCGTGTACGTATTTGCCGAGGGCTGGTTGTAGCTACGCCACAGGGAGCTGTTGAATAGCAGCGTCTCCAAATTTCCGTTGTCTTTAAGGATAAGACCGTTGAGGGAGTCAAAGAATATGGGAAGTTCCGTGAGACGACGGCTTATCACGAGGTGCGAGAGCAATGGGGGAGAGACTAGCCAAAACCCATCAAGAGAAAGATTTCGCTTCCCACCTAGAACTCTACATCCCGGAAGAGAAGTAAATCTTAACTGCAGCTTTGAATAGGCCTCTCTGTTGAATCATGCTGACAATGTCGGCTTCTGCGTGGTGGCGTGCCCTGAACGGAGACTTCAACTGCCTGTGGCTTTACCGGCAAGCCAAATCAGGCTGTAAACTTCGGAGCGACAGCGATGTAATTGGCCACTGTTAAGCTTCCGCCCCTCCAGATCAGCGCCAGCCTGATGTACTAATCCAAGTAACAAATAGGCTTCGTTCGACGTGAGGTAAACGTTCGTGTCAAGTGCTGATAAATAAATAAGTGGCTTTGGCATCTGCATTCTGTTATAATCATTTTGACCTGCTCGTCAACAATTTCCTTTAGCTCTGCTGAACAAATACGTACCTGAAACGCACGAATCTACAAAATGGCATCCGAGAAGCTCTTCAAAGACATCCCGCCATTCCCAGATGACCTTCCCACGGTCTCTCTGAACAACATATCGCTATCTGGCCTACACTCAAAGGATACAGAAGTAGCGCAGAAGACATTGGATGCCTGTCAAGAACTTGGATTCTTCTTCCTGGATATGCGCGGTGACAAAGTTGGCGATGAAATGATCCAGTGCATCGATGAACTTTTCAGTATTGGAAAGAGCATCTTCGACCTGCCGGAAAGTGTCAAACGTCAATACTTGCATGATATGCCTAGAAATTCCTTAGGGTAGGTTACCGGACAATTTATTTCACTTTAGTGAGTAAGTGCTAACGTATCAAGATTCAAATCCCGCGGCGAGGCAAAGACTGAAACCGGGGAACCCGATCGCTTTGAGTGGTTCAATATGGGCCAAGACGGTCTCATGGGTACAGTCGACCTACAGCCGCTACCGGACTTTGTCGCTGAGCGCATCGAATATTTCAAGAAGTTCCTAAACTATGGACAAGATATTGCCGCGACGATTAACAAAACGCTAGCAAGGCAGTTGTCCCTGCCAGAGGAGACGTTCGCTGCCACCCAGCGGCCGACGGAGGAGTCGGGCACCGTCATTCGTCTTATCAAGGCATTTGCTAGCCCCGAAGCAGATGATCTCCGCACAAGCATGGCGCATCATACCGATTTTGGTACCATAACACTTCTGGCGAATGTCCTGGGCGGTTTGCAAGTCCTCAGCCCTGGTGGTTCCGGGTCGGACGACCTTGCATGGCGCTGGGTGCGGCCACAGCCTGGCTGCTTAATTGTCAATATCGGCGATGCTATGGTGCAGTGGAGTGGTGGTGCTCTGCGCAGCAACGTGCACCGTATCAGGTATCCTCCAGGCGAGCAAAGATTCCTTGACCGGTACAGCTTGGCAGTTCTTTTCCGACCAGAAAGAAATGCCAGTATGAACCCAAGGGTAAAAAATGGGTTGGGAGCTGTGGAAGAAACCGAGTTGACAGCTTGGGAGTGGGAAGTAAAGAAGGCCATGGCGATGAAAAGAGGTGAGACAGTCATGGAAAGTAAGGGAGGCAAGCCTATCGTAGCTTGAGAGTCTGTGCAGATTTGAATGGACTGCATCTTAATTCTTTATTAACATATTAATGGAGCTACATTTATACATCAATCGTAGCTGAATAAAGAATGACGTGCCTAGTCAAGAGAGCCAGAAGTCTCTAGCGAACTAAAACACAATCATGGGGATTCTACTGCTTTCAATTACAGGTTCTTGAAATATTGGGCAATCTTGTCGTAGGACTTGAGAGTTTCCAATCCCGTCACAAGATCCCAGCCGGCGGCGGTGGACAAGCTCTTGCCACCACAAGAGTCGGTTCCATCACCTACGTGGTTTCCAAGAGTGATGTCGAACCAGATGTCACCGCGCGGCGCGGTTCTTGGAATTTCAGGATGGCTTTTTGTGCGTCTTTCACGCACGGAATGCATAATAGCAGGTCATTTTACGATTGAATAAAGAAAACAAATTCAGTCGCGCTTTGGAATATATGAATAATTTGGATACATGGCACGGCACCAAACCCACTTGGACGGAGAAGTCCCTAACCTGACATAGACCTTTGTAAGTTACGTCGAAGACAGAGCTTCTCCGTCATGGCATTTCGCACCCAATGCATTGATACAGAGTGACAAGGCTAGCGTAACAAGCATGTAAACGAAGTGGAGGCATGTACTGAACGTTGCCCAGCAATTGACATGTCCAAGCCTTTGTAGTATCTGCTCGTTAGCTGAACACAACCGCCAGGCCAGTGCCCGACAACCCGAATATTGCGCTTTCAACTTGAACTTCGCTGAATGCAATGCAATTGTATTCGAAAATCCAGAGGATTAACACTTATCAAACCCAACAGAAAACTGATCGTCTCTTTGAAGAAGGGCACCACGAGGCAGATCAAGCTCACGCTACCGTCGACAGCGACGACCCGATCAACACAGTGGCCTCGTCCAAGAAGACGCCAATTATCTCCATAGCCTCCGCAGTTCTTAATTTCGTATTAAATCATTTTTTTTTTACAACGCCAGGGGCCTCGTCCCAAAACCGGACAAAGTTAATATGCATTAGCGCATGATTACCACGGCACGCCGCTGCCTTGACCCACCAAGCCGCTATCACGCAATTTCTAAATCACTCAGAAGATTTTCGTCATGAGAAAAACAATCTACATCTTACTTTTTTCTCATTGAATTTTGAGAAATTCCACTGCTCTTTTTCTTTTTCCTTTTTTTTTTGTAATTAATCCACTTCAAAACCATGTTGAGCCGCTGCGTCCCCCGTGCCGCTGGCTCTGCCACATCCAATGCCATCCGCGCCTTGTCCACATCTTCCCGACGATCCGCCAATGTCGTCCGACCAGCCGGAAGCTCATCCAATGCTCACAAAATCGTCGTTGTCGGTGGTGGTTCAGCCGGTATGGCTGTGAGCCATCAGCTGCTGAGGACTGGACAATTCACGCAGGACGACATTGCCGTGATTGATCCCGCCACGGATCACTACTACCAGCCTGGATTCACGCTGGTTGGTGGCGGTCTCAAGAACAAGGAGGAATTCAAGATGCAGATTCAAGACCTTGTTGATCCCAACTTACGCTTCTACAACACCAGCGTCGATAGCTTCACTCCCGATGACAACTCTGTCACACTTGGCAATGGCACACAGCTTACCTATGACCACCTCGTTGTTTGCCCTGGAATCAACATTGCATATGATAGCATCAAGGGCCTGCCTGAGGCATTGGCTGATGCCAGTGCTCCCGTCTCTACAATCTACGGTTACAACACCTGCGACAAGGTCTACCCTACCATTCAGAAGCTGCAGAAGGGCAAGGCCATCTTCACCCAGCCTGCCGGTCTGATCAAGTGTGCTGGTGCTCCTCAAAAGGCCATGTGGCTGGCTCTCGACCACTGGAGACAGACGGGTCTGTACAACCCCAGCCAGCCCCAAAACTCACCCATCCAAATCAGCTTCGCCACTGGTCTCCCCGTCATGTTTGGCGTTCCCAAGTACAGCGCCAAACTGGATGAGCTGAGACGCGAGCGTGGTGTCGAGGGCCTGTTCCAGCACGACCTTGTCGCTGTCGACGGCGACAAGGCTACTTTTGCCCTCCCCGACGGCAAGCAGGTCACCAAGCAATTCGACTTCCTCCACGCAGTTCCAAAGATGCTGCCTCACAAGTTCGTCGCCAAGAGTCCTCTCGCAAACGCAGGCGGCCTCGTCGACGTCGACCAAGGCAGCATGCAGCACGTCAAGTATGACAATGTTTGGTCTTTGGGTGACGCTTCCAGCTTGCCTACTTCCAAGACTGCCGCTGCCGTCACTTCGCAGACACCAATCCTTGTTTCCAACATCTTGAAGGTATCAGAGGGACAAGAGGTCGAGAAGTCGTATGATGGATACACGTCGTGCCCGCTGCCCACAGAGTATGGCAAACTCTTGTTGGCTGAGTTCAAGTATGGTCCTGAGCCAAAGGAGACATTTGGAGATTTGATTGGATTTGATCAGGCGGAGCCCAGCCGTGCCTTTTACTACCTGAAGAAGGACTTCTTCCCGTGGGTGTATAAGAACCACATGGTTAAGGGTACTTGGGCCGGACCTAAGGGCTTTATCAGATAAACTTTGTAAAATATGTCTTAAAATCGAATACCACTTTATTGTTTGATTTGCCGCTGGGATGGGTGTGAAATATCCCCGCCGCTGCTGTGTGTACTCTCCGCTTAGCGTATCGGTGGGCGCTAGCCTGCAATACTTAAGTATGTCAATGACTAACACTTAATCAACGTCTTCCTTAGGATACTTGAGGTTTCGAATCATAAGGCACTTGGACAGACAAGCATGCCCGTTGATCATGACATTGAACCATGGTTCGACGTCTAGTTGCACACAGCCGGAGAGATCACGTAAACCTCCACGGCCCCGGAACTTAAAATACTTCCAAGCATAGCTGGACGACAAGTCAAGTCCAATATCAACTCCAATAGGCCTTTTTCCTTTCATTGACAGAGTCCAACGACTGACAACGGTCATTGTCTCATCAGTCCAACCCATCTCGCCATTCGACATTCCACCCAACCATTGTTTACTTTCCCTGTCCCAGCCGTCCATGGAACGATTTCCACCCCCCGCGGAATCTCTCCTCATATACTTTCAGCCGGTGCCGAAACGCCGAGCTCCAGCATCCTCCACTCGTTCCCCCCAACGCCTCGTTCATCAAAGCCCGTCTAATTCCCCCCAGCATATTCCTGCCTGGCTTCCCTATCCCACGCTAATCGCCGACCGGTTGCAGCAAGTTTTGTAAGCCGTAATAAAAAACTAGTCCATAATCAATACCCAGCGCATCATCATTGGGCCATTGAGTCCATCTATGTAACCCAAAAACCACACAACGGGCCCCCCAGTAATAGCGAGGTGCGAAATTGTTCCCCGGTCTCGCTCGGCCGACCAAGGCGCCGATGCGGATTTCATTTCCTGAATCCGTCTCCGCCTTCTTACTCGCCTTTGCAATTTTTCCTCCTCGTACACATTTATATTTATTTTCTAGCGTCCGATGTTGCGTATTTACTTTCCAGCTGCATCTAGTTAGGCAGCCTTTTCTCCCTTGGCAATTCCCACTCCTCCGCAATAGACTGATCGTGATCGATCCCCGGCTGTTGACCTCGATCACCAGGGCCCGTTACCTTCATTGGTGAAACATCGCCGCTTTGTTAGCCTCGTGCAACGGTTTGTGTTGCTCGAGTGCTCGCAGACATGGCCTCGAACAGAGATCCCGAAAAGGGAATTGTACCAGTCGACAACAACGATCACCATTCGGAAACGCTGCATCGCCCGACGTCATTGTCGGCGTCGGAGATTTCTTCTCATGATGAAGACCATCCTACGCCTATCATCGCACCTGCAGGCGATTTGCCTGTGCCACCCAAGGAGAGCGAACTGCAGCGATCGCAGTCAAGAGCGTCTTCAGCTCGTTCTCGTGCTCTGACAATAGTTCCGCGTTCAAAGCGCCGTGGTCTCTTTGGCCGTTTCGCCCTTTTGCCCGAAGTAGAGAACCCTTATGAGTACAAAAACTCTACCAAGTGGTCAATCACCATTATCATTGCCATAGCCACAGCTGCTGCACCTCTCGGTTCAGCCATCTTCTACCGTAAGTCCTGACGCTCTAAACTTGCTACACCCTGCTAACATGTTCCAGCGGCTCTACCTGCCATCACCCGCCAACTTCACACCACAGAGACAGTCACCAACTTATCCGTAGCATTCTACATGCTGGCCATGTCCATCTTCCCACTGTGGTGGTCAGCCTTCTCGGAGCAGTTCGGTCGCCGAACCATCTACCTCATCTCATTCACCCTCTTCACCATCTTCTCCGTCCTATCAGCCATCAGCACCAACATAGCCATGCTCATCGTATTCCGAATCTGCGGCGGCGGTGCCTCTGCATCCGTCCAAGCCGTCGGCGCAGGAACCATTGCCGATATCTGGGAACCTCGCGAGCGTGGCCGAGCTATGAGCATGTTCTATCTCGGTCCCCTGCTAGGACCACTCCTCGCACCCATCATCGGAGGAGCTCTGTCCCAAGCATTCGGCTGGCGCTCTACCATGTACTTCCTCGCCATATACGGTCTTCTTGTCTTGCTATCAATTTTATTCCTACTCCCCGAAACTCTCGCCCCCAAACCTGAGGAGACAAGTCCCGAAACACAAGACTTGCAACGCATGACAACGCGCGAATCTGTCAAAATTCGCACCAAGAAGACTGCAGTCAATATTAAGCGTTTCTTATTCGATCCTCTTAGCGTACTAGCTTTCTTGCGCTTTCCTCCCGTGCTGGTCACGGTGTTGCTCGCTGCGATTGCCTTTGGCGCTCTCTTCGTCTGCAACATCTCGATCCAGATGCGCTTCTCCAAAGACCCATACAACTTTGCCCAACTAATCGTCGGTCTCATGTACATCCCCAGTGGGCTGGGATACTTTATGGCCTCTCTGCTTGGCGGTAAATGGCTCGACAACATCATGGCGCGAGAAGCCAAGAAGGCAAACAGATACGATGCCAATGGAAAGCTCATCTACCTCCCCGAAGATAGGATGAAGGAAAACATGTGGTTAGCTTTGACGTTTTATCCGCTGGGTCTGCTCATGTACGGCTGGACGTTGGAAAAGGGCCTCATCTGGATCGTGCCAGCCATTGGCGCCTTCATATTTGGTGTCGCATCCATGCTTGTCTTCGTAAGTGACTCCGTATACTTATTTTTGTTTTTGTACCTCAGCTAACGAAACAGTCCGCCGCCACCACCATGCTCACAGAATTCGTCCGCAAGAAGAGCTCCTCTGGTGTCGCCGTCAACAATTTTGTCCGCAACATCCTCAGCTGCATCGGCACCATTGTTGCCGCTCCGTGGATCAACGCCTGGGGTGTAGGATGGGTCTTTACGGCCATCTGTATCTTCTGTCTCGTTTTCAGCTATCTTGGGATTATTGTGTTGCAAAAGAATGCACAAAAGTGGCGCAAAGCGATGGATGAGGCATTGGGACAATCGTAAATATCATGATTCACGTACATAACGTAACGATCCATAGCATTACATACCGCACAGCATTGAATATAAGCACTGCATTTGTATCTATGAATCTAAATGTCTATTTAATTGCAGGTGACTACTCTCTAACACCAAACAACTTGCCCAGCGCATCAGCACCAACATTTCCACCGCTAAACACCAGTCCCAAATCCCAGGTCTGTCCATTCTGCTCCCGTTCCACCATCTTCCTAAACTCCTCATTAAACAGCACTACTGCCAACGGCACACAGGCACTCGGCTCCACCACCATCTTCATACGCTCAAACACCAACCTCATCGCCTCCACGATCTGTTCCTCCGTCACGCTATAGATCCCCTTGACCAGCTTCTGTTCATAAGCCAATTCCCACGGTAACACTCCCATTGGTGTGCGAAGCCCATCCGCAATTGTCAGCGTCTTGACGCTTTCCACTCTCTTTCCGGCCTCAAAGCCGCGCTTAGCGTCATCTGCGCCCTCGAACTCCGGCTCTGCACCGAATACCAGAATACCTGTATCTTTACAGCTGAGCGCCACGCCGGATAGCATGCCACCTCCGCCGACGGGGGTCATGGTTGCATCAAGGGGCTTGCCAGCGAGTTCACGTACTTGGTCCTGCAGCTCAAGGCCCATGGTGCCCTGCCCGAGAACAATGTCCGGGTGGTCGTAGGGCGGGATAAGCACACAACCGTGTTCGGCGATGAGAGCATTGGCTACGGCCTCACGCTCGGTAGATGTGCTGCCGCTGTGGTGGACTTCGGCGCCGTAGCCTTTGGTGGCTGCTACTTTTTGGGGAACGGAGATGGTGGGCATGACGATGCGGGCCTTGATGCCCTTTGTTTGGGCGGCTAGCGACAGAGCTTGAGCATGGTTTCCTGCTGAATGTCAGTTTGCGTCATTTGAATAGCATGTTGTAGTGTGAATCGACGTACCTGATGAATGCGTGATGACACCCTTTGCCTTATCAATACCCTTCCTCTCCAGCTTCTCTACTGCGTGGAACGCTCCTCTGGCTTTGAAGGCTCCAATACGCTGCAGGTTCTCACACTTGAAATAGAGGTTAATCTTGGGCTGGGCAGCTGAAGGCTGGTTCGCTTGAGGCGTGGAAGCGAGCTTGTTCAGTGTTTGAGATGTGACCACCGGAGTCTTATGAATGTATGGCTTGATGATCTCGTGGGCGGCCTCAACATCAGAGCGGTTGAGGGACGCTGCTAGAGTTTTGAAGTCGGCCATTGTACAGTATCAAAGATGAACGAGTTTAAGTTGAGTGCTATAAGAGTCAATGCAGTTCACGCGGGAAAGTGTAGTCTATATGTATTGATCGTGAAGTTGGTGAGGTGTTAAGTGTACTCCACTCCGTGCGCCCTACGGATGATGCTTCAACAGCCTTGGCTCCGACGCTTCTAGAATAAACGGGCGTAATTTTCACTGGCAAAGGTGATGAATCACAAATGACTTTAATTGACGCACACGAAACAATTGAGCAATTTTCATAAGGTTTTTAATTAAAAAAAATCAATAGTACAGAGGTATCATGTGAGAGCCGCTCAACCTTCGGGAGTTGGCTCATACGTAAACAAGGGCTATTTTTTTGGTCTGGATTTTTTCTTTTCATAGTGCTGGGACAGATCCCACAACTTTTTCAGCAATCGTCACCGGTCCGATAAGACTGTCGATTTTATTTTTGGTTCTCGGGGCGGAGGGCACTAGACACAGAATATGTTAGTTGAATGCTTCGTCTGGTGTAGTTGTGAGTGAGGGTGTGAAGTAAAAACTTACCGGACGGCCTTGCCGGCTCTCCAGATCTCGAGGTTGCGGATCTCCTCCATCTCGGCCTCGTAGCGCTCACGGTAGTCCGGCTGACCGTTGTAGTCCAGAGAGCGCTGGGTCTCGGTACCGTCACGGACGGAGTCGTAGAGGTTGTTGAAGACGGGCTTGAGGGCATCCTTGAACTTGGGGGTCCAGTCAATGGCACCACGGCGGGC
This sequence comes from Simplicillium sp. C3G150-2, assembly GCA_022702485.1. Taxonomy (NCBI): domain Eukaryota; kingdom Fungi; phylum Ascomycota; class Sordariomycetes; order Hypocreales; family Cordycipitaceae; genus Simplicillium; species Simplicillium sp. C3G150-2. The sequence goes on along the minus strand of JAJIYY010000007.1, from coordinate 1,723,595 downwards.
GGTGGTGGAGCAGGCCTCGAACATCCAGTCCATGCCGTTGGCACCGATCAGGGGGTACAGGGACTGAGTGGCCTCCTCGACGGTCTCGTTGAAAGCCTCGCTGGGGCTGTGGCCGCGCTCGCGGAGAACCTCGTACTGAGCGAGGAACATGCCGTGGATACCGCCCATCAGGCAACCACGCTCACCGTAGAGGTCAGAGTAGACCTCCTTCTCAAAGGTGGTCTCGTAGAGGTAACCAGAGCCAATGGCGACACCCATGGCAATGGCCTTCTCCTTGGCCTTGCCAGTGACGTCCTGGAAGACGGCGAAGGAGGAGTTGATACCACGGCCCTCACGGAAAAGACTGCGGACAGTGCGGCCGGAGCCCTTGGGAGCGCAGAGGATGACGTCAACGTCCTTGGGGACATCGACATGGGTGCGGTCCTGGAAAACGGGGGAGAAACCGTGAGAGAAGTAGAGAGTCTAAAAAAAAAATCAATTGCGTTAGTTTCGCAAGTCAATTGGGTTTGAGCAGTGGCTAGAGTCAAAAATCTTACCTTGCCCTTGGTGATCTGGGGCTTGATGGCGGGCCAGGTCTCGGACTGGGCGGCGTCAGACAAGAGGTTCATGATAATGGTACCGCGGCCAATGGCCTCGTCAACCTCGAACAAGTTCTTGCCGGCGACCCAGCCGTCTTGCTCGGCGTCCTTCCAGGACTTTCCGTTCTTGCGGACACCAATGATGACATTGAGGCCGTTATCGCGGAGGTTGAGACCCTGACCGTGACCCTGAGATCCGTAGCCAATGAGGGCCAGGGTGTCGTTCTTGAAGTACTCCAAGAGCTTCTCTTGGGGCCAATCGGCGCGCTCTAGATGCAAACGAGAATTAGCACTCTGGGGTCTTTTGGAACGCCAATGGATTGCAAAAAGGCAAAATTCAATGGCTCGGGACAAGCTTACCGTAGACGTCCTCCTTGGAGCCGGCGAAGTCAATGGTCTTAACACCACGGACCTGCTGGTGACCGGCAGCAACGGCGGGACGGGTAGTGACAGCAGCACGGAGAGCGCTGCGAGCTACAGAGTAAGCGGCACGCTGCTGAACAGCAGGGGTAGCCAATTGGCGGCTGGCAGCACGCAGAGACTTGGAGAAAGTTCTTGAGGCCATTTTCAATGATGTGTGATGTGAGGGAGTGGAGAGAAGGAAGAAACAAGAAAGAGAGTTTGAAGCTGTGGGAGAGAAAAGTCAAGATGAGGAATTGACTTTTTGGGGGAAAAGGTTTCCTGAGACGGATTCAAGATGAAGAGTTGATGAAAGAGAAGAGAAGAGAGAGAAAGAAAAAAAGGTTCAATCGACAAGAGCAGCAGACGCTAGCCTTTTTGCTTTGTGTGGTGTGGCCGTTCCTTGTCTGAGCCCATCACCCCATCACTGTAGCAGCGGCCCCGATCTCGGTGCACTGCAAGCATAGCTAGATTTACTATGGGGCGCCGGTCCCCCCCAAGTGCCCCAAGGTCCCCTCTTAATTCTGCAAGGTCTCTGATAAGGTGAGGTATCTTTGGCTGGCGCTGCTGTGCTAATCCCACCCAGTTCTAGCTCGACAGGTACTTTGGTCTCTTGCTAGGGTTAATGTTTCCTGCCGCCTCCCACATGTGAAAGAGAGGCTCTGCTGCGGTGGCCCGTAGTGTCGGTCTGCCTCCGGTTAGGCCACTCATGGGTTGGAACTAGGGGAAAGGCTGGCTGTCGTGGACGGATGCAGCCAAGGTACTTTACCAACTGTAAATTAATTGTTTTTTGGACACATCCGTTTAGCCGCAACAGCCATTCGTCAGAGGCCACAACAAGCTTCAGAACAAAAAGCTAAAATTATAATATGCCCATGAAAAAAAATCTCAGATGTCCCTCAACACGTTTCCAACTCTCAATTGACCACACACAAAAACCCCCCCATCCCCTGCGTCCAGATCTGAGGCAAATTATCGGCTTACTGTACCGAGCTTAGTATCCATCTCCCCTAAGCTGGCGCCCCTCTCCGCCTGTCCCAGCCCACTCGGCCACTGTAGCTGCTCCAAGGCACAGCGCCAATTATGACTCCCAGACTGCCCCAAACAGCCAGTAAGAAGCCTCTCAATTCTCCCACTGCAGCGACTGCGATAGCGGCCGCTCTGTTTCTCCAGCTCTCGCCCGCCCCGACACCGCAGTCGCTTTTCTGGCTTTTGCGGAGTGGAGGGGCTTCTTTTGCGCTTGACTTGCGTCTCGTCTCCAATTCCATCATGTCTAAAACTCGGGGGTTCCCTGTAAGTCCCGAAATTCTCCATTGTGTCCTGACTCACGGGTCCCCTTTTAACCTCAACAACGAATCGTTCCCGAAATCATCGCATCTACACACAACTGACTAGCTTCACTTTTTGAATTGACTTGAGCTGTCCTGCCCTGCATCTACACACAGTTTTTCTTTGCACCATGCGCATACTAATGGTGGCTGTATTACGCAACTCGACATCTTACGAATCCCTCTAAAATTCCCCCACCTTGATGGTAAGAATTGGCGGGGTGCCATCGTGAAGCGTCACTGACTACATTTACCTTGCGTCGCATAGCATCGAACTGCCTTGCCAACAAAGTCGAATCTCGTAATGCGTATTATGTTGCATTTGCGCTCCTGCAAGTTTCTTCTCACTCCAATTCCGCCCAAAAATCACTCCGCGAACGAGCACAACATCACGGCGTAAACCAACCCAAGACTTCAAAATATCTTTAATCTCAAATGCTTTATGAACAATGTATTTCTTTAAAGAGACGCCAGTAAATCCATGCCATTTCCTTTTGGAATGCGCCTCCAAAATTCATTCGAAGGGAAAGTAAGCGTAGTTTCCATCTCGCTGGCTGTCCTTCTTAATTCTATGTCGTTGTATGTGCATCGATATCGTCTTTGCAGTCCCCTAATTTCTCGAGTGCGCTCTGCCCACCCCGTATATTCATCTACGTGCTGGAATATCCTATCTCAACACTCGATCATATGTGGTGCCCTTGACGTTGCCACCGCTCATCGACGTCCTAACGTTTCTCTTGAACCCTTCTCGATTGTTTCGCAAGTCCTCGGCGGCCTCCTTGTTCAGGGGATCCGACGCGTTCGGCTCCAAGAATAAGAACTGTAGTCCTACAATAACAGCATTCAAGTTCAGTACGGGCTTCCAGTCTTCTCGCAGAATGTTCAGGCACACTTTGCCCTCGACATCGATATTGGGGTGGTAGATCTTCTCGCGACACAGCACCTTTGGTGGCTCGTGGGGGAAGTTCTGGTTAATCGCAAAGTCGAAAGTAAAGCGGCCCGAGCGGTACATGCCCTCGTCTGGTTCGATTGACAGCACAAAGTTGAGGATATCGTCTGCGTTCGGGAATTCCGTCGTCATCGTGTCCCCTAGAGAAAGCTCCGACAAATCTATACCAGCACCACCGGGCGGTTAGTCACAACGTTTCCGAAGCATGGTATCAACCGCTAGTGACCCAGAGGAGGCAATAGTTACCCTTTTGAACTCGAAGTTGGGCAGCGGTCACCTTCTTTTTCTTTCCTCCCGCAGCTTGCCCCTCAGCGTTCTCCGCCTCCTTCTGCTCCTTCTTCTGTTCAACGAGTTAGAATATCACACAACACTTGACTTCTGTGCAGACGCATATGCATCTTACCATGGACCAAATCTTCAACATCTTGGCTGTGTCGTGGCGTCCCCAGTCGCTCGATCGTGTGATGTGGTTGACTAATGCAGCAAAATGAGGTACTCGCAGGGTCGCCGGCTGTGGATGGAAACAGAGAGCAAGTGCACTGAAATACAAATAATGGTAAAAAGCAGAGAATATCAAGGCTCGCAAAGAGGTAAGCCTGACTAGCAGTGCTTTTTAGGCAGATGCTTGGAGGGTTCTCGTTTGGTTCGTGGTTTGTACGCAGTTGTTCTGCCCTCCAGTTTGCCTCTCAGCCTTGGAATCGCGAACAGGCAGCCTACGGAGGAGGGGCACACCGCCCGCCACCCACGATGAGGCGGTGCGATAAGATAAGCACGACTTGCGCCTAAACTCCCGAGGTTTCTACGACTCTTCAACTAAATCTCACGTAGCAAAATGTTTGCACAGTGCTCATAGTCTTCTCATGATTGAACAAATTAAAATTCCCATTAAAACGACATTTTACGCGCAACTGTTATATCTGAAAAGTAACGTTACAAACCGAGGTATCTGCAAATGAACCAATCTGTCTAATCCTGAAACGTGGGTTCGTAAACCACCACCACTGATTTCCAAATATACTATCTTTTCCTTGCCACATTTAGCGCCTGGCGAAGCAGCACATCAGACCAGTCTTGCCCAAGAACCAAAGGAAACCGAAGAATCGGATAAGCGAAAGCACCGCAGTCGCGTACAAAAGGAACTTGAAGAAGTTCGCTGTGCGAACGGAAGCAGAGTGGCCAATACCGAAGGAGTTGAAGTTGTCACTCGTAATGATGACAACAAGCAACATGTTGGAGAACAGCCAAAGAATGACCAGACCAGTACGGAAAGACTTGTAAGAGTCTTCCACATCCTTTGTCTCGATTTCTTCGACCTCCTTGAAAGGGGCCAAAGCACGACGAACGGTTTGCTCGAACTGGCTGTCAATGTCTTCCTGCTCCTTCTCAATTTCTTCAACAACAACTTCGTTCTTTTCGCCCTTGGTAATGGTGGCAGAAGGAAGGGCTTCCACCTTGTCGGATCCCTTGGTACCCCAAGACACGTCGTGCCAGTTGTTGAACGCGTAGACCATGAGAATGTTGATGTAGGTTGACATGAGCAACAGGTAGTAAGGGAAAGAGTGGAACATGTGCCACGGGTCGAGGTACAGGAACGAAGCCACAAAGTAGAGACCGTAAATGGTGATAAGAGCGATGAGGATGACACCAGCGGCACTGGAACCGGCAAAGAAGCTGTGCACAAAGTTAGAGCCTGAGTCGAGCTTGATCTGGTCTGAGATGGGCGTGTTGAAGGCTCGAGCGACAAGGTACCCAGACAAAACTAGGATGTAACCCTGAATGAGACTGAAGATCATGAACGAAGCAATATACGTGAACTTGGAACCCTTGGGTCGGTTACCCAGGGCCAAAATAAATTGCAGGATGACGAAAGCCAGATAGAGGTACTTGAGCAAGGCGTTGATGATGGGCGTCGCTGTATCACCAAACGGCCAGCCGTGGTGCTCTACTCCGGAGGAACCGCCGACGACGGGCGTGCCGACAAGGTCCATGATAACCGTAGTGGTAAGATAGTAAGAAGCCAGAGAGAACCAGGTGAAGATCAAGTTGAGGATGTTGTACAGCAGCTGAACGTGGAAGAAGAACATGCGAATGATGTTGTGACCACTCTTGTACATGCGTCCAAAATGCATCAGGGAGTAGAGCGTAGCAGCGAAAGAACCGTTGAGCCAACGACGACGCTGGCTGATGAATTCAGCAGCTCCTTCAGGAACATCTGTCTCACCCTTGGCGGCTTTGATATAGGACAAATGCCACTTCTGCCCAGCCTTGGCGACCAGTTCGAAACACAAAATACGATCTTCGGCCAAGAACATGTTCTTTTTGAAGATATTCATTCCATCAATACCCTTCTTGCCCAGCATCTTGGATAGGGTGTGATCACCATGGAAGTACTGTTCGAGAGGGCGTCCCATGATGGCTCGGAATCTGTAGGCAGAGAAAGCACCAGGCAACACACTGACATAACCAAAAGAACTTTCCAAAGGCTTGTCCAAAATGTTGGAGATCTTGTACTCGAAGTTTTGAACGGCGACGAGTGGGTTGAGCAGCTTTTTGCCGCCCTTGCCTAACATGGCGTGAATTTCACCACAGGCACCACCAAGATCCTTGTCGTTGTAAAAACCCTCCCACAAGGCCAGCAGCGAGCGCGGGCTGGGCTTGGTACCGGCATCAAGTAAGATACACACTTCAGGGTTGAGAATGCGGCCAAACGCATTGAACAACCAACGATGAGAGTTGATCTTCTTGCTGTTCTTGCCCTTCAAACAGAAAATGAACTGCACGGGAGGCAAGTTCTGGGGGCTGTCACCAGTAGGGCGAATCAGCTGTTGGTTAGGAGTGACGGAAAGCTGACTTGTGTACTCGAAAATGTGAGCAACAGTCTCCTTGCCGTCAACATCCTTCTTGACAACGCCATCCTGGTAGATACCGACTGTAGCGAGCAAATCGAGTGTGTTTTTGTCGACCTTCTCAATACCGTCAAAGACCAGGCAGACAACAATCTTTTGCCAGGCTGGGCCACCCTTGTTCCAGAAAGTGGACTTCTTGAGGTTGACGATATCGCGGATGTTCTGCATAACACCGTGGAGGGTTCTGGAGAGCAGTACCTTGTCTTCGTTGTAGTAGGTAATGGCGATAAGCAGCTCAGTATGTCTGTTGTACATACGAGGACGCAAATCGTAACCGTTCTTGAGGGTGAAGTCGTTGGGATCGCAAGTGGCGGCAGTGTATCGCATCTTCATGAATTCCTCATTGCCGCCTTCGACATCACGGTAGCGGGGTTGGACGGCGTTCTTGATGGCGCTGGGCACGGGGTAATCAATGCTCAGCACGGAACCTTGGACAAGCTTGACTTTACGAGTGTTGAAGCGCTTGAGGCCACCTCCATGGCCAAATCCACTAGGTTGTTGTTGGCGTTGCACCCAGTTCTCATGTTCCTCATCGGGGTCCATCGTCGACATCGGGCGTCCATAGGGAAAGTCGCCGCCTTCCTGGGGGTACTGGCCATAGCCATTATCGCCAAATCCGGTAGGAGGTGCTCCCATTGGCGCCGTCTGGCCAGCTCCAGGAGCATACGACTCGGTGAGACTGTACGCAGAAACCGGACGATGGGGAGGGGTGTGGGCGCCGAGACGGTCGTGGTCGTAGTGGCCAGCAGGAGGCTCGTTTAGGAGGTAACGTCCTGCTTCCTCGTCGTGTTCCTGCGGAGGCATGTGATACTAAACATGATTAGCAACAGCAGGCAAACGAAATCAGTTTGATGTAGCACTCACGCTACCACCAGGAGGCAGGTCGGTCATTTGATGGCCACCAGCATAGTCGTGGTCGTGGCCGTGGCCTTGGCCGCCTTGGCCGTTGTATGCCATCTTGCAGTATGCTCAAACGGAGCTCGGTGCGAGTAAAAGACGAATGCCCAAGTAAAAATGATCAATCTTGCTGGAATAAAATGAAGACGCTTCTCGAAATGCAAGACGCTGTTTTTGATTCAGAAACAGCGAGCGACGGTTAGATGATGCGGAGGCAGAAAAAAAGGGAGGGCGTGAGGCGTCGTCGATCAGGAGACGTGGACACCTGTGACTTTGTATTAGGGGAGGCTATAGCCAAAGACGAATGGATGGTCTCAAAGGACGCAAGTAGTCTAAAAGCGAGCCAAACAAAAAAAGAAAAAGAAGAAAGAAATGGAAAAAGGAGGATAAAGGAAAATGATGATGAAAGAGAAGAAGGCTTTAAGAGTGCAGGGGGCTCCAGGTAGAAGAAGGAAAGGCGAGCTTTGCACCGTAACTTTTTTTTGTCTCGTGCAGGGAGCCTGTTTCGGAAGACCCAACGAGCTCCCCAGGCTGGGCTGTGCTGGCAGGCTGGGAGGGAGGGCCGCTGTTCTGTTAGGTTAGCGGGTGCAGGGACAGGTGTGGACAGCCGCCAACAGGTGCGCGGCGCTAAGATGCTGCGATGGCTCTCCTGTCAGCCAAGCGTGAGCCAGGAATAGGGGACTGGCTCAGGCTGGGTACTCACTAAGACAGCTGAGCCACTCTGCCCTTGGCCCCGCTTGACACGGGTTTCCGCTGCAACAAGCTACGTCAGATTGAACCACTTTTGGGCGTGTTTTTTATGGTACGGGCAGGCTTTATTTTTATTTGGCTAATTAAAGTGCGTTTCTCGCTCATGCTGCAGTTTAAGGGACCATCGAAACGTTGCTTTTGCGTGACTCTGAGTTTGCTGATGCTGCAAATGCCCTATACGCAGTGCACCAGTGGTAAAATACAGTTGTCGTCATTGGGTGCCATTCCATTCATCTTGCGCGGCGCCACCCGTCACAGTTTAGGCTACGGGAGAACCAACCAGTGTCAAACGGAGGGAACATGCACAGAGAAAAAGAATTAAAATTAAAGTGAAGGCTGGCAAATAATGTCGCAAAGGTGAGAGGCCACCGGAAGGATTTTGGGACGAATAATAATCACAGCCTGATGTGCACAAGTTGCTGGACAAGGCTCTCGCTCAAATCCTTTGTCCCATGTAGGCAGTCAGCCTGCGGTGCCCACTATCCCCAGGTACCTCCCAGGCCTTGGTCTTGGTGCTGCAAGTGGAGGTCACTTTCACTGTGCCATTACAAGTAAACGAGGGACAATCAAAATTAACGTTCGAGCCCTGAAGATCAATTCACCTTTACCGCCCATTGCGCATCACCTCGTAAAAAATTATATATATATATTTAAACGACGAGAGTCATACATAGATTTGACCTGTTACGTCTCCCACTACGTAAATACGTACCACTGTCATTCCAGTCATGCCACAATGAGGACGTTCGGATAAAAAACTTGGATGTTGCATGTCATGGCCCCGTGTGGCTGGCACGTTCTCTTTGAGCAGCTCCAAAAATAGAAACTTGAGCGACAGCGGGCTTTGGGGCGGTGCAGAGCTCGTGCAGGCCTGTGCCTGTGCTACGCTCTGCGGCAATGCACTGTGCACCAATGGAAATAATTATTGTCAGTGTCGAGCAAACCTCGTGGCGCAGTCCACGATATGTTTCTTAAAATACCACTCGGCAATACTTTTCCAGATCTCGCCAGATCATAGCAAATGTTTTGTTTGAAGGTTCGGTGCAGATACCCAGGCGCTCCTGAGAACTGTTATCAACTACCTAACCTTGTACGAGGTCAAGCAATGTCACAGCATAATAAGCCTCGACACTGCAATGCAATGTGGAATATTTGTATGTATGGCCATAACATGGGGATTTCTGAGTTATAGGTCGTCGAAAAAGCTCGATTCGACAACGTATTGCGAAAAGCTTCAAGTATGCAAATGAATCCGTCCGTCTCGACCAAGATATATGATTTGCCTTTACCCAAGTACCGGTACATGGCACAAAAGCTCACATGTTCCATTTATTAAAGCATTGGATTGATCCATTCGCTTACTCATCGAGTGTTGTGTGAGCATTCTGCAAACCTGGCGACCTCTGCGGACCCCTTGCACAGGAGACTCACTGGGGGATTCGTCTGTGCCGGGTCTGGAACATCTGATCTGCAATCTTCACCCAACCAGGCGCCACCAACGGCCGTGCTGTGCCGCCCGTTATTTGTTGTTGTGCCTGTGTGATGACAGAGACCTTGACTTCTTGGCGAAACTTCATACAGCTCACCGTGCGAGGATTCTGAATCCTCCAGTATTGATCCTTCAGAAACAGCAATTGACGCATGATTCCCGAGGACATGTTTCCCGAGGATGGCTCGCGAAGAATGGGCCCAGAAGTCACCGAGCACATTTGCTTGAGCGCAATTTCAACATGTATAGTATTACGATAGCAGTCCAGTCGGCTTAAAATTGCAGCATTATGGGTAAAAGGCTTCGGAATAGGGCTCACAGGCAGAGGACGGGCGCACGCAATACCGTATTGAGGAGATGAAGCCTAAGGCGTGCATATAACCAAGGAATATTATACCTCTTCTCAGCAAGCTCCAGCAGGGAACAAAGGGACAGGGCCGCACTAGAGTGTGCGCTGTGATTCGTCCGAGCCCAAGATTACAGCAGCATAAGCACGCCAAACGGGCTGCGTTGATGCGGGCACAAACCTCCATTAGGTACGCCAAAATCCTTCGCTACCTGCACAGGCTTGACAAGTCATAAGTCAGCGTCGCTTTTTAGTCACCACTACATGCTGACAAGCGTCGAAGGATTGAATTGGCGGCGAACGAGTCTTTGTGGCGCTCGCCATGGGCGTTGGCGTTGGAATGCTGCTCGACGCGTTGCACCAAGCGGGACACGCAAGCCCGCGATAATGGTCTCACAAGCACGAAAATACAAGACGTCAAGCGATAATTCATAGCATGAATCTGTGCCGTCGCAGGCCCGGAAGAGTCCGATTCATCGATTTCATCCGTTTCAATCTGCAGTGGCAGTGGCTAATTTACCGGAATGAAGATGCAAGCAGCCGCGTTGCCTGTGGCCTGTTCATTCACTCAGGGACGGGAAAAGATGGCGTTTTATGTGAAGCACTGGCGGGCTCTCGGTACAGCCAACAGCCACTCAGAAGCCCGCAGCAGACCCAAACCCCATGCACCGGCGCAGGGGTAAATGGGTGCGCGAAAAGCCTGAGTTGGCACTGTGTGTCCCCCAGTTCTGAGGTGCACAGTGCACAGTGCACAGTCGTAATACAGTGCCAATACTGCTTTCATTTTCTCAGGTCCACTGTTGCAATATTCGGGACCCCTGGCGCCAGTGCTCCACTGGGCCTGGCTTCCTCCGCCCAATTGCTCGCTGCCCCTTCCATTGTCTGAAACCGCCATGCCTGCAAGGACTTTGCTTCTGTCCACCTTTCTCGTCTGTCCCTCTCTCTCGTCCTTGTTTGCTGGAGACATCCATTCCATCCTTCGACCGCATAGAAATCCCTCTCGGCTGCCATCGCTCCTTGGCACGACTTCTGCCTTCTTCTTCTCTGGATCACCTCTACAATCGCCTGGTTCGATTATGCCTTTCGTTTTGATCATTTAAACTTTCTTCATTGTTATCTACCGCCTTGCCGAGCAAGCCTCTACATTCATTCCCTCGTTTCTTCAACGCCCTTTCGCCCTTACATCTTTATTCCTTCCATCGCTGGCCGACGCCCTTTAGCACTGCACGATATCCGTTACGTGACCGTTCCCGTACAAGCGATTTATTGCCTCGCCAGAATATTTATACTCATTTGCGCTTTACGTTGCCGACCGCATACCCAATTACGAACATCGGCGAACAGTGTCAAGCAACATATCTCGACGCATATCGCAACACCGAACACCATCCGCCAAATTTCCCAAGTACATTTCGTCAAATTCTAGCGGGAAGAGATGGAGCACGCACGATTTGCTATTCGTGGTGCGACGCAGCGCAGCGAATGTACGTTCCATCATCCCGATACGGTTCGCTTAAATCCCACGATACTAACTGATTCTAATAGCCTACAACACATTGTTCGGAAGAGGATGTGTGCAGTGTGATGCCAACGCCAAACTGACATGTCCACCCTGCAAAGACGGTACACAATGCGCCTACACATCGCAAAGCTGCAATCAGTGTCCACAAGCTATTTGCCAGGCCGTCGATAGCAGCGACAGTGGCGACGGTGGCAGCAGCAGCGATAGTGGTAGCAAAGGGCCAAGTGCTGGTCCCATTGCAGGAGGTGTGATTGGTGGCATTGCCGTCATTGCTGTCATTACGTTCCTCGTCTGGAAGTATCTCATTAAGCCAAAGAGAGGCCAGTATGAACAACCCTCACTTTACGAGGCCGAGTCCAGTCGAGGAGGAGGTTACGTTGAGAAGAGCGATGGACACAGCCACGAGCGCCGTGAATCTGTTCACACGGTTCACTCTATCGCCTCTACTGTCTTGACACGTGCTTCCAACATCATTCAGATTGCCTACATCCCTGGTGTAAGCAACCGAGCAACCCCCACCTCCCAGACTCCCGATGTCCTTGTTCCTCCTGTTCCACCTATTCCAGCCGGCCGAGACGACGAGAGCGAGTTCAGCCCTTACTATGCGCGAGACTCGACGTACTCTGGGTACTCTGACCGCGCTTCGTCCTACAACCCTCGTTCTAGCATCGCCTCCACCATCTACGGCAAGCAAGCTCAGGTGCAAACTGCGTCGCAAGCCGGCATGCGCATCAAGCCCACGGTTGTCAGCGTCAAGTCGGGTGGAAGCACGCCCAACACCCCTCCTGTCCCCAACATTGATTTCGAGAAATTTTCTGCCCCCGCTCGTCCCGAAAGCACGGCTAGCGACTTCAGCGTTGGATCTACCTTTGTCAACACTGCCACTCAGGGCCGTGCCCAAGTCGTCAAGGTTGGAGGTTTGAAGAAGATTGAGATTGGCCCCAAGTCGGCTTCTCCAGCCTCGTCATCTGTGACATCGCCTGCCAAGTCTAGCGGCAAGGAAGCTTCTCCTATCGCATTGAGCCCCATCCCTACCATTACCGAAACGCCTCCTCCTGAGGACTCTGAGCAAGGCCCATTCGCCGACCCTCCGCAAAAGACGCCTCTTGGCGCCATCAAGGAAGAGACGCGTGAGGGAAGCTCTGGCTCCGGCTCAAGGGCTAGCTCGGCGGTGTCTACGCCTGACCGCGAGAGCGGCCCATTCTCAGACGCTCACGCTACGAAATAAGAAGGAGACTATTATCTCTACAGCGTGGAGTTTGAGCGTACATTTTTAGGAGTCATTTAGGACAGGTGGGATAAATCTTATAAATATGCAAAGCTTTTTATGTATCTAAAAAAGCCAGATATATGTATGTCTCTTGTTGGGAAATCTTTTGGGCGCAACGACACTTTACAGCGAAAGGAATGTCACTTTTGGTTTTTGGTTTCGGTTATTGCTTTTTACTTTTACTTTGCTTGCAGGATGGATGGGTGGATGGGTGGCGTCGCAACAGTTGGCCCGTTTACTTCTTCATCATTCTCATTGGGAGACAACCTCTTGGAGGTGCTCACCACTTTTTTTGAGCTTTTTTTTACACTTTTCTTTTTTTTTTTTTTGGAGTAGCTACATCACCTTTTTATCGATATATCTATTTATGATAACTGATGTTTTCTTGAGTCGTGCCAAGTATCTGCAGTGAAGAAATGAATCGACAGCTTATGAATCAGGCAACCGGCGACTTGAAAAACTACCTCTTTCAGCTTACGTTCAAGGGCACGTTACATGACAGATCTAGCTGCCTATGATTTTGTTTCCGACTTTCCGCTCCCCATGCCGGTCGTGCATATACCAGTACATAACAGTGTTATAGGTCACCGAACGGGATCCTCAGAAATAAAAATAAAATAAGTCACAAAAAGGAAAGGGGGTGTGGTGCATGACATCTTGTTTTCCCAAGCCACCACCACGTCATTTGGCTACACACACACACACCCTTCCTGTCGAGTCGCCGAAGCTGAAGCTCTACTTTTTGTCAAAGAGAAGCTAGCCGCCGATTTTGACATGAGGAGAAACAAAATGCGGCGTCAACCTTTTGGGCGCCACGTTACTGAGAAAGCCTGCTCGTGACTGCATGGGGGCGTTTTTGCCGCGGATCCCAGGCTTTGGTTGGGTTGGTGGTTGGTTGCAACGTCCGCGGATTTCGTTGTCAAAGCGCAGCTGCCATTCAATTTGGATGTATCAAGCAAGGTAGCAAAGAGGTGTGGTGTAAATGCTGTAGAATATTTCCATCCAATATCTCATCTTGTCACCGTTACATACATGATCCCATTCTTTCCAGAGCAAAGTGTCATACCGTCCTTCTTTTTCGTTTTAAACGAAATATAACAAAGAAAAGAACCCAAGAAAAGAAACAACAAAAATCTTCCCCTCTGTATCATTGTCCCATACGTCCAATCTTACTGCTCTCCGTCTCTGTTGTCGAAAATAAAATATGGCCCTGCGGCTCCTTACTCCCAAAGAAAAATAAATAGACACATCATGGGTTGAATAATCAAACAGAACTTCTGATATCCCGTCATATCTTGTCACATGAGTCCAAAGGACACATGCAAAGACTTTCTAAAGAAAGTACAATAGATCATGCAGTAGTGCTCTTGTTCAGCTACTCGCCAACTACTTTCTTTGAGAAGCTATTGTTCCTTGGTGTCCAGCGACAATTGGACGAACGAACAGATCATGAGAAATGAGTTGCAGCGTTTCGATTATATTAATTGTCGTTCGAGTCCGTGTATGTATCGAATTGGTTGTATTCTAGTCGAATAATAACGCTTTAAAAACAGTCTGGTCATTGACTCCCGAAACACCGAATATTTCATCGTCCCATGTAAACAAAGTTTTGTGCGGTTCCTCAGCAAACAAGCCATTCTGCAGGTCGACGCACAGACAGCTCGTTTGGTAGACTCGTTCCAAAGATGGTGTCGTCCTCAATGGTGGATGACGTTAGACACAGCTGCGCGTAAGCATGCTGTGAATTGCAGCGGACCTCGACGGAGCCGACAAGAAAAGCCATGAGCCACAGATGATAATAATAAAACGGAAGAGAACCTGTCCAATGATTTGGGGTTTAAAAAAAAAAAAGGGGGAATAGCAAGATGTAGCAGAAGCGTAAAAGTCGTCAAAAATGAACCCCAGCGCCAAATGGTATGCCTCAACTTCTTTTCTTGTCAAGATTTTCTTTTTCATACGCCATTCGCCGATTCGAAAAAATAGTCGAAATATGATGGGATTACTCGTTGTTGAAATAGACGGTGGGAAAACATCGCAAAATAAGAAAAGATCGGTTCATCAAAGCCAGTCGGTTGGCTGGCTCATTGGTTTAGTGCTTTTCGAGGCCTGGTAATGGGTGCGGTATATGAGTTGTTTTTTTTCTTTTCGAACATGTTTGCAATTTATGTGTTGGCAAATTGCGAAGGCAAAGGATGCAGTGTAGTTGCTCATAATACGACGCACTTGGGCCGGCTCTTCTCGCCATCCTTGCGTCGAGACTTCTGATAATCGCGATCACGGCCTAGGTCGCCGTTTCCAGTGCGGTTGCGTCCACCTGAGCCACCAGCCGGTCTTGACGCTTGCTGTCTCTGGCGACGTAAAATTCGTACGACATCGTAAAAAGCCTTTTCTACATTGATGCAGTTCTTGGCAGAAGCTTCGACGAATTCGCATCCAAGCTCTCGGGCTAAAGCGTGGCCTTCTTGTGTGGAAACCTCGCGCTCAGTAACTCTATCGCTCTTGTTGCCAACAAGCATGATCGGTACAGGTAGCTGGGGATTTGCGGCAGAAATTGGTGATCCGGGGTATGAGGGCGAAGAGGCGCAAGATTCCTTGACTCTTTGTATCTGGTGGTGGAAGCGCTTGATGCGGGAAAACGAAGATCGCGAGGCAATGCTGTAGACGAGAACAAACCCTTCGCCATCACGGATCCACTGGTCACGCAGAGCGGTATATTCCTCTTGTCCGGCTGTGTCTAGGACTTCAAGCATGCATGGTTGGCCGTCTATTACCACTTGCTTTCGATACTGATCTTCGATCGTGGGGTCGTACTATGGGTAGAGAACACGTTAGCGCTGGTGCAACAGACGAAGCAGGAAAAACAAAAAAGAGCGAAGCGCCCAGGGCACGAGGTAAAGAGCGACGCCGTCGCATATTCCATAGCTTGAAGAGACATTGCAATTAAAAAATTAATCTGCAGCGCCACATCTGCATCGTGAAGATACGACGAACTGGTCGCGGGGGGGCCCAGAGGTCTGATTGAAGGCGGCGGGTTGGAGGCGGCTGAGCAAAAAATGGACGGGCGACCAAACTCACAGTTTCGACGAAATGTTGCAAGCAAAGCTGAATAGTCAAAGCAGTTTTTCCAACACCACCGTCTCCGAGGACGACGAGCTTGTAAAGCACCATGCGGCCCGCCATGATGGGCGAATTGGTAAAGCGTGGGGGTTGCGAAACAGAGACAGGTTTGCCAGATCGAGGCAGAGCAGATGAGGGGGGTTCCCAAACGGAACAGCAGGTGCTCTAACAAGGACAAAGAGGGGAAGAGGAGAATGGGGAAAGAATATCGAGATTCGCTATGAGGAGATTGGAAAACAAAAATAAAGGGAGAGAGAGAGAAGAGAGAGAAAGAGTATCACAGAGGCGCCTTGATAGGTAAGGGACTTAGAGGGAAGCCAGTATGAGGAGGGAGAAAAAAATAGAACCGAGTAGTCGACGCAAGCTCTTGGGCGGCTTGGGACAAAGAGATGGAAAGAGAAGGTGGTGTGTGTGTGGTGTGTGCGGGAGGAGGACGAGCAGTGGACGAGGTGGTGGGCGCTGGGCTCTGGGCGCTGGGTGCTGGGTGCTGGGTGGTGTGTGCGGTGCGGGTGCTGGTGCGGTGCGTGGGTTTGTTGTGTGCAAGGTAGTTGTGGGGAGGGACGAGGAGGAGGGGAGGGGGTGGGAGGAGGATTGGAGGAGACGCACGAAAAGAGAGGGGACAGCGGGAAGTGGTTGGGCCTGGTTGGACCCGGCCCTGCGTCTCTGTCGCCTGTCTAGTTTTTTTTTTTTTGGTTTGTCAATTATTCTATTTTTTTGGCTCCCGGTACAGTACAGTACAAGCTAGGGGGACTGCAGCACATTACAAAGCTAGCCTGGGTCGGCGGCCACTACCAAACTAAGGTTTTTGGCTCGATGATACCACGTAGACAAGGGGGCAAAAAGAAGGCTGTCATGCAGGTGATGGAAAAGGAGAGAAGCATATGGCAATAAGCAAGAGCGTTAATTATTAAGAGACACAAACCTAAGAAGCCAAGCAATAATATCCAATGACTAAGGGGAAATAAAACATGAGTAGTGAGGTATAAAAAATAAAAAATGATTTCTGGTGTTTGGCTGCCGTGGAGCCACAACTACGGGCATGGCAAGTACCTCGAGCTTTGCCATGTACTCCGTACCTACAGAACAGCTATTGCTGCCATGGGCTGGTGGTGAGGTACCCAAGGGTTATTGTTTACCAGGTTGTTGGGTACAGCAGCTAGATGGTTCCAAATACTGGATACTGCTTCGAAAGCTATTTGAGACACAGCACACGGCACCGCGGCCTACCGGCTCCATGTCGTTTCCTGCACTGGGACGACTGAGCATTGCCGTTCATGGTTGTCGTCCAACGGTGGCCATGATTCTTTTCTTTGGTCTTCTGCGTCACTCTGACAGTGGGCTTGTCTAATTGGTGCTATTGCGGCACCATGCAGCGTGCCAGACTCGTCTAAGCTGCCTGTGCAGGTACTGCGTACAGTACCAGTACCAGTACCTCGTTTGGGGGTTTTTTTTTTTTCTTACAGCACAGTTTAGCGGCCGCCATGCCTGTAGTGGGTAATGGAAAGAGAACACAGACAGGGCATGCGAAAAAGAGACCGAGAACAACCACAGCTCGTGGTCGATCAGAGGCTGGGGGTGGGAGGGGACGACGGAGAAAGTGGATGACGAGGGAACAGAGCAGAGTGGTTAGGCCTGTGAAGCCAAAACTAAAATTGGGGACAGCTAGTTACTTGCGACTTTGTACAGGATACAGCAGCCACTTGAGTGAGCTTGGCCAGCTTTTGATTTGCGCGCTAATAGAGGTTCTTTCTGGTCCTCCCAGCTGCATACGGCTCCCCGGTCAAGCCGTCAAGCCGTCGTTCCCAGGCCCAAAGGACCCAAAGGACCCAAAGTCCAATACCGAGAAGTGCCAGAGCAGAGGGCGAAGAGGTTCTGTGCTCAACCACCAGTGGAGCCCGCATCTCGACAGTTCCGCTTAAAAGGGCAGCTAGCAGGGAAAGCTTTCCAGTGGAGAGGGTCGCCTAAGCCAAGCAGATAGACAGGGGACAGGGTGGCGTTTTCCAGTGGGTTGTCCAGTTGGTACAGCGCACGGCACCCCTGCAGTGCACCGCTCGCAGCGCAAGTATAGTACCTACCTACAGGCAGGTTCGCCGCTGTAGCCACTCTGCCTCCAGCAGAACCAGGGGAGCCCTGATGAGGGAGCGCTTCATTAATAACTCGACGGGGCCATCGACCCCAACGCAGCCGTGGGAAAGTTGAACCAGATTGATTGCGTTTGTGCCCAACGTTTATTAATGCGAAAATTTTCAATGCCATGTATGCACTCCGTATGCTTCGGGCCTTGCCCAGAAAAACCTGCAGCGCGCGTGCGTACATGTAATGGTTCAAGATATCGCAAATAGATGAAGCAAAACCGCGCTAACGATGGAATGCCCAGCCTTCCATCCAATTATCAATACAATCTCCAAAAAACGTCATCGAATCATGCCCTCGCCAAAAACATGATTCGCTCAACGGCTTGATTCATTCAATGACATCCTGTTGGTGAATTATTGGCTTGTTCTAGACAACGCTGCGACTGCAACCTCGGCTCCGTGTCACAAGTGAGACTCTCTTCCCCAGCAGCTACAGTATCCGTACACCCCCAGCGCCATCCCTCCCATCACAGTCAAGAGGAAATTAATTGACCAAATAAGAAATAATAATACAAAAGACACGCTATTGTTCAATATACATTGCCATTGATACATCAAACAATGACCTCGCTCATGTGGTCTCCATTGTTTGATCGTAGTCGACTAGGATACTTCATCGTCAAAGAGTCTATAGTCGCTTCGGTTACTTGTAGAAATAGATTGAGCACAGCCGATAACTAACTAAGCAATACATCACCTAATCAATACGTTAAACTTGGGAATTATCCGTACACTTTCGGATAAGAATACATGCACGTACTTTACATTGCAGCAAAAGGTCCCCGCTAGTGCTGTAAGAGCACCCTGAGAGGGCGTGTCTCGGCAAGGCGAGGCACGACGAGGCTGCCGTCTACCTCCACGGCCGCAGAATTGGCGCCCGCTGGAAAAAAAAAAGGAAGCAAAGTACGAGAAAAGCAAAATGGCGGGAGAGACGGAGCTGGCCCGCGGCGAGAAAATGTGGCGAATTGGCAATGTCGTGGTGTCCTCGATATGCCGTGGTCTTTTCTCAGCAGTGTGCAACTCGCATATGTACCGATACAGATAGCATATGTCGTATGAATAACAGAGACCTTGCCATGGAAGCTGCAGCCTTTGATTGACTCGCTATCTGACGGGTCAGGAGCTATGCATGAGCTTCAGCTGGTATGCCATAGATCAAACGCCGACTTCTCATCACGGCCAAGCTTTGCAGCTATTGGTCCTAGTCATTCACAGCAGCACAGTCATTTTCCCAAACAGTCTTCTTTCCGACACGCGGAACCAACGTGCAGATACGCAGCCTGGAAGTCCTGACTCTTGCTGCCGATGCCAAGTAGCAGCCCTTGGACGTACGAGTCACCACCGTCCACGACTCCTTAAACACGCAAGCTTGCATCTCATCAAACAACTGATCTCGCCTTATCCCGCGACGATACAACAGGCCCCAGGCGGACGCGGCATCCTGCGGGCCGTGCTTCCCTTAGAGCTCGGAGAACCTTTCGTTTCTTCAGTGGGTAAACATTAGACCTTAAGCGCACCAGACAATATTAGTGCACGCTACCTTTCTTCGACAGGCCTAGTCTTACTTGTAACGTCCTAGCGTGGCAAGCTCCTTTTATCTGCTTCTTTGCCCAGTTGAAGCTTCGCAATCGTGCCGCGCCTTTGACTAAACGTACTGTAGCCGCTCCAGTTCTGTTCCGCCCCCTAGGCCACTTGATCCCATGCGCTCCGTCTCTCCACCGCAAATAGAACCACAACGGCAGTTTTCCTCATGAAGTAGTACATTTACCATGTACGCTTAAAAACAGAGACTGCTGATCGCCGAGGACTCAAGCCCCTTTTGCAATACCACGCAGCCACGCAAGCGAAACCTCCTCCTGGTGTTATTTCTGTTCACCGAGCGCTCGTCCAAGTGCTCCCTCTACCTGGTCGACGTATCCATCCATCCGCCTGCCGGAAAAGCGCCCCAGGGATCCCTACCTCCATCAGCACAGGCATTGGCAAGTTGCATAGCGGATGCATGCGCCTGCAAGCCCAGCAGCAGCACCCCTGCCATCACTTTTCACTTTTTCAGGCAAGATCAGGATCATTGTTGACCCATAAAGGGCATTCTACTCGCCGTTTCGGTACCGCTGATTCGGTTCTGGGCAAATGGACCCGTTGGTGTGTTGCCGCGACATGCTTGGGCCAAATTTCACGTGTAGCCATATGTTACATTGGCAATTGGTTTATTGGTAAACTGACAGGGAACATGGGTGCAATCCATCCAAAGCCATATCGTGATTACGGTACCAGCGACATGGGCGGAACATACGACAGCTACCTGCAAGCAATTTCTCTCACACATTCGTTTTGCAACAGGACACGTCCGTGGACAGTTGATCGCTCAATGACACTCCATGTCGCAAGGGTCAAGCGCAAATGGCGGCGAGGCCTTGAAGCCCCATGGCTCTGGGCACTTTGGGACATGGATAGGTGCCACGCAAGTACAATCACTTGCTAGAAGGCGGTGATAACTCTATCCGAGGACATATTTGTCAGGGCTGCCTCGCTCCATGAAGCATCTTATTGCAAGACAACGTCTCACGTTTTGTCCAATACGGCCTCGAGACAAAATTGGGCACTGATGAAATTGTAGGCGGCGAATGACCCCCACACTCTGATCCTCGACAAGTTGGACTGGCAGATGCTTTGACGGACGGACTGGAGCTGGAGCTGGGGCTTTGGAGATCGCAAGCCATCCAGCGGTCCAGTTTACTATCTCGCAAGGTCCAATGGGATGTCGAAATCTGTCCGGCGGAGTTTGTGAGATAGATTGCCATGCAATTCACAGGCTGTCGTCTCTGGCTATCGGGTCTCCGCCATGGACGGGCCCTGGTCAATACGACCAAGACTAGGTCTGATATAGTAGCTTATGTGAAAACTTATGGGTGCATCATGGCGACCTCCACTGAAAGACGCCATGATATATGCAGAGAAAAGGTACTATTGGTTGAAGATGTTGTGACATTCACATGCCTACCGTAAGCACAATGTCTGATTTGGGACAGACAGTTCCTGGACCCAGGAGACGAGCAGTCAAGAAGACTTTTGCCGTTTCGACTTTATCCTGGATCCTCGGCAGCGCCAGGGTCCGTCTGTCGTGTGGTTTCCTGGCCGCAAACCCCGCTTCGGGTTGGTCCCGGGGTTCCGTTTGAGAGTAGACGGAGCGTTTCGAGCGAGGTGCATCGGTTAGCTAATGACGGGCTGTGTGCTGCATCGGTGGCTGGTGTTTATCACCGAGTGTTTCTCCGCGGGCGTTGATGAAAGCCATTTGAACGAGACCGAATCGCGAGCTGGAGGCGGTGTCTTGGGGACACGACGTGTGAACTTGAATGCGGCTAGTTGGGTTGCTGAACGGTTGCTCATACTAGCAAAGTGGTATTGATGGGACGATGTGATTACAAGACTCGCCCTCTAGTATATTTCTGGAGATTGTTCTCAAACTGCAATCAAACCAAGCACATATATATTCTGTAAGTAAGGACAAAACAATAGAAGTGATTGAGCTTATAATGCCCTGAGCCATGTAAGAACAGGTTTGTCAGACTGTTGAAAAGAAATCCTGCAGGGTAGTTGGTCCAGATGCATGCGCTTTGGGGAAGAGGCTCAGCTGTGAGGAACTGGTGCGTGCGTGCTTTCCGTCTAATTTAGGTCAGATTCTTAGTGTGGGGCAGTGAGATAAGGTTGGCCTGCGCAGAAACATTTCAAGGCAGACGGAGGGTGTGCTGTGTTGTGTGAAGAGATGTGATTAAACTTCATAAAGATTTTTTTTTTAAAAAACAACAAAGTCACCATACAATGGATGAGCATGGCGGTGATAATTGTGCTCGTGGACAATTTGACAAAGCCCAGAGGTAGGGGTGAGCAGCCCTGCCATGACGACATGTTTCCCCTGACATGCATCTCAACATTTCTGGCGGCAAAGGGTTCATTCAATTGAACACACCACGACTGATTGATAGTTGGAACGAGAAAAAAAAAACATACAACACCAAGAAATATGCATCGTGAAGTCAATGTGCTGTACCTTCCAAGCCTCTTTTAATTCTCATTCCCTCGCTGAGCCAGCTCCTGGATGCCGAATTTTTGGTGACATGACAGCCTTCATCTATAGAACCCGATATCGGTCAGATTTCATGACCCAGCGGGGAGTCACAGCAAGAGCCAGACCCACGGGGGGTCCCCAGATGTGCCAATCACCAGATAGGCAAATAAGCCAGGCCACAACAAGTTGTATGGGGAACGGAACCACGCCAAAAAAAAAAAAAAAAACCTCTGTCCGATGCCTTGAGATAATCAGTAGCGTAAAAAAAAAAAGAGAATGAGATGGAGATCCATTGTGAGGGAAATATTGAGCCGCCCCATCGTGGCCCTCCGATTTTGCGACACCCAAAACCAGTCATACCTTGGGCGCTGTCTGGATTTATTTTAGCGGCTGCGCTGTCGAGATTCAGGGCGCTGGTCTCTGCTGCAATCACTGTACTGCCCTGTAAGAAGTAGGGGTCCGCCTTGCTTGTCAATCTTGTTACTCCGGCTAGAAACTTTTTTTTTTGGTGGCAGACAATTAATTTTCTGTTTCCCTCTCCAAACCCAAACCACCAACACCACCACCCAACCTTTTTCGTTCCTTCTTTTAAAAGCAGCAGACGGCTTCGTTCTGGCCAATTCCTCACGCTTTCTATTCATTCATTTGCACCTGCTGCTGTAATTGAATACTTCAATCGCTGGTCGTGTGATCTGACGACGAGATTTCAGCGACGCTCCGATCTAGGTAAGTTTGCGGTGTTCCGGTTCCTTATCTCTTGGTTTACCCAGTCACGGCCCATTTCGCACGCACGACACAAACCTTTTCGCGACTTCATCTCGTTCACCATCTGTCGCTTTTTTACTTCACTCTCTTTATTTTAATCAATGGTTTGAGTTGCCGTCGCTGACTGCCTTGTTGTACAGAAACACTCATCTCAGGTCCGTTGTCCGAGATCGCTCAGCGTCACCTCACCGCTCGGCTTTGATTGGGGGAGAACAAAAAACATACTGACAAAGGAATCATCACAGATCAAAAACCACAGCATCCAATCGCCCAATCCACACAAAGAGTCTTCGTCAGTCTTTCGCGACAATGTTTACTCGGATCGCTTTCCGCGTCGCTCGACCCGCGGGCTTCACTGCTCGAGGGTCCGGCGTCGCGCTCACCTCCAAGATTCTGCCCATCCAGGCACGATTTCAGAGCTCCGGATCTCGAGGTCGAAGTATGCCCGACGACATTTCTCATGCCACCAGCCCCGTGAGCCCCGTGGATGCCACTCTTACCATTCGCGATGGCCCCGTCTTCCACGGCACTGCTTTCGGTGCCAACTCCAACATCTCTGGCGAAGCCGTCTTTACAACATCTCTGGTGAGTTGCGACAAGCCCCAAACAACACCACGCAGTCTTTCGCGTGGCTCTTCCAGAAATTCAACGCTAATGCGCCTCCATAGGTCGGATACCCTGAATCAATGACCGACCCTTCCTACCGTGGCCAAATTCTCGTCTTCACACAACCCTTGATCGGCAACTACGGAGTCCCCTCCAACGAGCGAGACGAGTACAACCTCCTCAAGTACTTTGAGTCGCCTCACATCCAATGCGCCGGTGTTGTAGTCGCCGATGTTGCTACGAAATATTCCCATTGGACCGCCGTCGAGTCTCTCGGCAACTGGTGCGCTCGTGAGGGCGTTCCCGCCATCTCTGGCGTCGACACCCGAGACATCGTCACCTACCTCCGAGAACAGGGTTCTTCGCTCGCCCGCATCACCATCGGTGAAGAGTACGATGAGAACGAAGACGAGGGCTTCATCGACCCCGGACAGATCAACCTCGTCAAGCGCGTCAGCACGAAAGCTCCCTTCATGGTCTCTCCTCCCGATGCCAAGTTCCACGTCGCCTTGATTGACTGCGGTGTCAAGGAGAACATCATGCGAAGTCTCGTCAGCCGAGGCGCTGCTGTCACCGTCTTCCCTTACCAATACCCCATCCACAAGGTCGCTGACAACTTCGACGGCGTCTTCATCTCCAACGGACCTGGTGACCCTACCCATTGCCAGGAGACGGTGTACAACCTTGCGCAACTCATGAACACATCCAACGTACCCATTATGGGTATCTGCCTTGGCCACCAGCTTTTGGCTCTGGCTGTTGGCGCCCGCACCATTAAGCTCAAGTACGGTAACCGAGCGCACAACATTCCCGCTCTGGACTTGACCACCGGAACATGCCGTAAGTTTCTCCCACAACACATCTATGACAATCTCCTTTGCTGACTGACATTTCAAGACATCACCTCCCAAAATCACGGATACGCCGTCGACGCCGCCTCGCTCCCCGCCGAGTTCAAGGAGTACTTTGTCAACCTCAACGACGGCAGCAACGAAGGAATGCTTCACAAGACCCGCCCCATCTTCTCGACCCAGTTCCACCCCGAAGCCAAGGGTGGTCCCATGGACTCGTCGTTCCTCTTCGACAAGTACCTTGAGAATGTCCAGAAGTTCAAGGACAGCGAGAAGGTCTACAGAGATAACCGACCGTCCGAGCTGATGTTGAATATCATGAGCAAGGAGCGAGTCGGCGTTAACCCTTCACCTGAGGCTTAAGATGGTGGCCGCAGAAGGGACACGAAATGAAGAAACAGGCGCAGAAGAGAAAGTGGAAAGAAAAGTCGTGATTTTGAATGCTATAGAGGCGTGACATGGTAGCCAAATTTTCAGACTACACGGTTTTATTCTGTAATATGGTTGATAGATCTAGGCTAAGGCTTTGGCCGGTTTAATCAATCTGTATACTTTTCATCCGCTGGTACCAAGATAATTGGAGGGCTACGTTGTGGACGGTTCCAACCCATATAAACATTGAGATGACGATCCGGTGGCTGAGTTCACACTATTTGTGGTCACTGCAACGCGATGATGCATTTCCCAAAAGTTCCCCCTTACCAGTCTTTCCAAGCTTTATATAAAGCTGCTCATTCTAACGCACAATGCCCCCCCCCAAATCAGCTCGTCGATCTCCCACAAATGCCCCCAATCTAATTTCTCGGCACTCACCATCGATCAGGAAGGTATCACCGCCGTTCCCCGCACTCTGTTACAAATAGAAATGTTAGATTGCACGATTGCGCTCTCGCAATTAACCGTATTGGGCAGCTCATAGAGACGACAAAGCACCGCACGTGTTTCTTGGCAGCGCAAAGGTGTCACGATAATCAAAACATCGTTACATTTAAGCTTAATTGACTTGTGGAGATGCGACGCTACGGGTGGCAGTTTTGGGAAGGTTATTTGTTGTTGCCAACCATGCTGCTCCTTTCTTGGCCGAGTGATCTATGCCGTATGTAGAAGTTGAGTCCGGCCAACTTCCAGCGGAGCGGTGTATCTGTTAGTTGGGATAATACTTTAGCGTTGGGAGGAGTTGTGCGAATATAAATAGAATGTTGTGGCTCTGTTTGGAAGGGAAAAGGGCAGTCATTGTACATCTAGAGTTATCATGCGTGTCCAAACTGCTTTGACTGTTGTGGGAGCTTGTCTCCAAGCCGTGCAGGCTATTCCTGCCAACAAGGCCGATGCTGGTCTCCGACTTGTCAAGACCTCTGAGGAAGACCCTGGACAATGGGTCACGGAGGCTCAGAAGTTTGAGCTGTTCACGTCCAAGAACATTGGCTTCATCGACATTACTGACATCACGGTATGGCACTCCACCCCTCGAGTCTCGTGTGCAAGCTGACCAGGTAGGATGACGATGTCCTCGCCGCATTGTCAGGAAAGCAGGCCACCGTTGCCCGTCGCGCCAACTACCCCCAAGGCGCAGAGCACAGGGACGAAGCCGACCCTCTGATTGCAAAGAGCAACACCGACGGCCCCAAGTCCTGGCTCAAGACTTTCTCCGAGTACGTTTCTCTTCCATCAACGCACATATTCCATAAAACTCACATGTTAGCTTTTACACCCGTCACTACCAATCCACCACCGGCGTCGAAGCAGCCACCTGGCTCTTCGAGAAAGTCAAGTCCGTCGCTGCCTCCAACCCAGCCATCACTGTGAAGCAATTCAAACACACCCGCTTCAACCAGCCTTCCCTCATCGCCACCATCCCCGGCAAGAAGAAGGACGCTGTCATCGTCGGCGCACACATGGACTCCACGGGCGGCAGCTCCCGCAACCGCAGCCCCGGTGCGGACGACAACGGTAGCGGATCGGTGACTAACCTCGAGGTGTTCCGCGTTCTTGCTGATGCCAAGTTCGCACCTGAGAACACACTTGAGTTCCATTGGTACGCGGGCGAGGAGGGTGGTCTGTTGGGCTCCGCGGACGTGTTCAGGAGCTACAAGTCTTCTGGCAGGAGTGTCTTGGCCATGTTGAACCAGGACATGACTGGTTATTCGCCGAGCAAGAAGATGGCCATCTTCACTGACAACGTTGACCCGGCTTTGACGGAGTACGTGCGTGCATTGTCGACGGAGTACATTGGCACAGCGCCGAATACGGGCAGGTGTGGCTATGGATGCTCTGATCACGCGAGTGCCAGATCGAATGGATTCCGTAAGTTGTCGAAACATCGTGGGCAAAAAGTGAATTTTGCTGACGGAATGTAGCTGCTGCTTTTGCTGCTGAGGATACGTTTGACAAGATGAACCCCAACATTCACAGTGACAGAGACGTAAGTGATGCCCTGGATTGGTGAGAGTCAAGCTAACGAGTACCAGACCTATGAGTCGATTCAGTGGGATTCCGTCCAGCGCCACATCAAGTTCACTCTGGGCTTTGCTGTGGAAGCATCTCATCTGCAGTGTTGGACAAGAACATATGGGGGTGTAGAGACAGCAAATTGGCCCAATTGCAAGTGTACATATTGTATATAGCAGCTCGTACAGAAGAAAAATACAGCACATATGTCAAGAATATCTGCAGCAAAAGACCCCTGCCGCTCACACAGGGGTAATATCTATCAAATGTGGCAATTGGAATGATGAGCAGAGGACATGATTGGACAACGCGATGGGTGCACGGCAAGCCAAAAGAATGCACACGACGTGTTTCCTGGAGGGGAATAGCGCCGAAGTGGAGGAGCACAGAGAATCGTACTTTCAGCCGTTGGGAAGCCCCTCGTTCAACTCGAAAATGCGATAATATTGGGCATCTGCAAATTTATTGCCTTGCCCGTGTCTGGGGTGGGAGATTCGAGGGCTCGATTTTTTGCGTGTTTCTGTCATGGAGGGAGGGGAATGAGTTAAATTAGCATCCACTTTGGGAGACGAGAAGTGGCTGTTGAGGCTGCTGGGGGCGCTGTTGAGCAGGACTCCCAAAAAGTGTACAGTGGCTGAATTGTATTATTATTAGCATCTGTCAGCCTGAAGCTTCACTGAGCGTTTGGTGCCAGTGCTAAGCCAAGTCTCGTAAAGGGCGATCAGCCCATTCGCCTCCTTTTGTGTAGTATTTCCCCAGATTATTCCCACGACGATCGGTTGAAGCATTAAAAAAAAATTACACAGGGTGATACAAGGTAGACGAGTCGAATAAAAATAATTCTGTAATCAATCAAGCGTTGCTGATTTCTTTAAACACTGTCCTTTTCCTTTATCCTCCGCGTATTTGAAACTGTAATGCCTCTGCTTTCTGCCGATGACGACGCCTAGAAACTCTGCTACTTAGCACCAACAAAATACAGCGCCAGCTGGTCTGCTGCCAGGCAGTGACCCAGTAAAATTTAACCGCCGCGTCGCCATGCTACTGGCCACAGCAGCCAGCACTGCAATAGCGCTGCACATTACGGGGCGGGCTGCTCCACTGCGCCACAACCCTCCCCCCCCAGCAACTAGTAAACTGGTGCTACAGGGAAGTGCAGGGAAGTGTTGCCATGTATGGTTACGGGGCACGCGACACTCTTGGACGTCCGTCGTCGTTTCGTCTCCTGCTTCCACGCCTTTGCGTGCATTTGGCGCTGGATGCTGACGTTCTCGTCATCCCCCGTTTTCAATTTCTTGGCTTGCCGCCGCCCCCCTTTCGTATTATCTTGATTCTTGGTCCTTTTTTCTTAATACACAGCTCAATCCCAATTTCTTGTTTGTTTTCTCCTCCGTGCTTCCGACAAATAACAAGGTTGTTTGCTCACTCCTCTCGAATTATTCTCTTTCCTTGTCTTTGTTTTCCCCTCTTGGCGTTTTCCCGCTGTCAGGCCTTAAAACAACATTTCCCACTCACCACAAACACGACCACGCCACACTTGTTCTTCTTCATTCTTGTCTCTCCTTTATCATCTTGTCTCATTGTTTCCCCTTCCTCGCTCTTCCCTCTGGGAAACATATCGCAAGCCAAAAAAAAGAGACCCCTTGATCCTTTACATTCCTTCTCGACACGAGCACCGGCTTAGCGATCGCCCATCTCGTTTCTTTTTTGAGCTGTTTGTTCCCTTTGCCTTGTCAACTTTCTGTTGCGCGCGGCGTTTCACCAACGGACGACTACATAGCGCTCACGCACATCCCTGGGATTATTTTACTCTTTTAATGCTCATCCCATAAAGCTTACTGTCGCCCTTTTCTTACAACACCTCTCGACCAACCTCCAACCGAAATCAATCCTCACCATGGCTCCCCTGCGATCGCTCCTCATCGCAGCCTTGGCCCTCTTCTCGCCCCTCACCCTCGCCCACCCTCAGCCCGACACTTCCGCCTCGCTCGTCCCACGCGCCGACACCAAAGCCAAACCACCAGCCAAGCCCAAGACTCCCAAGTACTTCTCGGAGCCTGGAGGCACGCTCGCCCGCAGCCACTACGACAAGCGCTTCTTCAAGGAGGAAGTCCCCTACGATGCGCACATCTACGTCCTTCGCGACTTGATCCGCAGCTACCTCAGTACCTTGCACACTCATGGCGTAGAGACGTGGCTGGCCCACGGCACTCTCCTCGGATGGTGGTGGAACGGCCAGATCATGCCCTGGGACTACGATCTCGACGTCCAAGTATCCAACAAGACTATGCTGTGGCTCGGCAAAAACCTAAACCGCACAGAACACGAATTCAACGGTACCCAACTCGGCGGCCAGACTGTCGTCAAGAAGTTCATGCTCGACGTAAACCCCCACCACGTCGACATCACCCGTGGCGACGGCCAAAACATTATCGACGCCCGCTGGATCGACATGACCAATGGAATGTTTATCGACTTGACTGTCCTCAGAGAACGGGATCCTAAGTCGCCCGGTATCTGGGCCTGCAAGAATAACCACAGATACGCCAGCCAAGACCTCTGGCCCATGAGGGTCACCGATTTCGAGGGCGTCAAAGCCCGCATCCCTTACAACTTTGAAAAGATCCTTGCCGACGAATATAAGCCTCCAGCCCTCGTCAAGGAGGAGCATCAAGGGTACGTTGAGCGAATTTACCAAATATATCAGGAGCCCTGTAACTAACAACATTCACAAGACATGTCTGGAACCACGATATCAAGGAATGGGTCAAGAAGAAGCCCGAAGACGCAAAGGTCCATATCGAAAACGCCATCGCTCGCAAGAAGAAGCAGCTCGAATCCCAGGGCCGCCTTGCCGCTGTTGTATGATGAACCTTTCCGAAACTACGAGTGTTGTATAAAATATTCTCTTTTCGACGACCTAGACTTCTCTTCACCTGTAACGTATGAGGCGAGAATGCCTTGGCTTTTATTTTGTTTGCATTTTCGTTAAAGTTGCGTCGCATTGAGCATCTTCAGGCGTTCTTTGATTTTGGAGTACGGATTCTGTACACGGGGAGGGAATGAGTTTCATGTCCTTGGGCAAAAAGCCTTTCCAGGCTTTTCCTAGACTATTTTTTTTATTTACGTTACGCAGCTTGAGCATGATGCTCGCTGCAAAGAAATATACATAATCTCCAAATGCCTCTCGTAATGGCGCTTCGGTGGCTTCGAATCCGTGCATGCAAGGCTCAGGTGAATTAACTGCCCATCCATGCCTTCCACTTTTCAATGCTGGCGTCCTGTCTATCTTCAAACCATCCACCAATCTTGTTCCCAGTCCCCAAATCTATCAGGGGAGCCATACTTGGTCGACCGTGGGCGCATTGAAAAGGAAACGAGCAGTGAGATAGTCGATTGACCATGGTTTCGCATTCGGCTTTTGTCAATGCGTCGTTGAACATGATAGCGCCTGAGTGTGGGTTAGCTTGATTGGTCTGGGTGATGACGGTAAACTTACTGCGGCATGATCGTGAATGGAGCAATTCAAGGATACCCTTTGGACAACCGTGGAAGCTTGGCAGTTGATTTGAGCCGCCTGTGTTGAGTGTCTTTGGTACCGATGGAAAAACATCAGTGTTCTCAGACCATGCTTCGTGACGAAGAATATCTACTAGTAGATTTGGCTCTGTTCGACATCTCTCTAGAATACTGGGGGGCATGCTGGACACGGCGATTCTGCAGAGTGCAGGAGAGTTGGTGTTCTCGGTGTGGGACTGTTCATCAAGGATGCTGTACATGATACCCCATGCCTTAAAGTATGGACCCCGCCGTCTCAATGACTCTGCCTCTATTTGAGACAGCTCGATAGTTATTGGCCGGTCAAGAGACTCGGATACTGCAGCTTGCGAAGGTCCAAAATAGTCCTTCATGAGCTCCTCGAGCCGACATCGTTCATCCGCAGCGTGTTGATCAATCATGAAAAGACCAGTGGTAGGTCCTGATTTGACATCATTCAGAGAAACCTTGGTGAGGATGAACTTGCGGTCGACTTGAGCAATGATTTTAGCAGAACTCAAGGCTTTTCTGGTAATGCGACTGCTCATCCCGACAGTGCCCGACTCATATTGCGCTGAACCATCTTGGCAATGATTCTTGTGATGATATGGAATAGGATTTTCGACTGGCATTATCTGGGTGCCCACGCGGGGTACTAATTGCTCTGCCGCTTCGAAAGTAGGGTTTTGCCAAGTATCGATAATACGTTGGAGCCATGCGCTGGGCTGCGGTGTAGGGAATTTTGCTATTACTCTTGACGGTCTTGATTTCTGAGAGCTGTGAGATCCGTCGCCTGTTAATGCTGCGATTCGATCGAGAGCTTCTTGTGAGACAGGGACAGATTGATTTTGGGACAGGATTGGCAATTCGTAGGATCGTCCAGCGGCCAACGGCTTCTCGGCTGCAGAGTCAAGCAGCGGTTTAGTACGTGGCCAGTTATTGAAGGGCCCAGAGGGGCTTGGGATATGCAATTCCGTAGACATGCCCTGACGACCACCCATAACACGCTCTCTCGGTCTCTTTGCTGTGCCCCCAGGTTTCTGTGGACGAAAGTGATGCTTTCGAAGAAAACCATAGCAAACGGCCTGCAGCAACTGCAGTATTTCCGTGGTTTCGGAGCTGCTGTCATGAACCATGTCTATCACATCTGATCCTGCGGATATCCTGCCCGTTGATAGCCGGAAATAGTATACTGGCCATCTTTCCACTCCTTTGCGCGGGTTTGGTGCAGCCTTGGTATCGTGGCTTTGCTCGACCACATTATCTATAACTCCGAAGCTTGAATTCAAAAACATTTTGTTGACCTCTTCGTACAAAATATTGCTGCCATATTCGTTGTACACAGGATGTACCCCGAGGCTGATCATTTGGCAGTGGCGGTTGGCAACCGGCTTAATTGAGATACAACCCTCTATCGAGATGCCGCCGGTTGAAGCGGAGACCGGTACTAAGTCTGCAGCACTGAGCACGTCGATTAAGCCGGATTGTGTTAATAAGCGTGAAGCGCAAACCGAGATAGTCTCCGTATGACCAGGAGACTTGAAGCGCAATTCCTTTTGCGCTCTCGTTTCCTTTAATGTGACGGAAATTTCTTTCGGCCACGCCAGAAGAAGAGCGACGACTTGGCGAATCAAACGACGAAGCTCTTTATCGATGTCTGATTTCTCAGAAAAAGTGAGCGAGCGATGTTTTACTCGCACCGGCATCGATCCGAACAGATTGCGAATCACGACCCGAGTGCCATGTCTATAGCGCATGAACCTCTGTTCCAGCCGTGCAGGTACATCTCTGGCAATCACCCGGCCTTGGTGGTATGTGATGGAGTTGTGCGAGACATGCTGAGCCTGATGTGAAGTAATGGAGAGCAGAGACAGATTCGCAGCGGAGGCCAGAAAATCGCCCCTGCTGCCGTGGACTTGAAGATTTGGGCCTTCATGAGACGTGTCTGTCATTGTCAGCGATGAGGTCGTGATGACCGAAAGCCGAGGCACACTCACGATGCAGTTTCCCTAAGCCGCCATCTTCCTTGAAGTCAGCCGTGGATATTCCATGGCCGTTGTCTTCAACGGAGCAGTTGCCGCGGGAGTAATCGAGATAGACGTCGATCCTGGACGCCCCAGCATCCAGCGCGTTTTTCAGGAGACCACACACAGCATCGTTGAGGCAAGACAGGAGGACAGACGCTTTAATCGTGTCAACCACACTGTCTGGGAGTCGTCTGATGGACGCGGACATGGCTGTGATGCCGCATGGTGTTACGGGGTAGACATGTTTGGATGCGACGTCATGCGGCAGTGCGTGAGATAAAGTGGCAACATGGTGATGCGATTCGGTCTTGGCAGGCACGATGGTGCCCCACCATCATCACCAAAATGGGAACGAAGGTATTTAGTACAGTTTGTTAATCTGCCACGATGCACACTAGAACAAACCAAAAAATAAAAATAAAAATAAAAAATTACAGCATGATATTGCATTGGCTGAAAAAAACACAACGTCGTTGTCCTTGGTCGAATACCTTTGTTGTATAATTACATGTCTTAATCATCCTCGTACTCAGCCCCAACTGTCTTTCATCTCCTCGCGCTCAACCATTCCGACATTTCGTTATCAGACACTGCATGGCTCAGCCGCAGATCTTGCAATCAACGTGCCGACTAGCCGAATAGAGCATTGCGCCCATCGCAATTAACCGGAGTCTTGGTTGGACCACGCGGTGATGTAATCTATGGGAGCTTCCATGCGCAGCCACTGCTCGCTCTACTAATTATCCAGCAAAGGGACCAAAAAAAAAAAAAAAAAAGAGGAGGCTCAATGAAGCTAGTGAACTAATAGCGCAAATACTTATCCTAACATGAGAGGCAAAAAAATCACTCAACAATCTCCTGGGTACATGCGACAAACGCCGCGCCCCATTTTCGCCTTCACTGGCTTGGCTGGTGGCCTCCCACGACTCGGCTGTGCCAAGTATTTTATCCCTTTGCTTTAGCCCCCAATTGTCCTCTGAGCCTGAGTCGCACTCGTCATTTGACGCGTAAACAAGCAAACACTATTTAGCATTAAGCCTGCTAGTGAGCTTAATTTTTGCCTGTCGAATCTTCTTTGCAATGCAACCTTCCATTTCAGTACCTGTTCAAGCCACCAAGTTTGTTGTACTCATATCTATGGAAGAGTAGTTATATCGTTTACTTTGTTTCCTGTTTGTGTTTTAAACCTTTGGATAAAATAACCTGAAGATCTGGCCTATGTCTTGACCAGCGTCTACGGCAAAATGGTTTCTTTATGGCAGTTCGTCTCCAACACGGCCAGCCTCAACAACGAGCCGAGATATGAGCGCCTTCACGACGACAGCCCTGAGCGACCAACCAGCCCATTTCGCCGTCGCAGATTCAGAGTCTTTCCCCGACAGAAGAAGGCTCTTGCAGCCCTTATTCTCGTTGACACCGTCATCATCCTTACTCTCATCCTTTGCCTCGAGCCACTCATAACCCTCCTACTACGCAACGACGACCTTTTCCCAGCAGAACTCAAGCTTAGCAACACTCCAGCCGTTCCTGATAAATCGGCAAAGCACAAAATTCCTCGAATTCTCCATCAAACAACTGCCACCGACATCATTCCCGACAAATGGATCGAATCTCAGCGAAGCTGCAAAGAAGCGTACAAAGACTACGAATACAAGGTAAGCTTCTTCCAGAGCGGAAACTACAGTAGCCTCTGATGCGCTCATGTTATGCGCCTCCATCAATTGATTTTCCCTCCATATCAGGCGTTTTTTGACTGTTTTTGCTGACTTTCATCCCCTCCTTTTAGCTGTGGACGGACAAGGGTGCGCAAGATTTCCTCGGCCGCGAATATCCGTGGTTCCTTGACTCATTCAACAACTACGCATTTCCCATTCAGCGAGCGGACGCGATTCGATACTTTGTTCTCCATCACTATGGCGGCATATATCTTGACATGGACACCTTCTGCAATCAGACCTTCCCAATGCAACAAGTTGAGGATGGTCCTTCCGATCACATCGCCATCTTCAAATCTACATTGCCCACGGGGGTCACGAACGATTTTATGATATCCTCGCAAGGCCACCCAGCTTTTTCTTTGATGCTCTCAAAGCTTCCTGGATTTTATTCTCTCACGCGATGCTGGGCCGAGCTCCAGCCCTATGTAAATATTATGCTTTCTTCTGGGCCTCTCTTCGTCAGCCTTGTTGTTAAAGACTATCTCCTACAACAGCCATCGCTTCCTTCATCAACCGTCAAGGTCATCGAGCCCAGCAACCTCGACGCATACATATCTGACCTAGAGAGCAGCACGTGGCATGCCGGTGATGCTCAGACCTTCATGTGGCTCGGTACTCGCCCATGGACTTGGTTCACGATGGGCATTATTGGTGTCTCTGCCGGCCTCAGCTTCGTGAATTGTTTGATTCTCTTTACCTATTCAGCACTGAGCCGCAGGTGGGAATCGTCAGTTTCCATGTCCAAACTGGCGAAGGTGGCGTAGCCTGCCGAACCTGATGTTAAAGATGCGCAACATTGGAGCCCGTGTGTACATATACGATGAATTAATGTACGGACTTGGACAATAATGTTTAATGATAATTTCACTGGACGCTTTTATTTTCTCTATCGAA
Source organism: Simplicillium sp. C3G150-2 (assembly GCA_022702485.1). Lineage (NCBI taxonomy): Eukaryota > Fungi > Ascomycota > Sordariomycetes > Hypocreales > Cordycipitaceae > Simplicillium > Simplicillium sp. C3G150-2. The sequence goes on along the minus strand of JAJIYY010000007.1, from coordinate 1,688,997 downwards.
CTTGTCATCCGACTGCATGTTGAACAATTTCGGGCACTCATTTCTGCTGCCTTTGTCGCCTCCATTTCTCACTAACCTTCCATTGCACCCAAACAAGCGGGGAAAAGAAAGCTGCAACGCCAGCCAGAATCAAAAATGCATCTCTAAGTTTCACTGCATCGATCAACGGCTGTACCACACTGACACCAGCAGCACCCAAGAGACATCGACACAAGTTGTTGGTGGCTGTTGCGCCAGCTGGGCCATCAGGGAAGTTATCCACCAGCATGGTAGAGTTGATGTTGAAGATGGCTGTCGCAGTGAACGCAATGATGAATTGTAGGCCCAAGGATGCGACCAAATTCGCTGCCAAGCCCCTATTCAGGTCATTGAACTCGTAGCTTGGTCCGTATAGCGCCAGTGCGACGATGAATACGAAACTGAAATAAGGCATAAGTGGAAGACGAGCGCGTTCAAAGGGAAAGTCTTGGTTTTTGTTCTTGGCATTGATGGAGTTGAGCCCATGCTGCTTGTTATAATCCGCTTCAATCTTCTTGAAAGTCTTGTCTAGGAGCTTTCCAGTACAAATGGAACCGAGGACGCATCCAACGCCGTTGGGCAGAAAGCAGAGACCGACTTGCCACTCGTTTAGCTCTGGAAACGTAACTAACAGCGCTGTTGTGGTGGAAGAGGTAACCATGCTCCAGAGAGAATATATGACAGCTCCCCAAGACAAAAGGACAAAAATATCCTTTTTAAAGATATGTGTCAAGGGGGTGAGGACTTTCTTGAACTGAAGTGGTCGCATGGTTGGTGAAGTGACTGAAGCTGCGACTGGCTTCTTTGAGGGATGAATGAATTGGATGAATGGTTTGTGGAAGCCCGAGAGTGAGTTGCTGCCATTGCCAGCAATCTCGCGCTGTGTCTCCGGTAGGAAGATCAATAAGAGCACCAAAACCATGGAACCAAAGCAGAACAAGAACCAGAAAATGCTTCGAAAGCCCCAGGCGCTGTTTAGAAGACCGCCGATAATAGGGCCTACAGCCTGGCCAATCATTCTGGAGTATTGTTAGCAATGACGTTCTCCATCTCGCAAGCATCAATTTGAATACCTCATGCCAGAATTGGTTCCCATGAATCCTCCGCGTTCCCCTGGTGTAGCAATATCAGAGATGACTCCAACGCTAATACTGATGGTCGAAGCCGAGCCCGCGGCTTGAACTCCCCGGAGCACCAGCAACATCGGAAAGTTCAATGTGAAAGCCAAGCCCAAATTAGCTGCAGTGTATATCGCCAAAGCCATAACGAGCGTAAGTCGCCGCCCAGCAGCATCGGATATCGCCCCAAAGAGCGACGGGGATATACCCTGGACGACCATGTACACAGTGATCGTAAGAGCGACTTGTGAAGTGGAAACGCCCAGGTCCGACGAAATAGACGTTATGGCTGGGAAGTAAATATTCGAGGACAGAGGGGATAAGCACCCCGCTAGAGATGCAAGGCATACAAGGAACCATTTATTGCGTTTTGAGAAGACATGATAGGGGGGTTCGTCTTTTGAGGCTCGACCAGCTTCGACATCGGTGGTATTGGCACTTTGATTTTGAGAACCCCACGAGAGGTGCAATGTCGAGGAATGCCGTGCATCCTGAACCAAGGTGCCTGTGGAAGAGACCGGGGAAGCCCTGAAAGGCCGTGGAGAGATCTCAGGGAGCCCGATGTTATCTCTTTGCCCCATCATTGTTTAAACGCAGACTGGGAAGCCAAGTATATTTTGTCGACAACACCAGTTTATGTGCCGAGAGTGCCAAGCGACCAAAATAGATGCAATCTGGAACAAGGCATACCTTTTAACTCTTGGCAATTCGGCTATCTACCCTTCCATCAAACCCGCAGACTTGGCCATTACCCCTTTCTGCATTACGCGGCCTGACAGTACATCATCTGAAACCTGTTGCTGCCCTCCGTGCCCTCACATCGTCGTTTGCTATTACCTAGCCAATGAAACACGTGGGTACATATCTGGTGGCGCATTCTTTGGCATGTTTGGGGCTGTGGATCGAGGCAAGGGCATCGTTGAAAGGGCCAAAATTCCGAGGGTCCTTGCGTCCGGAAATGAGCCAGCTTGAATTTGAAATGAGGCTGGCGGATGACAGTCAATTTCTATTTCTGGGCTGATGTTACGGCTTGAGGCGTATGATCCACGGAATTTATTCTTCGAGTTCTGATTGAGAGGACGTGGCGTTGTCCTCTGCCGTTAAGCTTAACGGCCAACCGCAGTACTTTGCAGATGTCGAGAGCGAATCCATCCCTTGGGTGGCTGTGAAACCTGAACGGCCAAATGATGCAATGCAAGCAGTCAACTGACGTCGGGTCTGAAAATCGTTTCTTCAAAGGCCTACCGACAACGACCCGTGTAGGGACAACGGGGCCGTCTTGGATAAATTGTTTTTGATGCATGACAGTGTCTTGGTCGGCTGGACTCGCTGTGATTGCCCACAAAGGCATCCTAGCTTCAAACTAACCTCTTACAGTGTGCGGGGATCAGCGCTACGGTTTGTGATAAAGTAAAGAATCTTTTCTTGTTGAATAATAATTGAAAAGACTCCATCATCTTTTCAAGCTGCTTTTGCAGTTTGCAGTAACAACCCTGACTCATGGGTGTGTCAAATGGCAGATGTTGGGCCTGAGTTGAATATAGCCTCAGTTGCAATACGCGGGCAACTTGGCCTAGTATAAATGGCAGAACCCGCTCCAAAATGGTATAAGAGATACAAACCTGCTCGTCTCCATGCCAATAATACCGCAAGGTCGGCCTACTTATTTCGCCGATTTCACTGTGCCGGTTCAATACAAGGCTGGCTGGCGCTTCTGTACAAGGATAAATCTGCAGCAAGAATAACTGCCGGAAGGCTGATTTTTGCCCATCATCACAACTTGGCGTGTTTCTTCAAGCTGATAACGTTCATCCGTTTTCGTTGGCTTGGCAGCGTCTTTCCATTGAGTAATGGCCGAGGTTAGTGCCAGCCGTTGATTTATCTGCACGCCTTCAATGTTCCTGAAGAACCACCAGCTGGGTCATCTGGACCCAACGGCTCTCAATATTTTAGCTGCTATCATTTTAGAGGCTTTAATCGTCATTTTAGTCGGCCCCGGTGCGGGCACAAGTGCGTCTTGCGCTGTAGCCGACAATCAATTCCAAGGATCAAGGACCTTGGGTTCGTGGGGGGGCTTAATGAGAGGCTATCACGCCATCACATTGCGACATCACGCTTGCTAGTAGGAACAGCTTCTCATCACAAATAACGCCAGTGAAATTCGTAATTCAGCAGAGGCAGGTGGATAGATAATAAAAATAAGCGATGTTGTATTTAAATCATCCCGTCGCGGCGCGTTTTAGTCGATTCGCCATTGCAACATTGTAATAAGACATCAGCGCACAGCACTGATAGTCCAAATCAGATACCATGAGCAGCAGCGACGAGGCATTCCCCGGGTCCAAAACGGCATCGGCCAGTGGAATCATCCAGCCCCAGCCTCGGCGGCGATGGTGGCATATGGGTGGTGAGGATGTCAGTCATTTGTCCATCGACCAGGGCTACCAAACCGATGTGCCGCTGTCTGATGCGTCGTCCTTTTCGGAAACAGCCAAGACTGCCAATCTTTTCACAGCCACAGAGGCCTTGGATATCTACAAGCCAGTGGAGAATTTTGAGGGAGCGCATCGCTTTGAGCCCGCAGCTCAATGGGCAGACGAGGAGGAGCAGGCGCTCGTCCGTAAGGTACGCAAGCTTTGTCGATTGTTTATCAAACCCATATCAAGCTAACAATATGCCTTTAGCTCAATTGGAGAATTGCTTTGCCCGTGTGCATCATGTTCTTTGCCCTGCAGCTGGATCGCGGTAACATATCCCAAGCTCTGGCAGATAACCTCCTCGGTATGACACTCCCTATAGTCCTTCCTTTGCTATCTCTTTATGCCAGCGCAAATGCGATGTACATTTACTAACTGAATGATGCTTCAGACGACCTTGGTCTCAACACAAACGATTACAACACTGGACAGACCATCTTCTACTGTTCATTCTTGTTCGCTGAGCTGCCGTCTCAGCTGGTCAGCAAGAAACTCGGTCCCGATACATGGATCCCCATCCAAATGACTGCATGGAGCATTGTCGCTGCAGCTCAAGCCGCCTTGAGTGGCAAGACAAGCTTCTACATTACGAGATCTTTGTTGGGCCTCATTGAAGGCGGATTTATCCCCGATGTCATCCTCTACCTCAGCTACTTCTTCACCAACTCGGAGTTGCCACAGCGTCTGGCCTGGTTCTGGACATCGTACCAGTCAACAAACATTGTCGGAGCATTCCTCGCCTATGGTATCTTGCACTTGCGTGGTGGCGGACTCGGAGAAGGCTGGCGATACATGTTCTTGATCGAGGGTGCCCTTACCGGTGTCATTGGCGTACTGACCTGGCTGTACCTCCCAGCATCTCCTACACAGACAGCACGCGGAAAATACAAAGGATGGCTACGACCAAAGAACGGTTGGTTCACAGAGCGTGAAGAGGTCATCATGGTCACGCGAATTCTGCGCGATGACCCAGGCAAGGCCACCATGCACAACCGACAAGGTCTGTCGCTGTCTGATTTCAAGAGGGCACTGACGGACTACGACCTTTGGCCGATATACTTGCTCGGTCTGACATGGAGCATTCCCATGAGCCCCGTTTCGGCCTATATGACGCTTACTTGCAAAGCTCTGGGCTTCTCAGTATTCCAGACAAACTTGTTGACCATCCCCGCCAACGTCCTTTTTATCTGTCAGCTGCTGTTCTGGACATGGCTCTCCAGCAGGCTCAATCAACGAGTGCTCGTCAACTTGGTCCTGCAATTCTGGGCTCTGCCTTTGCTCATTGCTCTCGTCGCGCTGCCGCCAATCTTTCCCAACAGCAATTGGTCCAAGTGGGTGCTTGCAACGCTCTTGATCGGACACCCGTATATCCATGCCGTCTTGGTGGCATTGACGTCACGCAACTCTGGTTCAGTCCGAACTAGAACTGTCGGCTCGTCTCTGTACAACATGTCGGTTCAACTGTCCAACATCATCTCCTCACAGATCTACCGCAACGATGATAAGCCTTATTACTACAGGGGCAATAAGATTCTGCTTGCTTTTGTTGCCTTCAACATTTTGGCTATTATTGCAACGAAGCTGTATTACGAGTGGCGTAACGATACGCGCGGAAAGATCTGGGCGTCCATGACGCGCGAGCAGCGTGTCCATTATCTGGAGACAACCAAGGATGAAGGAAACAAGAGACTTAACTTTAGATTTGCCAACTAGACGAGCATTTAGATGATGAACAAGAGTTTATTACCTTAGATCAGTTGGATGCGACTTTGAAGTATTCTGCAACAGCTCGCCCATTAGGGGCTTTAGTCTGTTGCTGTATGAGGCTTCGACGAATCACTTGAGGTACCTGGTGCGAGGCGCTTATTGGTAGCCGTCTTATCCGGGCACAACACTTGTGCCAACTTCTCGAGAAGCCATCAAAGGCTGCGTAACACACCAAGCTAAGACGGTACTCTACAGATACGGATAGAATGCCGAATACACTTGAAGATACGTGCGCTTGCGCCTTGCAAGCTGCTCGTGATGGAGACGCACAGCGCATGAAAAGCCTTCTCTCTCATAGCACAGTCGCCTGGCCAGAACACTACGGTCGTGGACAGTGAGACTGACGATACTGTCCTGCATATTGCCGCCGCCAACGGCGATCTCTCATGCTCCAAGGCTGTCTCAACTTGCTTTTTCACTCGCTGTCCCAACTCCCAGATGTAGGCAAGGGCCAACAAGTTTGAAACCTTGCAGATTTATGCTGGTAATACAGCCCTACACTGTGCGGTGCACCAGTGTGATCTTGATGCTGTCCGCGCCATCTATCGCCCTGTAGGCAGTGATTGGCTGCCAGGAGATGAACATCATCGTCAGACTGGTGTTGCGCCTCTGGAAGAGATGCTGCATGACGAGTTTGACTTCGACGAAGGCTTGGCACCAACCTGGTCCATCTTACAGCCAAGAATATAGCAGGACGAGATGCAGCTGCTGAAGCTAGACTGGCCGGCCAAGAGGCAAATGCGCAATGGTGCGAAGTGGTTCTTGCACGGCTCAATCCACTTGGCGAGTACAATTCGAAGGAGAAGTTGCAATGGCTCGCTAACGATGTCCGAGACTGAATGAAGAAATAGTTTAAGGGATGATGACTGTTAGCGTCAATATGAAGCGGCTCTTGAAAAATACAAGCGTGTCCCAATAGGGTGATAACGAAATCGCATCCTTGTTCTTCGTCACATCAAGATCAACGGTGTTGGCGCTCAAAATATCAAACTCACATCTGTGAATTAAAAGTTTTTTTTGTAGCCTTTTCTTTTCAAGAAATAAAAGTTCCTATAAAATACGCTTCCATCAACAGGTACATACCGAGCTCTTTGAAGTTTCCAATGATGAGGTCACCCTGTACAGCGTTCAGGGCAACAAACAAAGGTGAACAAAGCGCACGGTGCTGGCGCGCGCTACCACTCGGATGGCGGATGGTTGCCTTTGTTTACATCAACTGATAAACATCCATGTGAACCGTCTTGCTTCTGTAATTCACTTTCGTAAAGTCACTGCTAAACAGATTCACGTCAATTGTTTTGATCTATTTCATCTCTGCCTTTATCATGGTTCAGACACGAGCGCAAGTGCAGGCGCAGGGAAAGGTACAAGCACAAGCACACTTCGACGATCACGACAGAGTTTCATCATCACATAGTGTCAAAGGTAATGTTTGTATGGATAACCTGGTTCACTTTAATATTAACAGATTATCCAGAGAAAAGAAAGAGACCGCAACCTCGAGAACCGAAGCGAGTACCAAAACGAGTCGAAACATCCAGCGATAACGAAGGTGTCAGCGATCCTATTGCTAACTGGGCAAAGAAGCGATACTGGCCCTTGGGATACACTCTTTTCACGTCTGAAATGATAGTCCGACGCACAATAGCTCGGAGAATTCCTCGCACACTCTCCGGCACACCTCCGACCCATACTCGAGACAGCTCAAGCTATAAGCTAAGCAGAACGTAGAAATGCATCCCATACCGTACACCATCATACGAAATATTGCTCAAGGGATTTGGAAGCATCTTGGACGACTCACAGCTAGGAGTCGCGCCAGAAAGCCACATTCTCTGCAAAGACCTCCTCGGTGCAGAACAGCCAGTACCTCGCGATAGTCTCTTCAGTGATTCCGCTGTCTTCAAAAAGGTCTGCAAGTTTGCGAGACGCCGAAACGAGACACGAATTCTTCGAGATTTCACGCCGTTGATTGTACCCTCGGCAGAGATTGCGGCAGTAACTGGAGAGCATGAACTTGATTGCTTAGTCGAGGCTTTGAATGAGGGGTGGAACAGTTCTCTACCACTCACTCAACCTCGGCCATAGCCAGATTATTCTGTTGGCTTCCGTGATGATGCATTCACAGTAGAGCAGCTTACTCGGTTGCAAGCTCTTAGTGGAGATCGAGCTGCTGGAGATCAGTATTTGTTCATGGGTACAAATGAGATGTTTTTCCGTTTCCTAACCTGCGAAGTCAAGTGTGGTGCCGTTGGCCTTGATACGGCAGACAGGCAGAATGCTCATAGTATGACTCTTGCAGTACTAGGTGTAGCAGATCTATTCCAGAGAGTAAATCGCGAAAAAGAGGTCCACCGGCAAATCGTGGCCTTTTCAATATCTCACGATAACTCACAGGTCAGACTGTACGGACATTATGCTGAGAGAGATGATCAAGCCATACGGTATTATCGGCATACAATTCGGGAACTCATCTTCACAGATGAGAACAACAGATGGGTCTCATACCGGTTTACAAAGGCCATCTATACCAATTGGATGCCCCAGCACCTGCGTAAGATACGCTCAGCGATCGACATGCTGCCGCGAATAAACGAGTCGGCACTCGATACACCTCCTATTATAACAGCCGCGCATAATTCAGAAAGTCGTGGCAACTCTAGGCCAGATGCTACTCCCGAAAGCCACTCTGAAGAGTCTACGTCTTCTAGCAAAGACACCTCCAGAATCCCATCTGAAGAGCCTGTACCCTCTAGCGAAGATGCTTCGTCAAGTGAGGAGAGCGTGGCAAGGAACAGGAAGAGAAAGAGACGCAAGAATCGGAGGTAGATTGGTTTAATACTGGGCCAAGTCGCTGTTGCTCACCCTGTTGTTATTGTGAAGCAGGAGACAAAGTCCTAGGATAATTGGAGTAGGATTGGAATTTGTAAAGCTAGTCGTCAATATACTTTGTTGAAGACTGTTACAGCGTGGCAACGTGGGCTGGCATTTCCAGTCTACTGGAAAAGGTTGTGTAGAAATAAATGTGCAATCGATTGCAAAGCAAGCGTTAGCACCCAGACGCGCCCCTAAGTGAATGCTCCATCTATGAATAACAGTGATTTCTTTCGAGATTTAAAGTCGCCGGCAAGGATCGAGTCTCGACAAGGGCAGGTCTGGATGTTGATGTTGAATGGATGCACGGACCACTTCTTTTTCAAGGTCGAGTTGCAACACGTGCCGATTTTGTCGTAATTAGTACCCCAGAGCTGGTCAAAGGCAACCCCATGTTCCTAGCTGACGATCCATCCCTACACTCTTTTCAACCACCACCATCGCTCGTTATAGGTTTATTTCATTGTGTTTGATTTTTTGATTTTTGGCCAGGAAATTTGCATCTCCAAGAGACAGTGCGTGCGATACTGTCTGCAGACACCGTTAAGGGCTCCATCAACAACGACAGCCAAACGTCACCTCTTCTTGGCGCCCGACGATCGATTGCGCTCAAAGCAACCTCTTTTCCTTTGGTCATCGAGAGTTTAGGCCCTTTTGACGCATCTTTCTGCTTTGCACCTCATGGCTGCCACAGATAGCGCTGGAGGATCTCCTGGTAAGCTCTACATTGCTCTTCTGGCGTCCCTGTGGAGGCCCCCACCGATCGCAACTCAAACTTACACAAACCAGACCGCCAACCCCAGCGCCGCAAACCATTTTCGACATGGATGAAGAAGCTTGCGAACTTCAAAAGCTCCTCAGAGCCCGATAGATTTAAGAGACACCTCAAGACGAAACGTGGCAAGCTGAACAACCCTTACCCAGAGTCCGGCTTCGTCGGCAACAACCCAAGACAGAGCCACACCCAGAGCGCATATTCTTTCAGAACGCAGCAAACTGGTGCAACTTCTATGGGCTACTCAGCAAAGGGCTCAGGAGAGTTGGCTCCCCCTACTACCGGTGGCCGAAGCATAGCTGGGACCTTTTCGACCGACAACGACCGGCCGCGCTCACTTACTGCCCCCAGTCATGGGGAGAGCTCACTGGCGGGAACAAGCCGAACAGTCGGCGGCGGAATGGAATCTAGGAGAGGTGGCGATAGCACATTTTCTAGCCCAGCCCCATCAGAACACTCGCTTGCGACGACCCTCACAACTATCCAGTCCATGGGACCCAACGGCCAGCCTGCCCCTCAGCCACAGAGCATCCCACAGTCGATCCAATTCAGCCAGCCGTTCCCAACAACATCACCTGCTTCTGCGATACCTGCGCATCTTGCACCACCAAACAACCCAACATCCTATTCTACCGCGACGGCAAACAATTTGTTGACGGATAATGCGTCGATACTAACGCTTGCGTCCTCGAGCAAGAGAAGACGAAGACGATCGATGGATACAGATGCTTCGGTTCGTGCTTTGGCGCCATCTTCATTGTGGGGTGGAAGTCGCGAAAGCCTTCCTTTGAGTGTGCTGAGCTCAAACATCGAATCATCTACGCCCGGGGTGCAAAGCGGCAATGCTCGACTTGGGGTTGAACGCACCAGTATATATTCTACCACTGGTGCCACATCCACTCTTGCCGGTGAACGCAACAGCTTGTATACCAAGCAAGGCGATGGAGCAAGTATTCGAAGCGGTCTTCTTGGACATGGGCGGCCGGACAGCATTAGCGGTAGCATTGCTGGTGTTGCAGCACCTCTGGCGAGCCCTCTCGAAGCGCACGATGAGAAGGAGCTTGCCAATGGCCATTTCGCAGCACGTGGAACAAAGGAGGAATGAGAATTTATGAGGCATAGAAGACGTACGACTTGAATTGGTTTAGAGAACCTCTAATAGGAAGTGGGATATTGGCATTATCACGGTAGTGAGTTTGGGTTAGCGCAGACAGTGATGTTATGATTTCGAGGGCAAATGGAGTTTAGAGTGCACTATGAGATACCCTTAATTTTGATACATTAAATCTTGGTGAAAAGATGCCTAAATTCTCAGTAAACATTGAAGAAAAATGTCGCCCGATATTTCCTTTGATACAGCTTGAGTTCGGCTGGCGTCTTGGCTGTGCTGCTCTCTCGTTGAGATGCCTGGTGGGGCGCTAGCTTAGCTACCCAGCTGTCCCTCCGTCGTCATCGCGCCTTGACTCTGCACCAACAACCCAAAACCCTCAGAGCTTCTGATGTGACAAAATGGCTATTTCGGTAAGAGAATCGGGTTTATTCTAATGACCTGTTAGATACAGCGTGCTAATACAGTTGCAGTGGAGGTCTTTTGACTTCTTCACCGTCACCCAAGTCAGTTTGCCTGATGGCGACACGCATCGACTCTTCGAAAACAATGAAATCTCGAGCGTCTGCGCCGGCTCGGAGAGCCTCTTTCTTGGATCGAGCGATGGATCTGTCAGTGTCGTTGGAAAAAAATGGAATATTGTCAACACATTTCAAGCCCACACTGCGGGCAGCGTCACCCAGATGCGACAGGTCGAAGGCACAAGCTACCTAGTCACAGTGGCCGTGAGTTTCGCCATCAGGTTTATTCGGCAATGCAGTGATCTAACAGCCTCTATAGGAGGACCTAAGTAGCGAACCGGAGCTCAAGGTGTGGGCGCTGGACAAGTTGGTAAAGAAGACGAACGTCCCTACTTGCCTTAGCACCGTAACGATCGCGAACGGCCGAAGACAATTCCCTGTACGTTGCTTCGATAGCAGTGGCCTTCGCCTGCTAATTAGAGAATAGATATCTGCTTTTGCAGCCACGGAAGACTTGTCCCAGATCGCAGTTGGTTTTGCGAATGGCTCAGTCACCGTCATTCGAGGCGACCTCATCAATGACCTCGGTAGCAAGCAACGAACCGTACACGAATCCGAAGAGCCAGTCACCGGTGTACAACTTTTGGTAGATGAAAAGATGACAACTCTTTTTGTTTCCACGACGTCAAGAATACTCAAATTGGGGCTGGGAAGGAGAGGACAAAGCATGCCCGCGAAGACGGTCGAGGATGTTGGGTGCGACGTGGGATGTATGACACTCGACAAAAAGTCGGGAGAGGTCGTAGTGGCGAGGCGAGACGCAATATATACATACCATGCCGACGGTCGAGGGCCACCAAAGGCTTACGAGTCGCTCAAGAAAATGATTACCGCACATCGAGACTACATCGGCCTGGCTTGCCCACCCGCTTCTAGCACAAGCAAAGACCCAACTGACATGAGGAACCGCCTCGGATCGGGAGCAGGCGGCATTTTCAATGCGTCGACATTCGTCTTGCTCGAGCCAGATCTGCGGATTATCGGTCATACAGAGACACTCATTTCGCCCGTCAAGTTCGTGTTTGAGGTATGGGGCGACTTGTTCACAGTAACCGAGGAGGGAAAGGTAAGTCATTGGCTGATGGTGGGACGGACCGATGCGCCTCTGACATGGAACAGATATATCAATATCACGAAAAGGCGCTACAACAGAGGTTGGAAATGCTCTATCAAAGAAACATGTATCCTCTTGCGCTGGAGCTCGCACGCCATGCTGGGCTTGATAATGAGCAACAGAGCGTCATCTACCGCAAGTTTGGCGATCACCTATATCAAAAGGGTGACTACGACGGCTCCATGGTACAATACATTCGTGCCATAGATACCACCGAGCCATCACAGGTCATTCGAAAGGTACGCGCAATTGCCACTGAGGCTCAACATAAGCTAACCGCCATAGTTCCTTGACACACAAAGAATTCATAATCTCATTCAATATCTTGAGCAGCTCCATGAGCATCGAAAGGCTACCTCGGATCATACGACGCTACTCCTAAACTGCTATGCAAAGTTGAAAGACAAGGAGAAGTTGGAGAAATTTATCGAGTCACCTGGTGATTTGAAGTTTGATTTGGATACCGCCATCAACATGTGCCGCCAGGGAGGATATTATGAACAAGCCGCCTATTTGGCCAAAGAGCATGGCGAAACTGAACTTGTCGTTGACATCTTGGTCGAAGATTCCAAGAACTATGCAGGTGCGCTGGAATACATATGGCACCAGGATCCAGAAGTGGTATGCATTAAACTTCAAATCGTGTGAACTGCGCTAACAATGCCAGGCTTACCCCTGCTTGCAAAAGTACGCCCGCGTCCTAATAGAGCATTGTCCGAAAGAAGCGACCAAGATATTCGTCGACTACTACACTGGTCGATACCGTCCGAAACGCACTCTATTATCTGCGGGAAGTGCAGAAATATCGACAGGTAACACTTTCACTTCCGGGGCTGCCAGCGCAGTGCAGAATTTGTCAAGCCTATTTGCGCTCCCTTACATGAGTCCGGTTTCCATTAATACACCTGGTACTGCTGGCAGCACCACTGGTGCTGTTACCAACCCTGCTATATCAGTAAATGAAGACGACTACCCTGCTCCAAAGTATACGCCTCCAGCTCCTCGCACCGCGTTTTCTTCTTTTATCGACCACCCGACCGAGTTTATCGAGTTTTTAGAAGCGTGTCTGGAGGAGAAGGATCTGAAGACGTCAGACCAAACCGATTTATATACCACTCTCTTTGAAATGTATCTGTACATGGCTACAGCAAAGAAAGGACACAGACGGGAAGTATGGGAGGCTAAAGCAAAGAAACTCATCGAAGGCGAGCATGTGCCCATGGAGAGCTCAAACGTCCTCTTGTTATCACACCTGTCGGACTTCAGAGACGGCACGGTACTAGTCAAGGAACAGGCTGGGCTTGTGTCTGACATTTTCCGTTCGTACACGACAGCGAAAGATACGCAAGGCGCATTGAAGGCGCTCCGGAAATACGGTCCCGAGGAGCCGCAGCTGTATCCCGCTGCACTGGCGTATCTCACATCCGATGCGAAGATACTGGAAGAGGCTGGGCATGAAGAGCTTTCGGCAATCCTAAACAAGATCGATAAGGACAACCTCATGGCGCCTCTGCAGGTTATCCAAACCTTAGTCAGTGGCGGCGTTGCTACCATGGGTATGGTTAAACCCTATCTTCAAGAGACAATCAATCGCGAAAGAAGAGCGATTGCAATGAACCGCACGAATATTGCGACTCTCCGAGCCGACACCGAGAAGCGCCAATCAGAGCTTGAGGAGCTGCAGACAAAACCCGCAGTTTTCCAAGCCACGCGATGCTCAGAGTGTGCTCAGGCTTTGGACTTGCCCACGGTTCATTTCCTTTGCAAGCATAGCTTCCACCAGCGGTGCTTACGATCCAGCAACGACGAGGACGCGGAGTGTCCCAAGTGCGCCGGAGATAATGACGCCATTCGAAAGATGCGAGAAGTACAGGTACAGAGAGCACGGATGCATGACACATTTAAATCGGACTTGAAAACGAGCGAGAACAAGTTTGGTATTATTGCCGGATGGTTTGGCAAGGGCGTAATGGACTCGACGCAGAATGAAGAATTGTAGAAGTAGTAATAGTTGGCGTTTGTCTGGTTGGGGGTTATCGAACCTCGCGATTTAATAGCGATGTCATTTTCTATAGCTTAAATAACCATTGGCCTCATCAAATACCTTGCAATTGACTGCATCCTGTGTGATTTATTAAGCAATTATTCTGCAATGCTACGATGGTAAACCAGTAGTGCAGCTTGGGTTGGCCTTCCTTATTCAGCCTGTCTGGAACCGCATGTGAAGATCGCGTCCACTTAATTGAAACCTCACGCCTGCACGCGCATTACAGGACCATCATCTCATAGATAATCAGGACAACCACAGCAGTCATGCGGTCACAGCAAAAGGCTCTCTTGGACTTCTTCACTCGCAGTCTATCCTCCTTCCAATCATCACAAGATGCATTCCGCATCCTGTCCACATTACCACAAACAACAGGTACGAGCGGCCGTTCAACCGGAGCGCCAACACGACTGGTCATCTTAGACTCGAGCTTCAACCCGCCAACAAAGGCACACGCTCAAATGGCTAAGTCGGCACTGCAGTCATCGCCAAGCAGCAAGCTGCTGTTGCTCCTTGCCGTACAGAACGCCGACAAGGCGCCTAAGCCGGCGTCGTTCCCCGCTCGACTATGCATGATGGATGGGTTTGCAAAGGAATTACTAGGGGGCGTACAAGGAGATATTGACCTAGCTGTGACTACGATGCCGTATTTCCACGGAAAAGCAAACGCTATTGCGGATTTGTATCCGGGCGTGGAACAGGTGTTCTTGACAGGGTACGACACGATTATTCGGATATTCGACCCAAAGTACTACGGCGAGGGAGAGATGGATAAAGCCATGGGCCGGTTCTTCAAGACTTCGAGGATAGAGGTTACATTACGGCCGGACGATTCGTGGGGGACGGCGGAAGAGCAGCGAAAGCAGGTGAAGGAATTGGTCGCGGAGTGGGAGGGCAAGGTGGACGTGGTTGAGGCGAGTGACGGTGTTGGAGTGAGCAGTTCGAAAGTGAGGGAGTTGATCAAAGACGGGAAGGATAGTGGTGACATGGTTTGTTCGGGAGTTAAAGAATGGATTGAGCAGGGAATATACGACGAGGCATGAAGAGCAGAGTCATGCAGACGTTTGTTGCCATGGATGTCAAGCAGCAAATCAGTAGGACCAACCTCACAAACAAGGCCTCACCGCTGCACAAAATCAAATCAGCAAGGAATACCAAATGACTACCCACAATTAAACCCATCAAAATTAATTCTAATCATTTTTTTTATTGGCGAAATCAGACTTTTCCAAGCGTTTCGACCAAAGCTTTGACACCTCCAGCCATCCGTTGACCAGGTGCGCCGCACCGCCCAATTAAATTCTGCCAGTCAAAAAAAAAATTAGGCGGTGATCCAGCCCCACCCACTTCCTATAAAAGTCCGCCAGATCCTCTGCACTTTTTTCCTTTTGTTCTTTCTTCTTCACGTCGACAATACTTCAGTATGTGCACCCCTACTGCTGCCTCTTCCAAAGCAGCACACTTTTTGAAGTCTTTTTCCATTCTAACAACCATTGCAGGAGAATCATTTCTATAGTATTCGACCACCTCTTGGTTCCCTAACCGAGCCATAGAGTCCACCCTGGTTGATGACTGTATATCCTCGATACCCTAGAGTGAATAACTTTTTCTGGTCCTCTCGCACTGTCCGCAAGGATGGCGGCCCTTGCTTATGCGAGGTGTCTGTATAGAGAGGTGGGAGTAGTCCTTTCTGGGACCGCGACTCTCGCTACTTGATGATCTCGACCCTATCTGCGGTCTGCCTTCGGGCGCGCGGGTAGGGTGGGTGTTGATGGACGTCTGACAGGCCTTCTTTCTCCTTTTTTTCATTGCGCGCTGAGGCTTGACCTTGGTCGTGAAGAAGAAACATGACTTTTCTGTTTGTGATTTTCGCTTGTCTGTATGCTCAATTTGTTTTCATGTTCGAAAATTCTCGACGAAATCCTTTACATCCATCCTACACGTCTGAAAATGTAACTTCCACCACTGACCAGCGCCGTCACGCCCGTGAACGCAATCAATGGTCCATAACCACTTCCAAACCCCGCCATCGCATCTCCCTTCCATGGAAATCCTGTAATCAGTGCTTCGCTCAGTGGACCAGACAACACGTTGCCCACACCGCGGCCTGCTGCCAGGAAACTACACACCATGGTCGGGTCAAACGTTCTTCCTCCATCCTCCCGCCCAGGCGTCGAAGAAATCTGTCGCATGATACCCGGCCAAGTAGACGTATACGCGCCTCCAAAGAAGCCGTACGCGATGCAAAACATGTACAGAGCCGCAAGGTTCGTGCCCAGTCCCCAGAGCATGAACGTGCCTACAGCGGTTCCCACGGCCGAAATCAACAAACACGTCGTGACGTGAAGATGATCAGTCAGAGATCCCATAGCCACACAGCCAATGACAGCGCCAACATTGACAACAAGCAGCGTCAAGGCAGAGAGAAACGGGCCAGCGTTAAGAGTTGTCCGTGCGTATGAGGGCAGATAAATGCCTGGCAAGAAATACCCCAGCGCTTCGATAACGTTGGTGACTTGGTACAGCATAAAGGTCTTGCTGAAGACGAACCCCAGATTCTTGAAGGAGCTGTAGGCGTGTGCGGATGGCGGCAGGCGAGGCTTCAAGAAATACATGAGCGGCATGGTGGAGGCGAATAGCACACCAGCCCAGATCCGTAAAGTCGTCGCAAATCCGTACTTGTCGAGGAAATATTCCAATAGCAGCGGCAGAGTGACACCTCCCAGACCAGTACCCGACCACATGATACCGTAGGCTAGACCTTTTCGCTTGACGAACCATTCATCCATGTACAGAATACAAGGGCAGTAGGAGATGGAGCCTCCAATGGCGTAGAAGATACCCTGGGTAACAATCAGATGCACCACGCTTGTCGACCACGAACTAGCTGCCAGTGAGGCACACATGATGAGAATACCGACAGCCGGCGCCCATCTAGCCTGGTGCGGATACGCACGCAAAACAGCATTAACAAGCGGCATATCAAGATACATAAGACCCTAAAACCAGCATCAGCGGCGATCCTCCGATACAACTCTCAACTCAAACATACCATTGCGCAAGTACCAATGACAGCAATTTGCGACGAGCCCTCAAACGGTGGATGCGTAGTATAATAATTCTGAAAAACACCAAACGCAAACGGGAACCCCCATACTAGCGCCTCGAGTGTGAAGCTCGCAGCCAAGAAAAGCCACGCATCTTTACCCCGGTCTGTCGGCGGCAGCGAGAACTCATGTCTGTTGGAGGAGTCGCTGTCGTTGATATCGGGCTCTTGGAGGATGTGCGCGAGAGGCGTGGTGCTTAGCCCCGAGCGCGGTGTTTGCAGCTCAACTGACGTGCTCATCTTGAGAGTAAGTGAGTTTTTGCTAGTATTTGCTGGGTGGTGAATTAGGCTGAAGAAGTTTGGGGAGGTGGCCGAAGTCGGGTTTTAAGGTTGGGATGGATGGTGTTGGCGTGTGGAGACTGTGCGCCCTGCATCGACATGGCGTGGGGATGGGATTATTTGGTGGATGGGGCTAGTTGATGATGGGCGTTTATGACGAAAGCAAGTGATGTAGATGTGGAAATGGAGGATTTTGATGAAAAGTTCTATTTCATTATTTTACACCGAGAAGAGATGCTTTGTTGGTCGTATTGAAAAGTGCTGAATTTGAGGTTGTACGTGCCGGGTAAGATGGCACAGACCCTGGCCACGGCCTCAACCAATCCAATACACTTGTTCAATTGCTCTATCTAAGGACTGTTTTGGAATGTTATTCCTCGTCACATCATCCCTAAATATGCGAAGTATACAGCCAAGGGTACTTGTGATAACCACTGTATCCATATCTTCCCTGGTTGAGACCATACCTGAGGGCGTTTGACGCACTCGACATACTAGCCACCATGTGCCGATTCAGTTCATCTCCGTCGCAGTTGGGGTCCTTGTCGCATTCTCCCTGTGCCAGTGCCCACAAGACCATCGAGGCTAAGAACGCCAACAGAGCCAGTATCAAGACTGCACCAAGAATCCAAGCGCACCAGCCGCCCTTGGACCGCCAGCATCGGCGCTTGGGTTTGACCCTGTAGACGTCTTGGTTCGAGGTAGGAAGCGTCGGCTCTTTCTTGAACAGTGTCATTGAGCGCTTGCGAATGTTGGACAACCATTTTCCGATAGAGCCAAAAAAGCTGGGCTTGTCCTCAACTTGTTCAGAGGCAGACTAGCTGTCATTTGAAGGAGTGATGATGGTCATGTTGGGCACTACCTCTGTTAGCTATGCAAATCCAGCTGATTAGAGTGGTGCGCCCACCTGGTAATGTAGTTGACGACTTTAGTTGAAGAGCTGTGTTATAGAATAAAGTAAAATGGTGAAGGAAGGGATGAAGATGTTCAGAGATGCAGATTGAGATCAAAGCCTCTGTTTTCCCAGATCTTCGCTTCTTATATAGTCCCTCCCCAGGGAGGAAATTGTGCACCGCCCCAGGCACTGTCACCATCTGAGTTTAAGCTCAGGCATGGCGTTTTATGCTGCCACTATCACCACGTGCGACCCCGCGGGGAGAAATTAGCCTGGTAAACTCTATCGCAACATGGCAGCAATCTCGGCACCCAATCAAAATCGGGGCAGTAGCGTGATTAAACTTTGTCAAATGTCAAATGTCACTTGGGACGGCCAAGGCTTCTCCAAGATGAGGCAGAGTGCGAGGCAGTTTAGACGGAAGGATGGATATCAGAATGCGCAAAGTGTAAAGTCGACACTCAATTTGAACCGTGAAAGCAAACTACCTAGCAATGCAAGACAAACACCTAACAATGACGAACTCCAAAAAGCAAAACAACAATAAAACACAAACCCATATTTCCTTCAACAATTACGCGGCATATGCCCGCCCCTTCAATGACCGTCCAATCGTCTTGTAGTTCTGATACTTACCGTCAGCACCCATCACATCAAACCTCTCCAGCCCCATTGTCTCTTCAGTAAAGCCACTGAAGTAGTAGCCGGTCAATACGACAAGGTATGTGAGCACAAGGATACTACCCTTGAAATAGTTACTCTTGCCTTCGCCGTAGACGTAGCTGAGTAGGAACACGCAGAGAATTACAGTCACCATGTCCCATTGTGGGAATAGCAGAGAGAATGTGTAGTTGGCTAGCTCCACGCTGCTGGCTCCAGAAGGTATCTCGGCGTAGAGGGCAGAATACAGGACCAGTGCTGGGATCTGGAGCAAGCAAACTTGCAGAGCGTATGCGGAACCGATTTCCATGGATAGGGCGATGTTGCCATTCATAGCAAAAGAAATGGCGTTCTGTAAAGAGTTAGAAAAAAAAAAAAGAAGACATTGTGTTTGTGTGCGTAACTTACCAAAAATTCGGTGGTGTTCGGCACTAGAGCAAACAAGGTGATACCCAAGAACTTCTGATCAATTGCAAAGCTCTCCAACACGACGTCGACAGTGTCAACCAAAATCTCCGCAATTATGGCGTAGAGTACAGTAGCTCCTAGCAGAATGATCGAACTCTTCGTACGTCCCCAGTTTGGCGCATCATGGCCACCGTGACCGCCAGCTTGTGTCGTCGCAGCATCCTGGCCAACGACATGCTCCTCAAGACGAGGTCCAGATTGTTGTCTGGCCCCCTGCGGGTTCGTAGACGGCTTGCGAGGGTGATATCTATCGCGAGAGGCAAGCGTGGCGGCAGTGGCAGCAATCTCGGCGACTTCGCGGGCAAGAGTACTGTGCTCAGCATTGCTGAGGCTGGATACCACGCGGGCACCAGATTTAGAAGTACCGACAGTGTCAGATTTTGGTGGCACGACATGAGGAGTGCTTGCCGCACCGTTTGCCATATCTTGAGGTAGTTGCGAGGATTGACGAGAATTCTCCTCTGATGCAGTGGGTAGGCCAACTTGCTTCAGTGATTGACCAAGAATTCGTTTGTAAAGGTTCGAATCCCGGATGTCCGTCGCAGTACTGTCAGCAACAGAAGGCTGAGAGATACGTAGAGATGCCTGCAGTTGCTCCTCATGGCGCTTCTCCTCAACTTCTGCATTCCAAATGACTGCGGCATGAGTTCGTAGCGTGAACCACAATCCAATGAGGTACGACAGGAACAGCATTGTTGCCGCCATGTAGCAATATGGGCGCACAGCCTCGAGGTAGAATCGATCATCCAGCGCTGGGGACTGAGAGAAGTAGCAGCGGCGGCAGTCGCGCCCTTCGCCGGTATTACCACCAAAGTCTTCACAGTCCAAGCAGTTGAGCTCATGAGTTCCATAGATTTGGTAGAAGAGGGTGGGACCAAAAGCACCGACGACGGCGAATAAAAGCATAGTTGAAGTAACACCTGCAGACCTCGAGTTGAATCGCTGTGTCTTGCGCTTCAACGCTCCGAAGCACATGGAGAGACCAGGCAGAAATAGGATACCGGCGAAGATGCTGCCAACAATGCTTCCTTCAACGAGCTGACCCTTGCCTTGGTCAAGAGCCACACAGTACAGGAACACTTCCACAACAGTGGCAAAGAAAGCGTTGATTGCAGCACCCAATCCCATGGATGATTGTGCCGAAATAGATGCAACAGCCTGGCCGATGAAATATGCCAGAGGGATAATGGAGAGCAGACCAGCAATGAAAAGAAACGCTGGGCTGGTGATGAAGCTCTCGATATGAAGCATGCGATCTAGAACTCCCCAGTCAAAAATAACAAACATGACCACAACCATGAGATTAATGAGGAAAACATTGGTGCCGTCAATGGTATATTTCCAGTACTTGGAGCCGACGGCACGGTAAGTGCACAGCAAAATCGACGAGTCTGGAGTGTCATCCGATCTCATGTAGCCGACATGAGACTCGAAGGACAGGGCCAGTGGGTGACGTCGGAGATGGTTAACCAGCAGCATGGTGAGTTTGCCCATGGGGATCCAGAAGACCAAAAACCAACATATGGCGGAGACCACAATGAGTGACGGGGCGATGAGGCAGTAGAAGAAGACAAAAAAGATGACACGGCCAATGTTCCATTCGCCACGACCAAACATTCGGCGCTTCATTCTGGGACTCATGTCACCACCGTCACCACGTCGACCCCGGCCGAGAAGGCTCTCTGTCTCACTGGGGTCTGAATCGATGCTGCTTCTTGAGCGACCGACAATAGAGCGGTTGCCGTCGGGCCCAAAAAAGAGACGTCCGTACTCAAGGTCTCCGCTTTGCCATTGCTCATACTCTGTGATTGTCCTGCCCTCGTTGCCATCCTCATGCAAGTACTGTTCATCCTTCTCGAGCCTAACGAATTTACCGAAAGGATAGAACAGGTACCCTGACAAACCCCAAAGAACTCGGCCATACTCCCTGCCACTCGGCGCCGCAGCGAACAAAAGACAGATGATGGCCCCAATGGCAGCAAGGGTGGCTAGCCACCAGCCAAAGCACACGGTCCATACGACGTTAAAGAGTAGAAGCCATCTGCTAACACTTCTTCCCGGGGTAGAATGAATATCGGCCTGGGCGAACTTTTGAATCGATCTATCCTTCTTGTACAGAGCGGGTTTCCAAACTCTGATACCGAAAGGATGTGTTTGATTGATTGCCTGTTGCCTGTCCTTGAGAGTGAAGCTTTCGGCCTCGCTTATGTCTCCGTCAGAGTCACAGTCAACATGTTCGTCAAGAGGCAGATCCTCGCCATCGTCGTCGTTGCTACCATTATCGTCCTCGTCGTCCTCTTTGATTGAGTTTGGCCGGGTCGTGCGCACTTCAGGCTCGGGCTCCGGTTCTCTTACACGATACGGCTGGACGCGAGGTAGAGTTCCCATAGGCTGCGACCGACGCCGTGTACCATATCTCTCGGTAGCATCTGCCTCGACTTCGTGCGTATCGTCGTCGGTTGAGAATACACCTCCACGATGAGGCGTTGTGGAAGATGGGCGCCGTGACAGAGGCGGCTTTCGGGGTCGTGGAAACGATTTTGTTCGATCAGGTGGCAGAGGGCGCTGTTGTTGCGGTGTTCGAACAGACTGTCTGGCTTGTGAGCTCTCGGCAGTGACTTCGGGCGGGATGCTTTGAATGGTGCCTAGGAATACAATGTTAGCTCTAATCCTGCGCTTGTAAAAGCGGCTGCAGCTTAAGCTCACCATAGGAGACGCCTTCAGGGCGACGTCGGACTGTATCTGTGGATTGGAAGCTCGCGGACAGTCCTTCGTCCCCACGAGGAGCGGCTTGTTCGCCAGTTCTGCCAGCAGGGGGGTGGTCGTTGGACGGCGAGGCAACGCCAGAAGAGCGACCGGATCGCTGGCCGTCGCGATTTGATGGGTCCATGGTTAAGACGAAAGGATCAACTTCGTTGGATAGCCCGAAGCTGAGCTACTGTTCACAGGCGCTGCGCCTGATCATCCAGATAGTTGAAGCAAAATTGTGGTTGATGAAGCAAAGACAAAAAGTCAAAGACCGTCGTTGCCGGGCGCCTTAATGAAATGGAGCTAGTGGTGGAGGTGGCTGAATGCCCAGCCAGTCAGTTCAACACGGGCCGCGCAGTTCCAATGTAGGTGGGTGTGCAGCGCTATTGTGTCGAGTACGGTGCGACAACAAAAAGAAAGTCAGATGCGGGATGCAGAAACACAAAAGCGGACGGTAGCTAAGGATTGAAGACGACGAAATCTTGGAAAGAGGGCGGCTCCAGGACGGATTGCCGTGGAACCCTCTTGGCTGGCGAGGGATGGGCAGAGTCAACAAGGATACCCCCAGGGTGGTGTTCAGTTGGACGACGACTGGTATTGTTGTTTCCGCTCCAATTCAAGGGCGAAAAATCGATTAATACCTGAATCTGAATTCAAGCTTGATGTTGTTTCACTTCCCCGGAATTGATTTTCTGGTTTTTGGCCGGGGCAAACAACATGCGAGGCAGTGATGGCGTCTTGTGATCTGTCGTTATCGTTGCAACTGAGCTGCGCGTGGTCCTGCTTGGCGCATCTACGAACGTCATCTGCCAACCAACTGTGGATGTGCTACTGGGCGACAACAAAGGAGCCGTAGCTGGGCCGGATAAGACGGCTAGGCGTTGAAGAAGGGTAACGAAAATAGGATGTTGCTTGCAAAGTGTTTGTGAAGTATTGAATGATGGTAATAAATAAGTTTTAATTTGGATGGATTATTTCCCCCATCCCTTTCTGCAGCATTACGAAGCAAATTGAGTTTATCGGCAGCTGCAACTATGCAGCGATAGACTGAGTTACAGTGCATTAGCACCTACAGTGCAGCGCTCGTACAGCGCCGTCAGTGCCCAAACAAAACGCCCTAATCTAGTACAGTAATGGATGGTTAACGAGCGACGGAGCTAAAATGCGGGAGAGCTTGCTCGAGCTGCTGCTGCTGCCTTGGCCGCTGTGCGGGAAGCTTTCCCCACTCAATGGCCACTGCCAGTTTGCTGCCACTGCTCACCCAGTCTGCCTCCAATTGTCTTCGGACACCGGCAGAATGCATCTTCCGGGTGGGGCACGGCCCAAACGCTGGCGACTGGCTTGGACCACGCAGTTTGACAACAGGCTTACGAGACGAGCGGCAGCCTTGCGATCAAGCTACCGTGCCACCACACCACACCTCAACTACGCCATTCTGTCAAATTCCATCCCGCAAACAGCACCAATCCGCATCACGAACGGCATTTCATTGCTCCGATAAATACGAATTGATCTCCCACAACCGCCATACCTTTGCGAAGGGTCCGTCAAAATGGCGCTCGACGAATACTACCACAACAAGATCGAGTCTATGAAGCTCGAGATCCTCAAGGGTCAAGCAGCACTCCGCCGTCTCGAAGCCCAGCGCAATGACTACAACTCGCGTGTCAGACTTCTCAGAGAAGAGCTTGGTCTCCTGCAACAACCAGGCTCATACGTCGGTGAGGTGGTCAAGGTCATGGGAACTAAAAAGGTCCTTGTCAAGGTGCACCCCGAGGGCAAATACGGTAAGATGACGGATGACGCACGGCACTTGCGCGCATGAAACTAATACTCCATAGTTGTTGATATCGCCGATAGCGTAGACGTCGCCAAGCTCACGGCCGGAAAGCGCGTTACTCTGCTCTCCGACAGCTACAAGCTCGAGAAGATGCTACCGTCATCTGTCGACCCTCTGGTGTCTCTGATGATGGTGGAGAAGGTTCCTGACAGCACGTACGACATGATTGGTGGTCTGGATCAGCAGATCAAGGAAATCAAGGAAGTCATTGAACTTGGCTTGAAGCACCCTGAGCTTTTCGAGTCTTTGGGTATCGCTCAACCAAAGGGTGTCCTACTCTACGGTCCTCCCGGAACTGGCAAGACCCTTCTTGCGCGAGCCGTCGCCCATCACACTGCGTGTAAATTCATTCGAGTTTCCGGTTCCGAACTGGTACAAAAATACATTGGTGAAGGTAGTCGAATGGTTCGCGAGCTCTTCATCATGGCTCGTGAGCACGCACCTTCCATCATCTTCATGGACGAAATCGACAGTATTGGTTCCTCTCGTGTAGAGGGCTCATCTGGTGGCGACTCTGAAGTGCAAAGAACCATGTTGGAGTTGCTGAACCAGCTTGACGGTTTCGAGCCAACCAAGAACATCAAGATCATCATGGCCACAAATCGACTCGACATCCTGGATCCTGCCCTTCTACGACCCGGACGAATCGACCGAAAGATTGAATTCCCTCCTCCAAGTGTCGAGGCCAGAGCCGACATTTTGCGCATCCACAGCCGCAAAATGAACCTGACGAGAGGCATCAACTTGACCAAGATTGCGGAGAAGATGAACGGATGCTCTGGCGCTGAGTTGAAGGGTGTGTGCACAGAGGCAGGCATGTACGCCCTGCGTGAGCGCAGAGTTCACGTAAC
Organism: Simplicillium sp. C3G150-2; assembly: GCA_022702485.1. Classification (NCBI taxonomy): domain Eukaryota; kingdom Fungi; phylum Ascomycota; class Sordariomycetes; order Hypocreales; family Cordycipitaceae; genus Simplicillium; species Simplicillium sp. C3G150-2. Next base: position 1,664,331 of record JAJIYY010000007.1, on the reverse strand, counting down.
GCAAGAAGATTTCGAGTTGGCCACAGCCAAGATTTTGAACAAGCACGACGACAAGGAGGTGTCATTGGGCAAATTATGGAAGTAGAAGCATTACATTATTTGTGTAAGGATAGAAATGTATCATATCTGACACTCCATGTGTCTGCGTCCCTTATATGCTAGTGATGTGGAAATGTTCTCTTCTAAATATCTGACCTCGTATCTTCATCTACTTCCTCTGATCTGGTTCACCAACAGGAGAGAATACGCCATGCATACCCTTGTAGCCGGATATTTCAGAGGACTTCCACCCAACGGTATCCAACAAGCCCTGGTCTTCAAGCTGATAGACCTGGACGTGCAATGGCCGACAGCACTTGATCATGTCACTGTCGTTTCCGAATCCCCAAGCAGAGAGATCGCCACCAGGGCATGTGCCTAAAGAGCGTTAGCAAGTAGTTCCATCGCCGTTTGATGTTAAAGTAGCATACTTAGTGCCATGAGCAAGTCCTGCTCAGCGAGAAATTCCAACGACTCTCCCTTCACAGCTGGAGACGGGTTCATGAAGTATCTACCCTCGTTATCCAGTCCAGTCACTTGAAAGATGTTGATCACATCGTGCACATCGCTCTCAGAAAATCCGTAAGGAGCAATAGCGCGAGTCAAGTTAGAATGGCAGTGGAAATCGTACTGCGTTCCTGAAAGCACCGTGTTGATGTATGGATCACATCTTGTTCCCAGCAGATCGTGTACACGTCCGCCATGCTCGTCTTCGCCATACCAAGCGAGGCTATCTTGGATAATGGTTGCCAAGGGACGCATGTAGGGAAGACAGGACCACAGACGATCGTGGGTAGATACATGAGTGGCGTGGAGCTGGCGTGTACGGGATGCCCAGAACCTTTCTCGGGGGTTATGGCGATTCCAAATGTTGAGGTCACCTGAGTCGTTAGATATGCTATTTATCATTCTATAGTCTCAAAAAGATATCAACATACCAACTTGAGGTCCTTCCGGAGTGGTGATTCGGACTATGGAACCGGCTGGCGCTTCCCATGCCTTGCCAGAGCGGATTGGGATGGTGAATTCTTGGATGAGCTTGCGAGGAGCAGATTGAATCTTGGAGTATGTTTGTTTGTCTACTGTCAAGGGTGATCCCGCAGTAGCGAGATAAGCTGGAACAGGTTTGGGGATTGGTTTACGGGCTTTGAGACGCTCGTCGGCAGCAGAGTTGGGAGTGAGCTCAGACATGTTGATGCTGGCGCTGGTCTTGTGCCACTAAGAGGTTTCGTAGTCAGAAGAGGTTAACGCAGTAATGAATCTATGGTCGGTTTGGCATCAGAGTTTTTCAACTTGAATTAAGAAGTTTGAACAAGGAGCTGTGAGTGAGAGCGTCTTGTAGGCGTCACCTGAAGTAAAGAATTGATGAAGTGCGGTGGAGCTCCGGTATCGTCCCGGACGGGGTTACGGCGTCAACTGAGCGGCCACCTCCGGCAAACTTGTCAAAGAGAGTTAATTGCAGCTATCTGGCGGTATATACTATACTAAGTGGTCACAGTGTGAAGGAAAAGGAGGTAGCATGAAGGATGGGCATGATCATGTCACGATGTAGATGTGTGTAAAAGTGCGTGAGTGGTGTTCTGCGCCGTTGGCACTACAGCCTTGCAAAGGTCGGCGTTTCCAATCAAATAAGCATAATAAGCAGGCAACGCGAAGAGAAAAGACCAATAATGGACTAATTAGTTCGCATTACTTGCCGAATTTCGATGGTGTAAAAGAATGACGGGGACTTGATCAGAGGTCCCAATGGCAGCCCACCGCAACTGGAGCAGAGACACGAGCCAAAAAAAAAAAAAGGTCGACGAGGCTTCTGTGGTGTCTGTACCTAGCTTCCCGTCCGTTATTACCTAGTGGTGTCAGCTAGTGATTGTGGCAGCCAAAGCCGGAGCACAAGACCCTGAAAGAGGAAAAGAGTTGACGCTGGAAGGGGCCTGGACTCTTGTGCCAAGCCGAATTCAGGGTGCAGTGACGTCGAGGCAGAGCGAAAGTTGAGTGGTAGGCGGCTCGTCGGGTGGTTCCCCCCCTCCCCTGGACAATGACGATATAGTGGGGCGAGTACCTGAAAGTACCGCCATGACTCTTGTGATTTGGGGGTACGCCGGGGACGCTGGGGGACAATTGAGCAGATGAATTGAAGGGAAACTGCCACGTCTTCTACAGTGATGAAAATAAAATATAAGATATAAAACAAATATAAATAAACGAATGAAGCAGAGAAATTCAAGATTCACTTATCAAGTGTTATAAAGTACAAGGGGCTGTTGGTAATGGCGGAAAATAGATATGCAACGTATGGTCACACAAATGTCGCCGCTGTCAACTGACAACGCCCAAAAGTCCACTGGAAAGGGTTCTGGACCGTCTCAGTGCTCACCGCAATGGCGGATTGTGCAATCGCGATCAGGTTTCTTTGTCGGCACCTCAGCGACCCGGCAGAATCCAGACCACCACCTCCTCCACTGCGGGCGACGATCATTTTCGTTATTACTCTCGACAATGGCTTATTGGGTGTGTTGAGTGGAATGCCGGACCTGCAAAACGGGACAAAAGAAAAAAAAAGAGAGAGCGGATCGACTCACCGAGATGTTGCCTCGTTTTTGGAGTCTATCTTTTGTTATTTTTTATCTTTATTTATATCTTTATTTTCAAAAGATTGCTGTTGCGGGTGTTGAAGACTGGTGTTACTTAAATACAGCCTTTTGAATAGACACTGTCTTGCCTGCCCGGTGCTTTTCCCCTGTAACGCAAATGACGTAGTGAGGACAATTGGCAGATGTTCCAGTGGGCATGCAAGACATATCTGACCCTGCTTTGTCAAGCATACAATGCATTCTAGAACACCACACCAACAATACAAGCCACCGTCGAAGAAGAAAAAAATGTGAATAAAACCTCTAGGGCATGTTTTCTAAATACGAAGGGCTTTCGAGTCCTGAGTTAGGATTTTTTATATTGACAAAGATTCAGGCATGCTGCCGTGTAGTTCAGACTAGGTACTTGTCGGTACTTGCAACCGACCTGAAGCCACTACACTAGTTGCCCCTAGAAGCGCTCCTTGACTGGCTCCCCTCCCCCTAATCCCCTCGCAGCGAAGCAGTTACATCACCGGCCTCCACTCCGTCTTCCCACATGCGCTAATCGACCCAAAGGCCTAAACGGCATAGCACAGCACTGCGCAGCACAGCACAGCAAAGCACGCTCACTGCGCTGTTGCTGCTCCTGCTGTCACTGGTCTTGTGCTCTCGTCGTCGGCTGTTCTCTGGTGTCGTCAGACTAATAACAGGCCCCGGCCTTGGGAAGGTTATCATTGTGCCCATGCCCAGTTTCCCCCTTTGAGCCTTTTCGTCACTAACGAAGAGTTTCTCTTCCTACTCCCCATCGTCAACCAACCAACTGCTAGCATCCTGTACTTCTCCTTCACTTTCTCAACATTCACTCAGCACCTCATCCTCTCTCTCTCTCTCTCTCACACACACACACACCCCTTCGCCCCTGACAGAAACCGGCCGAAACCCTGCGTCCAGTTTACAAATCCATCCTCCCGGCTGAGCAATTCCCTAATTCGACGCCTGCTGCCCTGTCTTACTGGTCTTGGAAGACTCGTGGAAGCGCCACCACTTAATTCGGCCAAACCCCCGGCACATTCTTCTCGCCACATTCTCCGCTCCTCCTACGTCAAGGGTCCCTTTTCATTCTACTCCAACTATTCCCAGCGCACACCACCCACCCACACACACACACGTACACACCGTTTGTTTAATCTGCCCCGTTTCCCTTCAACCACACCTGTACAACACACAACCCTTAATTCTTGCCTACTACCCTTGTTCTTGGCCTTCACGACTTTCTACGACGACGCTCGCTTATTATAATCATCTGGTTCGACTCGGTTCGATTTCCGACTCTCGCTACATTACTCTTCACCTCTCGACGACGCTGCGCGTGACGTCGTTTTTTTCGCCGCCCCTGCTTGGCTAGGCTACCTGCACGTCATACCCGCACCGTTTCCAAATCGACACCTCACAGCGCCACCATGCTTTTATAATTTTGGATCTGATTTGCGTTTTATTGAGATTTTGTTGATTCTTTTCTAATGAATTCTCGAGTTAACCCTCTCTTGTGTCATGTATGAGAGTAGAGGCAGTGATTCAACTGCAGTACACTACATGATGACGGCTCAAACAGCGCGTACACCCAACGCAACAAGCCCCTATAGCCTTTCTATGCCACGATCGTCACGAAGTACCAAGTCAACGACTCCCGTCACATCCCCGAGGGCAGCCTTTTCTGTCGGACAAGCCTACCCACCTTCTCAATCTCCAAAGTACAACACTGGAGGAGACCGAAGCCCCAGCCCTAATTACTTTGGTCTTGTCATCGAACCTAATAACGATCCCCAAGAATCTTCCGGCCTGAACAAGAACCACTGGAGCCCCGCAGGCTCTTCTATCAAGTCGTTTACGGCCGCTCTCCCGAACCAAGTGTCGCTGGAGTCCAACTCCGACTTCGAGGCCTTTAAGCGACAGGTTGATCGCGCCAGAGGAGCGTCAGAAGCTCCACAGTCTTCACGTCTGCAGCCACCGACCAGTTCACGCCCATCACGGCCTCGTCCCACAAGATGGCATACACACCATGCCACTCAATCTCCTGGCCCTAGAGACGCCAATTCCTTTAGGCTCGCGCTTAATAAGACGAGAGCGCTACTTCATGCAGACAATGCTGCTAATGGAGAAGGAAAAACGCCGTCCCCGCCTCGTGCGGCTACTGATCGAAAAAGGAACTCGGATTCTTTGCTGTCGGCAAATATAACGCCTTTACCACCAATGGCATCTCCTAGCATTATCGAAACACCTAGCCAGCAGCAATATTTGACACCTGGTCTAGAGCGAGACTCCCGCCTGTCGCTAGTTGAGAATAGACTTCAGCCTCCTTCACCAGGTCTGTACGACATTGCTCGAGCGACAACTTTGCCTCCAAAGCTGGATCAATCTCAGCAAGGCATGATCACTGGCGCACAGTTGACTGACGTGCTCTCAACTGTACCCGAAAACAAATACCTGGTTCTCGATATCCGATCTACTCAAAACTATAGCCAGGCTCGTATTAAAGGTGCTCTGAACATTTGTATTCCCACAACCCTTCTGAAGCGGGCTACCTTCAATATCGAGAAACTGAAGCAAACCTTTCAGAATGGGCCCCAGGCAACCAAATTCTCGGAATGGGAGCAGGCGGAGTGGATCATTGTCTATGATTCTCACGCAACAGATGGTCGAGATGCTGTCACTGCCCAGAATATGATGAAGAAGTTCACAACTGCTGGTTTTGAAGGGAAGACTGGTATTTTGCGCGGAGGATTTAACCAATTTAGAGACTCCTTTCCCGACTTCGTCGACAGTCAGTCTGCTGTCAAATCCCCGCGAGGAGGTGTGCCAGCTCTCAATGGAGCTGGGCTGGCCCCCGTCATTGGCGGCGTTTCGTTACCATCGGGCATGGGAAAACATAACCCTTTTTTCTCAAACATCCGTCAAAACGTAGACCTCGCTGATGGTGTCGGACAATACGCGGTGGGAAGGCCTGATGGTCTCCAATCCCCAACGCTTCCCTCCTGGCTGCAGGATGCTACGACACCTGCCGATCAGGGCAAACGGGTGTCCGAAAAGTTTCTTAATATTGAGCTCGAAGAACAAAAGAGGATGAGGAGTTGCTATGCCGCGTTTGATCCTCAACACGATAGAAGCGGAACAAGAATTCAGCTCTCTGGCGTGGAAAAGGGCGTGAAGAATCGCTACAAGGACATTTTGCCTTTTGAGCACACCCGTGTAAGACTTCAAAACAAGCCAGACGGCTCATGTGACTACGTCAACGCCAGCCATCTCACGACAGCAGGCAGCAACAAAAAGTACATTGCCACACAAGGCCCACTGCCGGCGACGTTTGAAGACTTCTGGTCTGTTGTCTGGGACCAGGATGTCCGTGTCATCGTCATGCTGACTGCCACAACGGAAGGTGGTCAACTCAAATGCCACCCATACTGGGAGGGTCGAGACTTTGGACCAATTAAACTCAAAGCATTGTCAGAGAAGAAAGTATCACTCAACATGGACAGGCACCGGTCGGACTCAACATCGTCTCCTTCTAATGCTGCCGATGACCCGGGTCGTCGACGCGCTAATACCACAACGACGTTTGAGAGCCCGACGCCATTTCAAAAAGCAGCCGAGTCGACATATGTCATAATTCGGAAGTTCGCCATCTCGCACGCCGAAAACCCATTTGCGCCAATGAGAGAAATTACTCACCTGCACTTCCCCGGCTGGCCTGATTTCGGAACCCCTGCGCAGCCGTCTCATCTGTTAGCTCTTGTTGAACTAGCCAATGTCATGCAGCGAGCCGCGCTACCGGTCGAAACTGGAGCTATTGTCGAGTCACGCAAAGTTTTGGGCGAAACAATGCCTACTGCTTGGTACGATGAGCCAGAAGGTGAAAACTGCCGCCCGATGCTAGTACACTGCTCAGCAGGATGCGGCCGAACTGGTGCGTTTTGTACGGTAGACACTGTCATTGATATGCTTAAGCGGCGACGCCAAACTGGCACCGAATCAGGTGCACCTGCTGGTGCGGATGCTGAAGGAGACATCAGTATGACCGATGCTGTGTCACCAAGGACACACGCAGCCCCCGCAGATCCTAGCGAGTCGTACTTTCAACAGAGCTTCAACTCGCTTGACAGCGTTGTGAAAATGAACTCACAGGAAGAGCTGACCTTGGATACAACATGGGTTAAGGACGACTCGATAGATCTGATCCAGCGAACTGTCAAGGACTTCCGCGAGCAACGTCTTAGTATGGTCCAGAGCCTGAGACAATTTGTTCTTTGCTACGAAACGATTCTCGAGTGGTCACACAGAACACACGACAAAGAGATGGCTTCCATTACCAGCCATCGAAAGCGAAGCGGAAGCATGACGCTCCAGCTACCCAAGAATTAATTTGCATCGATGAATCGATTTACTCTCCGTTACGTTGGTTTTGTTTAGCGTGGCATGATACGAGGCATGAAAAGCATGAGCGCATGGAGTAATTTGGTGCTTGCCATATTTTGGATGATCAAACATAGATAACTACGGTTGTATCAACACGTTTGGATGCTCCGCGAGGAAACAAAGCAAGTTCTTTGAGTAGCCCCCATCGTCGGGTCGCTTGCTCGGGCTTGACTTTGGATATTTGGTGCATTTTCTTACTCGTCCCTTGATTACATGGCTTTGCAAACAACAGAAAAGCACAGGCTGGGTTGTTTGGAAGCTTATTACAACCAGGGGATTAGGGAATATTCATGTATATGGACTTAAAAGTAGAGAACTGAGAGGACCTAGCTGGAGGAGATTAGGCTAGGTTGTATTTTTAGCATGATAGACACGAACGAAATGAGCGCTTGCTAGTTGAATATTGATTTGCCGCTGATGGCATTTACCGTTGACCGTTTGCAACCTTGATACCGGTTTGTCCTTGAGAAAATGTGGTGATGTGACGCAGGATCAGGCTCGTGATGCGAGGTGACATTGGCGGGCGAGTGACAGCGGCAGGAAATGAGGTAATGGCTGGAAGCGGGCGATGGGCAGTTGGGCAATTGATGGGGGCTTATGGATGTGGAGTGAGAGCGAGACTGGCATGGGTTGATGTCGTGTAAGTTGGCGCGGGTGACGACAGAGGTGGCAGGGATGGTGTTTGTGGCCATTAATGGCTGCGCTGTGGCAAGTGGTGGCCGGATGCGGGGGGGTTTATTTGGAACTTGCATATGCAGCTATGTCGATTCATGCAACGCTAAAAACGCGTCACTTTTAGTGGTTGGTTGGGTTGGTCTTGAAAGCCTGACTTGAGTGATGGGGAGGGTGATTACTGTTTGTTTGATATATATTGTAATTTTCTTTTGTGTTAGCCTTTGTCAGTGTTGATTGGGCTGTGGCTGTAGCAGATTAAGACATCGGTGTAAAAATAGAAGGACCACTGAACTGGAAGCTCCCGCTAGTTAGTGCAACTGGCCTTGCGAGTGCTGTCCCGCCTTTGGTCCTTGGCACCCTCTGTGTCCCTCTCTGTTGAGTGACAAAACGCCCCCCAGCACCCCCTGTAAAAGTGATGGATGCCTGCGCCCAGCCTCCTCCAAAGTCGATGCTCCCCCCGCTAAATCACCTCTTGGAGGCCACGAGCATAGCATTACGACTGGCGCAGCGTTTATAGGCTCAGCAGCAGATGGGAGGGAAACGGAGCCCACTTGGATTGAAACCGCCCCAAACTCTACTCGCGCTTCTCCAACCAAAATAGAAGCCCATTATTTTTCCCTCTTGCATTTTCCGCAAACGAAAAATAACGGCTGTCCAAACCCTTCTTCTCAAGGTTTTTGTGTGAACCGGGACATCTTATATACATGGCGCCTTGAACGGATTCCCTCTTCTTGTCTTGTTTCCTTCTTTTTCCTTTTTCTCTTCTCTTTGTTTATCTTTCTTAGTGTTTGGACCCCCCTGCTCGTTTCTTCGTTGGTCGACCAGGTTCTTCTGTTAGATTCTACACTTTGCGACGAAAGCTTACGAAACCATCCTTATCGCCATATACACACCACCTTAGAACGAGAAATATTCATTTGATTGGTCACGCCCCTTGCATAGACGAATCTCGAATCCGAAAACGATTCTATTGTCCATTTGCCTCTTTCGGTTACCGCGAAAAACACCACACCGATAGAAGTGTCGCCATAATAAGAAGATGCGTCGTCCCTCGCTGGACTTGAGCGAGCCCGCTCGCAACATCGAAGAATCACACACCTCACCACCCGACGGAAGCATGGATATGGATGTCGATCTCACAATGCCTCCCGCTGAGGAGGACGTATTCGAACAAGACAGTCGCATTTACACCCCGCCAGCACATCTGGCTGCCCGATTCTACAGACCATCACAAGCTCGTCGCAGGGACTCGGCTGCGTCGTCACGTCGCAATTCGATGTCTTCTGCCCATTCGCGCTGCTCATCGATTGCAGCGTCGAGTCATGATGGCGAACAGAGCAAGCACATCGCGCAGCACCTTCGAAGAGCTTCTTTCCTGGAAGACCGCCGTGCTAGGTTGGCGGATCGCGCGGCACATGCAGAGAAGGTACGCTTGAGGGCTGCTTTGGCTAAAGCTGCCCCCCGGGGCCAGCAGTCGGAGGAGCGCGCTCTTGCGGCGCAACAGGCACGCGAGAATCACTTGGCGGAGATTGCAGCCAACTGCGCGGAGGAAGTCAGAAAGGCAAAGCAGGTAGCTGAACAGACCAAGGAGAAGCGCGAACAAGAGGTTGCCAAGATGAAGGCTAAGCTGGACGAGCGCATGGCGGAAGCGCAACGACGACGTGAAGAGTTACTTACGAAGAACACAACTCGCAGGAGCCGTGGACATAGCGGAACAGCGAGAAAGCCCGTGGATATCCTTGCAAGGGTTAACGAAAAAGAACGAGCTCAGATGTCAGAGCAAGAAGCAACAGTCTTCATCCAAGATTGGTGGCGCATGTGCAGCCGCAAGAAGGTCATTCGCGAATTCAACACTCTGGGTCTTAGTATTGATGGTGTACGCGACACGCCGTTCGACACAGTTGTAGAATTGCTGGCACAAGAGAGAGTCCTCGTGGCGACTGCTCGAGTACTACGTATCTGTGGTCTGCAAGAAGGAGAGCCTGATTCGGTGACTGAAATGGCCGCCGTGCGAACTTTCCTCAGCGCCTATTTGATTCTTGGCCACCCCAACCAGGTTCTCAGCAACAAGACGGACGCAAACGATATAAACGAGGCCGAGAGTGCTGCTGGCGGCGCTCATAGATTGCCAGCAGCCGATCTGAACAATCCTCAACTGCAGAATCTGATTGGCAAAGCCAAGGATCTGCTTATCTCGTTTGAAAACATGCTTTCATGGCTTACGCCCGACAATCGTTTCAGCTTGCCAGCCAAGATGAAGCAGACCATCCCAGAAGCATATGCGGTCTTTTACAATGCCTTCATAGCCTGGAAGTCACGAGACTCCAATGCACTGATTGAAGTCATGCTCATGCAGTTTGTTGAATTGGACGCTATCTACCAGACTGTTAAGGATAGCACAGACGACGCTGCGGCGGCATTATACCGTCAAAGTATCCAAGACAGCCAGCTTATGTTGATTGTGCGTATCAAGAAGCTCGCTGGGCCAGAGAAGGGAAAGAAAATGATCTTCCAGGCTGTAAGTGAGGCCAGAAAGGCGCGTAAAGCCAAGAAACAGACCGGAGACACCAAACCAAGAGTTGCCGAAAACACATCTTCAGACGCTACTGCGACGGCGTCTAGTCTGGTGTCTTCAGAATCGCAAAACCTCACGCCGCCATCCACGCCTCTCAGCAAGAGCGAGAGCAAGCCAACAGTTGTCAAGACTGGTCTGAATGGCTTGATTCCAGACAACCGCATTGTCGTTCACGAACTGGCTCTCAACAAGGAGTACCAAATCCCTGCCGAAGAGTATGTTGAGCAGCAATCGCTACTCACAAAGCCTCTGTACGCGCAGATGCGGGCTTCTATGGAGCATGATGACCAGGAAGCCAATTTCAGATTCTTCCTCATCATGGCAGGCAACATCAAAGAGAAGCTACAGCGGCTATTGAAGCCTGGAAACTCCATTTACAATATGATTGGGGAGATTCTCGACCCTGAGATGGCAGAGCGACAGTTCACATTGGGCAACTTTTCGTATGAAAAGTTCTTTGCGGCGATGGCCTCATTGCTACCTAAGTTGTGTGCGCCATTCCGTGACGATGAAGTCAAGGATTTGATACAAAACAAATTGGCGGATGGCGAGTTAATTGACAGAGTTGAAGCGCTTAATAGCTTCATCGACGTCATGCTTTGCGATTATATCAATTACCTGCTACGCATGGCTGCACCACAGCTTATCGACTCTGCTCCACAATACGAGGCCAAGAGATTCACCGAGGAGATTGTCAAGGGCCACATCAAGCTCACTGTCGCAGAGTCAGCATGGCGGGCTGCCTACAACAAGGTCTCCTCTGAAGCACAGAAGCGAGACCCCGAGGGTATCAACCATCCTAGAGGTCGCCCAACTGCAGCACGTTTCTATGCGCAGATGCTGGTTGACATCTTTACGCAACCAACACCAATTGGCATTGACCAGGTACCTGAAATGTTAAGGCTTGACATCTCTCGCATCAATGAAGTCTCCATTATGGTCCAGCGAATAATCACAGTTGGAGCAGTCTTGCTGCAGTGCAAAAACCTACTCAAGCGTGATGTCAGATCGCAGTGGAAGACGGAAGCTTCGCGCATCATGACTGTCCTGGAAGCCAACCACCCCTCCATTGACACCACCATCAATGGCACCATGGCAGCCCTGGAAGCTGGCCGATCCATGCCAGCTGCAACCAAGACTCATCTGCGCGCTCTCGTCAGCAAGGTCCTCAACGCCAGCCTCGACATGTCCAAACACTCCACGGAGCCTCGGGAGCCAGTTCTTCGTCTGTTGCTGACTCGTCTGCGTGGCAACATTTTGGCCAGACTGGCCCCGGGCTCTGCAAATGAAAAAGTCAAAGCGACAAACAATGCGAGCGAAAAGCTTGCCACGCTGGGCTTGTCAGAGTTTGTGGACAAGGTTCGCCAGATTTCAGATCTGTTGGATAAGGTTGGATCAGTGGATCGTGCGGCACACAGCCAGTGGTGGGATGCAGTTGCGACGAATGTACAGCAAGAGGAGGTATAGGGGTTGCATTTTTGGACGGGTTTCTCTTTTTTATGATGATGTATAGGGACCGGGATTTGGGATGGGATATATGGCGTTTTTTTTTTTTTGCATTTTCTGTTTAGCCTTTTGTGGCACTGGTATGGGATGGCATGGGATGGGATTACAGTTTGTTACATTATATATGACACGGGATAAGGTTATCTTGCATTGAATACAGTTTTGCTTTGGCTTTTCTTTTCGACTTTCCTTTCGGCTTTATATATATTCAGTGATTTTCTACTTTTCTCACAACGGCCAATTCATCTTCATCCTTGGATTGCCCGCAGTCCAACATGAAGCTCACCCATCTCGTCCCATTTGTGTCCCTCGCATCAGCCGGGTTCAGGATCCCACGCAACCTCCCCGACGGCGAATACACCATCGACATGCCCTTGCTCTCCCCCAACTCCACGCACACCCACAACTACACAGCACCCCTAATCAAGCGTCACTACCTCTACAAACGCCAGCGAAGCTTTGGCGAGTACCGCGACCCTCAAGACGAAATCTGGGTCAACCCAACCGTCAATGATCCCACAGACACGCCGCCCAACCTGGAAATCCCCAACCTCCAAGAGCCCAAGTCGCGACCAGCATTCAAGAACATCCCGCCGCCGCGGCTCAACAACACCAACGACGACTGGGACGCGATCCCTGTCCACGTCACGCACTCGGAATGCAACTACTCCCAGTGGCCGTTCAAGGCGCGAGAGTACGCCCAGGCGAGGAAGGGACTGATGTCGTACTGTGACAAGTACAGGGTTCCGAAGCGGACTATGCAGATCTCGTTGTCGATTAGGGGCGATACGGCGGTGTTTGTGTGTAATTGGAGCAAGAAGAGGACGAGGCATTGCGGGAGGGGCGAGTGGGAGTTTGTGGAGGAGCAGGTGTTGGATAATGCGTGTGGGCAGTTGCAGCCGGGGTATGCGTATGTGAAGAGTAGGGGCGTGACGTATGGGAGGGCGTATGCGTGGGATGAGATTTGTACGTGGAGGTGGAAGAAGTTGAAGAAGGTGTATTGGGATTCTGCGCTGGAGGATGAGGATGAGGATGAGTAGATGATTTCTTTTGTTTTGGGATTGATGGGATTTTGGAGGAAATTTGATAATTCCTGATATCAAATTCACAGTCTTTGATATGAACTTGTTAGTGTGGGATGTGAAACTGATTGCTTTTAATTAATGTGCTTGGTATCTATCTCTCAGATTTGCGTGGACGCTTCATAGGCAGCGAGTGGCCACCTTCAGAGTAGTCTTTCTCTTGGAACACATAGCCGTGCTTCTCATAGAATGCCTTGGTGGGCACTTCGGAGTCGAGATAGCAGGGCAAGTCTCTCTCATCTGCCAACTTGCAGCCTTCTGCTAATAATATCGATCCATGGCCTTGCTTTTGGGCATTGGGATGTGTCATGAGGACCTCCAGGACTGTGTGTCGTTAGTAACATCACAGCTAACTCAGATTAAGATAGGGTGTCTTGTTAAACTTACAAACATGTCCCTCTGTCTTCATCACACGGGTATGTTGTCCAATCATATCGGTAAAGAAACCCTCCAACATGTCCTTGGGCATGCCCTCCTCAGCCTCGGGCCACCTCATCTTGGTGGACGCGTCTGTGAATGAGACACCCTCTGGGAAGACCCAGTAGAGGGCAGCAGAGTCCAATTCGCCCTTTTCATTTCTGATTGTGAAGATTTGCGCTTGGACGCCGCGCTTAGAGACCTCGTCGTCGGCAGTGGCTTCGCCTTCGCCAACAACAATCCGGCGTAGCATGAAGCCATCAAAGGCTTTGCTGTAGTATCTGATGCCTGCCTCTCCTGGGAACAGTTCCTGGAAGTACTCATCGGTGAAGGCGTCGGACATGAGCTGGCCGAGGGCCGATGCGTCTGCTGGCCTGGCGAGGGTGACTTCAGGCATTGTGACTAAAGCTCAGAGTATTGTGATGAGTTGTATGTATGATTGTAACTGAGAAGGGGAACACGGCGTACGAGTGGAAAAGAAAACACCCCTGAGCAGATCGGTGAAGAAATGGTGGACCAGGGTCCTGGGCCGTTGTGGTTGGCAAACTGTTTACTTTTACATGCGCGCTAATGAGTTGAGAATTTGCGTGTGATTGGTGCAATTCCTCCGCGGAGTTGGAGATGGGGACCAGGACATGGTGGGCTCGCGGCCCGAATGATCTTGCGGTCAAGCGGGATGGGAAGCATGATGGGAGAGGGAAGGTGGTATTGTTGTGTCAGAGGGCATGGGATTTGATGGATGAGAAAACGAGGGAAGCATCATGAAGGTCAGAGTAGAGAATGCTCTGACCGTTTAGATCGATGTCGCTTAGAGTGGTCATGGCCTCGATTTGGCTGTAATTCGCGGGCGGCTGGCGTGACTCGGGCGCCGTCTAGCTACTAGTAGTGTTGCAGCCGCAGCATGATTGTGCGCTATTGAATTTGTTGGGCTTTGAGTGGCCATTTTGCCTTGGATTTGGGCCGTGCGCAGCCCGATGAGAGAGGTAGCAAAGAATCCAAGGCTACAAAAGCAATCACAGTGTACTTTGTCACAATCATTGAAGACCAATAACTGCGACGTAACATTCGTCAACCGCCGCGCGCCCAAAGTGGCAGTAAATGGGGCCGGGAGACCAAGAGATTTACGACGCAGATATTAAAAGCCAAAAGATATTCAACGGGGATGGGACGAATCTGGGACAATCTGAGCTGAGCAGAGCGAGCGGAGGATAGGATGGGCGGCGTTATTGTGGCTTTGCTTCGCCTCAATTGCTGATGCAGGCTATATGCATGCACTGTAATTATGGTAGCGGAAGAAGGGATGCAGCGCTTACTCAGTGGGCATGGTCTAATCATTTCTATTTTTGTGACACTTTGAGAAGGATTCGAAAAGGGGACAGAGAGAGAAGTGGTCAGTGTCCAGACGTTTTATGCGACAGGTGCAAGGTCCAGGGGTTAAGTGAGCTGTTACAGGTTGTTTGTGTGGATGAAGCATGTTTTGGAACAGAGCGAGAGGAGGTCGGAACAATTAGCTACATTAATTAGACTACAGCAACTGTACAGCGAGCGTTGCCGCAGACACGACAGAGCACTCCACTAAAAATATTCTACTTGCATTTCTCCAGTGGCTTCATTAGCGCCGTGTTCCATGTGAAGCGCTGCAGTGCCTTGTTTGGCGGGTCCAGGGGCCTCCACCTCCACCACCTGCTGGTTCTGGAGCGCCTGCCAGCCACTAGAATGCCTCGGTGCACCACTAAGTGCCACCACTATGCCACTGTGCTGTCACTATGTCGGCGCTATGCTACTGAAATAGAACCACTAGAAGCCAAGTTTTTGGGCCAGACTGCACTGTGACAATTTAACGTGGTCGCCTCTACACTGATGTCACCCAACAAGAGGACAGAGACAAGAGAATATCTCCCTAAAAACACGTCTATAATTTATCAAAAGATACAGTTAGACTCTACTTGCACACAATTAATTTAGCAATTTTTTCCAGCCTCAAAATCTTATGTTCCAAGCAAGCTATTTTAATCAGGCTCGCTTCCTCTGCTCGGCTCCAATGTCACCCGTAGCCTAGACAGCCAAAAGCGGCCCACTACTTTAACACCACGGCCCCTCCCCAGCTCCCCATGACAGACCCCCATGACGCTTTATGTTTCTCCTGGATCTGATCATCTTCATCTCTGGCAAATCCAGCATTACTCGACGCTTTGTCTGCGTCTAACGCTGTTCTCCTTCTCCATCTTTTTCTCTTCTTCTGCCATCTTTGTGCCTTGTGTTTGTTTTTTTGTTCTTTTCATTTGTCCAGCGACCGTCGCAGAAAGAAGCTCGACCCAACAAAAACCACTAGCACTTTACTCGTCGTGTTCCTGAAGCATAACTACCATAACCTCCCAAAACATCACATCACATTTAACCGCTTGCGACACCAACTCATCCTTACGACACACATCCTCCCGCTCTTCTTTACCCCCTAACCGCTCCCATAACTGCGTCGCACAACCTCGAAAACATACACTCGATCGCAAATGCTGTAACACAGCGGTACAACTTCGCTCGCTCACCCTCACCTTTTCTTCCGCCTCCAACAAAATGGACTGGATAGGCTATGGCGCCAATGAGGTGCTCAGAGACTATTACGAGCGCCATGCATACTCGGAAGTTATACCCAGAGAGATCAAACAGGGTGCGGAACGCCCTCCATACTACAAGGCTATCGGAATCGGTCTCGCTGTGGGCTCTGGAGTTTTTATTGGCACCTCTTTTGTCCTCAAAAAGGTTGGTCTGCTGCGCGCCAACGAAAAGTACAATGAGGTGGCAGGCGAAGGCTACGGATACCTCAAGAATGTCTTTTGGTGGTCTGGCATGACCCTGATGATTATTGGAGAAATTTGCAATTTCGTTGCTTATGCCTTCACCGATGCGATTCTCGTCACCCCCCTCGGAGCTCTATCCGTTGTTATCACCACGGTACTCTCTGCAATCTTTCTCAAAGAGCGGCTTAGCATAGTAGGCAAGGTCGCTTGCTTCTTGTGCATAGTAGGGTCTGTTGTCATTGTGATGAATGCCCCGGCAGAATCGTCGGTTAAAAACATTCAGGAAATGCAGAAATTCGCCATTGCGCCGGGATTTTTGTCATACACCGGAGTCATTATAGTTGGCTCCATTGCGACTGCGTTTTACGCTGGTCCACGATGGGGAAACAAGAATATGCTGGTTTATATCAGCATTTGCAGCTGGGTTGGCGGGCTCAGTGTCGTGTGCACCCAAGGTCTTGGTGCTTCTATCATAGCTTGGATCGGAGGCGACCCGCAGTACAAGCACTGGTTCCTCTGGGTGCTCTTGGTCTTTGTTGTCGGTACCTTGCTCACGGAAATCATCTATCTCAATGTAAGTGCTATTGTGTTTAGTCGCCCATACTGAATCGCTTGCTAACTCCACCTAGAAAGCACTCAACCTCTTCAACGCCGCCCTCGTCACACCTACATATTACGTCTACTTTACCAGTACAACCATCATCACTTCAAGCGTACTGTTCCAGGGTTTCAAAGGCTCTCCCTCGGAAATTGCTACAGTAGTGATGGGTTTCCTTGTCATTTGTTCCGGAGTCGTCTTATTACAGTTATCGAAATCTGCAAAGGATGTCCCTGATACAGCAGTCTTCAGAGGTGATCTGGATCAGATTCATACAATTGCTGAACAGGAACAGCCCGAAACCGAACCAAAAGCGGATGCCATTCGTGGAACTGCTGCTCTCATCCGCCGCATCTCTCAAACACGTATGAAGATGGAGCACACTGAACTTCAGAGGCTACACGAGGAGAAGTCCATGGATGCGCTCGCTCCAATCAGCGAAGACGGACAACCACAGTACGAGTGGGATGGTTTGCGGAGACGCAAAACGCTTGCATCCAGCGTTAGGGCGCGATCAGCGACATCTCCCGGTCCCCTGCCACCCATTCCATTCTCACCACCACCTCCCAGCCCTCACCCACCTCTTGGCATGTCATCATTCCCTACGCAGGAAGACTGGGACGAGGAAAGTCGACCCAGCACGATGTTCTCAAGCATTGTTGGCACGATCCGTTCTAGAGCACGTACCAACGCCACTATGCCTGCGGCGATTGGGGAGGATGACGGCCGCGAACATAAGTTGCGCAGCCCGGGTATCCGACCAGTGCCTCTGACGGAAATCACTGTCCCGAAGCAGCACCCGGATGATGAGTCTGGCACGTATTACGGACAAACAAGAGAGCACAGGTTTGAACACGACACAGAATATCGAGGAGCTTCAGCGGGAAGCGCATCCAGCTTGGCGCCGACTCCCCCACCCCACGGAGCACGACGACAGTTTTCATTCCAAAGAGTCTTCCGCAAGTCGCCCGATAACACTGAAGAGGAGAGATTGGGACTTGTAAAGGAAGACGGAGATGAAGTGCGAGATGTAAGAGGAGGAGGAGGCGATGGACACGACGATGATGATGATGAAGATAGCGATGACCATCATGACCGGTATGACCGTCGAGGAGGCGGCCGATCTTATGTGTAAGGCTGGCCATTGACGGACAAACGAAAAGAACGAAAAGAAATGAAGCATTTTGTTGTAATGTCTTTTGGTTTGCTTTGAATTGTCTTGACGGTTTTTTTTTGTTTGGAGTCTGGATAACGACACGAAAGCATTTGTATTATGGAATTGCGTCATTCAATGGGCATAGACGGCTTTGGCTGGGACAATACGTACAGTATAGTAATAAATTATGATACATATTTATTCCATACAGTTTTACAGGTGAAGTTTTGTGGGTGAAGTGTGTGCTGCATGCATGCATGCAAGCTCAGCGAACCAGCCTCACTTGCTTGCCCCGCCACCCGTAGCTCATAGAGGACGGTAATAAGCAGCAACCGCGACAAGTCCAACGATAGGCTCGGCCTTAACTCAGCGAAAACAGAATCACTGTCCCTTAGCCATGCTGTGTCATCCTTGCTCAGAGCATTTTAGCTTCTCTCGGCCAGATATCGTGGCACGATGCAGAGAAATCAAGCAGGAAGCCATTGACGAGGCAATCGAGGAGGGATTTGACAGTCAAAACGTGTCAAAGCTACGTCAGGACTTGGAAAGATATAAGAATGAGCTTGTCGGTGTTGAAGACAAGATGTGTTATCCAAAGCCGTGGACAAATTCATCCGAGTTGGATGACCTGTTTTCAACTCGAGCGATGGTCGAGGTTTGGGATGCGGAGAACTGCGTGAGAACATTGCAAGATATTCGAGCTTCAGCAACGACTGAAAATTGTCAGCTTTGTGTTGACTTAAATGATGCGATACAATACCTTGCGCATGATGATACACAAGCTTCTGCATATTGGCTTGAATCGGACATCTTCCTGGAGCATGGCAGCTGTGTTCCAGCGTTCATTTCTTTTCGGCTGTGTCAGCCTGAAAAGGAATCAGAAGCAATTTTTCGTCTGGTTGTTAGGGAAGCGTCTAGTAGGTCTTCAATGCGAAGAACTTGGCCGTTGATTTCTGTCGTGATAGCCGCTAACAGCACGATGCAGATGATGTGCAATGTGCTATAGAACTCCCTGGCAACACGGCCGATGAACGCTGTATCGAGTTCTTCTCAAAGTCGCTGACTTACTGCTCTGAAAACCATGAAGACTGCAGACAAGAGCGTACACCTGGATGGATACCCAAGCGACTACTCGATATCGGTAGAGCATTGGATGAGATCGTGCTTACTGAAGGTGATGAGCTTCAGCAATTCTGCCAGGTGGAATATGTTACTTTAAGCTACGTATGGGGCGAGGACAGGTTCTTGAGCTTAACTCACGATAATTTAGTACAGCTCAAGGCGGGTTTCGCACTAAGTGAGCTGCCCAGATGCTTCCAAGACGCAATTTCCATTGTGCGACGGCTTGGCATTCGATTCCTCTGGATTGATGCGTTATGGTATGATAATTCATATATGGAACCGACGAGTTATATGTCAAAACTAACTAAAAGAATATAGTATTATACAAGATTCCGATGCTGACTGGGCTGAACAAGCAACAAGTATGAATCAGATTTACCAGTGCGGCGTTGTGAGCCTTGCGGCTTGCGATATTACCAACCCTAGTAATACTCTCTTCTCTGAAAGAACACCGACTGCGTCAAATATTTTCCATCACTGCCAAGAATTTTCCGATTCCTCCGTTACGTTCAGTTTGACACCAGACTGGGCCCCTCTTGTGTGGGAACGATGCCAGCTGTATCAGAGAGGGTGGACGCTGCAGGAGCGCTGGCTTAGTCCTCGCGTACTATTTCTGTCGCGTTTTCCTGTCTGGCTCTGCAAACAGGGTCTTTATATGGAACGAATACCTCCCAGCACATCAAGTGACATTATGTCAGTAAGCGAACGCAGCCGACTTGAAGTCGGTTGGAAGTTTGGCACTGCGGAGAGGGAAGAACTGAGGCTGCGTTGGTGGAGCATAGTCAGAGATTATACAAAGGGTGCTTTGACTTACCGTACCGACAAGCTCATCGCTCTAAGTGGCGTCGCTAAAAAGTTCGCTTCCATCATGCGCGAGCCATATTACGGAGGGCTCTGGGGCGGCGAAGAGCTCCTTGCCGGACTACTGTGGGTTAAGGCCACGGATGTCGACGAGGCCCTATCTATAGGGTGTGAAGAATACATAGGTATACGAAGCCCATTCATGCCAAATTTCTTTATTCCAACCCTTCTAACGTAGCTTATATAGCTCCCTCTTGGTCGTGGGCATCCTGTCACGGCGCTGTTATTCTCCACTCTGGGACAGTCTCGAGTTCACTGGTCCAAGTTGTCACTGTTTCAACAGTCGCCAGAGACTCTGACGAATTTGGTCGGCTCAAAGGTGGTGAGCTGGTTTTGAAGGGTTTCGTGTTCAAGGTTTGGTACCAAAAGAAAAAGCATGATTCTCTCGGTAGAGGCAATCTGGCGAGCGGGTGGCTGTATTTCATGCCGATCGAGGTGGGCGACGACGTGGAAGAGTTTGGAGAATACCTCCCTTTCTGCAGGGGGCTTCTGCTAGGTCTCGTAGGAGATTTTCGGGGTCATAAAACGTACAGACGATTAGATCAACTGGTCACGTACGAATTGAAGTCACTGCTGAGCAAGGAGCTGTGGGAAAGGATTAAGATGCTCTCAGAGGGGCGTGAGCACAGGGAGCTGATAACGATCATTTAGTACGGCGTATTTTACAACCGAATAGAATACCAGTGCTTAGAATATAGACACACCTCAGATGCTTTTGGATGTCGTTGATGCCATTTGTAGGAATTATGCTCCAAGTGAGGTGAGAGACGGTGACTGGTTGTAATCATAGCATGCATCCTAAGTAGGCGATTGTCTGCACCTAGTACTTCCCGTGAAAGAAATCACTGCATTTGGTCCATCAAGCAGATATCCGTTTGAATTCCTGAAATAGCAAATTTTCATAAATACCATTACAGTCAAAGTAACTCAATCTCGTTTTGGCGTGTAGTTGGCGCAGTCCTCACAACGTTTTTCATTGTATTGTTTATTAGTGGAACCAATTGCAGCCAAGAGTTTTGAACAAAGAGAGAAACCCACGTTACGTCACATCGGCCATTACCCATTTTGGCTCAGTTCCTGAATACTGACAATTACATCAACCCCCAAAACAGAATGTACCGAAACAACATCAAAGCACAATGAGAACAATTAAAAAAAAAATTCATGGCGTCTGTCAGGGGCACACATGTACATGAATCTACAGGCACGCCGTGCAGAGCTGGCACTTGACACGCCTCTAGCTCCCAAACAGCAGCCAAGTTAGGCTCGTCTAACCATGGGCCACCTCGTCAGTGAACGAGACAAGGCTCCAGTGCACTATTAGGTAAATGTCCCCAGCAATGGAAACGTCGGTGGAGCCGGCTTTAAATGTGCTCGTCGCGCACAAACTACCTTGTGGGCTCGTATCAATGTTACAGGGATTCAAAGCAACCCATTTCGCCCATAAGCAGGGCCTGGCTGCCTAGAGATGACGCACTGCGTTTCCTTTAGTACATTTGCCTAGCCTGTATTGGTTCGCAATCTCATGGCGGCGCCATTGTTTAAAAGCATACGACGATCCGCATCGTGGAGCTCGCTTCCGCTAGCGAGCTGCATTGTCTTGGGTGACCTGTCTTGAAGAAAAGCAAAGTTGCAACGTTCAAGAACCTTGCTCAAAGACCATTGCATAATGAAGACCGTTATTTTTGGTGCTGCTCTGGCAGCCACTGCTTCCGCGGGCACCTTGTCCCTGGACCTGGGTAGACAGCATGCTCATCCTGCGAAGCGCTTCGCTCGTCGTGCCGACGACGTCGCTGCCACGAAGCTGGCTGATGCTGGGTTCCGCTACTTTGTGGACTTGGATATTGGAACGCCTGCGCAGAAGATTCCCCTTACCATTGACACGGGCAGCAGCGATACATGGACCATCACTGTCCAGAGCGGAATCTGTGACCACGACGACAATGGCAATTTCACATGTACTACGCCATGTGAGTGACTGGGTATGCGATCTCTATCTGCAGAATTACGCTAATACGCTGTTGACAGTTGACATGGACAAGTCCAAGACGCTCAAGAGACTCAATGTCTCCGGTCCTTTCGATGACTACGACCTGCCATTCAAGGCCGCGTATGGATCCGGCCAGACTGTAAATGGCACCTACATTACCGACACAGTATCCATTGGCGGCGTCACTCTCAAGAATACAACTCTCGCTGCTGCCAACGCAAGCGAGTTTCCCAATGGTATCATGGGCCTCGGCTACAACCTGCCAGTTGGAGAGGTTGGCAAGGACCCCATGGTCAACCACACTATTATCGATGCTCTCGCCAACAGTGGCGCCATCAACCGACGCATCTTCAGTCTGTCTCTTGGCCACACATCCGACACTAACGGAACGCTTACTTTCGGAGGCGTGGACACTGAGCGCTACTACGACTCCTTGGTTGGCGTCAAGATGGTCCCCTCCCGTGGAGCGCCCAAGGTTATTGAGTACGCCGTCAAGCTCCAAGGTCTCGAAGTCAAGGGCATCGACGGCGTATCTGGCTCCGAGAGATCTGAAACCGTCGTTCTTGACAACGGCTCCCCTCAATGCTCCCTGCCCAATGAGATGGTCGAGCCCCTTTTCGAGAAGTTTGGAGCCCTTAGCTTTATTTACCCTGGAACGAATATCAAGCAATCTGGCTATGTCGACTGTGCTATGGCCAAGAAGTATGCCGACTCCAGATTCGGATTCAAGTTTGATGGCAAGACCATTTATCTCAGCGGTGAAGACGTAGTACGAGACGTCTTCAGCCCAGGTGAGCAGCTTGGATTCAAACAAGTACTGGGCTCCAAGTCAGACGACTGGGATGGCGTGTGCTTGTTTGCTTTCTCGGAGCAGCTCAAGAACCTGCCTTCTCTGGTTGGCGACCCTGTGCTTCGACACACTTATGCTGTCTATGACTTGGACAACAAGGTGATTGGTCTCGCGCAGGCCAACATTGGCTCTACTAAGAGCAACGTTGTTGAGATTGGCAAGGGTGACGAGATTCCTGATACCAAGGGCGCTGCTGGTGAGTTTTTATTATGACTATGCATGTTGTTTTTTATGTTTTGAGTTTCAATGCTAACAATGAGTAGCGCCCAAGAGCATCTCTCAGCCTGGAGAGCCTGACAAGGACAAGGATGATACATCCAAGACAGGCGATGGCGACAAGGACAGTGGCAAGGGAGGCGACGGAAAGACTGATGGCGACGGCAAGGATGGTAAGGGTGACGGCAAGGATGGTAAAGGCGATGACAAGGAGAACGCGGCGCTCGCCATTGCTGCTCCTGCATCGGCCATGATGTTGGCCCTGGTTGGCGCTACCATGATGCTGCTATAACTGTTTGGATAATTATGATTGTAAATACGGGCATGGGCGGCAACTCTTCATTACCATAGTAGATACCTAATAAGATGATGTTTCTGGACTTGTTGCCTTGATGTGCTGAGCCATCTGTTGTCAAGTAACCATGGGTTATTATGACTAGAACAAGCGGGAAATTAAATGATATCACCAAGAGTCACACTGCGAATGGTTATCGGGGTGAAATACAGCGTCAATCCCGCTCTGCTGATCCGTCGCCGAAAACCCCGTCCCGGAGTCCGTCGCTACCGTTACATCCACCATGAGCTCCATCCCAACCTCCAGATCCTCGGTACCGTGAATTCTTGGGTCACTTTCAACCCTTCACATAACATTATCCTCTCTTCTTCTTCTTCACTCAATTCTACGTCAATCAAATAACAAGCCACAAGAGCCATCTCAAAATGCCTAGCATAAAAGCCCGCATCGTGCGCTACTTCATCCAGCGCAACAACCATCCCACCTTTGAATCGCCCGAGAACCTCAACCGGCGCATCAAGGAGCGCAGGCTCACCGACACCCACAAACCACCAGAGCGCCTCAACTCCCGCGTCACCATCACATCGCACACCACTCCCTCCAACCACACCGTATACAAGGTTGTTGCCAAGTCCGCAGAGACCAAGCCCGCCGCGCGCATCTTGTACGTCCACGGCGGCGCCTGGGTGTTCGAGATAGGCGAGCCTCACTGGGACTTCATCGCCAACATTGCCGAGCGGACCAATGCGACCATCACTGTGCCCATCTACCCGCTCGCGCCAGAGCACAAGGTCGCGGAGATGTATGACATGCTACAGCCCATCTATGACGAGTTGGCTGCCGCGAAAGACGATGCGCCGTTCTGGGTCATGGGCGACTCCGCGGGCGGGACGTTCTCGATTGCACTGACGCAGCTGGCTCTTCAGCAGGGGAAGCCCATCGCCCAGAGGATGGCTGTGTTTAGTCCCGGTGTGGATTGTACGTTGGTGAATCCTCATTTGCATCTAAAGGCGAAGACGGACCCGTGGTTGGATACGCCTGGGCTCGTGGAGGCATTGAGACACCTGGCTGGAGATGTGAAGAGGGACGACCTGAGAATGAGTCCGATTTACGGACCACTGGAGAGACTGCCGAAGACGTTGATTTTCATTGCAAGCGATGACTTACTAGAGCCGGATGAGGAGTTGTTTGTGGAAAAGGCAAAGGAGAAGGGCGTTGATATAGACGTTGTGAGAGGGCCGGACATGTTACATGTGTGGATTGCGTTGCCTACGCCCGAGGCTGCGGTGGCGCAAGAGCAATTGTTTGAATGGCTGAAGAAGGAGTAGATTCGAATACTTAATTAGAGTTTTTTGCTTCTCCTTGTGTTTGAATCACTGCCCGTGTGGCCGCCTCATTGTCGAAATGCAGTGTCAAATTAAGGTGTGGCACACACGCAGCACTGCCCCGGGCCACTTACAGTACAAGGCGCACCGCAGGGTTGTCTTTCTGGAATCTTCCCACTGTAAAGTCGGTGCTGCGGGCGCTATAATTTGTAAGTCCAGGTCCCAAGGTCCCAAGTCCGCAAGGGTCGGTCCCCCACACGCCGATCTCCGCAGAACCCCAAGCCCGAATTAATAATTTCCAAACCAACTCCAACTTGGCCCTCAACAACCTCCATATCCTTGTCCTGTACATTATTATAATACCGTCAAGATCTAACCGATCTTGTCCTCTCCCCCCCCCCGCCATGGACTCCAGTCTACACCTCAAAACGGAGGGGAACCGCCACTTCCAGAAAGGCGACTACTCCGCAGCTGAATCCCTCTACTCGCAAGCGTAAGCCCCGTCCCACGATTGCGCCGCGGTCTCTACGCGATACTGACTTGAGGTACAGCATCATAGCCGACTCCAAAAATGCCGCCCTATATACCAACCGAGCCATGGCTCGCCTCAAGCTACAATCCTGGTCCTCCGTCATCGAAGACTGCTCCTTCGTCCTGTTGCTCCCCAACGGCCGCTCCAACATCAAAGCCCATTATTACCTCGCGCAAGCATATCTCGAAATAGCCTCACCTGACGAGGCATTGCCACATGCTCTACATGCGCATTCACTGTGCTCGGCAACGAACGATAAATCTCTAGTGGCGGTGACTACGTTAGTGCTGCGCTGTAAAAAGGAACGGTGGGAGAAGCTGGAGAAGCAGCGCGCGAGGGAAGATAAAGACCTCGAGAATGAATTATTGGCATTACTGGACAAGGATAAGGAAGAGAACTTGAAAATGGTCGCGGATGGCGACGAGATGGAGCGTCAGGTTGTGAGTGAAGAGGCGGAGCAGAAGGCGAAGAGGTTACGGGACATTTTTGATCGGGCGAGGCCAAAGGCCGATCAAAAGAGGGAGGTGCCTGATTGGGCTATTGATGACATTACGTTTACGATTATGGTTGATCCGGTAATGGTGAGTAGTTCATTGGATGAAATGTTGAGGCTGAAACTGACATGTGGCAGACGAAAACGGGCAAGTCGTACGAGAGGGCGTCGGTCGTGGAACATTTGAAGCGATACCCGTGTGATCCTTTGACGAGAGAACCACTTACTGAAGGGGAACTACGAACGAATTATGGCTTGAGGCAGGCGTGTGAGGAGTTTCTTGATGAGAACGGATGGGCTGTGGATTGGTAATGTTGATAGACTGTTCAGAATTTGGATACATCAGCATCAGCGATTATAGACATGTTTTTCATTATTTCATCTACAATTTTCCATAGAACATTAAGTTGCAAAGCCATCACAGACAATGCCATACCGACACTTCTTCTTGATGGTCACTACAGCGATATACAGTGTAACAGTGATGTGTTTGGCAGCCATATTGCTCACATCTTTGTTTCTGCCTTTAGTATCAGATGTGAAAGCATCATACGGCATGAAGACCTCTACAACTTCAGCTGACCACTCAATGGACCTCTTAATGAGTTGCAGACATTAAGTTCAGCGCCGTCTCAGTCGCCTACCACATTTGGCAGCCCATCTTGGCGGGGCAAGCCACTGTAGAACACCGTTCCGGAAAATAGCCGGTCCGCCATGCTCAGCTCAACAGCAAGCTCCCTTGCGAGCAGACACTGACATCAGAAGAGTTGAATAAAATAAAACCAGGCCAGAAAATAAAACACAACAAATATCTTTTTCAAATAGAATCATCCTTTCTGTCCAGTATCACTTCATGCCCCATTCTAGTTACGTACTGATTAGATGTTCTGATCACTCGTCCACGTGGGGCACAGTCCAGCCGGTTCTTGCCGAGGCGACCACTCAGCACTCGCCCATTAACACTCCCGCACTGCACCCAGACTCTGGCCGTGACCCCAGAGGCCAAACGGGTGCCGCTGCCCCGGATTTGCTCAGACGTCAGTCTTCATCATTCCATCATCCACTCCAACCGTTCCTTGTCGCCCGACACACATCATCCATCTAACATCGCCTCCATCACCTCTACGCCCTCTTCTCATTAAATATTCAATATAAAGTCACACATAGTCGACCCGGCCTCCAGCACAAGCCAGCCCAAGCTTGCAGCTACTGCCGACAAAACAACACCAAAACTACCGCGATCTCGATCTTCACCCCGCCACGATGCCCTCTCAACGCCAATATTTCCTCTCCTCCTTCTTCAACTCCTTCCGCCAGCAGCAGCCCCCTTCTATGCAGCAGCCTAAACATACCACACAAACTACGACCGCGTCTGCATCCACTGCCACCAATAACAACACCACTCCATCCGCACCGAGGACGATATCATCTGCCGTGGCTGCAAACAACCGCTCTCAGACACATGGCGTGACGCTTCACTCGCCACGGTCGGCGGTGCCGATTCCAAATGCGTCGGCGTCAAACCGTCGTCGGGGAAGCGATTCCAGCAGCGAGGGCTTCAGAGATGCCATCGGGGCGGATAAGTGGTATATTGGTGGTAAGACGGCGACGGGGGAGGAAAAGTTCTTTAAGCTCGGTGTGGTAAGGAGAGTGAGGAGCAATGATGGACTCAGTCTCGATCGACTTTCTCTCTAAAGGTTCAGTCTCAGAGAAACACAATACGAAAAAAAAAAAATTCCGACACAAACAAAGTAAATGGTTATGATGTACATGATATGAGAGCAACGGATGGACTTTTTTGCCTACGCAACAGGGTTTGTTGGATTTTGGTGTCTGGCGTTTCGGGAATCTTCAAGTAGAATGAATACACAGCTTCAAAGCAACACATATTCTTACTATACACACACTGCGCCTCGTTTAAACATTATTCGTGCATTCATCATATGTATATCTACCACCACATCCATCTCATCTACCTCACCCTCGTCCCCAACTTGCCAGTAGACAAGAATCCTCTATTGCCCATTTCACCCCTCCACCCAATCCCCAATACGCCAAACCCAACTCTACCATCCGCCCCCGTCGCCTTTTCCACCTTATCTCTATCCGTCTCCTCCACCACAAAACACACCTGCTCAACCTCCCCCGGATGCAACACGGGCCTCTCACTCCTCGTAGCCTCCCAATTACAATCCCTATACTCAAAACCGGGATCCAGCTCCATAACCACCTTCTGCAGCTGCATCGACTCCTCACTACAATTCTCCAGCTGCGCCTCCAGCACCCATTTTCTCTGCTCCTCATCCAACTTGCCCACTTTCGTCCTCACAATCAGCGACGCCTTACAGATGAACTGATAGAGTTTCCTAAACGTCCGCGTGCGTCCACTCGTCTCTGAAGCTTCGTAGTAGCTCACCGTCACGGCGAGCACATGGTTGCCTTCCTCCTTTAGATCGAATGACACAATCTTCTGCAGTGTGCCGCCGGGTTGTAGATCTGTGGTTTCGGAGGTGCTCGCGGGTGTTAGGTCGAGGGGCTGCGCCTGGCCCAGGCCGGGCGTCTTCATCTCAGCTTCTATTTTTACGTTGCGGATGTTCTTGGCGCTGCCTTCAGCGGGGAGGTCGTTGTTGGCGCATAGTGTGCAGCTGAAGGTTTGGCCAACGTAGGCAGAGCCAAAGGAGAGCGGGAGATTGAGGATCGGACTGAGTAGGAAGGGGGATGGGTTGGTGTCTTTGGTGGAGGCGTAGGATAGTGAGGCGGGCAGTGCGCTGGGTGGTGTGTCGGCGGGTGAGAATGGTGGCTCGATGGGATATTGGGTGACGAGGGATGGGCGTGATAAGCTGCAGACAAAGGAGGGTTAGTATAGGCTGGGTTGTGCGAAGGATATGGCTGTGTGGTCTGTACCGGAGCACTTTAACGGATACAGAGTGCGGCTCCTTTATCGGATCGTGTGAAAGATATCGTTGATGGCTCATTGTGTCGGTTGATGTTGGATGTTGAGGAGCTGTTGCGTCGCGGAGAGAGCTCAGGTAGGCTGTCATGGTGGGACACACAAGGCTATCGATAAGCATGGGGGGGACCTCACTTACACGGCACGATTCATCAACGACAATATCAGTTGATAGCTATGACAACAATTTATTGCATTTATCATACATTCTTTTATTCATCTTTCGGTCTCAAAAATGACATCCTGGACTACGTTTGGGACCTGTGCATTATCTACGTCGACAAAACTCACCACATATCGCATACGTTTAGTTGAATCAGAAGAGAACCCTGCCGACATAGTGAGTGTTTCAAGAATCACACGTTTGCTAACCATTTCATAATTTCTTTTTTGCTTTGTTTTTCTTCTAGAGTGTCGAATTAGTGTGGCTTGACTCAAACAGCAATACTTAGATGCGTATGATCGTCGAGACTCAGTCTCTCATCATGGCGATTCTGTCCCCGTTCCGTTCGGCGATTCGTTGCGAATCAAAAGCAAAATACAAAAATTATAGAGTCAGTGAGCAACCAGAGAGCTAGCATTTAAAAACCTTTCTCAATCATGATGTGGCCACCTTACAAGCCTGGAGGTGGGGGAACCTGGCATACTGGTCAGCTTCTAAACGGGACATGCGTGTCTCTAAATTGGGATACGAACAGATCCATATGTGCCTGAACCTCCAGGTGGTGTTCCTGAAGGAGGAGGGGGTGGTGGTTGAGCATTTGATGGTGGCGGCGGAGGAGGAGCAGCTTCAGCGGGAGGTGGAGGTGGTGATCCAGCCTGTCCAGCTTGGCCGGGAGTCCCTTGACCTTGCATCTGCTGCTGATACTGAGCGTAGTACTGCTGATAGTAAGCAACATATCTGTAACCAAGTTAGCAAAGAGGTTCCAAAAAAGGTTCTTCCAGAGTACCATACGCGGCATATCCTCCGTACGCAGCATAGGGATCAGCGCTGGGATTCTGTTGGTAATACTGAGCATAAGCGGCGTAGTCGGCTGCTTGAGCGTTATCGGCTCCTGGTGCTGGACTTCTAGTCGCAGACTCAGATCCGTATCGCCCATTAGAGCCACCGTGGTGATTTCCGCCACGGTAATGGTCGCCGCCGCCATAGCGGTCGCCACGTTCACCTCGATCTCCGCGGTCTCCACGGTCGCCTCCGTAACCACGAGGTGGTCTGTTCTTGAATTCCTCGTACTGCTCCTTCACGTTGGCAATGAGATCTTCGCAAAGCTCCTTCGCCTTCTCAACCATGGCAGGATCAGGACCACTAGAGACAGTTAGCAGATTTTCGGTACGATGTACTCGATATATCTTACGCAACATGAAGGAACATTTCCTCATCGCTTTCCATGTTAGTATTGTGTTCAATGAAACCGGACCCACGTCCTTTGATCTGAACACGGCATCCAGTTTCTTGCTGAATGTGCTTCACGTATGAGCCACCTTGGCCGACAATCTGGGCGCGCAAGTTAAAACCAGGCACAGGCTGAAGGCCAATAGGGATTCTCTCTTCGGGCCATTTACGCTAATTAGGTCAGTAATATCCAAGAAGCTTTGTGCAATCAAACATACTCTTCCTCGCTCATCCAACTCCGGACGGTTCTGCTGCTGCTGCTCTTCGCGTTCCTTGCGACGGAATCTTCTTTCGTCAACAAGTTGTGGCAGCTCTTGCTCGATGAGTTCGTTGATCTTGGCGACAGCCGCCTCGAGACCAGATTTGCTCGTGCTGGTAATATGGAGGTACAGCGGTGGTTTCTAAAATAATCAGCTTCGTCCAATCCTAGCTCGGCGACGCACTTACAGCAGCAGTTGCCATGGCCTTGTTAGGGTAGTATTCTCCTCGCATCGTGATGTCGGCACCGGTTTCACGTTTGATCTATTTCCAATTAGCACATGTCTCTTTTCCAGAATTCCAGTCTACTCACGTTTTGCTGCGTAGAAGCATTCGTAACCAGGTACTTGTTGCGCAAGTCGTTGACCTCAATGTCCTGGATGTAATCGCCATCCGACACGTACATTTCACTATGGATCGCATTGCCGTTGGCTTCATCCGCCTTGCCAGATGGAGCAGGAGGTCGCACAGGGGGCTGGCTGTCGGAAGCTACAGGAGGGACATCAACATGCTGAATACCCTTGCGAGCCTGTAGCGAAGCGTTGATCCTCGCAGCGGCCGCCGCAGCTGCAGCTGCAGGGTCTGCCGCGGCTTTGGCCTCTTCTCCTTCCTTGGCAATAGGGCTTCTGTCCCTCGTTTCGGAGCGTCTGGAAGGGGGCGAGCGAGATCGTCGGTCGAATCGAGAAGCTCTCTTTGGTTCGGGTTCCGTTTGATCGAAGCGCGATCGCTTCACGCGGGGTTCTGAGTCTGACATTTTGCAGGATGACGGCGCAAATATTGCAATATTGGGATAAAATGCTGGCAGAGGAAATACGTGGTAAGGTACAAGTTATAAGACCCCTGGTTGGCTGTGAATGGAGCCTTGTTATCGCACTGAAGGCGGTGTTTCAAGGTCCTTTGCAGCAATCGGAAAATTGTCTTGCACATGTGTAGGCGAAAAAAACGTTAGGTAAGCATGCTTTTGCGCGAGCACAGGCCAGGTGCGATTTCGGAGAGATGCAAGCAGGGTCCTAGAGATGTGAATGAAAGGTATTGCAGCATTTGCTTCGTTTAATTGCCAGAAACAATTAAATTACATTAATTAATAAACCAAACAGTCAATGAAATACGATTCGACATTGTTCACCAAATGTTAGGACGTTGAAGGAGTAATAAAGCCACGACTTACGTGATGCGCCGGAAACAGAAGCCCTTGGAGACGAAGAAACAAAACTTTCTTATAACATCAACTGATTCTCAATTAGCCATTCCAAACTAAAATCAATTGAATTGAAAATCTCATTGTGCCTCTCATGATAATTTCCATAGTGGTATTGAGAAGCTATATCAGATGCTAATCTACACCTTAAAAAAAACCTGATCCGTGCTTGCTCCGATCACAGGCCCGCTGGAACAGTCAGTCAGCCCGCCCACCAAAGCTATAAACCATCCGGCCCATCTCTCTGTCGCTCTTCTACTCCATCACCGCCCATCCCATCATCTAGCAAATTTGCGTTATCCCCACGCCCGGTAAATTTGTTAGCGATGGCTTCCACCCTCCGCCCATTGGGCCGAGCCTTTGCTCGCAGCTCAGCCGGCACCGCGATCCGCCACTCGTCGTCGTCCAGCAGCTCGACCTCCGCCATTGCCTACAAGGCCCTGCGCCGCCGTTCGGCTCCTCTGCCTCTCTCGCAAAACACGCCTGCGTGGTCCGCCCAGGCTGCCGTATCCAACATCCTCTACGAGACGCCCACTCCTTCCATGGCCCCTCCCAAGCGTCACATCCTCAACTGTCTGGTGCAGAACGAGCCCGGTGTGCTGTCCCGCCTGTCTGGTATCTTGGCTGCGCGTGGCTTCAACATTGACTCGTTGGTTGTGTGCAATACCGAGATCGATGACTTGTCTCGTATGACGATCGTGCTTACCGGCCAGGACGGTGTTGTTGAGCAGGCTAGACGCCAATTGGAGGATTTGGTCCCCGTTTGGGCCGTTCTCGACTACAGCAATGCTGCGCTGGTTCAGCGCGAATTGCTCCTCGCCAAGATCAACATCCTCGGCCCCGAGTACTTTGAGGAGCTCCTGGCTCACCATCGTGAGATCACGGCCGGGGATTTCGAGTACGACCCCGCCGTTGACGGCGAGCAGCAGCAGCAGCAAGGCGCGGCGTTCTCGCTCGAGGAGTCAGCTAAGGACTTTCACCCGAGCAAGTTGGCAGCTTCCGAAGCTCTGCGTCACAAGCACGAGCATCTTAAGACTATCACATATTTCACTCATCAATTTGGCGGAAAAGTTCTGGATATCAGCACTGTTTCCTGCATTGTTGAGCTGTAAGTTCTTCCTCCAGCCTAAACTCGCCAGAAAACCTTTGACTAACTTCCACAGGTCTGCCAAGCCCGGTCGTATCGATTCCTTCCTGAAGCTTATTGGCCCCTTTGGTATCCTCGAATCCGCCCGCACAGGTCTCATGGCCCTTCCTCGATCTATCCTCCGTGGTCCTGCCGATGACTCCCTTGTCAAGGAAGCCGACGAGATTGTCGATGCCAGCCAGCTTCCTCCTGGCTAAAAAAAGAAACAGCAAATATCAAAGACAACAGAATTTGCGTTTGTATAGTCCCGTGTATCTAGCTGCACAGATACATGACCGTTGGCGTATGGCGATGCTCGGTTTTACACAAATTTGTGAAAGAAGCACTGTGAATTGTTTTTAATAACCTGAAATGGAATTGATTTCCTTTTTAATAAAACAAAATAAAAAATTGACATTCTATAAATCTATGTGTCTCTTTGATATCAAATGACCAATGACCCTAGCTAAAACGATGTGATGTGAAAGAATTACCCCAATTGTTGTGCCCAGATGAGAAAAGAATTATCAAAATACTTAGAAGTCAATATCGCCACGGTGAAGATCGCAGACAAAGTCACCCTGGTTCACGACGAATCCCTCCAGAGCGGCGATGGCAGCCCACAGTCTGTTCTCAGCTTCGGGGAACACTAGAGATCTGGGGCCATAAAAGACCTCGTCGGAGACCTCTTCAGGATGACGGGGAAGGCAGTGCATAAACTTCCAGTCCTCCTTGGCTCCACCACGCTTAGCCAGCTCGCTGGTGATCTGGAAACCCTTGAAAGCTTCAAGACGCTTCTTTGTGTCGCTCTCCTGGCCCATGGAGACCCAAGTGTCGGTGACCAGGATATCAGCGTCCTTGACGGCCTCCTCTGGGACGTTTGTCTCATAAAGCTTGCCACGACCCTCAACACCTTCACCGGCATTGGTAATGAGCGTCTTCATGGCAGCGGGGATTTCGTAGCCCTTGGGCGAGGCAACGGTAACATCAACGCCCATCATCATGCAGGCGGTGGCAAGATCATAGAGGACGTTATTTGAGTCACCAATCCAGCCGAGCTTCAGGCCGCGAAGACCCAAACCCGAGGCAGAACTGCTGTATGTGGAAGATGAGTAGGCGAATTCCTGGTGAATGGTGAGGAGGTCGGCAATGGCTTGCAGAGGGTGGAAGTCGTCGGAAAGGGCGTTGATGACGGGGACGCTGGAGCTAGCGGCCAGGTCGACGACATCGGAGTGTTGACCGACACGAGCGACCATGCACGAAGTCATGGAGGAAATGACCTTGGAGGTGTCGTAAAGGGACTCATTAACCTAATTCAAAACACATTAGCATAAAAAAACATGATGGGCGTACCAAAATGAGAGAAACGTACACCGAGTTGAATATCGTCCTTGCCGAGGAACATTGGGTGACCTCCCAGCATTGTGACGGCAGCCTCAGTCGAGACTCGGGTTCTCGTGCTCCTCTTGCTGAACATCATAGCCACGGTCTTTCCAGCCATGCTGCTGGTCAATTCCACAGGCGCCTTACCAGCCTTCAATGCAGCCTTGTAGGAGGCAGCATTTCGCACCAACGCAGCAAACTCAGCAGCAGTCAAGTCGGCGATAGACAACAAATGTCTAGGAGCAGTAGGTGTAGGAGTCTGGACGTATGTTCGTGCAGCCTGGCCCTGAATTTGCGTTTGAACTGAGTTGAGGGCCGATAGGGCGGCTCTTCTATAAGCGGAGATTCTCATCGTGGCGGTTGTTTGATTTCTGAGCGTGTGGTTGTTGTTCTTGTTTTTTTTTTGTTTTGGGTGACTCAGTGAATCGACTGAGCTGCAGAAATCCAAACGGATATTACGAGAGAGGTGTTAGAGGGGAAAACAGGAACGATTAAAATTGACAAGTCTGGGGAGAGAAAGGAGGGTTATGAGGGGTTTGGTGGAACGAAAACTGGAACCTATATGTATGGTTTTTGTGGTGATTGCAACTGTCGTCCTCGGATTCCTCAATTTGAACAAGTCTGGAGAGTTCCCACATCAAGCATGCAGACGTGGGTGGTAGCGGACGATGGTGCGCCCAGCAGCGTATGGTGAGTGAGTGACCGGGTGAGAGGCGTGGAGCAGTTTTGATGGGGGAATGCTACCTCATGCTGTCACAGCGCCGGATCGGAGCTGGAGCTTGACGCTTGGCGGCCAGGGCTGCCCAGTGCCGTGATTGGCTGCGCCGCCCTAATCTCTCCATCAACCCAGCTGTCCTACGTCACTCACCACCAAAACTCTGCATGCCAGTACACATAGACGTAGTTGCGTGTAATTTGGGAGTTAGACTTTCCCACTTGGGCCTTCTCCAATGTCCATCAATTAGGAATCGCATTCGAGACATTTACATGGTACCACATCGGTCTAGCGCACTTAAGCATTCAAGAGATATCTCGACTAATAACTTCAAATAAATATTGCGTTTAAATATCATTCCATCGTGCCTTGTCGTTCCATCCCTGTGGTATACATAAAACCTCCAACCTAGAACCAATTGTAAGAAAGAGTACTCCCCAGGTTTCATGTGTTCTTTTTTTTTTCGGTTTTGTCTTTTTTTTGTTTAAGTATTGAGTTGCATTATTGTTTATTTCTTCGAAGCGTGAACAGTCTCAATAATCTTGTCGACGACGGATGGATCCGACAACTGGTGGCACAAAACGTTAGCCAAACTCAAAAATCAGAAGAAAAAAAGGTCCATTCAATCAAACTTACAGTGCTGGTATCGCCAAGCTGATCCTCCTCGCCAGCCAGAATCTTTCTCAAGATACGGCGCATGATCTTGCCACTTCGGGTCTTGGGCAGATCAGGGACAATGTGAATGGCCTTGGGAGCAGCGAAAGGACCAATGCTCTTGCGGACCTGCATGATGAATTCCTTGCGCAGAGCATCAGTTACCTCGTTGCCCTCCTTGACGGAAACGAAAGCGTTGACAGCTTGGCCGGTAAGTTCATCAGCAACACCGACGACGGCAGCCTCACCGACAGCGGGGTGCTCAATGAGGGCAGCTTCGATTTCGGCCGTGGAGAGACGGTGACCGCTGACGTTGACAACATCATCAACACGGCCACGGATCCAGTAGAAACCTTCGTGATCACGGGCAGCGCCATCACCAGTGAACTGGTGTTTTGTTAGTAAAAATTACATTGCTGGATTAGAAGTAATGGCTTGACTTACGTAGAGGCCCTTGTAGACGTTAAAGTAGGTCTCCATGTAGCGCTTGTGGTCACCGTAGACGGTTCGGTGCATGCTAGGCCATGCCTGCTTGAAGGCCAAGACACCCTCAACGTTGTTTCCGTGGAGCTCCTCGCCAGACACGGGGTCAACGATGGCGGGCTCAATACCGAAGAATGGAAGAGAAGCGCTTCCGGGCTTGGTAGGGGTGACACCTGCAAGAGGGGTGATAACGTTGGAGCCGGTCTCGGTTTGCCAGTAGGTCTATCCGCTGTCAGTCATCTGCAATCGATCATGGTACACATCCTTTTACTTACATCAACAATGTGAGCCTTCTGCTTACCAACAACCTCGTAGTACCACTTCCAGATCTCAGCGGCGATGGGTTCACCGACGGAGCCGAGAACTCTGAGGCTCTTCATCTCGCCACGAACGTGCTCATCACCAGCACGCTTCAGCAAACGCAAAGCAGTGGGAGCAACGTAGAATTGAGTGACTTGGTGCTTGTCGATGATATCCCAGTATCTCGAAAAGTTGGGGTAGGCGGGGGTTCCCTCGAAAACAACAGTGGTAATACCGAGGACAAGAGGGGCGTAGACGACGTATGTGTGACCAGTGATCCAACCGACGTCACCACCACAGAAGTAACGGTCGCCGTCGTGAATGTCGAAGACGTACTTGCCAGTCATGGCAGCTCCGAGCAGGTAACCAGCGGTGGTGTGCATGACACCCTTGGGCTTGCCAGTGGAACCCGAGGTGTAGAGCAGGAACAGAGGGTCCTCGGCATCCATGGTCTCGGGAGCGATGTAGCTGGGCCACTTGTTGACCTCCTCGTGCCACCAAATATCGCGTCCCTCTTGCATAGGCACGTCAGCGCCGGTGCGCTTGAAGACCAGACACTTGCGCACATCGGGGCACTGCTTGAGGGCATCGTCGACGATCTTCTTGGTACCAATGAGCTTGCCACCACGCTTGCCTTCGTCGGTAGTGATGACGACTCTGGAGTCAGCGTCGATGACACGGTCGCGCAAAGAATCGGCAGAGAAACCGGCAAAGACAACGGAGTGAACAGCACCGATACGTGTGCAGGCAAGAATGGCAATCAGTGCCTCTGGAATCATGGGCATGTAGATAGCAACAGTGTCTCCCTTGCGAACACCGGCTTTTTTGAGGGTCCAGGCGACTCTGGAGACCTCAGTAAGCAGCTGGCCATAGGTAACGTTGCGACCATCTTCGGCTTCATCAGCCTCGTAAATGATGGCTACGCGGTTGGGGTCCTTGAGCGCATGGCGATCGATCAAGTTGTAAGAGGCATTCAGTTGACCCTCAGCGAACCAGGCGTTGTCGCCAGTGCCCAGAGAACCGCTGTAGACGGTCGTGGGCTCACGGTACCATGTCAAAAGCTCTTTGGCGCGATCACCCCAGAACTTGGCAGGTTCCGTGATGGACTCCTTGTAGAGCTTCTGGTATTCCTCGAGGTCTGGTTATCCGCGGTTAGCTCGATGGGGCACCGGACAGACGGAGAACAAGGGTCTTGGTAAATTGGGAGACCACCAATAATCCAGCACCACTAATGCGGCCATTGGTAGCGGGGGTAAGAATGGGGAATTTTGTACTGGGCTAGGTAGTAGACTTACTTGCGAGGTGGGGCTTGCTAGGATGGTCTAAGAAGAGAGAAAAACGACGTTAGTGAATTTGCAGTAAATTAGAGAGCCTAGAGCATCTGGGATGAAGAGGGGGGAGAGAGTGAGAAAGTTGTTGAGGTGATGGCTGTTTTGGGGGGGGTTCAGGTTATCGTACTCTCAAGCATCTTGGCGGGAGGAGCTAGAAGAAACAGGTGGGTTAGTCATTTGAGTCCTTGCGATTGCAGTCGTGTCTGTTCACTTACCAATAGATTCCACCTTCTCCTGTTGTCCGTCGGCCATGTTTGCGGATTATTTCGTTGTTAATTCACTTTTTTGTCGTGGGTTGTTGCAGCGGGCAGGTTGCTTGGGCGCAAGTTGTCTTTTTTTTGGCGGGCTGCGGGGTAGCTTTCAGCGCAAGAGGGTGCTGTTGCTGTGCTGTAGCGGTTTCTGTTGTGGTGACGTCTTAGTGTTTGGGTGTCTCAGCGCGGGGCAAGTTGGGGGAGAGTATGAGACGATTGTGGGAGGGGACGAGGTGGCTTTACCAGTAGCGAGCTATCAAGAAGCTATTCGTAACTGTTGACAGGAGATACAAAAATGGGTATATTGAAGAGCTTGTAGAAGGAGAAGAGGGGTAAGAGAAGAAAGATGGATTGGAGAAAAAAAGAAGAGAAAGGAAGAGGGGTCTTGCGCAAGACGGATGGGGGGTCACGATGAATCTTTATATTCTGGTGGAGCGCCAATTCATGAGCAGCTGTAATGTAGGGGACAAGCCATGTCTCGTCTGGAACAATTGTGGCCAGTCGAGCTGGCCGGTTGCGCAGCATTGTCGCAAGAGGCAGATGGAGAAGCCCAGCGGCACAAACACTAATGATGACATCTCCAGCAGTAACCGCATGGGCATCTGGCCCCGGTCTGGAGCTGTGGTTACATGGCTCGAAGTGCTCCATCCCCCATTTACCGAATCAGCGTGCGGCACACTGGACTGTTACAGGCATTTTGGACTGGTAACCTGCCCAAGTCACGCAGCGCAGTGGAGATGGTGGTAAAGGTAAGGTAAGGTACCGACAGCCACACTTCACTCGCGCCCCATTGCCCACGGCGCTGGTGCGTGCTACGGTCACCCAAGTGCCAAGCTTAGCCGTAGAGGTCGATTGGATTAGGATTAGGCTCCATTGCTCCGAAGCCAACCAGTGCAGCCGGCCCCAGCCAGATGGTCCCTTTCCCCCGTAGCGCTGGCCCCAGAGGAAGCCATAGCCGTGGTTATTTGTAAATGCTAATCAAAGGGAGATGGATATGTGTCGTTGCATGCATCAATGGCCTCGGCGACACACCGGCCAATCGTGATCTCGCTGTTGGTCCATTGCTGAAAATAACTCGGAACCAGTTATCGTGATTTGCGGATGGTGAAATTGACTGTACTCGCGCTTTTACAATTATAACTACCCATTCATTAAGAACCATCTTGTCCCTCTGCTGCGCCGTTGGGGTTTCCAAGCATAGCAGGTGCACACGCCTGGCCGCTCGCACCTGCCATTTTTGCTTCTCTGCACCTGCCCTTAATTAATTGCTTCTTCTTTCGCCGGATCGGAGCGGCGGCCATCAAACACGCGAGTTTCCTCGCAACTAGTCTGCCTGTCCTTTTCTCTAGCCCGCTGCTGGGTAAGGCAACCTCTTCCACCCACATCGCACCCACACATTTCATACCATGGCGCTTGTCCTTTGCCGCTATTGCCCAACAACCCGGCCATCCATCTACCCAGCGACCAGCCAAACCGAGCCGAAAAGCGTTGGATCCGGTTTTCCACCTGTGTGGTCAATTTCAAGACTGCATATATCTCCCTGTCGGTCCTTTTTTGGAGACGTATGCGAATTATTCGTAGTTTTCTCGCCTCGCAACTCGTTTGCTCGCGTGTAAGGGGGCCCTTGTCAAATGACGCACCCAAGATGTCTGCCAAGATATAATTACGCTTGC
This sequence comes from Simplicillium sp. C3G150-2, assembly GCA_022702485.1. Classification (NCBI taxonomy): domain Eukaryota; kingdom Fungi; phylum Ascomycota; class Sordariomycetes; order Hypocreales; family Cordycipitaceae; genus Simplicillium; species Simplicillium sp. C3G150-2. The sequence continues at coordinate 1,625,043 of JAJIYY010000007.1, read as the reverse complement.
ACATCACCGTGTTACCCCGCGATTCTTGCAACTTACGCCAAAGCTTAGCCCTCATTATGACGCTAACAGCGATTTTGGTGCGGCACTAGACACCCGGCTAATGCGTGAATTAAGACACACGATATCGCAAATTTAGGAGCATCCAGATGCGCACAATGTTTATATACCTAGCAGGCGGCAGTTCCAATGTTCTTTGTAGGAGCAAAGCATCAGTCAATTCAAAGATTATCGTCCGCCGAACCGGCTGGGCAGACACGAAGCACACAGCTCCGTCGCAACCTCCCTGCGCATTAGTCAAGGCACATTAGCCAAGGGTGCACTTGTCACCAAAATCCCAAGGAAGCCTTCACGCGAACGCCTCGAATCAACCAAGTCATGTTTGGTTATCTTTTCCAAATGCGTCTAAAGGTAAGAGTATATCCGACACTGGATGGCAGAAATCAGACTCCAGGGCAGCGAAGATGGCCTTCTCGCCTGGTGTCTTCAAAGTCCATGACACCAGCAGCTACATGTTGTCTCAGTCACATACGTCAATGTGTGTTCAAATCATAGCAAGTCGGATGAAACATAGGTCTCTTGGAATCCCGATTTCTCATAGCACCAGATTCACTCCGACTCAGCGATTGCAGACCCAAAAATCTCTCCAGAAACATTGGTTTGGAGCAGGCTTGCATAAACGAGAACGATTATTATTTGATAACAATATTTTATGCCTTTCTATGCTACGATGACGGAAGCGCTAGTTCGGGCCACAGTTCGTGTATGCTTATGAGGCTCAAGGAGGCACATGGACGATTATGTCGCCGGAGGCGCACGACTAGCCACGAGGCTGACCAAACAACTCAAGAGTCGTGTACAGTATTGGCCATTGTCGGCGCCAGCTGGCCAAAGTTGCCCTGACCATGTCAGCCGCCATAAAGATTTACACAGCACTCAATGCTCGCAAGATGTCGCCTTGTTCGTTCATGCCTGGAGGAGTTCTGGTAGCCTCGTTTCCTATCCTCGGAAATTTCCTTGTCAGCTAAGGTGCCACCGCGTCGAACTCGAGACTCCAACGCAAGATTCTACCTTCAAAAGATATCTTAGCGGACCTAGTTCCACAGTGGCTACCGTAGAATGGCATAAGAATCGTTTGCAAGACGCATTCGCATTATTGAGAGGTGGATCACCTTGAATTCTTCGGGAGTCATTGCATAATTATTCCTCCCACTGATGGCCCTGAGGCTAAAAGTGAGGCTGCGTTGGCGTATCAAAGATCGAAAGTGACTAGCGCAGACTGTCACTTCTTTGACGACCAAAGTCCCCGATTGGAGAGTTCAACTTTTATGCCAATGAGGCGTGCCACGGCAAGCTGCCGTGACATAGAGTCATTTTGTGATATATTAGACCGTGCCCCCGATGCTTATTGTGGAAGTCTCTATCCTCGGTTTCAATAGTACTAGAGCAATCGCCGACACTGCGTTGCGGTACTTTTTTACAAGCCTCCATTTGCTATTCTATTCGCTGCTGTCGCCATCCTGCTCAGAATGGACAGTCTCATAGAAACGGTTCACGAAGCGGTTCAGACCGCTAATGAGGCGGACCGCAAGAAACTCATTGATTCTCTCAATGGTCTCGCTTTATCGGTTGAAGAACCTCAAGACACCATGCAGCGGCTGCTGTACCAGGTAAATAAATTAGCCAATTTGGCCGAACACTTTATACTGATAACCCTTAGCATGTTTACATTTCGGTCTGTCGTGCTGCTTGTGACCTAAAGCTATTCAACTCCGTGGTCGACAGCCCGGATCCCATCACTGCGGACGAACTCGCCAAGCGATCCTCTGCATCGCCGACTTTAATCGGTATGAGTTGCTCGGATCCACCATGCGAGGATCACCGAACTAAGGCTAACATATCAATGACTAGCACGTCTCATGCGCTACCTGTCATCCGTTGGTGCAGTTCGTGAAGTAGGGTGTGACACCTACTCAGCCAACAAAACTACGAAGACGCTGGCCAACCCCGCCTGGCAAAGTGCGATATATCACAAGTATGTCAAATTCGATCACGCATGTAAGAGATTAATTTCTAACCCAAATTGTAGTTTCGACACAGTCTGGCCTTGTTTCTTAACAATGCCTGATTTTTTGAAAGAGACGTCTTACCAAGATCCCGAAAATCCAGCCAACTGCCCATTTAATAAAGGTCACGGCGTAAATGAGCCGGTCTTTGCCTGGCTTCCAAAGCAGGAGACTCTCTTCCAACATTTTAACCAATACATGACTATCCAGCGTGACGGTATGCCAACCTGGCTGACCAAGTATCCCTACCTAGAAAAGGCTGAAAGCCTTGCACCCGGACAGCCACTTTTCGTTGATGTCGGAGGCGGCGTAGGCCATCAGAGCATTGCACTTCGAGAAGCGTTGCCAGATAATGTCGTGGCAAAAATCATCCTACAGGATCAGCCAGGCGTGATTGAGCAAGCCATCAAGAAGGATGCCGTGGAGCACGCAGCCCACGACTTCTTTACTCCCCAGCCAGTCAAAGGGGCGAAGATATACTACATGCGCAATATCATGCACGATTGGCCAGACCACAAGGCCTTGGAGATCCTGAAACACATCAAAGACGCCATGCAACCCGACTCGGTCCTTCTCATTGACGACATGGTGCTGCCTGATACCGGGGCGCACTGGCAGGCGACTCAGCTCGACATGTTGATGATGGTTGCCCTCGCAGCGCGCGAACGCACCCATGCGCAATGGGAGCAATTGATTAAATCTGCAGGATTTAAGATTAACAGGATCTACCAGTACACGTCAAGCCTCGGTGACAGCATTATAGAATGCGTACTGCCAACCACGGCCGCGGGGCCCGAATAACTGGTTCAACGAATGAGAATCAATTGCGATAGCCCACCGTCCGATGCCCATAATACCTGCCGATAATATGCGTTTTAGCGTGCAAATCGCCCTACAGAAGTGCCAGAGACGCCTGACTGGAGCTTGTTTTATGGGGGCGAAGTGGTTGCGCCGGACGTGGGGGCTGTGTAATAGCAAGCAATTTTCATCACCTTGACTCAACCAAGCTCAGTCATATGGTTCTGTGAAGGAGGCACCCAAGGGGCAGTGTCTTTATTATAGATATAATAATTATATATTTCAAGTATAAAGCAAGAGATATGCCGCTACCAAAATCGTTTGAAAAAGAAGACCATCACCACACTACAATTTCCTAATTCGGAAATCTTTCAGCGCTTACTGTATACTCCTTTGCCCACTCCTCTACACTCGTTTCTTTTTCTCTCATCATGCTCTTCAAATCGGTCATCATGGCACATTTGGCAGCAGCAACTTTCACCCGGCCTGCAGAATGGGATCGCACCTCGCGCGTTTTGATGGCCTGGCCGTCTGCGCAAAACAAAGCGTACGAAGACAGAGAGGACCTCCGCGCGGCGATCAAGGACGTGTCTGCCATCGCGGATGCAATTGCTCTCTTCGAGCCTGTCACTGTTTACGTTACACCTGACAAGGTAAGAGAGGCCCAAGATCGATTCAACAAGTCCAAGAAGATTGAGGTGCGCCCTGTGGAAGGGTACAAGAACCTCGATCTGTGGATGCGAGACATGGCGCCGACCTTTGTCAACAACGGCGGTAAATTGAACGGCGTTGATTACAACTTCAATGGATGGGGTGGAAAATGGCCCGTTCAGTCAAACAGATCCCTGGCGTCGATCATTGCGGATGGCATGAATGTGCCTCGTGTTGAAACTTGGCTGGTCGCTGAGGGAGGATCGTTGGAGACGGATGGCGATGGAACTGTCTTGGTGACGGAGAGCTCTGTTATCAACGACAACAGAAACAAGCATCGCACCAAGTGCGAAATTGAAGGAGAGATTATGCGTACCCTTGGTGCGACGAAGGTCATCTGGGTTCCTGGACGAAAGGGCCTCGATGTCACGGACAGCCACATTGACGGTCTTGTGCGATTCATTGCCCCAGGCAAGGTTTTGCTGAGCCAGCCCTCGCAGTTGGACTCGTCGGTCTGGACTAAGATTTATCAAGAGGCCAAGGACATTTTGAGCACCGCCACGGATGCCAAGGGGCGAAAGCTGCATATTGTTGAGATCAAGGAGGCGGACATGTATAAGATTGGATTGGACAAGAAGACGCTCAAGGACATCGAGAGCGGCGATGAGGATGCGCCATCTTTGACCTACGTCAACTATCTGTTGGTTAATGACGGTGTTATCTTCCCCCAATTTGGCGACAAGAAGGCCGATGAGGCGGCGAGAAGAGTGATCGAGGATGTGTACAGGGACAGAGAGATTGAGAGAGTCTGGATTGAAGAGATTCCAATGCTGGGAGGTGGCATTCACTGCTCCACGCAAGAGGTGCCTTTGTTGAAGTAGAGGGGATGTGGTCTCTGAGAGAGTTTACATGCTTCTCTGTGTGTTTTTGTTTCTTGTCAATTGGTAGTTCAACCTGCCCTCGTCATGTACATTGCTAGATAGTTTTGGAGCTCCTAAACAATTGTATTTTATTTCAAGCTACTTCGGTTTCTTTCTAAGACGCTGAATGATGTCACGCACCATATATGGTCTAGTCCAAGGTCAAATGTCTCTTTGTCTACGTGAGCATGCTACTCTGCTGGATTATTCTTACCACTTCACATATCACAATTCGCCGATGCCAATCTAAGTTGATGAGCGAAAACTCACTTGGAAGCCATGGTGGCCTTGGCGGACGACTTCGTTTTGGATGCAGCTGGAGCGGTGGACGCTCCCACAACTGTAACGGCAGAACCAGTCTTGGTAGCAGCCCCAGTAGAGGCAGCCGTATTAGCGACGGTGGCGCCAGATGCAGCAGGTGTAGTGGTAGTCTTGTTTGAAGCCATGTGAGGGCCACGCAGAGGGCTGACAACAGAGATGCCGAGTTCACGAGGATCAGTTACCTTCTTTGCTCGACTTTCCAAGAGATGGAAGTGCTCTCCACAGACTGTGCAGTACCTGTGTCCCTTGCGGATCTGGTCTGTGCATTCAGAACAAGACATGGTTACGGTGCTTGTAACTTGATGAGTATTGGTGTTTGGGTTAGCTGATTTGTTGATGCTGGGTAGTATCGTCTGTTAAAAGTTGGATTGATATGCCGGAATGGGATCATTTTTGAGGCAGTATTCGATTCGTTTATATACTTGGAACTCATCATTTTGGCAGTCAATCAGGAGTGCAGTTTTTGTCGGTGAATTGGATGCAAATGTCGCCGTTGTTGGTGATGCGGCCCGCGGCAGGGTAAGAAACAGAAGCGCATCAAAGCAATACAAGATATCAACCAACCAATCAACAGTGTCTCCCCGTTGCCGTAATTAGTGTATTGATTTGCTCTTTCTTCTTGGTCAAGAAGGGTGACACAGTCAGCACAGACAGTCAGTCCCCCCATCATACTTTTACCTGTGCTCCGCATCAATGGTCGCCGCGTCTCAGACACTCAATCAATACGCCATGTCTCCACCACGGATGATATCTCTGCTGAGATTGGCGACAAATATTGGCCCTACTGAAACCAGCAATCGCGCCTGGCCTGGCCGGCAGTTCGATCTGCGCGTTTGTGTTACATGCAACCACGTCCTTTCTGCATCACCCATTTATGCACTCTGCAGCGCCCAAATTATGCAGCACCCACGGAGTGCAGCTCAATGGACAAAAGCAAAAAAAATTTACCACTCTCCCGCGATAGCCGATAATTAAATCCCAACTTTGTCCAGTCGGCTGTCGCTGGCATAAAACTGACACAACCTAAACCCATCTTGGACTCACGTGTCGCGTCCGCAACCCCGTCCCGGTCCCCCAAAGCTAAGACGCCACCAAAGCATCCCCGACAGCTGACGAGCTTTCCTGGCATCATTCAGCTCAGAGATCCAATTCTTCCGTGAACTGTCCCCATCGTCAGTGTGCAATTCGCCTTTCACTCGACTTCCAATTCATCCAACCGAAGAACGCCCTGACCATATGGCCCGGTGACACCTCATGTAGTGCAACGGACAGGCCATTCAGTCCGCTCCCGCTCCTGCTCCCGCAATCGTACCGTATCCTCGGGGTGAGGCGGCGACGCTGTTTCTCTTGAACCAATCCAGAGGCAGAGACGCTTCGCTGGAGAATTGGCGAGTTCTGTAAGCTGGTCGGGATGGTTCCTGGTCATCTCCAGCTTGGGGAGGAGACGCCCCCGTCGCCGATGGACGTAGGGGAAGTCTTTGCAGCAAAGGATCAGCACGATGTCTCTGCAACCATGGACATCGATGGCGATGTCCCACCGTCTAAAAAGAGAAAGACCAAGGCGTCTACTAGAGGCGTGGCGCATTTGACTCCAGAACAGCTTGCCAAGAAGAGAGCCAATGGTACGATGAACAAGACCCCCTGCTCTACATTTGTGCCCAATCTATCCATCCACCTCGTCGATCTCATCTCTTTTCATCGTCGAGCCTTGGCGCCACCAGTCAAGCCTATTGGCATGGGACTGGCATTGAGCCCAACAATACCCTGTCATTTGCACATTTCAGTCTCTAACTTTTCCTCTTTTTACAGATCGAGAAGCTCAGCGCGCCATTCGCGAGCGCACCAAGAAGCAGATTGAGACTCTCGAGCGTCGCATCGAGGAACTTACAGCCCAGAAGCCCTACCAGGAACTCCAAGCTGTCCTACAGGCCAAAGAAGCCATTGAACGCGAGAATGTCGAGATCAAGCAGCGCTTAAGTCAGGTCGTATCGGCCCTGCAGACCATCATCGGCACCCGTAAGCCTCCCTCTTCCCAAAACTCCCAAGCATGCAATGCTAACTCTCCAAGCAATCTACCTATCCCCAGGACAATCACAACCAAGTGCCACAGAACATGTCTCTGCATCAGGAACACCCATCCGCACAACCCTCGAAAGCACAACCGCCCCATCACAAACAACGCCCCAAAACAACAACAGCCAAGCCAGCTCCCCCCGCCCACCGCTCGCCAGCGAACACAGACGTCTCGGCTTAGACCAACAGCGCGACCAGCTCCGTCACGGTCTCGACATGGGCGAAGAGCGTCTACAGCTCGGCTTCCTCCTCGACTCCAACCAGCGCATCGCCCCGATCCAAAGCGGCGCAAACGGTCCTCAGGACTCGTCTCAGCTGAGCCAGCCATCTCTCGGCAGGCCATCTGTCGACCGATACGTGCCCAGTCCAACTCCCGGCTCACACACCACCCACAGTTCCTTCGCCTCTGGATACGCCTACGGCGATCCAAACGCGCACGCTCCCAAACCCGAAGACCCCTACTCCACTGAAGTCATCGACACCAGCCTCGGCCCTGTCCCGCGATACTCTGCTCCTCTGCGCACCTCCACCGCCACCTGTCCCCTCGACCAACTTCTGCTCGACTTCCTCCACGAACGTCGTCAACGCGCCGCAGAAGGCCATTCCGTCCACGAAGTCATCGGCCCTCGCTACCCATCCGTCTACTCCCTCCTCAACCCGGCCCACAGCGTCTACAGCCACCCGCTATCCCGCGTCTTCACTGACATTCTCGCCAAATTCCCCGATATATCTGGCCTTCCCGAGCGCGTTGCCGTTTTGTACATCATGTTCCTCGACATGCGATGGCAAGTCTCGCCCACCAAGGAAAACTACAACCGCCTACCGCCGTGGATGCGTCCGTCCAACCTTCAAATCCACACCGCACACCCCGCATGGATCGATCACTTACCCTTCCCCGCCATGCGCGACAAGATCATCCAACTGTATAATGCCACAGAATACCATTTCGACAACTTCTTCATCCCATATACCACTACACTCACACTCTCATGGCCGTACGACGACACAGACACTCTACTGCGTAGTCCCGACTCAGACGAGCTCATGATCAATCCCGTCTTTGAGCGCCATCTACGCAATCTAGATAATTGGAAACTAGGCGACGCTTTCGCAAGAGCCTTCCCCTCCTTGGCAGAAACATGTAACTTGGGTAATTGACCCTCTAGCACAGGCACACAGCACTTCAGACATGATCTTAAAACACATGTACACATAGCATGTAACACATATATATATCAATAATACCATGACTCCATACCAAACTCCCATACTCCAAACATTATTAAAACCCATTCAATTCCCAAACGAAAACTTCCTCAGTGACGGCCCATCCCCAATCCACAAACTGGCCGCCCTCTCCCCTTCCAACCTCATCCACTGCACCGCCCTAATCGGCGTATCTTTCCTCACGCCCTCCAACCCCTTCGACTTTAATGTCCTCCCACTCCTCAACGAGAACAACTTGACCGTCCCATCATCCTGCGCCGCAGCCACCACCCCCAACTTCACATCCACATCCCACCCCGTATGCACATGCGCCTCATTCCTATACCCCGTAAACTCCACCAGCGGCCTCTGTCCATTCGGCCTGCCCTCTTTCCCCCAATACCGCATATCATACAAACTCATACTGTTCTGCAACCCCGCCACGAGGACCTGATGCTCATTCACCGACCGCAAGTGCGTTATCGAACTAGCATGCTTCACGTAGCTCCACTGCGCATCGGTGCGCAGATCCGTCATCCACAGACGAGGCTGCCTACCACCCGCCAAGAGGACGTTGGGGTTCCCCATTTGGAAATCCTGATCAAACACCTCGCGGGGCTGTTGTTGGCCCTCGCCGGAATGCGACGATATCCAAGCCATGGTTTCGTTAGAGCGCACGCGCAGAATCCCCGCATTGGTGCCGATGACACACAGCAAGGGCGACGACGCAGGCGCGGGCGTAGATTGGTGAACAAGCCATTCGTCACGCATGCGATGCCGTATCGACAGCCGTTGGTAATGGTTCGTCTCGCCTAGTAGCCACCGTCCGTCACTCACGGGCGGCGAGAAGAAGTACAGCCCGCAGCTGTGGTCTGGCTCTCGTGACGTGAGGAGGATCTTATGTGACGGCTCGTGGTACTTTATCGACGACATCTGCGGACACCTAATCATTTCCGTCCTGAGTCCGGGTCCGCGTCCCTGACGCCCCGTAGCTGGCGGTATAGCTTCGTTTTCATCCGTGTGGATATGCGTGCCCACCAACGTCTCCTCATCGAGCGCTGCACAAAAGTTAGCGATCTTTTTTAATCTAATATCTCCACAGTCCGAAACTTACTCGCATAAGCAACACCCATCGGCCCAACATAGAAACACGACATGTTTCTAAACCGCTCTCTCGCAAAACTCGGCACAAACGACACCGCTCCTTTATCGACCAGTTCCCCCGCAAAGGCACTCACCATCCCATCGCCCACGTCCTCGCCACCTCTAAGGGTCCCAATCTCCCTTTGGAGTCTTACGTCTCCCGATCCTTTCCATCTCTTAATATGTCTCTTAACCAGTTCTTTCCTCTTGCGCTGTTCTTTCTTCACATTATCTGCCTTCTTTCTCTTCTTCACTTCCTCAGCGGACCATGATGCTGATGATGGTGCTGTTTGTGCCCGTTCAATCTTGAAGTACTTGTTCTTTTCGGCGTCTTACTTTCTGTCAGATATCGTCGCGTATTTTCGTGACAGATTGTTTCTTACCAAAATAATATCCTGGTATCTCAAGAGGCATGGTGTAGTTGGCAAGTCGCTTCACCAAGTCATCCGTAGTGGCAAAGATTGAGGCTGTGTAATCATGCCAGTTCCCCTTTTTCAGCAACTCAAGTGGTTTGGTTTAATCCCATGGCATAGAGGAGGATTGTGACAATTTTATTCCAATAAAGCTTGAAACGAATGTCGAGTTAAAACTCTGAAATTCATATCTACAACTCAATGATGGGTCGCCGACATCGAGTCCAAGATCACGTGATATCTGTCACAGGCGTTTAAATCTACCAACATCACCAACATTACATCAGAATTTTACGATACGTATGATAATTACGATAATTACTACCGGGCATCAGTCACATCGTTACGATCAAAGTATTTTTAACTCTTTTAACATTAATTGTCTAGACGACAGGGTTCTAGGGGTATGAAAAGTTGCCTCCTCAAGTCCACATCAAACTTGTCCATGCCCCCGTAACGACTCATACAATGCAAATTTAAAACATAATGAAGACGAAGAAAGCAGGCAAAAAGCCATGCGGGTATGTAAGTGGGAGCATATTTACTGCGACTTCTCGTGCTGGGTAGAGACACGCTGGAGGGAGACAACTGGAGAGGATGTTAGTAAATGTTGTGTCTTGCGAGTGAATGAGAGTAAAAAACTTACCAAAGTCTTCCAGCGAGCGCTGCTTCTGGTTGCCCTTGGGGGACTTGCCGTGCATAAGGTTGTCGAAACCGGAGCTTCCCTGCATGAAGTAGTAGAGACCACCCATGACGGAGAAGATACCGAAGGAGAAAATCCAGATACGGACAACGGCGACAATGGAGGTGTCACCGTTCTTAACGAACCAACCGAAGACGCAGAAGAGGGTGGCAATGATATCGACGACCAAGATGGCGCCGCTGAGCTGCCAAGAGGGGATGGAAGACCAGAAAGGACCGTTGGCACGGGTGATGAAGATGAGCCAGTTCTCGGTCAAGGAAATCTCAAGGAAGAGAACCTCATCGATGTTACCGAAGTTCTGGACGATACCACCATCCTCAGAGTTGGCGTACATGGTGGTGAGGGCAATCCAAGAACCGACAGCCAGGACAACACCGAGAAGGACGGACATTCCCCAGAGCTTGGGGAGGTTCCACTTGACGGGAGTCTGAGAGTAGGGGGCGTTATCGTAGGCAATGGCAAGGGTGGCAATATCGGCGAAAATGGCAATGAAGACGACCAACTCAATGTTCAGGGAGCGGTTGAGAATGGCGATCCAGAGACCGAGGAAGATCTCCATGTGCAGGGACAGGGCGATACGGTAGACAACGTAGGCGTACATGCGGTGGAAAATCTGGCGAGAAGTCTTGAGGGCATCAATGATGGCACCGAGACCAGGGGCAAGGAAGACAATATCGGCGGCGGAACGAGCGGCATCAGAGGCACCCTCGACGGCAATACCAGTATCAGCCTTCTTCAAAGAGGGAGCATCGTTGACACCGTCACCAGTCATGGCAACGAGGTAACCACGCTGTTGAAGAATCTCGACGACGGAGTACTTGTGCTGGGGGAAAACTTCAGCGAAACCATCAGCAGCCTCGACGAAATCGTAGACCTCAGAACCGGGCATGTCACCACCACCACCGAGACCAAGGCGCTCAGCGTTGTAAACGTTGGTACCGAGACCGAGTTGGCGAGAAGTCTCACGGGCAATACCGACGGCATCACCAGTCAACATCTTGATGGACAGACCGAGGTTCTTGGCTTCGTTGATAGTGCGGGCAGTGTCGTGACGAGGAGGATCAGAGCAGGGCATGATACCGAGAATCTCCCAAGCACCCTCACCACGCTTGCGGGCAACACCAAGAGAACGGAAACCACGGGTGGCGAATTCAGCGACACAGTTCTTGTAAGCCTTGTCAACCTCCTCAGGGATGGGGTGGTCTTCCTCGACAGTCTTGAGAACGAAGAGAGGAGCACCCTTGACACAGGTGATGCGCTCACCCTGGGGGGACTCAACGAGGGCCTGGACCTTCTTGGAGACGGGGTCGAAGGGGTGGAAGTCGATGACCTTGTACTTGGAGAGGACGTTCTTGGCACGGGGGTAGTACTTGAGGGACTTGAGGAAAGCCTTGTCAATGGCGTCGATACCCTTCTTCTTGCGGGAAGCGGCCAAGCAGGCAGTCAACATGAGGTCATCGGGGTCAACGCCCTGGACAGTGTAGGGCTCAGAGAGAGAGAGCTTGTTCTTGGTCAGGGTACCGGTCTTGTCAGAGCAGAGAATCTCGACACCAGCGAGGGACTCAATGGCGGAGAGCTTCTGCACGATAGCCTGCTTCTTGGCGAGGTAGGCAGCACCGACAGCCATGGTGGTGGTAACGACAGCGGGAAGACCGACGGGGACACCAACAATGGTGATGGCGAGGGTGAAGCGGAGAATCTTGACAATACCGTTGGAGCGGTAGAAAGAAGAAACCCAGACGACCAAGAGAGTGACGACGACGAGGATCAGGAGAATTGTACCAATGCCGTTGAGAACCTCAGTGAAGTGACCAGTGCCACCAGCGGACTGGGAGACAAGGGCAGCGGCGCGACCGACGAAGGTGTTGTCACCAGTGGAAGTAACGACGAGGAAAGCCTCACCACGCTTGACAGCGGAGGAAGCGTAGCAGTTGTCACCCTTGTGCTTGTCGACGGCGAGAGACTCACCGGTGATGGCGGACTGATCAACCTGGAGGAAAGCATCTTCAGTGACGATGCGACCATCAGCGGGAATGATGGTACCCTCCTCAACCTGGAGGATATCACCGGGAACGACCTCGGGGGCCTCAATCTCCTTGAGGGTACCGTCACGGAGGACGACAGCCTTGAGAGCGAGGGTCTTCTTCAATTCTTCGACGATGGAACCGGCCTGGAATTCTTGGATGAAACCGACAGCGGCGTTGAGCAGGAGCAGGGCGCAGATGACACCGAAATCGACCCAGTCCTGGAGACCGGCAGCCAAAACAGCGGCAGCCTAGTGAGAGAAGAAATATTAGCATTGTGCAAATTATTGGGGCGCTAAAACAATTGTGTCTGGACGCTTTGATGCAAATTCATGCGGGTGATGGCGGCATTGCAGAAATGCTGCATAAAAACGCGCATAAAAACGCACCAACACGGCGCAGATTGGGGGTGGATCGGAATTGGGGTAAAATTTGGAGTCTTTTTGCCTGGCTTTCGTGGTGCAGCGCGCGATTGCTCCTGACCACTGCAGGTGCACCAGTGTCAAAGTGTGGAACCCGCAGGTAATCTCTTTTTTTCTGCGCTCCTGCCGTCTTGCCTGCCTGTGCGATAAACACACTGAGCAGTCCAATTGGCCCTCGTCCACGCCTGAGCAGCGCCAAAAAAGGACACACCGAGACCCAGAAGGAGACACACAACCCCAGAAGCAAGCCAATCCCAGTCGGTCGTGGCCCTTAGCTCTGGATTCTAGTCGTGTTTCTGATTCTTGACTCTCGGATTTGTGTTCATTTTTCGCAAGGCTTGTTTGTGGGGCGCCGAATTGGAACAAGTCGGATGGATCGGCGGGTCCACATGGCTTTGTTTGGTGCAACCAGCAGGTCCAAAAGTAAGCCAATCCAATTGGCGTCAGACTCCACTAGAGCTCCTGTGGAGACAGTGTAATCTGCGCCGGAAAAAAAAGACGCGCGAAAAAATGCGAGTCCAAGTCTGTTCCCCCCGACTCGAGTACACCCAGACTGCAAGTGAATCCGCACACCCCAAAAAAAAATAACAAAAAGCATTACCCAGTGCTTGGGTGAATCCAATTGGTTGATTTCCATGTTGGTGAATGGTGGTTTTTGACGAGTAATCGGGATTGGGAAAGACAGACATGGGGTAGGGGTTCGGGAAATTGCGCAAACCATTGTTGTCCTCCAAAAACAACAAACCAAGTGAATGCTCAATGTAGGCAAAGTGAAAGTAAAAAAAAGTAAAAAAGGTAGACTCACCTCCATGACGAACTGGATAGGACCAACAAAGTAAGAGAAAAACTTGAGAATCAAGTTCTCCTTCTCTTCCTTCATCTGGTTAAGACCGTACTTGCGACGGCGGGCAATGACCTCGGACTCAGTGAGACCAAGGCGGCTGTCAGTCTGGAGCATATCCTCGGGGACGACGCGGCCACCACCGGGGGTGCCCTCTTCCTCCTCCTCTTCGAAGCCGTGGCCGTCCTGGGACTCGAGATCCTCGATCAGGGCGTCAATGTCCTCATCATCGTCGTCCTCGGAGCCACCAGCGGCCTCCTTGGAGACGGTGGGCTCGTTGGTAGCAGCGGCGGGGACCTGCTGCTTCTTCTCATCGAAGTGACCAGACTCGATGTTGGTGTCGAGCGCAGGAGCGCCGACATCCTTGGAGTCAGCCATGGCGAATTAAAGCCTTTTTGGTGTGGTGCTTGTGATTGATTTTCTTTGTAGGGGGAGTTGGTCGATAGCTAGATATTTGCCGCGTAGAGCGAAATAGTGATGCACAAGAGCCCTGGGAGGGGAAACCTGTGTATCTCTAGGGGAAAGAAAAAGGATAAACAAAAAAAGAAGGGTGAGTGTCGAGCACCGCACGAAAAAGGATGTTAGGGATACGTCTCAGTTCAACGCATTCGTGGGTGAAGAGGGAAAGAAAAAAAAGAAGAGAAGAAAGCGAAGGGTAGGATGAGGATGGGGGGAGGAAGTATTTCAATGGGCCGGTGTTTTCGCCTAGCAGCGTGTTTTTTTTTCCCTCGTCCACTCCAAACTCACCACCTCATTAGCCTTCTGGAGTCAATTTTTATTATGGCACCTTTTGCCAGAAAGCCAACACGCCCACCCCCGAACCTACCGTAGAGAGAGAGACACACACACACACACACGGCGGCGGCGTGGGCAGCAGCGAGCAGCGAGCAGCGGCCTTGCACCCTGCAGCACCCGCACCCGCAAAAGTGTACCCCGTAGGTACACACGGCACCGCGGACACAGCTAAGGCAGGCTAAGGTATTACAGTCCAGAGCCCACTATAGTTCCCACCAGGCACGCCTGCTGTCGCTCGCTCGTCGTGCCAGGCACTCCACTCACACAAACACTCTGCTCCCAAGGTGTTATTCCGGAAGTACCCAGTTACAGTGGGACAGACAGTGTGAAAAATAGCGGGCTTTTACTGTGCGCAACTTTTGCTTTCCCTCCTGCTGCCAGTGCCAATGCCCATCAGAGACAAGCCCTGGTCCAGGCTGGTGCTCATACTCACTAGTTAGAAGAATTAGCGCTGGACCGGGGGGCGTGTCACCCACTACCATCCTCCCCAAAGCACGCACTACGAGCCCATGCCCATCCCGCTATCTTGTCATCTTTTTTTTTTTCTTTCCCTGTCCTGTCCTGTCCTTCGGTCTCTTTTTGAGTCCTGTTCGTTGCGCTGTGGCAGGGGGTGCTACGAGGGAATTAGGCCTTATCCTGTCCTGTCCTTCCACAATCCTTTTTCTCTTGGCGCGACTCAAATTATTCTGCCCTTGTTTGCCAGCCATGAGGATGTGCAGTGAATCCTGTTGTCCCTCTGTCCATTGGTGGATTACACACGAACACGTATGACGCTGACCATGATGGCTATTCCCTTTTCTCTCTTTTGTCTCTTGGTCTGAATCCTTTATCAATTGTGCTTATTGACTGTGCGTTTTGATTATCTTGTTCCAAGTTCTCCATCTTTTCCCAGTCTGTCCTCTTTTGGGCTTCTGCTGTCCTGGTGAGACTTTTTTTTTCTGGCGCTACCTATACCACTGCACCGCTATAATTCCGGTACTTGGTCGCCCACTACAGCTCAGAACACCGCTGTCGCAATAATGGCAGCGGCTCAAGATGCTCGAACACGGCAATGCAGGCAAGCTGCATGAACCGCTACAACCTGCAGTCACAATGTCTCGCTATTGATGAGTTACTTTGATGTGTCCTGTACGCTCAGCATAGCATAGCGTAGCGCAGCGCAGCGCAGCGATCAATTATTACACAGTATCAATTACGGGAATTCGTAGCTCCAACAACCGAAATCCCAAGTATCGTTTGTGACCCCATGAAATCCCATCCATCTGCCTTGTCATGAGCCAAACCAAAGTCAAACCCCAAAGTTTAAACTCTATGAGCTAGTCTTGTTTCACCACCGATTAATTCATGCCCTGGCTGGAATTACGCCCGGCCAACGCTTCGCTGCATCCAGCCACCGAGGACGCCTAGAAAAAGTCCATCAAGTATATGAAAAGAATCTCCAGGGTACAGTGCAGTACAGATCGCCACTGACGCTAAAACAGAGGTCAAAGTCGTGTTTAGCATCTCTCTGGCGCATAATTCGAGCAGCATACATCGGTAGTACATACACTACACTGCAACTCACTCTCCCTTAGGCACTGCGCTAAATTACGCTTGCCGTCAGCCTCGCCAATGGCCAAACCAAATCATGATCTTCAACGAATTTAACCTTTCAAACACGTCTCTCTATCTCTGCCACTCCTTGATACACTTTCCTTTTGCACACGTAGCCCTTGGCCAAAGCCCTTGGATGCCCTTTGTGCCCATCTCGTCCCGGCTTAGCCCTTCACAACGCAAACATTACGTACATCACACCCCCAAACGTGACGCCTCATTCTTTCCCACATGTGTGTGTCTCTCAAATCCAACCCTGCCAAGCCTTGCGTGGTATTATTACGCCCTCGGGACCTCACACAAGAGGAGAGAGGGCTTGCTTCGCACCGTCCTGGCAACTTATTAGTCCAGTGCACAGTAGCATTCAGGCGGCATTTGAATCGCGGCGCTGGCCTGGGCTTTTTCCTCGTTTCGTTTTCGCTGAGGCATTTATTTCTTCCCCAATCGTGCCGCTACTGCAGGCCACACATCCACCTTTGTCCACCCATTTACCGCCCGTCCCGTTTTATCCTGCAAGGCCAAGCATCTTCCGGCCACTAGAAGGATTGACTACTGCCTGTTACGGTAATTCGCCCTCCTTCTAGAGCCCATCGACCTCTTGTCAGGGTCGATTGAGAACCCGCATATTATTACGTTTTCTGCAGCCATTACTCTCGTCGTTCTCTCGCAGTCGGAACGGAACCACCTGTGTTGTAACACAGCCGCCCCCCAACAAAGTTGTGACCTGCAGCGCTCTGGTAATGCCAACACAATTGACATTACTTGAACATAATACTTGTCCACGACCTTGTCCAGGGGTCCCCCGTAAATCCATGGGATAATAATAGAATAATACCATGTCTCTGCCCAGACCAATGCTTACTTCGTAGTCTCCTCATCGAATCCATTGGCGCACGAAATGTTCCGAGCAATACATCTGTACGATTTATTAATTTGCAGGCAGCCGCTTCGACCACCACCATTTCGTTCTTATTCAGCAGTGAAGACAAGCCATGTCAGAAAGCGCACTGCTCTTCCCACGATCCAGTTTCATACCTTGCCGATCCCTATCGTGCCGGATCATTCAATGGCCCTTTCCTGTCACCCTGTGCCCTTGCCTCCCTTCACTGTGTCTTGTCTCGTCTCACATATAGAGGCCTCTCGCTTGCCAAATCTTACTCCTCGGCAGCTTTATCTGCCCATTGCGATCAGATACTGGCATAAGCAATTGCTCCATTCTCTTCTGAAACAAGCCTCCGTGCCAATTCTCCCTGATCAAAAATTAAGGTTGTCGCCAAGGTTGTTCTGGCACACTTCTTTCCAGCCTCCTCGTCAACGTTCCAATGTCTCAGAGTCCTACAGTGCACAAGCTGCTCTGTCGTCCTCACTCACGCACGCCCCCGGCTCATCATCCCAACTCATATCAGCTTCGGCCTTTATCTGCCAAGACCCTAATCCAAAGAGTTTCATTTTCCAAGGGTCCAATCACTTGACAGCAAGGAATGAAGGCTTCTGTTCATTTCTCGTGCAGGCTTCAATTGTAGATAGCGCCGCGCAGGCCTGTACAGTGCAAGAAAACTCACCCGTCATTGAGTTTCTCAAGGGCGCGAGAAACAGTCAAATATCTAATGGCTCTTGGCACTGCAAAGTGACCGCCTAGAACCTGCGCATTCATTGCGAAGCTTGAGAAAGCAGTCTTCTCTCATCTAGTGTTTTGCTAATAGCTACAATTCCTTCTTCGTCAAAGATGCATCAGGAAATATGCATTGCAACGCCACTGGACCCCCAAGTGGCATTCTGCCTGTGCTGCGCTTGGCTGTGGAAATGCAAAATCGACAACCTCGATCGCCGCCCACTTGGTAGTGGCCAATGGATTAACATGGATTGTAAGGATTGCTTTTTGTGCATGCAAAGGCTACCGCTTCTGGGGTTGGGGGCACAATGCCCACACCACCATCACCTTTTAGTCGCTCTCGCTGCACCTCATCACTTGTCATGCGGAATTGCCCATGGGGCAGCACCGTGCGCGTATGTACGGCTCACTCTCATGGCGCTCGAAGTACCTCCTCGCCAGTGCTATGTCGTCTCACTTCTCCACGGGACGCTAGCAGGGCCTCTTGCAGCAGGTGCGATGCCCAGCTGCAGTCTGCATATGATGGACGGCACACCCAACCATCCCGGTCCTGCCAGCGACGCCGATTCGCCGCCAGTGCTGGAGCTCCCGTATCTACCGCCAGATCCGCACCTCTTCGCGACAAAATTGGGTGAGGGAAAAAATTTGCATCCAGCCAGCCATGGGCCGTTGCCGGGTTGAGTCCACAGAAATCACTCAATTGAAGTCGCAAAGGCGCCACTGTTCCTGCTCTGATAGTCACACTCTACCGCCGGACATTGTGCTGCCCCAATTGACCGTTCCTTGGTGGTTTGATTTGCGATCGCGGTGCTGAGCCTGTCGCTGCTGAGCTTCGTTCAGACGCGACAAGGGCCAACCGCAAGCGTAGCCTGCAATACCTAGAGCTATACGTCATTGGAATGATCGCGTTCTTCTACCCTGGTCGGGCCCCCAGGACGGCGTGAGACACTACTCAGCAGTGGTGTGGGTAGGATGCTGAATCCAATTTGCCGGCCGATAGTGGGCGTCGGTCGGCGTCGCCGTGGACCATGACCGCGAAGGCTTGATAGCACAGTGCAGTAATCTCTCACCACTGGCCGCGCAGTGATTGTGCGCCAGAGCGCCAAAGCGCCAGCGGCTTGCCTCTGGTTTGCAGCTGTGCAGGTGCCACTGATATCACTGAGCATTGGCGCACGACGAGTGCCGGAGGCGGTCGCAAGACTGGAACTGGCCACTCTTTGCTGGACTTTTGTAAAAACTTTGTCGACGGCGCATGTGTCTATAATGCTAGTCATTTATCGCAAACAAGGGATTCTGCGATACGGCGGCCGGACCTTACTCGGCCTTGGTCCTCGTCTTCCAGAAGACAGGTCATTCGGTGCAGATGCCCTCTAGCATCAGAGCTCGCACCCTTCCACAGACAGTCGAGATGTTCAAAATCTACGTCATATTCTCGCTTCTCCTCGGAAGCAAGCCATTGTTGCATGGGTGAATGAATCGCATCGTGACCAGCGGTGACAGACGACTGAGAGCGAAACGGCACAGTTCCCACCCGAAATAGCCAGCCAGCCAAGCAGCCTGGACTGGCCGGTCCAGAGAAAGCTGTTGCCTGCAATTATTATTAGCAGCTCGCAGCCGCCACTTTTCATTAATCTCTCAGGCCCTTCTACTGAGTCCAAGGTAACAGCTGATTGGATGACACAAGGCTCCAGCGGGATTTCTTCATCCAGGAAGCGCCTTGACCGACAATCGCGTGCACGAGGCATTTCTTCCTTGCGATTTGTCGCTTTGACCAGGGCACAACAGACCAGGTCTTCGATTTGTGCCAGGTTGCCAGGGTACTTTCCCCATAATCGTCAGAACGCATCGATAATACGCCGTTGTAGTAATATCCCATACAGTGCTAGTAGACGTCTTGGTGAAGGATTTACGAGCCCCAAATGCCTGAGCGCAGCCAGCTGAAACGTGGCTCGAAGGAAATTGATGAATTAATTGTCCGGTTTGAGCAAGTTTGATGGTTATTCGACAATGTAGAAACACGAGGAAACGATTGCTTTTGCATTGATCTAGAGGCTCAAACTGACAATTGTATACAATTTGTGCTGTGCCGTGGTCCGCTGGATTGTGTAAATTTTGATCTCGCTGGAGAAGGAAGTTGCGCCCCAGCGCCGCACATCGCACCTGCCCAACAAATTTGATGGCAGCCTGGTATCACTAGCACGCAAACAAAATCGTCAGCTTTCTGCATCACACGGCGACTTCCTATTCTCCAATGCACAGTGTCAATCCCCAGCCTTCGTTTATTCAAGACACAAATCCAGACAGTATGCTTCTTTGTAGCGTCTTACGGATCGGCGAGATCCTTCAGAAATCCTCCATGCACAAGCAGACATCCTACAGCTCTCTAGGTGTTGCTAGATGACCACAGTGGCCATGGCGGGTGGTAGTGCTTACAGGCTACAGCTCCCAATGCTACGCGACCGTCTTCTCGCATGGCCCTAGAACGAAACGTTTAGGTGCTCTGCATCGATTTGGCTGGTGGATGCCACCACTAGCCGTTTCATGCGCCGTCCTCAGTGTCACCTCTCACCGTGATGGCGTTTTCCCATGGATGGCACACCATGACACCGACCCTAGCCTAGCTCAAGCCAGTCACCTTGACGTCGTATTATCCCAGCCTCCGAATTTTTACTGGCCTGTCTAGTTGTACATGTACAGTTCGGTACCGATGCTGACGGCAATGTCAGAGGCCGAGCCAAGATAGGCAATGGACTCGAACAAGCATAATCACCACGCGGTTTCACAAGGCGCACTGTGTACAGTACGACAGATCACTGTGTACTACGGGCACTCTTGTTTGCCATCCGCCTCTAGAACCGATTCAATGCGATGAAACTAACCCACGACCCTTACCCTGGCATTCCAGCCACATCGAGCGCGTCCATGTTCATGCGGATATCAACAAGCACGGCACAAGTCCTAATTATGCGAATGTAAGCGAGCTGGGGGGGTGGGCGTGGCATGCTCTCGACAGCCTCTTCATACCTCGGCAAGCATCAAGTAAACAATTAAAAGCCTATTCAATTGCAATTGGACTCGACGAAAGCAATGGCATGGCAAACGGCGCCTTCCAAAACCCCATGGAACTCCAGCATGCTCGCCATCGCCCAAAAGAACTTTGTCCACGGACTTTGAGCCTGCAACGCCGTTGAGCCAGTCCAGTTCTGTGCACAAGATAGTGGCACCAGTCTCCATTCAATTGACCAAGGGGGCTTCCATGGCAGGTTTTGGAAGTTTCCAATGGGGCAATTTGTGGGTGAAAGCCCAAGAGCCACATCCAATTTGGTGAAATTTCCAAACAAAGTCGAATAGTCCGTTTCGATATTGAGCTAAGGCCGTGTAGTGCGTCTTTTTTTGGCCATATTGCTGTGGCCACCTATTCGTGTTGGTGGCACTTTTCCCACGAATGGCGTCAATAAACTGGGGCGTGGAAGGAAAATAAGGGCACGAATCAGAGCAGCGGAGATGGCAGAAGGCGACATGCAAGTGAAAATTTTCATTATTGTCCAATTGCTGGCGCTATAGCGTAAGTGACGCTGCTTGAGGCTCTTTTTGCAGCGCCGGCAACTCGCGATTCGCCCTTTGGTGTGCCGTTGTAACCGAACCCGTTTTTTAGGCCCTGTCATGTCATGCCCGACTAATTTCCAGACACGACCATGGGGCCCCATGATCAATGGGCGATTTCAATGGATGGAGGCAGCAAGTATTTGTTGAAATTGGCGTGTACCCTTGCATACTCTGGCTCTGGCTGAATGGATGCCGTTAGTGCGTCCATGTAGGTCCGGCGACTTGAGGCATTCGAGCCAGGGTTGGACTGGCATGGAGCGCGTCATGACGTCTGGCCTGCCTCATATCTATTTGTGTTTGTGTGTCTATTGTTTATTTTGGCCTATTGTATTGTCATCTGCTGCTTGGATTGGTCCAAGGTATGAACACTGTCTCAAACTACTTGAGATGTCCCCTTGCAGTGGCGTCTAACCTTGTGGACAACGTGAAGTCCATCCTGTGCTAAACCGTATAGGCAAGGAGCGTTTCGTTGCCATGTGCATGTTTCGTTTCCTCTTTCAGTCTGGGTATTTCGGTTTCGGTCTTTTTCCACTTCATTTTGCCCTCAGTGGGTAACAAAAAAAGGATCCATCACCAAAAAACAATGCATGCAGCCAGATGAACGAGCGCTCCAGCTCCATCGAAAAATCCTCTTCCGGCAACGGACAGCAACGTCAAGGGTTCCAGTGCATAATGTTTCCACGTAGCAATATGCAGGTAGGGTCGCCCTAACGGACTTTCTAGCGGTTGTGGGAACGCCATTGCCGATAGGAAATTCCGCGGCGAACTGGTTTTTTGTTTTGGTTTTTTTCCCTATTGGGAGGAGTCGTCGCCGTGCCTTCCGGGGACCGCCACCAGGATCGGAAGATATGGAAACATTTTGTTGCTCGTTATCTGAAATAATCCAACTAGTGGTAAAATGATGTAATGCTTCTAATTTGAAATTGTACCTTTTTTTTTCTCTTGCCCTTGCCCCCTGTTGATTTAATGTGAATTCGGCCCGGTGTTTCCGAGGTCTTGGGAGCTGTTGGGACGACTTGGCGCTCTTCAGCCTTGGAGACTTGGCTTGCAGGGTCGGGTATCGAAGGATTGGGGAGTGGTCATGATTCCGTTTTATCCGGTGATGGGTTAGGTTCTTGATTGACGCTCTTGGGGCGGTGACTATGTGTTCATAGATTGGGTTTTCGTGCGTTGGTGGTTGTGCACCTTGTGGTTCAAGATGTCGTGAAAGTATATCGGGTTGCAATACAACCTCACAAATGGGTAAAACATGTCAAATAAAATCACATATGAGACAAAGCACAACTTGAAAACACAAGAACTATATTTTTGCACATTTTGTGTACATTATTTGAACTTGCTGTCTGTTGATGCACTAGGACAAAGAAAAGGCAAAATCATGATATAGGGTAGATTGCATCTTTGGAGGGAAAGCTCCCTGCAGATGTCGAGATTGCAATACTTCATAAAGCAATAACTTATGAATCCACCTCCATGAGGCAATGGTACGAAACTTAACCAATATCAATCTGATATAAATATGAACGAGGATCATAAAACTAAACATATTTATAAGCAATGATAATATCCATTAACTATAATGACAAACGCAGTGATGCGATGGACAGCAAACGCCGGCAATCTAAACTAATATGCCAACTGTCAATTCCAAACCAGTTACTTCTTTTCAAGATGTCCTCCAAATCAACGCCGACTGCGCTCATTACAAACAGTCAGACTCTATAGCGCCGTCGCCGTTAAGCGTACAAATGCGGTAAATTACAATCATCAGCGACCGGCTCCTGGGTCAGGGAAACTAAATCCAGGAGGAAAGTTGGGCATGCCGTTGGGTAATGTGCCAATTCCAAAGGGAAAGCCGCCTGGAGGGCCTTTATCTTGACCGCCACCGTTGCGTCGATTGCTGTAACCGTCGTCGCGGTCTCGCTGTTGCCAGCCACCTTCATCTTGGTCATCGTTACGATCACGCGTAGATTTAGGACCATGGCTACCGCCCTTGTCAGTCTGCATCCGTCGGCTAATAGCCTTAGAGGAAACACCAGCACCAATCTCGATATCGGGCTCCTCTACGCACAAACCAGGCTCGATAGGTCGGCCACCACTTCCGCCGTATGGAGCTGTGAGCATCCACTTACGATCGGCTTCCGTCAGCTTGGTTATGGGAATCACGCTTACACCAGTGGCATAGTCGCTGCAGTCACGAGGCCCAAAGCCAACTCCCCAGCGCGTCTGTTGCAAAGATTACGTTAGTGTTCGGCCTTGTGTGAGATGGTTCCGTCTATGGGTTGACCTACTCTCAACGGCAGTTCGCTGTTGCGGCTGCCTTCCATGTTGTTCTTGGCGTTCTCTGCATCTTTGCGTGTCAACATCTTAACAAAGGCGTGGCGTTTATCTTTGTTGACGATGCATGTTTGGACTGTTCCAAAGCGAGCGAAAACGGCACGAAGTTCAGCCTCTGGCACACTATAGTACAAGTAAGTTTTAGTCTAGAGCAATTACATGGAGGTCATCGTCACTTACGTTACTCCTCCAACGAACAAAGTTCGGCTAAGCACGCGAATGGTGCCAGGCGGGAGAGAACGATCGAACTCGACCCATCGATCAACATGTGGAAAGTCGTTGCCATTACCATTGATTGGGCTTGGTGAACGATTTCGGCGTCCGGGAGGGCTACGCTGGCGATAATCATTACTGCGTCTACCGCCGCGATCTCTCTCATCATGACGGCCGCGTGGTGGCGAGTTGCGACCATAATCACGGCCATTGCGAGGCGATCCCCGTTGTCCCCAGCCTCTCTCTGGGGATCTAGACCTGGATCGGCCGCCATACTTATGTGGTGGAGATCTCATGCTGTCTCCATAACCTCTGTCACGCTCAGCTCTTACAGAGTTAGATCCGGGGACATTCCAAGATTGTTGAGCAGGGGGATACGAGCTCTGTGCGGCGGCAGGAGCAGCTGGAGGTTGAGCTCCAGGCAGGGCGCCGCCAGTCATACTTTGAATTAAGGCGGGAATCTTATCAAAGGGGACACCTTGATCAGCAAGGGCTTTGATGAGCATAATCTGCTGCTGGGTACTGTTGTCTAGATTTCCAGCTCCTGGAGCGGGGGCGCCAGGGAATTGAGGCGGTACACTATTGTTCTGCACTTGAGGCGCATGTTGGCCCAGCATTTGGCCCAGCGAAAATGGCAACGACGAAGGCGCATTTACAGGCTGGGGTGGAGGAGGATATGATTGTGCCGGCTGTGCAATTGTTGACGACACTGGCTGGGGCAAGGAAGAGGCGGGCATGTTATACGAGGCAGCAGGAGCAGGCACATTACTAGTGTTGGAGGCGGTATTCTGGCGCGCGATGTTGGCCAGAGCCTCAAGAATGGAAGAGCCATTGGCGGGTGCGGGAGCTGGGGCGGAACCACCGTGCAGAGAAGCGAGAGCATTGGGAGGAGGGCTTCCTGGGGGCGTTGTTGAAATCTCTATACATAAAGTGGTTAGAAAATCGACGGTGTTGGCGCTGAATGACCGCAAAGTTTCGGTGCGGTCTTGAGACGAGGACAACGTACTTGAGGTTGTAGGTGTGCTGAGCTTCTCTCGGAATGACTGTAGCATGGCGGCAGGGAAAGTTTGACCCTTCTCCCAAATATCTAGAAGCTTTTTGATCTTGTCCTACAGAATAGCATGTGTGTGAGTTACCGTGCAGTACATAGGGAGAAAGAAATGAGTTGTCGACGTGAAAGCGATCTTGTAGCTCGTAGGATAAGACCAAAGCAAATATGGTTGCGCGGTCACCAGTGAGTCGATCCAAATCGACAGTGTATGACAAGTTCAGACATTCAAAATAGCGTACCTTTTGCTCCTCTGGAGCAGTTTGACTAATATCATTCATCAATACAGGCATCAACTCTGTTACGTGATTGACTCCGGCGGCATATGTGCCATCCTGGGCAGAGGCGTTTATGGATTGTCCTTGGGCTTTTGCTTGGTCAAGCCATTTCCGGGTCACGGAGTCTACTACGTAGAGGACGCCTAGTTTATGTGTTCCAGGAGCCTTCTTGAAGTGTGTGAAGATTTTTTGAATGAGAACAGATTCAGACTAAAGATTGTAAGGAGTCAGTGTTGAACGGGGTAAACATGTTTGTTGGCAGAGATGTGGCTAACCTCAATGTTGGAGACACAAAGTGCCGTTAAGCTTGTGATTCGAGAGCCTGATACACCAGGTGGTTTGAGGTTCAGCATGGCCTGGAGGCCAGCCTCCAAGTCAGTCACAGCAGCAGCAGCCATGACGCTTGTGGCGATTTGTTATGTGGTGTTGGTAGGGAAATTCGGTTCAAAATACGCGCGGGAGGCAGCAGAAAAGGGTGTTGCTCAAGAACAGTTGAGAGATTGTTGTTTATGACGGGAGCAGGGGCAGATTTATTTCACCCGTCCAGTGTGCCAAGTTTCGAGTACGGTTCAGGGGTGTCTAGACCGTCTTTTGTATACAGGCAACAATGTGCCTCACAGCAGGCGCGATACTGGCGAAGTACGAAAACTAAAACACAGTACAAGTTGACCGAAGATGAATACGGAGGCAACGCAATCCAGCTCTCTATGCTGAAGCGACCAGGTGGCGAGGAGAACGCGTCTGAGTCACCACAAATATTTGGTGCCTTCTAACCAAGAAAGCTCGTTCTACCGGGTGAGATTAGACACTGGGGTTGTCGCGCAAGTACGGAGAAAATATAGGAGCCAGATTAAAATACACTGGCGACAAGAAAATTTACTGTCGAAGGATGGCGAAGATGGGCGTCAGTCCGTGATGATGATTGATGAAAGAAAGAGAGAAAACTCGGTGTCGACAAAAGGGACACTGGGGGGGAAATTAGTGAGTTGATGGAGGAGCAAACTCTTTCGGGGGCTGGTGCGTGTCTCAGCACCTTTTCACAGCGGGCACGGGACGCGATTTGGCGGGCGACAAAAGTCACCTGATTTTTGGTGGCAGTTTAGAGGCACAGGTGCGACGTTGCCTCTAGACGACTCAAGGTAGCTAACCACCAAAAATTGGGGGCACGGTACTTTGTGACCCTTAAGACAAAGCCAACAAGGTGCCTGGACAGCGCGGGCTGTGACAAGTCTGTGACGCTATGAAGGCACAAAATAAGCTCTGTGATGCCTGCGATGTACATCCAGACGTAATGTTTAAGAAATACTTGCTGACTCTTCAAGAAGCGAGCCTTTGTGATTGATTTTTATTTTTATTTTTGCCTTCTGTGTAACAGCAGCGTCACCCCCCAACTATCGGCAAATAGATGCTAGAAACGTTGAGAGGAAATTAAAGTACAAGTAGCCGCTCAACATGGGTGAATCCTTGCGCTAATAAAACACTAGGCTGTACTACAGCAATAAAATTGTGATTAAAGGACGCCATGAAGAGAAAGTATGAAGTTTATCCTCAATTGCTTTCCGAGGCAATTCGCAGTGCTCTGTCGGGACGAGCACGGCGTAAATGGGGCATGGCGAAAACGGACCGTATCACGCTGCATCTGAGATTTGACGACAGGTAGTTTTTGGGCCAGCTAATAATATTGGCACTCGGAAATCCCTCTGCAGCAGCCCTGGACATGCACGTTGACTGGATTGTTACAGCGGGTGCTTTCCCTAGGCCCATGAGCCCTGCAACCTGGCGAGCTTGGTACCTTTTTCGCCTGTATTTGGTGCCCTCAGCCCCCCGTTTTGGCTGCAGCCTTATTACGGGATTCTGTCATTTTGCAGCGTCACCCAGCAGCATTTTTAGTGGACCTGATGGGGGACGAACGCCGCTGAAGGCTGGTTGATTTTGTCGACGCTGCTTTAGTCACGGAGTTATTCAGTCCACCGTCACTCCGGCGTGTTTTGGGTGGTTTGCGCAAGAGGCTTGGCGCAATAGTAAGAAATGTATCATGTAGTAAGGAGCCCGTCAAGAGTGTGGTGAGACTGAGCACGAGATGGTCGTGGTTGTCTTGCTTGTCGGATACCTCTATATTTTCTCTTACTGTGTTCTTTCGCAGGATAAAGAAATAGCAACAAGTCACAGTCATTGATTACCCGACCTCAGCCATGATGTTTTGCGACTTCACATTCGCTGCACCGAAATTAAAAGCGGCATCGTTTTGCTCGCTTCCGTGACTGTAAAGTAGTGTTATCGGCGGCCGTCATAGTGACCGGCCAAGCTCCACGTCTCCGACAACAAGGGATCGACCCGGCGCAAGACTTTTTTTTTTTTTGGCCTTGCCGCCTGGTCCATTGCTTGGGTTGCCCGTAGCGTCCGGCCAGACAACAGTTGGTGCACTCCCTGTGGTTACCTGCTGCTGAGCCTGTGTGCCAGCAGTGACATAGCGCCATAAGTCATAAGTACACACGCTGAAGCTTGGACTCGTTACCTACAGTACATTACCGCCAGCGCAGCGCCAGTGTTTTGCGGTTTTTTCACTGTGCTCCGTACCCCCTTCTTATCTCCCCCAACCAGCCAACCTGGTCTCTCAATAATTTTCCGTCTATTTTCTCACTCCCGTCTTTTTCTCTTTTCTTTCTTTTCCTAGCTCCATCCCCAATTCTTCACCTTTTCCTTCATTGCATATCCACATTGATTCTTTGCAATGGCTTCCGTCACTCGTCTTAGCAACGCTGCCTTGAAGGCTTCCCTTCGCAACCCTACCTTTGCTGGTCGCAACGTCGCCTACAACACGGCGCGATGCTACTCCGCAAAGACCCAGGTAAGCTTCCTGCCTCGACCCCTCGTCGCCCATCTGTCATGCTCGTCGCTGCGGCCCAATGCTAGTCAATTGAAGAAGCTACTAATTTCTCTGTACATGTAGACCTTGAAGGAGCGCTTCGCTGAGCAGCTCCCCGAGAAGATCGAGCAGATCAAGGCCCTCCGCAAGTAGGTTCCCAGCTATCCGACAGCTTTGCCGAAACATGAAACGCCGGTCGACTAACACAAGTTTTTCTTTCACCATAGGGAGCATGGTTCCAAGATCGTCGACAAGGTCACTCTTGACCAGGTCTACGGTGGTGCCCGTGGTATCAAGGCCCTCGTCTGGGAGGGTTCCGTCCTCGACTCTGAGGAGGGTATCCGATTCCGTGGCAAGACCATCCCTGAGTGCCAACAGGTCCTCCCCGCCGCCCCCGGTGGCAAGGAGCCTCTTCCTGAGGGTAAGTAATTGACTGCCGGCGCATTTTATCTCACCGTGTCGCAAGACTAACAATGGTTTCCGTACAGGTCTCTTCTGGCTCCTCTTGACCGGCGAGGTCCCCAGCGAGCAGCAGGTCCGCGACCTCTCTGCTGAGTGGGCTGCCCGTTCCGACATCCCCAAGTTCGTCGAGGAGCTCATCGACAACTGCCCCAACGACCTCCACCCCATGGCTCAGTTCTCTCTGGCTGTCACCGCCCTTGAGCAGACCTCTTCTTTCGCCAAGGCCTACGCCAAGGGTATCAACAAGAAGGAGTACTGGAGCTACACCTTCGAAGACTCCATGGACTTGATTGCCAAGCTCCCCAACATTGCTTCTCGCATCTACCAGAACGTCTTCAAGGGCGGAAAGGTCGCTGCCATCCAGAAGGACAAGGATTACTCCTTCAACTTCGCCAACCAGCTCGGCTTCGGCAACAACGCCGACTTCGTTGAGTTGCTCCGTCTCTACCTCACCATCCACACCGACCACGAGGGTGGTAACGTCAGCGCCCACACCACTCACCTTGTTGGTTCCGCCCTGAGCTCCCCCTTCCTGTCCTTGGCCGCTGGTCTCAACGGTCTTGCCGGTCCTCTCCACGGTCTGGCCAACCAGGAGGTCCTTAACTGGCTCACCGAGATGAAGAAGGTCATTGGTGACGACCTCAGCGACGAGAACATCACCAAGTACCTCTGGGACACCCTCAACTCTGGCCGTGTCGTTCCCGGTTACGGCCACGCCGTCCTCCGCAAGACCGATCCCCGCTACATGGCTCAGCGTGAGTTCGCTCAGGCCAAGATGCCCGAGGACCCCATGTTCAAGCTCGTCAGCCAGGTCTACAAGATCGCCCCCGGTGTCCTGACCGAGCACGGCAAGACCAAGAACCCCTTCCCCAACGTCGATGCCCACTCTGGTGTTCTGCTCCAGCACTACGGCTTGACTGAGGCCAACTACTACACCGTCCTCTTCGGTGTTTCTCGCGCCATTGGTGTCCTTCCCCAGCTGATCATCGACCGCGCTGTCGGTGCCCCCATTGAGCGCCCCAAGTCCTTCTCTACCGAGAAATGGATCGAGATCGCCAAGAAGCTGTAAATTTCTACAGGTTGACGATGGATTATAAAGAGAAGCGAGCGCACGACGCTCAGTGTACAACGAGAAAGCTAGACTAGACGGAAAATGTTTCATTGGTATTTTGTTGTAGGAGCTTGGGCGAATTAGATTGGGAGACATCTCATTTGAAATGAAATGAAAGAGAGTCCGAAAACAAAATCAAAAGGATTACGAAGTTATTTCAAAACCATGCTGGCGATGGGAGTTTTGTGCAAGACTGCGGGAACAAAGCAGCAACTGGCGCAGGCGATACGATACCCATTGGCAGTTGGAGAATATGTACAATTAGGCATGGAACGTTTAGTAATCAATTCTATGTTCTGAGAAATTTTTGGATGTTGTGTTTTGTGCGTGATCAAATACTGAAGCTTTCCTGTCCATATGTAGAGCAAAGCAGGCGATGATGTAATTGGGGTAATTGGAGGAGATGCGCCGGCGCGAGTCCGAAGCCGGAGCCTCACGATGCAAGCACTTGAACAAGACCACGAGATCAAAGTTGGAGGTGTCCGCGAACCAATACCATAATTCATTCAATTCATTCATGTCACAATTATTGCGGCTCAAACGGCACCACAATGGTTTGCCGCAGGGTTGCAGTGGAAGTAGCGAGCATATATGTACGGGATGAGACTGTGGCATTTGCCGGATGGCAGTAGAGCGCAGAGAATAGCGATTCTAGAACGAAATTGAGGATAAGGCAACAACTGCCGTTATGGGCTAGTTAGGTGAATGCGACGGAGGGAACAACCAAAGAATCGACCAGTAGATTCATTGTATGTAAACTGAGTTACGTTGGCGAGTTGTCTTGGGTTGTATTGTGGAGGCTGAGCAAACAACGAGAGGCAAAACATAGTGATTTCGATTAGACCATGGAATCAGGTCATTTTCTAATTGCCATTGCTCTTTTGAGGAATTAGTTGGATCGCGCAAGGAAGCCAAGATTGGACGGTTTGCTGGTTAATGAGCCTCAACAATTGCCGGTGTTGGGGACAACGGACAATCTTTCTTTCTTTCTTTTTTTTTTTTTTTTTTTTAATCGGGGCAACACAGCAGCAGCCAAAGAGCTGCTGCCAGTCCAGAGCAATAGCCAGGCACAGGGGCGCCGCCTGGAGAAGGAAGGAAGTCTTCGGAGTCCGCTGGAATCCACTGTAGCCCACTGTCAATCCTACCGGCTTATCGCCCCGATTTAGGACCCTTTCTCACTAAAGGGACTGCCACAGGGGGCGAGTTGGGAGCTGCCGTAGCCTACCACAGTGGACAGGTGCCTTGCCGGGTGGACGAGAGGCTCTGTTCTGGGCGGGCTAGGGGAAAGGAGAGATGATTGACAGGGGACCCAGGCCGACCAATCTTGGAGCCGTGATGAAGGCGAATCTACGCAGGTACTAACTACTCCTTCGTAAAAGAGAAAGGATCACAGCATCTGTCATCATTAGTAGA
Source organism: Simplicillium sp. C3G150-2 (assembly GCA_022702485.1). Lineage (NCBI taxonomy): Eukaryota > Fungi > Ascomycota > Sordariomycetes > Hypocreales > Cordycipitaceae > Simplicillium > Simplicillium sp. C3G150-2. The sequence goes on along the minus strand of JAJIYY010000007.1, from coordinate 1,594,131 downwards.
GCAACAGTAATAGCGCATTAGAAGGCTGCCCTGCCTATGATCTTACACGTGCAAATGATGACCACCCTCCTGTTGCGCTTTTATCGGTGGCATCGGGCGACGCTGGAACTTGGCTGTCGCAGTTTAGAGGTGTCGGGGCATTTTCGTTCGGTACCCGAGTTGTAGCCTCGGGTATTGGGTGGTACAGAGTACCTGTACTTGGTGCGCCGTGGGAGCATATGCTTTTGGGGACAGGGACAATCAGAAGGAAATTTATTTGGACGCATAGCGGGCCAATCTGAGTTGCAAAAAATCATATGACATCTGAGATGGCCAAAGACTTCAATTCATATTTTTAATTCGTTCTTCTGCAACTCCTGCCCTGAGATCTTTATGGTTGTTCTGATTCACTGCAGCACAAAGAAGTGCAGCTACAGCCCGCCTGCCCCTTGTACCTCTACTTGGCGACTCACAATCTCTACAACCCATTCCCGCACACCCCCGGTCCCTGGAACCGCCTAACTCGGCGCGGGTGCCACCACTACGGCTGCTACTGCCCACTGCAGCTCAGCAACTAGCTTGTGCCTTCTGCCATTTCCTCTTACTTGCGACCTTTACTCAACCGTTTTCCTCGATTCTCCAACACCCCAATCCGCCATCCCCTTTTAACAACTCCCGCGCCCACCCACCTCTCCGTTACCATCTCCCCTCCGTCACAATTACCTCTCTACAGGTTCTTACCAGTTTTCTCTCCCGCAAAGAAGCACCCTATTTCCCTTGGTCAGGGCCCCTCCCTTTCGCAGCAATTCGATAAATCACCGCCAACATGGTCGCTACAGCTTCATCCATCCCCACCGAGGGTAACAAGCTCGAGAAGAAGCCCATCAAGTTCTCCAACTTGTTGCTCGGTGCCGGTCTCAACATGTTCGAAGTCACTACCCTGGGCCAGCCCCTCGAGGTCACCAAGACCACCATGGCTGCCAACCGAGGCGACAACTTTGCTGCGGCCTTGGGACGCATTTGGTCCCGAGGTGGTGTTCTCGGCTGTACGTTTTTTTTTTCTCTGCCTCCTAGTCGCTGAAGCAGAGCTGTCCAGCGGCCGACAAAACCAGTGTTTGATAGCTAACTAGCCTGTTTCCTTCTAGTCTACCAAGGTCTGATCCCCTGGGCTTGGATCGAAGCCTCCACCAAGGGCGCCGTTCTTCTCTTCGTCGCTTCCGAGGCCGAGTACTACGCCCGTAGCTTCGGCGCGTCTGAATTTGGTGGTGGCATCATCGGTGGTATGACCGGTGGTGTTGCGCAAGCCTATGCTACCATGGGTTTCTGCACCTGCATGAAGACGGTGGAAATCACCAAACACAAGCTCGCCGCTGCCGGTGTCAAGCCTCAGTCTACTTTCCAGACCTTCATGGAGATCTACCGTCGCGAAGGTATCCGCGGTATCAATAAGGGTGTTAACGCCGTCGCTATTCGCCAGATGACCAACTGGGGAAGCAGATTCGGTCTCAGCCGTCTCGCTGAGAACGGTATCAAGAAGGTGACTGGCAAGTCCCAAAACGAGAAGCTCGGCACAGTCGAGAAGATTGCTGCTTCCGCCATTGGTGGTGGCCTCAGCGCTTGGAACCAGCCTATTGAGGTCATTCGCGTCGAAATGCAGAGCAAGACTGAGGATCCCAACCGTCCCAAGAAGATGACTGTCGGAAACACCTTCCGCTACATCTACTCTCAGAACGGTATCAAGGGCCTCTACCGTGGTGTCACACCTCGCATTGGTCTCAGCATTTGGCAGACCGTGTGCATGGTGGCTTTCGGTGACATGTGAGAATCCCCCCACTTAATCCCCCACGATGATGAGCTCGAGCTTCAAGCTCCGAAGCTCGAAGTCGGCTACTTGACTATCAGAACCAAAATTTGCTAACTTGTGATTCTTTTTCCAGTGCCAAGCAATATGTCGAGAAGCTTACTGGCGACGCCCCTACCGCGAAGCACTAAAGGATTGAAGCTTTCGCAATGCGCTTGAGGTCGTGAAACACCTTGCGCTAGCCAAGCCCCCATCCTGCGATTCCGAGACGATGTACCAATTTATCATCGAACCGAGTTTCGTATCGACGGAAACCGACATACTCTGTCTTGCATTTTTCTCTTTGTGTGTAGTTTATGGATCCTGTAACACGGATCCCAAAATCGGGCCTTGTCTTATGGGGAAGGATGTCAGTGTTTTTTTTGCCACTTGGCTGGATTTGGTGTTTTATTTAATGAGACGAACATTTGATTCTGTGCTATTATTTCTGGAGGAGCCAGGAGCAAAAACGAAGAAAATATAGACCATGTCCTTTTTATCTACAAGTGTTGAGACGACAAATAGACCGCCTTTGATAACTTTCACGTGGCGCTCCCGCTTGAATGTGATTCTCGATGTGATGCTTAATTCAATTCATCAAAACATGTCTGCATTTCCTACTGTCCCGTCAGGGCATCTAATCTACATGTGTTCGCCAGTGTATGTAATGTATGCGTGGGTATCATAACCGTGTGAAAAATGCCAAAATAAATCCTGTAACGCCTAACATGCTGATGATACAATAAAATATAACATAAAGATGGAGAATAACGACAAGCGCCTTACAAGTCGACGTCGAAGCACCAAGTGTCTTCTATATTGATAATGGCGCGCTCTTCTTCCAACTCGGCCAAGTCTTCAGCGTTGACTGGAAAGGGTCGAGGAGGCTCGTTGGCTTTGTTGGCGGCGTGTTGGTCCAAGATGCCCTGGTCGGCGGGCTCTGGAATCTGCAGGCGCTGAAATGCACGTAGAGTGACGCGTAGACTTGCATGAACGGCCTCGCGCTGATGGCGTTCAAAGTGAGCCAATAGAGGGAGGGTTGGGTCGTTGTCGAGGTGTGCTTCTCGTAGAAAGAGCCCCGTGTCTGAATATAATGGGCCCTTGATGGCTCCGACGATGGGATCGGGATGAATCACCAATTGTGACGATGCTATATATTTGTTATGCGTATATGATACGATGGAGTGGGCGGTGGGTATGGGGGGTTCTTTGTGTGGGATGAAGGGCCGCGGACGGCGGATTCGGTTGCGTCGCCCGGGTATCTTTATGAAATGAGAATCAAGCTCATCGCGCTCGTCCACGGAGAGGAAAAATACGCGGCCGGTGGCGTCGCCGACGGCCAACTTGAAGTGATCGGGTGAGAAGCTGCCGTACGTGATTGGTCCAGGTGCCTCGAGGAGATCGCGTAAGAACGGGCGCTTCTTCTTGCGGATGTTCCAGACTTTGACGACTCCATCGCTTGAGCCAGTGTACAATCTATCGGTAGTGGTTCCCCAGGCTGTGAATTTGGCGCCTGTATCGTACTTCTCTCGCTCATGCTGCGGAAAATCCTCCAACGGTCGACCATGTCTCAGGACGTGAATAGGGCGGTCGCCCTCTGCTGTATCCCACACATAAACTTTGCCGTCGGTACAAGCTGCCGTAACGTAAGAGTCTCTAACTGAGTTCGGCACTATAGTCAGCTCGTTGATATCAGACGCGACGCAGTCGAGTGTCTGCATCTCTGCGTATGCCCCGTCGATATCTCGTTGGAATAACCGTATTTGAGTTCTGACGCCATGTTCTATTGAGTTGCCGCAGGGGGATGTGCCGACAACGAACACAGGTTGTGTCGGATGCCACGCAACTTCAAATACGTTGGTCGTCGTTGCTGTCAAGACAGGAACGCCGCGATTCTTGTCGGTATCCCACAGCAGGATCTCTCCTGCCCTCTGTTTCTCCTCCGGAACGTCTTCTTCATCGTCTGTGAAGGATCTTGGAGAGTAGCCAACCAACAGGAGGTGTTGTGTTCCCGGAGCGCGGCCCCATTGCATCGTTGCAGGGACGTAAGCCCATTTCTCAGATGCCTCCGATTCATTTCTAGCACCGGCTAGAGCTGTGTATGAACTTGCGTTGGGGTTGGAGTCGTCAAACTGATATATCCTGATCGCGTTCGTTGCTTGGTTCGTAGCGGATGCTACCCGTCCAGAGCCATCTTTGGCTGCGACAACTAGATTCACTCGGCCAGGATGTTGCCAGCTTGACATAATTTGCATCGACTTGCCACTTGAATCAACACGCCACGCTTTCACAGTGCCGTCAAAACTGCAAGTGTATGCGATGCTGTTTATGACATCGTAATCAGAAGCGACGACAGAGGAATAGAGCCAATAATCTTGGCTCTCGCGCATGGCGTCTGTAGAGTTCTCGCCTTTCTCGACAAGAGGTCTCGGAATGCGATGATCTGCAAAGGCTCGTAGCTCTCCGCACTTGGTTGAGCATAGGAGCAAGTTCCCCGGCTTGTTATATTGCTGATTAGCAGCATCTGAATGGGTGGTTGTGCCACAGATGAAGCTATGAGTGGATGTCCAGGCGATTGTAAAAATGTCACCAGCGCAATTTGTGAATTCAGCACGGAGGTCCAGTGCATCTTCGTGTAACTTGCTGAACTCGCTCTGGAAATTAACAAACTGACGTGTGCGCCCAAACCCGGCATTCCCTTCCAGTTCTCGAGCAAATAGCAAGTTCGACAACTTGCTGATGTCGTGAGTAGGTTTAGGCGGCTCGAACTTCTTGAGTGATAGCAATTGTCCTTGTGAAGGTGTGGTGTTGCGTTTAGACTTGATATCTCTGCAGAAATTCAGGATGTCCTCCTTAGACCGGCCTGGCAGGCTGTCTTTGATAAGGCTGGGCACATCATATGAAGAGCAAATGTCAGAGAGTGTTGTTGTTGGACCTGTATGTGGCAGTGATGTGCGTTGGTGAAGGATTGCGAGGAGCTGATCGATTTCTTCCTGAGAAAAGTCGACATGAAGTATGATAGGGCCGGCAGGAATACTGCTCCTCCTAAACTCAAAAACTCTGGTACCACTGGAAAGTTCTTGTCTTTCCTTTGCCGTCAAATAAGGTCGCTTGCTAATATGGTCATACAAATATAGCGACGCCATGGCCTTTTGTCGTGGCATAACTGGCCGGCGCTGTCCCGGCCCATAGCCTCTCACTAATTCTTCAACAACTTCAGCGGGCGGACTGGGCAGGCGTTCGGGCTCCCGCGAAGGAGGAGCTATCGATGGTGAAAGCGAGCTAGGCGGACTGCATGCATCACTGGGAATATCAAACGAAGCTAGTGAGCGAACTGATGGCGCTGGTGAGCTTCCGGACGATGGTGTCAGAGGAAGTTGATACTCCTAAATGGAAATGTTAGAATGAATCGAACCATGCAGGTTGAATTATAACTGACAGCCTGCTGTGATAGTCGCTCCACTAGTTTAGGGACCTGCAGTGAAAGGGCAAGTTTATCAGCCTCGGAAAAGTGGCCATTTGTTTCTAAGTAATGCGAATAGAAACGAGGAGTCTTTGCAATGATACAACTTGTCTAATGAAGGAAGGGATTTGGGTTTAGACTCGAGCACGTAACTGGGAGCATGTCTGAACTTACCTTTTGGGCAATCATGTTTACATGGTATCTGTTGGGGGGCAACTTGGTGACTGCACTGCTTATGTGCGGCACCACGTTTTCCTTGATGAAGCATTTATAGTGCTCCTTGCGACGAACCGCAGCCTCTTGCTTTTGGCCTTCTTGACTTGTTCCATGGCTGGAATTACCAGGCTTTTTCTCAGGCTCCTTCTTCGGGGTATCTTCATCTTGACCTTGACCCTCCTCTTCGTCTGATATGACGATGACTTCGACCTTTTGCCTCTTGCCTGAGCGTCTTGGTAAACTCTCCGCGCTGAGTTTACGCGAATGCGTGTTCCGGATTGCCTGCAACGACGGTGATGAAGTTGTGAGGTACCCCTGTGAGGACGTTGGTCCTTTCCTGTGGCCCGCCACTGGAGCACGCGATGTCGCGGAGGTCATGGCGGGCTGCCTAGTGGCTCAGGATGGCTCCAGTACAATCATGTAGTTACTTATCATAGGTCTGAGTGACTGGAGCTAATAAGTGACTAAAGACCCGAGTCACAAACCGATGGGACATGCGCGCGCTCGTCTGCCGGCTTCAAGACGTGTCCGTGGTGCATCAGCCCAATCCCAGGCCAATGGTTTAGCCTAGAAGGGGATACGGGTGTTGTTTAAGTTGAGAAGTGGGGTATTTAGGAGTTGTATGGGGTTAAATTAATCCGGCCCGATTTATATTAGATTTATAGATATTTAATATGAATTATTTTGGTGTTAAAAGTACCAAAACCGCGTTTTTTTGTGATTTCAAGAATTTCTAATTAAACAGCAAATTGTCCGCTTATTTTTGAAATTTAAAGCGGCCCGAAAAGTCCAAAGTTGGGTGTTTTAAGAGTTGTTGCATTAATTCCATTTTCAACGGGCGGATTATGCTACAAGACCGGGCCACGCCTGCAAGGCTAGGTCATACCCCCTTCACACAGGTGTTTGGCCGCGAATTTATTACTATTAAAATCCAATTTTACACTAAGGTCCTTCTTAAACAGATTTTCAACAATTTATGGCTATATAAAAAACAATACCAAACAGTTGGTGTCTTTCAAAAGAAGTAATTCTCCATCTCAGAGCAGCTACTTGCGACGGACAACCCGTTTGGGGCCAAGGTTACCCTGCATGTGTATCTGCACTGGATTTTACTGTTGCAGTTGGAATTTAAGTATGTTTTTTTTTGCAGTTTAAATAATAGAAGACAAAATTGAGGACTCTTTTTCAGTATTTATTTTAATTCCAATGAGGGTTTGTCAGATTTGTTCTCATTTTGCGCTTGACTGTTGGGAACTGATGCTGTGCATATCAACCTACCGCTTATCTGGGTTTTTGTTTCCTCCGTAAACAACAGCCGCCCAAACACTTCTGCACAAGGCCACGCCCTAGACTCTCCTGTGCTTAAAAAACATTGCATCATGTAAGCTGCTGTCAAAAATGGGCGGCACATCAGCTCTAAATGGAAGTTCAAATGGACAGCCCATCAATGACACGCCGCTTCGTCGGTTCTTGACTCGGCTGGGCTTGAAAACGACAGCGCGACTCTTCAAATGGAGCGGACCGTGTGTGCCCCTATCGAGGAGCATCATTGTCAAAACGGCGTTCCGTGGCGATCTTGCAGAGGCGAATACCATGCAATTTGTCGCGTCCAAGACCAATATACCAGTGCCGCGCGTTCATTGCGCATTCGTCCATAAGGGGCAGTCATACATTGTCATGGAGCGCATCCGCGGAACGACTCTCGCGTGGGCTATGGCGGACTTATCCGACCAAGAACTTGACAAAATCCTTCTTCAACTTCGAGATATAATCCTTGAGTTGCGATCATTGCCGGCTCCGGGAGGCTCAATTGCCAACTGCATGGGGGGCTCGTTGCGCGATTCGCGCATCACCAGACCCGAGCCAAGATTTGGCCCTTTCCCTTCCACGCTTTTGTTCCACAACTGGCTTCGGAAAGGTTTGAAGCCAGAGGATCATCCAGACCGTGAGAATGACGAGGATTGGAAAGATATCAAGTGGATGGTAGCGAAGCAGGATGAAGGATTTTGGGGAGAGCCCGTGTTTACTCACGCGGATTTGAGCCCGCATAATATCATGGTTCGCGATGGGAAAATTGTTGCAATCATTGACTGGGACTTCTCTGGGTGGTATCCGTCATATTGGGAGTACACGTCCTCATTTCTTGGAAACCAGACCAGGGAAGTATGGCAGCGTACGATTGAGAAGTTTCTTGATCCCTGGGTAGATGAGCTACGGATGGAAACAGTTAGGCAACGATGGTGGGGAGAGATTTAAAAATCTTATCTCTTTCAAAAGTATAAGCGTTCTTGACTGGCTGTAATACAAAAGCGTGCTAGACTACTCGATCGTTTCCTTATGCGCCATCATATCCCATGTTGGTTTCGGCATTCTGAGGCGTGATGCCTCTGCATATCTTCCACTGGCCGTTTTCTCACCGACATAACGTCTCGCTGTCTGCTGAATGGTGTCCCAATTCAGTTCTGCGGTGCCGACAGCTCTTGGTTCTGCCACAGATAGTCTTTCAAGGGCATGACCCATCCAAGTGCGACAACGAAAGTTTGGATCATCCTGAACGACAGGGGTTTCTCTCAGGATTTTAAAAAGCTGCTCCTCATCCTCTATCTTGGCAATAATCATGCGAGCCAGCAAACCTGTCGTGGTCTGGACATTGTCGAGGTCGGCTTCTTCGTAGACCCAGCCGCCAATCGGAGGATTTTTAACATGGCAGCGCACGCCTGGAACAATGCCCTTCTCGATTTTGGGACCAATAAGAAAAGCCCAATGATATCTTGAACGGTTAGCTGAATGAATCAATTTTCTTACCTTAAAATGTAACTTACTTGCGCTCTTCGTTATTAGGGACTCCACTGGGGTACAGAGCGACGTAAAGGCGCTTCTTGTTGGATACCATTTTAGAAACGAGAGGAGACTGCACAAGTTAGAATAGTTTAGTACAGGAAACCATAAAAAATTATACGTGCCTTTGCAGTGATGATTAGTATATTCAGTACACGCTGTCTGATCGGGACATAGTGTGTTCGTCTTGATGAGCGAGCTGCGCCCGCCTTATTAAGATACCAAAGGACTCTTTATACATTGGACTTGCCGCGTGTTTTAAATTTGGCTTAAAATAGAATTGTTCCATTGACTGGCCGCATATTCGGCTGCCATCCTTAACTGGTTGAGCGGCTACACATCTGTCGCTCGCCCTGTCACTCCCAGCGCTTACCAGGGACGAATCAGCTCAATGGAAGCGATCCACCATGGCGGCTACTTGACAACGGGAAGCTCGCACAGTCTCTGTGTTATTTCTTGATGTTCTATGTACATCTGATACCTATTTATGATCTACTCTCCCATATTGTGGTACTTTGATTCTCTTGCGCCAAAACTGGCGGCGCCTTCGCCTTAGGCCTTGGGCAACACCCAAGTCGTTACCGACTCGCTTGGCACATTTCCACTCCAAACCCCATCACTCGTGTTCAGGTGAACATAAATATCATTTCCGAAAGTGTTCACCATCACAACTCCCCTGCTACCATCGGGATTCACAGCTCCCACAGCCTCAACACCCTTGCCCTGGTCATCCTTGTAGCTTCCTGTACCACTGACAACAGTGCCTCCAGGCTTCAACCCCTTACTGAACTGCGCCAGCATGTAGTAAGCAGTCTCAAACTCGTAATCACCATTATTGATGGTGACAAGACCAGTGCAAGCCTGGCCACAGCCACCGCTGGACAATGTAGGCCCCGTGCCCAACGTCCACGCGGTAACACCTTGAGCCCAGTTCTGTAGAGGGCCGAGAGTGAAATCAGCGACCTGGTTCCATGCACCAGTGCGAGGAGTCCAGCACTCGGTCATGTACTGCTGGACCTTGTCGTTTTTGGTCTTGAAGTCAGAGAGTACCTTCCAGTCAACATTGTTAGCATAGCAGTGCCAAGCAACGGTGTCGACGAACTCGCCGGCTTTGTCGAGAACTGTTTGGGGATAGTCGGGTTGATCTGCACAATAATTAGTCAAGATTCTGTATATCTGTTGCGCTGCTACGTACCAGTATTGTGATCGTATGCCCAAACCTTGGTATCCAGCCCAGCCTTCTGCAGTGCAGGTCCGACAAAGTTTTGGACCAGTGTGGCCTGCTCCTCAGCAAACATGTACATGGTAGGGTAGCCAGCCTGGCTGTTTAAAGGCTCGTTTTGCAATGTGATGGCATCTATTGGGACGCCCTTGTCCTTGAATGCCTGGATGTATTTGATAAAGTAATTGGCGAATGCACTTGAGTAACCATCACCGTCGTGAGTGGTGAACCCATCGTTGAGGTTATTCTTGTCGGTGTTGCCGTCAATAACTCCGTTGAGTTTCATCCAGCCTGGCGCACTCCATGGCGAACCAAGAATTTTGAGATGAGACTGTGCAGCCTTCATCTTGGCAAGTAAATCAGCCATGGCGCCGCCTCGATCGCCAATACCGAAGTTCTTGAGATCAGTGTCGGCGTTGTTATCGTTGTCGTCGTAGGTATATACGGGGTCCCCAGAAAGATCCGAAGCGCCAATCGTGTGTCGCATGAGGGCAAAATCAGCACCGTCTGGCGTCATCATCTCCTTGATCAGCGCATCGAGCTTGTCGCTTGAGAGGCCGCTAAAAGACGAAACAGTGGCATCGGTGACTGCAGCTCCAAAGCCAGTGATTTTTTGACGGAAACCCGATTGCGAATCGTCGATGCTGAGTTTCCATGTCGAGTCGCCTGGTGTGCCATCTCCCTTGACTGGCGCATCAATTGAAGACAACTTCAAGTTGCCCCCAGAGTTGGAAGCAAATGCTACCGCGCCATCATCGCGAGCTCTTAGTGGTGTGGCCGTAGCCAAGGCAGCTTGGAGAAGTACGAACAACATGATTCAAAACCGTTTAAACAAATTGGCAGTGCCTAATAGATATTGGACTCATCTCATGGGTTTCTTTTCATCTTATATAGCGAATCGCATTGACTAAGCCGAGAGATCAACGTGATTAATTGGTTTGCTGACTGGAAACGTGGATTCCGCGTCTGAATCCTCAATTAGGAACAGATGGGCAATGGGCCGATTCTATCAGTGGGATTGGGCCTTGATCTAATGTCGATCGGATTACGGTCGGACTTCCTAATCAAGTAATCATGGGGAACCAAAACACAGAGAAAAATTCCACAAATCAATAATGCCTGTTATTTTGGGTCCTAATCAATGCGATGGCACATTTAGCCGTGCTGTAAGGCATGATATCGCGGAGTGTCGGTCCTGCGCTGTGATCTTCAGCGTTGAAGCCGCATTGAGTGAAGACGAACACGAAAGCCACCAGCTCGGAGTAATTATGTCTATTCAGCTATCCAGATGTTCATGACTGTAAAGTTCCCACCACAGAATCCAAAGCAGCAAGTAGTTCGTTATCCAATCCACCGCTTTGCAAAAAGCTGCAATCCGGCCGGCATAGCTAGGGAACTAGCTGGAGAAGAATGCTCTACACCCAGACGTGTCAAGGAGGGATGCTGTGTCCTGGTGCACCGTAGAGAGGACGACATCAACTGTTCGGTTCGAGTAGTCGCTGTAGCTCTCAGACTACGAAGCGACTTCGCACTGCCTTCAAAGCCTACACGGCTTTCTCTCGTTTATGATTGTCCGTCGCATCCTTCGAAGTAGAGTGGTTGAGAAACATGCTGGACCTTGTCTCGTTCAAAGCCCCGGAACGGAACCAGTCTTGGTGAAGTAATTATGCTTTCCTCGCCTTTCAATTACTGTATTCAGCACGGGGGCAGCAAAGTCGCGACTGTGGCAGTGAGATAGTGGCTGTGTTTCAGCTGCCACCCCCGCAGCTTTAATTATTAGGCAGCTTTTAGGCGAGGCAAGGCGAGGCTAGGCGAAGCGACAGTTTCAACATTCTTCTGCCTACAACATGGCCCAGCAACTGCTTCCTCAACCGCGCAATGCACATGGCTATTCACCTACTTTTGACCTGTACATTGCTTTATTATAGTGTCTATACTTTGCGGTGATTATTAGGCCTTTGTCTGTGTAGCCGATATATTCTACGACCTTTTCACTAATAGTACCACTCACCCTCGCCGCCTCACTCTCCTGGCAAACATAACAAGCAAGGAGCACAATTAACAGTCGAGGAGATGGACGCAAATAATTCATCACAATGCGTCATTGACGCGAATTCGGACATTATTGGTATCGGGGTTAGTTATAAGATATCACCAAGGTTATGAGAAATCATCTAAGACTTGCAAACAGGTTAGGCTTTCTCTCTACATCCTCTCCCTTGGAGGGCCAATTATTGCGGAACTGGTCGGGTCTGCCGAGTTCAAAAACGCAATCAACGCGTCGCTTGGGCTCAACGGGCTTGCTTTGTTTTTAGCCGCCGTTATCAGCTCTGTCAATGGTACGCTGGCGTTGTTCCATGCCATTTGTATCTTCCACATGTTGGCACTGGCGGGAATAACAATAAACCCAAAAGGATCGTATCCGCTTGGCGCAGTTCGCATCTGGAGCACTCTTGTTGCGCAGCTTATCGTCGTGATAGGCTCGACGTCCTTCTTCTTGTACGTATTTGCAACCGCACCAGCATTTGGTAACCAACCACAATGCAACGCACAGACTATCTACGTGTTGTTTGGGTACAATATCTCGGCTACCAACAATGTGATTCGATGGATATTTGTCGCGGGCCTTTCTCTCATACTGAGCGGATATGGACTCTTCCTGCTGTGCTTTACCGGGATGGGATGTCTGCTTGCCTTGGATTGCTCAGGTAGGTGCAGAAATAACCAACGCATAACCTGGGCGGAAGGAAATGACGGCGGGTGGCAGTTCCCGTATTACTTGATTGGCCATCTATTTGTTTCTTCTTATCTTATTGCAATGTTAGAACTCATGATTAAAAGAAACAATATCGGACCAGGTTTGGGGAGCTGGACCTTTGGGCAGGTTCTGGCCATGGCATTACTTCTTGGTCCTCTGATCGAACTAGTGTCGCTGCTGCTTGGGGTTGTGGATGAGGGACCTGCTTCACAACGAGAGATTGAGATTCGACGGCGAAGATAGCTGGTAGCAAGGATGTAATTCCGACAATAATAGAAACTTCCACTGAATTCATCATCATCTTACTAACTATTTTTTAATAGTTTGTATTATTAATATCTGTTGTAATAGCTGTATTACAAGTATCTCAAACTAGATCTAGCCAATATACACGCTGCGAGCTGTTGTGATCTGTAGGAGTTAAGCGAAGAATAAAGAATCTAAGCACTTTATTACTGTATTTCCTTTTGGTTTAATTATGTGTATATCTGGAAAGCGCATGGCGTGGGTATGGCACTGATCTGAGGCAGGGTTCAAAAGTGAGGCTGAACCCAATTGCTCAGCGATGCAGGGGTTCTTCCGCTGCGCCTCAATCCTCCCTTCTTTGGAAAATGCATAGACACAGAAATAGATGCCAAGGCAAGACAAAACAGTCATGTGCGAGCTATGTAAAGCTTTGGTTTAGTTGCTGTGCTAATCACGAGCTTCGTCTTTGCATTACACGAAACCCGTTCCTCGTCGCAAATGGATGGTAAGTTGAAGTTCTTATAACCCTTTTCGTAAAACTTCGTGGAAGAGGGCTACTTAAATAATATCGAAATGTTTAGAAAACCCACAAGTCCTTAGGAGTAAGCGCACCTACAAAAATCAGCCCTATAGGGAAGCTTCAACAACGCACTGCTAATATTAAGTATCTAGTTGCCCTGCATATCGGCATATCAGTATTCGACCTTGCATTCAATGCAGCGGCTGGTGCAGCAGCTGCTGCAACAGGCGCACATGTTAACGGCGACGCAACAACACCATTAGTCTTGACTGTTGGCGCTTGGGCAGGACTACTTAAGTCGGGCATTCTAAGCGCTGCACATCTTATAGCCATGACTACCGGCAATGTATTCATCTCTGTCCTACTCTTTGTTGTCAGCTCAAGCTTTGGGGGTGCTGTGCTGGTGGTTTTGGCTGTAACCCAGCGTCTCTTTCACACCAGTATGAAACCCTCACACAAACACTGGCTTTGGTAGCACTGGTTCTATTGGATTTTTTTTTGGCTAACTTGGTAATCAAAAATAGCTGCCAATGAGCTAATTATTGCCGCCGTCGCCGCTGGAGCACCAGTAATGGCTGGCACTGCGATGTCAGTGTCTTCCGGTAATCCAACTCTAAACCAGCCCAATCAGTTTTTGTTAGCTAACGAATGATCTAGATGGTGCTATATCTTACCTAGCACCAGGATGGGACGCTCTCGCCGGCTATACATTTGCTAGAGTTGCGCAGAACCACGGCAAGTGAACTCATTCTCACCACACGCCTCGCCGGCATACTGATAACATACTTCAGGCTACCATGTATGCTCATACAAGGCTGCAGCAGCCGCTGGCGCTGTCTTTGGCGTTCTTTTGTTCGTCATGCGACTGCCTTTCAAGATGCTCATCCAGCTCTTCGTCCAAGAAGAGAATCGAAGGCTAGTACATTTGTTACTGAATGGATAACGTAGAGCATACACCAGCTAACACGGGCATTGTCTAGGTCAAATGCAATGTACTATTAACCGCAGAACAGTTTCGCCGCAGCTTTGATAGTTGGTGACTGTTAATGAAAAGCAGGGTAGTGGCTAGGGAAAGGTTGGACATCCAAGGGGCCTGTAGCCCAAGGGCTGCATGCACAGAGTACTGTCGTTCCAGTAGAGTCACTGGTCAATACACAAATAGAAAAGCTAGATCAAGGTTAATCCTTTCGGCTGTTGCTTTTTGTTTATAAATGAAGAAACTGTATGTTTTGTAGGTGGTTGAGATAATGATTGCCCCATGACTGCGCTTGATCATGTAGTCAAAGATTCGCCGCAGCCACCAAGCCCATCAACTTTATAGATTACAGTCTATCAAGCCTTGCCTTCATAACCTTTGTCTTCGCTCAACTATTATCTCCGTTGCTTTCTTCATCAACACATGCTTCAAAAATCATGGATCACAGCTGAAGAGAACCGCACGTACGGATGTCTCACATGGTCTCTCATTACGATGAACCATTTACCACGCCACTCGGCATTTACTCCACGAGATGCGGAGTCGTCGATACTTGAATTTTAGTGTCATTTTGGGTGCTCGCAAAAGTAGCCCGCGGAGATCCATGGAGTCCGGCTCCGAATACTACTCTACGTACTCCATGTGAGCTTCACTTGGCCACTACTAGCGACGCTAGTCTGCGATGGGTCACATCCATCGATTTGCGGTGGTGGTTGCCGAACTTATAAGCACTGCTTCCCCTCATTTGATCATTACCTCCTACCAATAGCAAAATAGACTTTTGCATCGCCATACGAATATCGAAGCACCAACCTTCCACGATATCGACGACAGATGCTCAACATGGGAGACGCGGGGATCAGCGAATCGTTTCTCATTCGCGGCGTAACCTTTGATGTTGACCCCAATGCCAAGCCAGTTGACTTTGACAAGAGGTAAGCTTTGGCACAACATCTGAAAGGCTTCAATTGACAAGGCAGTCTGTCTCATGTAGCTCCGGGACTCGGTAATCTCGACAGAGACAAAGATGGAATTCGTAAGTGCCAATATTCACGTCTGCTGAGCTTCACTAATAAGTTTTAGGTTACTATCTTGCCAATGATGAAGCGGAACATTCTCGACTCAGTAAGTTGTGTTCTTTCAAATCACTCACACTCACTGACTCCCGTTGATTTTCAACATGAGATGCTCTCACTCATCATGCAATCACTTTACCGCGCACCCATCAAATCCCCCAAGATCGTCATCGACATTGCCACAGGGACAGGCATCTGGGCCACTGAATTTGGTACTTCTACCCATCCATTATACTGTACTTAACTAAGAAATCCAGCCAAACTACATCCCGACAGCACCGTCATAGGCACCGACATCAACCCCGTAACTAACCCACCATCCGTCGCCAATCTCTCATACAAACTCCACGACGCCGAAAAGGACTCATGGGAGACTTTCGCCCCGGTGGACTACATCCATGCCCGCTTCGTCGTTACCTGTTTCAACGACGCACCCAAAGTTGTTTCGTCCATGTTCAACTCCCTCTCGTCAGGCGGATGGCTCGAGTTCCAAGATATGTGTTTCGAAATACACGACCCCGATGGCAGCGTCAAGGGCACCTTGATCGACAAATACGTAGCCATGCTCAACCAAGCTGGAGAGGCTGTGAACCGAGACATTCATAAGCCCAAGAGGTACGCGGAGTGGATGCGACAAGCCGGCTTTGTGGACGTCCAGGAGGTCATTATTCCCTTCGCAGGAAATACCTGGGCTAAGGATGAGAGGCAAAAGAAGATTGGGGAGTACATGATTCGCAACACGGCCATGGGGCTGAGGAGCTTGTCGGGCATGTTGACGCAGAAGTGGTCTGAAGAAGAGCTCAAAGACGTCAAGGATAACGTGGTAGAAGCTTCTGCTGACCCAAAGGTGCACTCATACTGGGAATTGTAAGTCAAATTGTCACTGGCAAAAAAGAACAAGCAAAGATCATTGGAACTAATTTTTGAATTTCTTTTTTTTCTTAGATATGTTGTATATGGTCGTAAACCGTAAAGACGATAAGGAAATTGCAGGCTATTAAAAACAAGGACTTGCCGCCCTTTTTCTATTTCTACAGAGGATGGATTTTTAATTGTTTGCTGGACCGTTCGACCGCATTTACAGCTTGATCTTGTTGGGGGTTTCTTGAGTCGCAATCTCAGCGTACATGCGGTCAATGTCGGAGCGGAACATCTTGGCGGCCTGAGGGCGCTTCAGCTTGAGACTATATATATGTTAGAATTAGATGAAATAGAACGGATGTAGGGATAATTGGAAAACTTACGTAGGCGTCAACAGGCCGTTGTCCATGGTGAAAGGCTCAACATCCAACAAGATGTTGCGCACTCTCTCGTAGCTGTTGAACTTCTGCTTGCGACCGATCTTGTCGAGGGCCTTGAGAACCTCGGTCTTGATCTTGGGGTGGCTGCAGGCAGCCTTGATACCGGCGATGTCGGTCTGCTCAATCTTCTTCTCGAGCACCTTGCTGGCGAAGGCAGAGAAGTTCTCGGGGTCGACACCGAAGACCGCGACGAGGGTAGACTGCGAGGGGTCACCGTGGACGTAGGCGGTGGCGAGGAAGTTGGTGTTGCCGAGGTAGACGTTCTCGATACGCTCGGGAGAGATGTACTCACCCTGGGCGAGCTTGAGGACGTTCTTCTTGCGGTCGATGATCTTGAGGCGACCGAGCTGGTCGAACTCACCGATATCACCAGTGTGGAACCAGCCGTCGGCTTCGATAGTCTTCTTGTTCTCCTCGTCGTTCTTATAGTACTCAGCGAGCATGGTGGGACCACGCATCAGGATCTCACCACGAGGGTTGGGCTTGTCATCGACAGAGTAGTTGTAGTCAGGGACGGACTCGAGGCAGATTTCGCAAGAACCGAGAGGGGGGCCGAGGTTGCCGGTGGTGTAGTCACCGTGCTGCTGGATTGTACCAATGGCATAGGTCTCAGTCATACCGTAGCCTTGGCGGAAGTGGTTGGCGAAGGCAGCGCTGAGGAATTCCTGTACGTCAGGGTCGAGCTGAGCACTTCCGCTGACCATGGTACGGGCATTGTCGAGACCGACGGCCGCGCGAACCTTGCGAGTCCAGATCTTATCGTAGAGGAAGTTGGAGTTGTGAGCCTGGCCGATGGGGAGTCGCATGGTGGCCTTCTTGGAGTTCACAATGTGGCGAGACAGGCTGCCCTTGAAGCCGGGAGCCTCGACAGTGGCAACGCGAATGGCAGAGTTGAAGCGGTTGAACAGACGGGGGACGGAGATGAAAGCGTGGGGCTTGAGGATCTTGAGATCGTCGACGAGACCCAATACATCACCACGGAAGAATCCTACGGAAGCACCCGACATGATGGCAAGCTGGTCAACGAGACGTCCGTAAATGTGAGCCAATGGCAAGTAAGACAGATGGATATCGCCGCTCTGGACGTCGCCCATGGTACGGCCGCAGCTGATGGCAGCGATAGAGTTTCTCTGGGTCATAACGACACCCTTGGGGGGACCAGTGGTACCGGATGTGTAGTTGATAACGGCCTTGTCCTCCCAAGAGGCAGGTCGGATGGGGCGGCCGGAGGCAGCACCAATCTCCTCGACTTCCTGAATGGAGTAAATCTTGATGCCGTGCTCGGCAGCGATCTCGTTGAGAACAGCGCCCTTGGAGTAACCGGGCTGCTCTCCATTGTCGAGGGGATCGAGAGAAACGATGACCTTGACAGTGGGAGTGCGAGGAGCAAGCTTGAGCAACACAGCGATGTGGTCAACAGAGGTAGCAATGATGGGAAGCTCAGCGTGGTTGATGATGTACTCGGAAGTGTCGGGGCCGAGAGTGTCGTAGAGGGAGACGCTGAACAAGCTCTGGGAAGAAGCAGCGAGATCTACAATGTGCCACTCGGGGCGGTTCTTGCACCACAGACCAACACCGTGCTTCTCGCCATTGTAGCCGGCGCGGCTGAGAACCTCGACAATACCCTTACCAAAGTTGTTGCGACGATCGCCGACCTGGCTAAAAGTCTGCCAGTCAAACTTGTTCTCCCACTCCTTGGTGGCGGGGATCCAGTTTCGCAGACCGAGACATTTGCGGTTGGGGAATCTCCTGACGGCAATGTCGAACTGGTCATGCATAGACTGAACCTCGGGCTCAATTCTCTCGAGGAGTGGTCTGTCGACAAAGTTGAAGTTTCTGTAAACGGGGGTTCGGTTGGGGCGCTCGGAACCGGGAATTGGGACACCGTGAGGAGCTCCGGTAGCAGGCGCAGCAGAGAGGAACTTGACGAGAGCGTCGGGGTCGGTAGGGAGAGGTCTGGGAGCCATGGCGACGGTATGGGGTTGTGGCCGGAGGAGGAGGGAGCTAGAGGTGGTGTGATGATTTGGGGAAGCTCCTTGGTATGTTGGGGTAAAGAACTTGACGAGAACAAATCCAACAGAGAAGGGAGTTGCTGGAAAGTCAGAAACAAGGCGGAGGAAGTAAGAGTAATGTATCAAGCTAGAACCCAGATCCAAGGAAAAAAGCGGATGAGGAGTTTAAGGACCCGGAGGCGGAGAAAGTCGACGACAAGGAGACGAGCCGGAGGATGGCTTTGGCGCATGAGACAAATTGGGGCATCAACGCCGGCGTGGAGAAAACCCAAGGCCCTTAGACTCCGGCCGAGGTACGTGGAGGCGTGCGAGCGTGTCATGGGGGTCGACTGCAGGAGGTGGCCCTCGGCAGCCCCAGATTATTTTACCATGATGGCGCTAGCGGAGCCGTAAAGTTTTGGCGGGGGAAGAGTGATAATGAGAGTATAGAGTTAAGTCGAGTCTTTTTTATTTTTATTTTTATTAAGGATGGATTGTTTACTTTGAGGACTGAAAGACCAGCGAAGCCATCGTCAAGATGTACCGCTACAGCTCACTTTTACTAGCGGATGAATCTGACATGTGCCGCAGTTGCTAGCGGGAGTTTAGGGGTGGACTGATGGTTGCAAGACCTGTCTGATGGTCTGGTCTCACAGCTGTAACTACCTGCAACCACTCCAACAGCCAGCGCTGATTGGGTGATTGGCAGCACCCACGGCACCCCAATCTCCAGCGCATGTCCTGAACAGTGCAGCGCTGCGACGTTTTGGCCGTGTTCGGGCCATCCACGGCTATGCCTTTTGGGTCACAGTACAACACCCAAGACGTGCTGAATTACATGTGAATGGACAAGCGCCAGCCAAGTCAAGCCATCACTGAGCCACCAAAGCCTAAACTCCAGAGCAACGAATTTAGGTAGAAAGAAACAAAAATAAACATTGCAAAACCCAATTCAAGACAAGGTCGCGGTATATCGAGATGCACTCAAAATAATCTCAACAGTTCGCATCGTCATCCTTTTCCACGCTGACTCCATTGGTCAGATGCAAAATGTCCGGCGGAGTTTTTTTTGACTGCATCTCAGGTACTAATTCTTCCGCGTCTCTCCCCTCTCCCTTCTGCTGTACCCCAACATCTGAAATGTGGGGTGGCTCAAGCAATATTCATTAGCGCTGCAGAACATGCTGAGCGCCACAGCGAATTGGCCGTGTAAGGTCCAAATGAGGAGAACAGCTTGGCCAGTTCACTCTAATAGCACGGGGAATGGCGGGCAACAGTCCTGGGGGCTGGCCGGACTTTGGGTCGCTGAGCCACTGACACTGGGGAGCCCACTGGAGAGGATGCGGGGCTCTAATTACAGAACAGTGCGCTGAAAACAAGAGCTCTTCTACCCAGTAACGGTTATCAGTGAGAGTGAAGCATAATACAGTACAGGAAAAAAAGGTTAAAGAAAAAGTAAAAGAGGGACCGAAAGGTGCAAAATTATTTGAGGGTTGAGCTTGAATCCAGTTTCATGTTGGTGAATTACTTGCTCAGCAAGGCCAGCCACCTTGGCCACAGTCTTCAAACGACGACTCCCCATGGCCCAGAGTGGCATGGCTCCAGGGGTCTTCCCTCTCGTTGCGACATCGAAGCACCAGGCAAACTCCATCCTCTCCAACCGCCATGGGCGACACAGTCCCCAACCAACCTCAAGACCGGTATGCCGACGGCCCCGAGCAATTCCACCCTGCGGTAGAGGCGGCATGGCGCATAGTGATGCAGCTCGCTGCCGGCGCGAGTGTATTTACCTGGTCTCACCTTTTTTACCAGGTCATCGTTCGACCGGGAGCATGGGATCTCTTCTTCACCAAGATCCTCGTCGGCGTCCTGACGTACTGGCCCGTCATTGCCATAAACGCCGGCGACTTCGATAACGAACCCGAGCGAGAAGTATGCATCTGTATACTTCTGACGACGACTGTTATCGTGGTGCCCTGGGCCATCCTCTTCGAACCCCGAGCCGGGCGACGCTTCATATATTTGCAGGTTGGAGGGCTGCTCAGCATCATCACTATTAGCACCACTATAGTTCTCTGCTGCCTTACCAACGTCTCGTGGTTACACTTATTGGCTGTTCCCAAGCTGCCCTGGATTATATTGTTATATATTATTCGACTGCCTTGGGACGCATACAGGACAGTCGATCTTATCGAGACCATCATCAACCATCTGCCGACGGAGGCAGAAGCTTTCCAAGAAGAGATAGAAGCAGCCCTGGGCATTTCAGATATGGCCACGCAGAATTTTACGAATGTGAAGCTTAGGATGCTTGTCACTGGCTGACCTGAGAGCGAGTGCGGCATATTCATACTATTACCCGCACACAGAGACACTTTGTCACGATCGCTTCTTGCAATAAAGTCTAGTCAACAACAAACGACAATGAAGAGGGAATCAGTCGAGGTATGAGCGCAACAAGCTTCAAACCATGAAGCCGACATCTAGTCCAGGACCGATGTCCCGACGCTGCATCTTTCGGTCGCGATGCACCCCACGTAAGCGACGATACGATCGTTCAGCTACCCACCGTTGGCAACGCCTGTCCAATTCGGGCAACTCGATCTGGACCGCTGACCAGGGGTTGAAGAGATGGAAATATTAAGCCCGTGCAAAAAGAAGCAAAGAGACAGCTGGTGCTGATTCAGTGCTGGCTTGGATATTGGTGCATCCCTGGCGTGACACGCGGTTGGACGATCCACATACCACAGATGAACCACCTTGGCCACGAACAAAACAAATGGGTTGTCTTTGTTCTTTTCTTCAACACCATTGGCATACATTGTCAAAAGAAATCAACTCTTTGCCCCTGCATCATGCATGCGTCCGCTGAGAGCCTTTTACGCGTCATCCAGCTTGGTCTGGCTGGCGGAAATCTTGGCCTTGCTGCATACGGTACTTAGAGTTCCCAAACACAAGCTACGCGTAATGGTTATTAACGTATAAAGTCTACCACTGGTTTATACACTCGTCGAATACGTCGTCGCCTGCGGCCCTGCAGTTTCTCATATTTGCGCCGTCCTTCTCGATCATCTCGGTCGGATATCTCTGCTTGGCGAGACAGACACTGATCACGCTGGCAGTCGAGGGCATGAACTCAATATTCTACTTTGCCAGCTTCATCGCGTACGCGCTGTTTCTCACCGACCTCGATTTTTGTGACGGCGTTGCGTGCACACTGGCGAGAGCAACAGCAGTGATTGCAGCGGCTGAATTTAGCGTCTGGATCGCATCTACAATCATGGCGGCCAAGGATTGGTTCCGAACGGAAGAGACAAAGGACGCCATTCTGCAGAGGCAGATGAGACAAGCGTAAGGCGAATGGCGAATAGCCACATCGCTCTGTTTGCATTTCATTGGCTTCTGGCCTTAGCGAGCAAAGCAAGCAAGCTACATTTTGTTGGGCGTTTCTGCATTAGACTTTTCGTATTACAGGATACATACCGGAGTTTGGGATATTTGGAAAATTTGGGATAATGCTTTTTTTGTTTACTGATTGTATTGCAATACAATATACTCGCATTCTGCAACAAGCATACCTTGATGAACAGGATCGACGTGTCAAAGAACCGCAGCGGCATATAACTAACAACGCAGAGACGAGACAGAGCGAGTCCAGATGCGGACGCTATCGACGCCGGTTTTTTCCTTTAACCCGAGAGTCGCAGACGCTATTAGCTGCGATGATAGACGACTTTAGGTTTTTTTTGCGACCCTGCAAGGGTTCCATCCCCCCAAGGACGGAAAGACGATGAGCCGACTCGAAACACAATCGGCGTGCACAGCTGGAATACCAATAAAAGGTGGTGGAGATGACGCGACACCGTCCAAGAGCGATGGCGTGCTTGGGCAGCGTTCAGTGGCCATCGCTGTAGTCGCTGGAGTTGGCGAGGGGTACCCCACCCTTTGGCTCTGTTTGGCCTCCTGGCAGCCCATTTGCCAGGCACTTGCTGGGCACTTGCGAGGCGCTTGCAGGGGTGTCAACCGTCCCTCGATGCCCCTCCACCTCCACTGGGTTAAGGTCGCAAGGTCGCAGGAACCCCTCCAAAAATGGTGTAATTGAGTGCATGTATTTCCAACCGCCTGTCCCCCTCTCGACCTTTTTTCTTCTCGTTCTGGATTTCTCCTCTTTTTAAACCTCCTGGATCTGCTGTTTCTTGCTTGGATCTGAGCTTCTTTGTTAAAGTTGAACCTAATTACTTTACCCTGACTTCATATACGCAACATGTCTGAGCTTAGCAAGAACTTTGAGACGCTGCAGCTTCACGCGGGGTAAGTTTCTTTAACCGGATCAACGGATTCCGGCATCGCGAAATCTATAAGGAGCTGGTACACTTTCAGGAGAGTTGATCTGATGCTAATTGTCGCAGCCAAGAGCCCGACAAGGCGACCAACGCCAGAGCTGTCCCCATCTATGCCACCACTGTACGAGCACCCCATGATAGCCTCGCGACAGCGTCAGCAGCTAACCGAGCTTTAGAGCTTCACATTCAATGACTCCGCTCACGGAGCTAGGCTGTTTGGCCTCAAGGAGTTCGGAAACATCTACAGCCGTCTCATGAACGTACGTAGCACAATCGTCACACTTGACACCGTGACCCCCACTAACACCGCGCGAATAGCCCACCAACGACGTCTTTGAGAAGCGCATCGCCGCTCTCGAGGGAGGAGTTGCTGCCCTTGCCGCCTCTTCAGGCCAAGCAGCCCAGTTCATCACCATTGCCACTCTTGCTCAAGCCGGTGACAACATTGTCTCTACGACCAACCTCTACGGCGGCACCTACAACCAGTTCAAGGTGTTCCTCCCGCGCCTGGGCGTCACCACCAAGTTTGTCAACGGCGACAAGCCCGAGGACATTGCCGCCGCCATCGACGACAAGACCAAGGCCGTCTACGTCGAGAGCATCGGTAACCCGCGCTACAACGTGCCCGACTTTGAGGCCATTGCCAAGGTCGCTCACGACAAGGGCGTCCCCCTGGTTGTCGACAACACCTTTGGTGCTGGAGGCTACTTTGTCCGTCCCATTGAGCACGGCGCCGACATTGTCGTCCACTCCGCCACCAAGTGGATTGGCGGCCACGGCACCACCATTGGCGGTGTCATTGTCGACTCGGGCAAGTTCGACTGGGGCAAGCACGGCGACCGCTTCCCCCAGTTCGTGCAGCCCTCGGACGGCTACCACGGCCTCAAGTTCTGGGACACCTTTGGCCCCATCTCCTTCATCATCCGTGCCCGTGTCGAGACCCTCCGTGACTTGGGCGCTACCCTCAACCCCTTTGCTGCCCAGCAGCTGATTCTCGGTGTCGAGACCCTCAGCCTGCGTGCTGAGCGCCATGCCCAGAACGCCCAGAAGCTCGCCGAGTGGCTCGAGAAGAGCCCCAACGTCTCTTGGGTCTCATACCCCGGATTGGACAGTCACCCATCTCGCGAGACTGCCAAGAAGTACCTCACCAAGGGTTTCGGTGGTGTTCTGAGCTTTGGCGTCAAGGGCGGAGGTGCTGCGGGCAGCCAGGTCGTCGACGGCTTCAAGCTGATTTCCAACTTGGCCAATGTCGGTGATGCCAAGACCCTTGCTATCCAGTGAGTACTCCCACAACTTATATCAGATCGAAGCAATGCTAACAAAAGACAGCCCCTGGACTACCACCCACGAGCAGCTCTCTGATGAGGAGAAGACCGCTTCTGGTGTCACTGAGGACTTGATCCGTATCTCTGTCGGCATTGAGCACATTGATGACATTATTGCCGATTTTGAGCAGTCCTTCAAAGCTGCTGCTGAGGGTCCCAAGGCTGCTGAGGAGGCTAAGCCTGCCGCTTAAACAATAAAGATAGCAAAGACAAATAATAAAGTTAGCAACTAGACGTCGTGGTAATGAAACAGTAAAATCACACCACAATCAAGTGAATTATATCAACCTATATACAACCACATTAAAGAATTTTACAAAATTGAAAATGAGTCACATATATAGATCTTCATGTATTTTGTTTTGAATTACGTTCATCCAGAATTTCAGTCCTGGTGTAATTGCAAGGCTTCAACATTGCCCCACTTTTACCTCTATCATCAACCACCCTCCAACACAACCAACCAAGCATCCATCACCATCACACCAACGCCCCAACCATGCGCCTCACCACCCTCCCCCTGCTAAGCGGCCTCGCCGCCGCCGTCGACATCACCTTCTACCTCCCCACGGCCCGCCTCAACCCCTTCTCCCTCCCCGCGACGACCCACGCGACGCTGACGTCCCTCAACTCTCGCCACGTCGCCCCCATCACCGCCGTCAACACCTTTGTGTTCCACAACGTCTCCGACGGCTCCTACCTCGCCGACATCCACGCCGCTACGGATGGATTTCAACCGCTGCGCGTCGACGTCGGCCCCTCTGAGGAGGTGCAGGCCTGGGAGACCTTTAGGGGCAACGATTGGGGCAATAAGGGTGAGCAGGTTGCGCTGAGGGAAGGTAGTGCTGGCAAGGGATTTGAGGTCCGCGCCATTGGTGGCAAGGTGTACTTTGTCGAGAGACCTAAGTGTACGTATGACGCTGCGACGAGTCTGAAAGGGGGAATGCTAATTGTGTGCAGTTTCGATTTTGAGCATCCTTTCTAACCCTATGATTTTGATGGGTATTGTCTCCATGGCGTTGTTTATTGGAATGCCTAAGCTTGTTGAGAACAGTACGTTTTCCCTCCTCTGAAGTGTGTCAATTGCGCACTGGCTAACGTTTTGTAGTGGACCCCGAAATGCGCGCCGAGTTCGAACAGCAACAGAAGGAATCTCCTATGAATGCCATCCTGGGAGGTGGTGGAGGTGGCCAGGCTGCTCCCAACCCGTTGCAGAACTTTGATATGGCTGCCTATCTTGCTGGGTCTAGCAAAAAGGAGAGTTCTCCTGCGGCGAGTGTTCCTGCGGCCAAGAAAGAGGGTGTACGAAGATAGATATGAGGAACTTGTATCACATAGATGGGAACATAGATATGATTGGGAATATGATTTATTTTCATTGGGTTCAATCCTGGGTCTAATAACGACTTTCAAATGCTGTGAAAACTGTAGACTAGGTGTGTTTTGCATAATTATGCTTAGCTGAAAGATTCGTTTCTTTTTTCATCGTAAGAACAGCAAGGAATTCCGAGGGTTACGTTTAAAAATCACCGCCGTCAAAGTCACCACCACCATCACCACCATAGTCATCATGTTCGCCATCCTCTGTAACCCAAATGTTAGCTTCCATTCATAAAAAACAATCAACAGACAAGTTGTAACTTACGATAACCTTCCTGGTAAGCCTCCTGCTGGCTCTCGTCAAACTCATGAGCGAGCAAAGCACCACCCAACAAACCCGCACCAGCACCCAGAGCCAATCCACCACCCATTCCTAGACCGCCACCACCGCCCATGCGGCTAGGACGCCCCTGCTGCTGTTGCTGGTAACCACCACCATAAGCACCAGGAGGAGGACCATATCCCGGACCACCTCCATAGCCACCATACTGCGGCTGCTGCTGAGGATATCCTCCATAACCACCCTGCTGGGGATATCCGCCTTGTTGAGGATAGCCGCCCTGCTGGGGGTAACCACCACCATATTGCTGTTGCTGGGGATATCCTCCGCCATACTGTTGCTGCTGGGGATAGCCTCCACCGTACTGTTGTTGCTGCTGGCTGCTGCTCGAGTTCTTAGCCTTGCCGAGCAATTTGCCTAGGAAACCACCGCCGCTCTTGCCTCGCTCACGAGGCGGCAGGTCCTGTGGGAACGCACCGCCCGCAGCATTTGGCGACTGCTGAGGAGGCTGGTTGTACGGACTGCTGGAGTTTTGACCTCGTGCGCGAGCTTCCTCCTCGGCTTGGAGCTTGGCGGCAAGCTTGGCATCCTCGTCCTGCTGGTTCGATGATGAGCCGCCGGTGTTGCTGTGTTCCGTATTGTGGTCCTCGTAGGGGTTCTTCTTGGTGTCGGTGGTGACGGGGGCATTGTTGCCCGGTTGGTAGCCCGGAGGAGGGCCATCGGGGCCATCCTCAGCAGGGAAGACGGGATCAGTGGGCTTTTCCCACTGGGATTTCTTCGTGTAGACGTTGACGTAAAACCTGTAGCATCCAGAATTTAGTACTTTGGTTTGGGTATGCGCCGCAGCCAAAAGACCATTAACTCACCATTCTTTATATTGCTCGTTCCAGCGCGCGGCCCAACCGGCGGGAACCTCGGGCGCCTTGGGAGGGGGAGGCCCAGAAGGAGGGGCGTAATCGGACATTAGATACTCGTGAAGCGATGCGGGATAGGATTGAGAAGAATTAAAAGGGAAGAAAGGCAAAATGCCAAGAGGCTGGGGAGGAGGTGCTGAGATCGAGTGTGCGGTGGAGGGGAAGAGGCGCCTTTAGTGATGAGTGTTTGAGTTGCTGATGTGGGGTAAAAAACCAAGGCCGCGGGTTGCGAATTGGAGTCGAGTAACTGAGAAAGCAAGAAATTATTGAGAAATAAATATGTGTAAAATAATAGACTGAATCAGAGTCAAAAAAACAGACACAACAATAATCAGTGTGTCGGATAAATGATGCCCTGTAATGTGCCCCCTGTCGCTCAGTATGTGTGTCGGAATATGCAAACAATGTTACAAATGGGTATCAGTAGATGGGACGATATTCTTTCACTCCGGAAATATTGCAGCCTTGACTTAATTATATACTCCCTCACACGACGAAATTCCACCATCTTCTGAGCATTCAAATAATTAGACATGCGCATGCACCAAGCCACGACGGAATTACCAAGCTCCAGCTTCCCTGCTGCACCGTACAAAGCGCATGGTGGGAGCCAAAAACCCGGTTGATGTCGTCACCGAGGCTGCACAGCCACAAGTGGCCACTGCTCGATGGATCAGCACGCAGCCAAGCGAGCGCAACGGATACGCAAGCTCCGTGCCGCTGATTGACTTGACACCAACTAAAGCCGCAGGTTCCTGTTCCACGCGGCACCCTGTGGCTCGCTGTACAGGCAAAGTGCCGGCGCTGTAAGCTCCCGAATTCCTTTTGAGGCAGCCCATTCGCCTCATCACGCAGGCAGCCAACAGTCCTCGCGTGGAGGACACACGACACACCCACGACAGAATGTCAAATACTCATTTCAATACAGTGGTGTTCACCCGCGGTGTCCTCTTGCACACTCTCTTCTCACCAATTCATCTCTGAATTTGACCAATCAGAAGCGGCTATGAGCCCCATATAAGAATACTGGTCTTTCATTGGTTAATTCTGCGACAGCACAGTGCGTCTCTGTAATGGAGCTACAATTGCAACCGTTGACCCAGCGCGACCATTGCTTAAGTGCTCGGCCCTGGTTGCATGGGTCTTGCAACGGTATGCGGCTGAGATTCCATATCTGCAACTAATTTAATCTTGCATCGTGGTCAGCAACATCACTGATCTTCTTTCCATTTCTGCCAAGTTTTTGGCGGGAATTGTCCACGAACTTTTCAACGGTAACCCTGATTTCTCGTGCATGAACAAGGGCAGCGTGTATATTAGCCACGTGGGTTCAGGCAGCAAGGAAGTAATCTATGGCTAGTGAGCTCTAGACTTTTGATAAACAAATACTAAGAGGAAATCTGTCAAATCTCTGCAATGAGTGGCAATCTTTAGCAAGTGACTGGTTCAATGACGATGAGTGAGACACCGATCAATCCTCAGACAGATAGTGATGTATGTTTCGGAGATGTGTTTTGCAGCAGACGTCCCAAACAGCTGTCGAGCGTGTCTGCTACCCTCTTACACAGACCTGAACCAAGATTATTCTTTCTACGACTAGGCGACGTAGTCCAGGGCCTAGAAAGGTCACTCTCGAGAAACGGAAGTCACCGCCCCGCTACAGGCATAGAGCTCATACTTGCTCTTTGAGAAAAAGCTGAATGTTGTATCATTGCAGTGACACACAGTATCACGTCACTTGTCTCAATACCTTTCTGATAATCGCCCGATCCCCATATACCAAGTGTCAAACTTTAATATATTGCAGAGGAGATACATCACATGGTACTTAGTAGTGTAGCCAATCCAGAAATAGAAATTATATTTGCAGTGAGAAGTATATGCCTCTTAGTTTTATCAGAACTAACACCTACCACAGGCTCTCTCAACAGCATTGCCCGCGAAGGCAGATGTGAGGAATGTGATAGTTGGCCACGTAACTGGTTGACGCAGAGTGCGGAATGACCAAAACAGATCCGACCGCCGTCATTCCAAGGACGTGTTAATCTGTTGGGGGATTTCGACTCCTCACGATCGTCCAAGACACTGATCGCCACTCTAGCTGCCAGCTGGCATGAAACTAGGGCCCGTCCAATATTTTGATAGACAAAATCATGTTCTTGACCACACAAATCGATGCCCTACAATATTCTATCAAGTCTCACAGGAACATGACACACCTCCAAGGGACATTATTATATGTTGAGAATATTTAAAGAGGACTGAAGTCCCGATCCTGCTCTAATCGTTTCGTAATCTGATGCCCTCCATAACCCTGCATCTCAAGAAGCCGAGTTTTGGACGCCCCCGAACATAATGAAATTCACAACCCTGGCGACAGTCGCATTCATTGCGGTTGCCACCGCCACACGAAACCCATTACATGGACGCGGTGCAGACATGGAAGCTACCGCTGAGCAGCAGCTCACACTAGAGCAAGAGGAGACATTCTGTAAGAGATTCACTGCCGCTACTTGCTGTAAGGGACACCAGATCAAACGCGATACCGAATCACCACAAACGTTCGGGTCTTGCGAGAAGTGCCGAGGAAGGTCATATACTTGCCCTCGCAAAACAAGACCACACTGTGGTTGGTGGGGATGTGGTCCTCCACCTCCGTGTGTTCGTTTTGGCAATTGTGGTCGGAGAGGCAATGACCACAGGACCCATCCCGACCTTCATCCTGACAGCCACGGCCATGGCGGCCACTGGAGCGACCACAGCCAATAATTTACAGGATGAACGTATCCGTCTCGAGCTACTACCACATTTTCTTCATTACTGTCCTTCGAAGAGCTCGAGTTCGCGTATAACTTAGCGAATGTTCCTCTGTTGAGCGGTTGTGCAGCGAAACTACTATGATCAATTGGGCCGAAGCCTCCCTATTGATATTAGGTGAAGCTTATAGCGTGTCTGTGATGAGTTTGGGCGTGTATTTAGCACAGACGAAGGAGCTATCTAAGATGTAGGGTATACAGACAGGGTATTAAAGTAGTGCTTATATAGGTCTCATGCAACACTTTGAGATGCCTCGCTTAAGCTAAATCTCCCTCACCAGTATAATATAGCATATACGACCTCGCTCATTAGAAACCATCCATGCAGTCCAGAGCATCAATATAGCCATATGCATACTTAAGCTAGAAATAAAAAATTACTGGATCGGATAAACGTTAAACTCTTGTATACAGTAGAAATGTTAGATTTTTGTACTGTGTGCGACTACGGTGTGATCAGAAGACAGTGTGCAAGAGGACACCGCGGTTGAACACCACTGTACTTGTTTCAATACTCGACAGCGGAAAAAATCCCTTATTTCCAGTCCATATTTCTAATGTAGCTTACACCTCACTAATCACCAAATGGCAGAAATGATAGCACACAAGACCCAGGATACATCGGCTTTGGTAGCCCTTAAAGCCTGCAAGCTTTCCTCGAGAAACAAGATGTGCTTATCAAGTTGGAGTCATTCATCGATTTCTTGATAATGGTGAGGCAACTTCTCATCTGGGCTTTTAATACGACCCACAAAGAATGGCGTATCTACTTTTGGCGCGGGCTGAATGGCTTCTCTTGGCAAGGAAACAGCTTCATCCAGTTATAAGTAAACCAGATTTTTCAAGAATTTACAAGAAGTACGAGAGAAGTATTTATGTAAACGATAATTTCATCGGAGACAGAAGTCACCATATCGATGCACCAAACGTCGACTGCCAGCTCTGCAAAGGTCCGTGCTCGAAAGCCTAGAGGCACAACCCGACAGGCTGGAAGTGGTGTATGACTTACAGCCTCACTCTCCCTACTGAACAGGAGTGGAATATCAACACACGGCACTTCTTACCTTAGAGCATCATCAGGATCAAGAGGACGTGCTTGGCTTGACGGCAGAAGAGCCAAACGGGGAGTAAAAAAAAATGCGACTTATCAACACCACAACACTCAAGCTCAAAGAGTTCCCTGACGCCGACCGTCGAAGGTATGCAATTCTGTCTCATAGATGGGCCGAGAACGAAGTTAGCTATCAAGACTGGATGTACGTCACAAAGCAATTTCCACCGAGATGGGGCTGGGAATATCTAAAAAAAGAGGTAGACAGGATCAAGGCATCTTCAGGGTATAAAAAAGTCGAAAAGGCTTGCATGCTGGCCCGGCAGGACGACTGGGAGTGGATTTGGGCCGATACGTGCTGCATCGACAAGACCAATCTTGCGGAGCTAAGTGAGGCGATCAATTCCATGTATCGCTGGTATGAGAATTCTGCAACGTGCTATGCATACCTACAAGATGTTGAGTCTTTTACCGATGGACGGCATAATTCCAAACAGGTCGACGAGAGCTTCCGAAGGAGCGAGTGGTTTAAGCGTGGATGGACCTTACAAGAGCTTATTGCGCCAATTGACGTGGTCTTTATCTCCCGAGACTGGGAGAGACTATTCAATAAGCACGAGAAACGAGCCGTCATTCATGAAATTACGGGAATTCCTGAAGTTGTTCTTCAGGCCAGCGTGGCACGATACTTCTACAAACCGCGTGTATCCGACATCTTTTCTTGGGCGGCGAGGCGTACCACGACGAGGATTGAGGACAGAGCGTACTGTCTTCTTGGGCTTGTCGGAATAAACATGCCTCTATTATATGGCGAAGGAGATAAAGCCTTCCGACGGCTTCAGCTGGAAATTGCTCGAAACACTCAAGACCTGAGTTTCCTCGCTTGGAGTTTCGACGCTAGACGGGAGATACTCAATGCAGCCGCATTTCCGCATCCAAATTGGGGTTTCATCGTCTTGGAAAACGCTTTAGCGTATGATGCAAGATCATTCCGTGACAGCGGCCGTGATGCCTTTTCTGGAGATGCCAGTGTT
The DNA here is from genome assembly GCA_022702485.1 of Simplicillium sp. C3G150-2. Lineage (NCBI taxonomy): Eukaryota > Fungi > Ascomycota > Sordariomycetes > Hypocreales > Cordycipitaceae > Simplicillium > Simplicillium sp. C3G150-2. The sequence continues at coordinate 1,562,562 of JAJIYY010000007.1, read as the reverse complement.
TATGTGCCCATGCAAGTCACGAATGCGGGCATCTCGTTTGAGTCGACTGTCGTCAGCACACTCAACCCCAGCATCTTTTTATTAGAGATTCCCGAGACAAGGTTCTGGATTCCAGTGGTAGCGGGTAGCAATGGATCGTATGCCAGAATCGGCGCTCCATTCCGAGCCATCGATGCTCCTCGACCTATTGGTGTAGTAGCCGACATGGTGCAACGAGAGCGCGAACGACGATCGCAAGTAACATTACTATTCAAGAGCTATAACCTCACACCGCCCACAATTCCCCATGATCCTATACCAGACAACAATTGTCCGTTTCATGTGCTGCTTACTCTGACGTCAAAGAAGGATGAGTTTGGGGTTGGCTGTGTGTATCCGCGACAACCCTATGGAGTACTAGCAGGGTTGTCGATCCTTGGGTTGACAGTCGCTGGAGAGCTTCCGGAGTACGCCTATGGCGCGATTGAATTCTGTTTCAAGGACTATAAAATTGCCCTTCTCGTGGCTGTACATATGTCTAAAGTTCAACTAGGGCCTTCGCGGTGGATGTGCAGAAGCCGCACCAGTGCGTGGGCTGAGGATCCAGAATGGGATATGAGCAATATGGGGTATGAGGCTGCAAAAGTTGCGTGGGAGTTTTCTCAAAAAAAGTATCCTAGACCGGCCTATAACTCGGAAACTACAACGCGTCTCGAAGTCATAAAACTTGAAGTTATACAACCCCCGAAAGTCGGATTTTCCCCTGGTGGACTCGTTTTATCCGAACAGTTATATCCCTTGGGTGTTCCCAGACCCCAATTCAACGGGACTGGCCTCGCTCAACAGATCTATGCTACAGAGCGCGACCGGTTCACCATTATGGAGATAGAGTTTCCGAAACTGATCCCAAAGAGAGTGTCATTCGGGCATGTCGAGAACCGCTCTGGTGGAGAGATTGACCAACTTGCTGCATCGTAGTATACTTTACATGTTGTGAAGTATACGGCATCATTAAAGAGCGGATAATACACACGACACAATCAGGACAGAATTTCAAAAACTTGCTTCAATAAGTGACAGTGGAAATAAACGACGCTTATTTCCAGTCCATATTTCTATGTAGCTTACACCTCAACAATCTCGAAACCAAAAGGGTATGTGCTTGCTAAAATCAGTAAACATCGTCTTCCTCTCTTCCTCCTCTGCGCTCTCCAAACAAGTGCGCCGCTTCCAGACAAAATCTTCCATGGCCCATTTCCATGCGTCTCTCGCTTCCGTAGCAGATCAACACAGCGTCCACAATACCACTGAGAACTCCTTCCATAGCTCCCATCACCGAGTATCCGATGAAACTGGCTACCAATCCAACGACATAAGCATAGGCAGATCCTCGCATGCCCATGCCATCAGGTCGCTGCACACGGAGCTGTTTGGCTGTAATTACCCAACCTGCAAATCCAAGCGCCGTGGCCATCAGAAGACGTGTCGTCACAAGCAGCAACTTGGCAAGTCGATAAGGCATCAAGCCGTTTGGCTGACCACGAAGTCGCAGCGCACGAGGAGTGAGAGTCGTTGTTGGCATCGCTGGCGAGACAAATTCCATCTGATCCAATCCGCGTGCTGCAGTAGCCAAACTCTGTGAGTGAATGGCGGCATATGTGACCGTAAGCGGGTTCGTTAAGGCGACGACTGGCGTTGGAATCCAAAATGAGGCCATGTTGGTTATGGCAAGACCCAGACGACGAGGTAAGAAGAGTAGAGGAGCCCGAATCAAAAGCGATAACAACGTAGACTGGCAAATGCTTCCAAAGATGGTAGTAGACGCATGGCTAAGAGCTGCCAATACGATTTCCTTGGAGGGCGCGGCTGGTCCCGCGTTGCGATGGAAGTACCACTGAGAAACTGTGGCAGCGGTAGTCGCCCGGTGAATAGCATTGATAACAGACAGAGTCCACATGTACATGAAGACAAAAGCTGCACCAAGCCACCAGCTAGAAAGCTGAATAATGAATCGAGCAAAAGACTTGGAAAAGTAACCACCCATGAACACCCTTGTAAACATAGCCAGCCACGCCCACGTCCATACCACAATGAGAGCCAGACAACCGAATCCCATGATGAGCAGGCCTGGATTTTGTCCCAGAATGCGAGATGAGAATTGTAAAATCTCAATAGCTTGCTGAATCGATCGTCGCCCTTTGACTACCAACCAAAGCCAAAGAATGCATGATGCTGCTGGGATGAAAGAGGCCCAGCGCATGACACTGTCCTGTACACTTGATCCATGAGTTCGACCCTTAAATGATGAGATGAAGGCGTATAATGAGAAAGAGAGCATAATGGTGGGGACAGCAATGAGAATCGAGCTGACCAAGGGGCGCACAAAAGACCTGAGTGCAGCTAGCCAAATAAAGGATACCAAAACTGATACGACAGTATCAACGGCTAGCATATGGAAGGACTTTTGTAGAGTTGTATAAATAGTGTCTCCGACTGGACGACTTCGAGGAGCTGTGTGCAGCCACACGAGAAAGAATGTCGATACCATGGCTGCGAAGCTGATGAGGAATATCCATCCAAAAAAGGGATCATGCCTAAAGATCTCTCCTTCGATATATTGCGGTGACGGCTGCATGGGTTCTCCTTCCACTGGATCGTCTCTTTGTAAACTGCTGATGTCGGTATTATCGGTTGATGTGCGCTTCAACATAAATGGTGTTCTCTCAGATGTCGATTTAAACCGTTGGAAAGGCGGAGGGCTTGAATCTGTTGGAGGAGCTTCACCGAGTAATGACTCTGGCGGATCTTCGTCTGCGTCTAATTCCGAGCCTAGGCCAACATCTACCATGCCGGTTTTCTGTCCATCGCTACCAGCTGCACCCTGGGCGCCATCATGCGTTACCTCTTCGGCTTCCTCCAGTAATGTGTCTTGCGGTACGTGTGGTTGGTAGACGCTTCGGTTTTCGTTCCAGCTGGATTTGATTCCTCGACCCATCCCTCTTCCGCCGTACGGATAATCGTCCTGGCCCACGCTGTCGTCGATAGAACCCCTGCTGTGACCGTCTGATTCGGTGCTCTCGGCAAGCTTGCTCGCAGCTGCTACACGCCTCGAACGCTGAAGGGCAAACAAGTCGGCGGCTTCTCTGTCTCGCTCTTCTTCATCGTCTTCTTCACGGAACTCGTCGAGCTGACCGTGGAACAGCGGGGCGTCTTGGGCGGCGGATATTCGTGAGGCGAAGGCTAGATTTCCAAATCGTGAACCAGCGCCGTTTTGCTGGTATGGGTTACCTCCATAGCCCCTTGACAGGTAGGACCTGCTGCCTGTGACTCCTCTTCCTGCGTCGCGATGTCCTCGACTCGGTCGTGATGTCCAGTCGGCCGCTCGGGACGGTTGATCATTGTCGCCTTGTCCGGCGAAGTTGGAAATTCGGGACTGTGACTGGGCTAGAAACCGAGAAGCATCTAAAAAAGTGTCAGACAAAATGGAGCAGGACAATTTGGCTTGCCACCAACCGCTCAGAAGAGCACATACACTCGGAAAACATGATTACGACTTGCCCATCCGCTGTTGAATCGTGGGATGACTGTAGATTCGCCGATGGAGATAGGCTGCTATGACGGAATGCCGAAGGCGGATGAGACAAAGACTGGGGCGAGTCTTGATGGCGAGGACGATAAAGATACAGGCAAATGGGTGGAGAGAGGTGAAAATTATTGAGGGTTCGAGTTTTCACTTGATGGCACGGATAATAGGAAAATAAAGTTAGAAGAGAGAAGTCGAGGTGGCGTAGAGTAAAGAAGGAAACAACAATAAACAAGCGGTGTTTGGAGCTGGTGGATGTTTGCGGCGATGGCTGGGTCTACAGTGAGTCGGCCTCAGCACTGGTAGCGTAGCAGGGGACCAAACTAGGCGGCGACAGTGGGCAAACAGGAGCCGTGTGGTGTCATGGGACGCCAAAGTGGAGGAGGCGGGCCTTAAAGGTGACCTTGAGCTAGTGACTGTTACGGGTCATTTAGGCAACTTGGGGGAAGACGTCATGCCCAGGCGGCGACCATTTGGCGCCGCAGCACAGCCAATCGCGCTATCTCGCGCTCTCTACAGCGCTGGACAGAGAACTCAAAGTGCCTAGCACGATGCCCACTGAGTCACGCGCCTCATTGACGCAGCTCAGAACATGCCAGAGCCGCCTGATATAATTACGCGGTTTATCTATTTATGTAGTTCATGGCGCTCGCATCTGCCATCGAATTATGTAGATGTTCAGTTGATACAAAAAGGGAAATACGGCACAAGATCAGAGACGCTGTATCGTGACGAGATATCGCCAGACTCTCAAAGGCATACACAAAGATCAAGATCAACCGAGGCTGCATCTTTGTCAAGTATTGATATTCACATATGCCATCGCTGTAACAGTGCGCACTATTTTTACACGGCGATATGGCAGCGTACCCTAGCTGCATGCATGCCCATTAAGATCGTGTGCCTACAGCTTCGTACCATATACATCCGCCACCACGAAACCATTAATAACTACTGTGCATCTAAACAACCTTCTCTACAAGAATTGTAAAAATAATTCTGTAAAGGTCTCCATCTCTCAAGGGAGCAGACACTTACCCCGTATTTTACAAAAAAGCAATTGCATCTCTGACATCCCATAGATAAACCATCGACTGGATCTCCATTGATTGATTGATCACAGGGCCGAGCTCGGATCCACCTCCGCTCAGGTACAAAGCACCATCCATTACTTCACCAGCTCTCAACCTAACCACCATTCCCGCCCATCATTGCCCAACCTCGATTCACTTCCATATCCGCATCCCGCCAATTCCTCGACCTCCAACCAGCCTCATCCACCGCTAGCATTAATCTTTAATACCGACAATTTCCCATACCTCCCCGCCACCGAAGCTCCCAACATCCTCCCACCCAACCACCAATCCCATGTCATCAGCACCTTGGGACTACATCGCCAAACTCGTCTGCATCGGCGACTCAGGATGCGGCAAATCCAGTCTAACCATCCGCCTCTGTGAAGGACGCTTCTCCGCCCACCACGACGTAACCATCGGCGTCGAGTTCGGCTCCCGCATCGTCCCCGTCGGCCCTCCCCATGCGTCCGCCGAGCCTACCACAAATTCAACCACCTCGCCACCCAAAGGCCTCCCTCCTCCTCCTAAAGATACATCCTCTACGCCCCAAAAGCACATGAAACTCAGCCTGTGGGATACGGCTGGCCAAGAAACGTACAAGTCTGTAACGAGGAGCTATTTCCGCGGCGCCAGTGGTGCGTTGCTGGTATTCGATCTATCGCGAAAGCAAACATTCCAACATGTTACCGATTGGCTCAACGACCTTCGACAGATCGCTGAACCAGATATTGTAGTCATCTTAGTAGGGAACAAGGCAGATTTAGCACAGCAGGATGATAACAAGCGAGAAGTTACAAAGCAAGAGGCGGAAGAATGGGCAAGGAACAATGGCGTCATGGAGTACGTCGAGACGAGCGCAAAGAGCGGAGAAAATGTCGAGATGGCATTCATGAGAGTCGCAGAGAGGATACACCAGAATATTCAGGCTGGCAAATATGACTTGAATGATAGACGGTCTGGTGTCAAGGGTCCTAGTGCGGGCGCTAGTCGCCAGGTGAGGTTGGCAACGGATGCTACCAAGTCTATGACCGGAGGATGCTGTTAATGAGATCGATATGATAATGAGAGCGAGAGGGCAAGAGAATACCAAGCTGTAATTCAGCCGCTCTCCGCCAAGTTTTGTATATTACAACCATAGCCAATGTACAATCACACCCAAATCATTAGTCAGTGCATGTACTTAAACGAACCGTGCTCAGTCAACGTTTCCAATGCAGCTGATTTTCAACTTTAAATCTTATTGCTATCTTTTGTACATTCCGTCACAGCCTGTTTCATCAAGTTTGTCTACCGCAAATATCCTTTTTATTTTGTGTTTTTACCTCGCCACTAAAATCCGCCCTTCGCGGTATTAGAGACAAAGTACATCGTATCATGCATGTAAACCCCAAGAAAAATATTACCCAGTACAATTAGAAATGATCGCAGAAATTTTCAAAGCATAGCCTATTCGACTGAGAATGCCACGAGAAATGGCATCTTCCATCGCTTCTAGCTAGCACTTTAGTCGCTGATGCGCCAGTTGTCGAACCACTTCATGTAACTGTACTGCTTGTTGGCGCCAGTCATACCCCAGCAGATAGGGATAAACAGAATGTAAAGGCCAATAATGATCGTGTACAGCACACCATACACAACACCTTGCAGAGTCTGGTTGCGGTTTCTCACGAGCCAGTCAACAAAGAAACCGAGAGCCAAGATGGCAAAGTACAGAGCGGGATAGTAGTGGTGGACGTAGGTAACACGTGCCATGATGACGAAAGGCAAGTAGTGCAAGAACCAACCAATAACGGGGTAGATACCAGAGTAGTGCACCTGGTCGAGTTCCTCTTGGTCGAGGTCCTTGAAGCCACGCTGCCAGCGCAGGATGTACCAAACAACGGTCAAACCGACGAATCCCAAAGTCACCGTGCTTCCCCAGTAGATAAAGGGGTTTCCGAGCAAGAAGTACTTGACAATGTTGTCGTCCCAGCCGCACATACGAAGACCAACGTGAAGAATGGGCCACTGCCACCACTTGGAGGCCAAGTCGTCCTGCTTGTCGGGATCGGGAACCAAGGCGTTGTTGGAGGTCATCATGGCGACGTTCAAGTGGATGAAGTCGTGGAAAAAAGGAGACTTGTAGACACCGGGGTCGCTTGGGGGGAGCTTGTCGTTGGTGTGAGCCTCCACGTTCCAGTGAGTGTAGGTATCGCGGGGGTTGTTGTCCTTGGTGCAGGTAACTTCAATCTGCTTGAAACCCCACTGAGGCAGGTTCCGGTTGGTAGCTCTGAGGTAGCAGCCGAGAACAGGGTTCTTGAGACGGAAAGCGGTGGTCAGAGTGCGGATTCTGCTTCGATCGCGAGAGGCGGCGTCGCGAAGAACTTCAATCTTCCAGTGGTCCTTGTCGTCACCAATAGTCAAGTTACCGTAGCAAGAAACTTCCTTGTCGGACTTGGTCACAGGGGCAGCGATTTCGTGGGTGTGCAAGTTGCGGCCAGTCTGGGCGTGGAGCAGACGGATAGTAGAGCCGTCACCAATGAAGCGAAGCTCTTCAGACTCCGAGTTGTAGTCCTCCTCACCACGGTTGGGGTAGATGAACCAGTCGTTGTTGGTGTCCTTGTGGTGGTAGCAAGTAACCTGCTGCTGCTGAGAACCGTCGGGGTAGGTCTGAACGTGAGAGTGCAACAGACCACCACCATAACCCATGTTCTTGATGGTAGCACGAGAGCCGATGGCAATTTCCAAGGGGCTGTTCTTGCCGACCTCAGTGCCCTTCAGGTTGGCCTGGAAAAGAGAGCTCATTTGGGCGTCACCTGGTCCGGATCGGTCGAGGATAGCGAAGTGCAGAGCGAAGGAGAGCATGTAGATAAGGAATGGAACGATGATCAAACCGACAACACGAGTGACGACGTGGGCACCGAGGGTCGTCTAAAATCTGATGTTAGCACAGTGAGAGACCTTGCGGGGCATTTAATAACTTACGAAGGGCATCTTGGTGTCACCGAACTTGTTCCAGAGATCCTCAATGGTGTACAGACCGACGAGAGCCGTGACGAAGAGACCGACGAGCTTGACAGAGCAGACGCAGCCAATGCTGAGGCCGGTGAGGAAAAGCCAGAAGAACCATTCGGGTTCGAAGCTGTTGTGGCGCTGGTTGTGGAACTTGGCCCAACAGAAAACTGTAGCCACGGTACCGCAGAGCAGCATGGAGTCGAGTAGGATGAATCGGCTAATGGTCGTGTAGGAGTTCTCGCAGAGAACCATAAGAGTAACGAGCCAGACGGCGGGACGGCGGAGGTGCAGTTCTTTGGCAGTGAAGTAGGCAAGGGGAATGCAGACGATACCGAAGAAGGCGTTGAAGGCGCGCATGAAGGTGTAGTTGAGCTCCTCAGGATAGTGTTCACCAGACTTGAATTCGAAAGAACCGTTGTAACCAGCCATGACACCAGAGAGACCGACGAGCATTTTACCGAGAGGGGGGTGGACATCGAAGTAGTATTCGTGCTTAATGTAGTAGCTTCCGAATTTACCGAAGCTGTAAGAGGTCATGTTAGCAATCTGGCAGCTTTCAAAATGTACTGAATCGCTTGCGATGGGGTGATGAAACGCACTGAGCCTCGTCCCAGGTGACAATGTCGCTGAGACCGATCTTGTAGAGACGAGTGAAGAAAGCGAGCGCCGTGAAGATGATGGGAGCGAGGATGGGCTCCAGGCTATCAAAGACCTCGAATAACGATTTCTCCTGTCATTCCAATTAGCCAAGCTTCCACGAACTCGAGGATTATCAATGCCATACCTTCTTGGCAAGCTTCTTCTTGTCTTCGGGTTGGACGGCGGGCACATCGGCGGTGGTTCCATTCTGGCCGACGGCGCGCTTTCGCAGGCCATCGCCCAGGTCAGCGCCTGTGGCAGCAGCCTTTTCTGCAGCCATGATTGACGCGATTAAAGAGAAAAGAGGGAGTTGTGAACAGAGAAGTTGATGAAAAATCGAATTAGACAAAAGGGATCGAGAAAGCAGAGGTGGTCAAGCTGGAGCAGGGGTGCCAGGCTTGAAGCGTTCGTAATGACAGGACGAGCTGGAGGGTACTCGGAGAGTAGGAAAAGAAATAAAAATCCCCCAGCGTCTTTAACGACTAGATTAAAAAGAGAAGAAGAACAAAGCCGTCAATTGAAAGAAGAATAAAGAAGTTAGGAAAACAGCAAAGAAAAGAGATGCTGTCCAAAGGGGGTGGAGAATAAGAAAAAAGGGTTGTTTGGTTTCGAAAGGGGGGGAAAATGCTAGCTTGGTGGTTTTACTGGTAGCAAACTCGAGGCTGCGTGAATACGATGTGATTACCTAGTAGCGCCCCTTTCAGCTACATGCGCCCGTTCCAAGGTCTCTACTGTAAGGCCAAGGCCCAGATATTACTGGACACCTATGAATTTACGGGACACCTTGCAGCTAATAATAATCCAACAGTACGGAGCACCGCATGGCATGGACGCTTCAGTGCTGGGGCTGGAAGCAAGCCGGCGGGACGTGCCAAGTTGCGCCCCCTGGATTGGACATGGCACGCGTCCCAGTTCCCCTGCGTTCGCTGGGAGGCGCCCCGTAATTGGGCAGCTGCCCCTACAAGGTTAGCGAGGGGTTCAACTGTGCTGCGTGTCTCTCGGGACCAGTACAGTACTGTGCCTATTTTGCTTGTGTCTCGGGGGGAGTTGACTTGACAGCACGGGCTAGTGAGACCACATCGCCCACTGTAGCATTACGGCGCACCACTTTATTGGGACGCCATGCCTAAACCATTCTAGTCACCCATTCTCCCCCGTCCATCTCAGTCTTCGTTCAGCGCTCTCACCCGCAACCTGTGGCTAGTGCTTCACTCATGGCCTGTTCCGTTCCATTACTGCGACGAAGCTGAGCCACATTTATCGCTCACCCAAATGCGATCGAGGCGCAATTCATTGGAGATCACATGCCTCTGGCTGCGACCTGTCAAGCCAGCTCTCTCGACGACTCCGACTTTTTTGATTTCCTACCATGACGACAGCGGTGTCCGACAAGAGACACTATTCATGAATCAATTTGCATTGTTTCGACGCTGACCCCTGTTCTGTTCCTGCTGCGACATCAGGTCTCTTTCCTTTGGCTTTTCTCGCTTGTTCGCAGCCTCCGATCCCGCGCCAACCGACCACATGTCACAACTCGTTTCGGACTTTCTCATCAACCCGGTCCTGCGGCAGGCCCGTAGGTTCTCCGAAATATCAAGGGCTACGCTCGTCGGCGATGACGAGAGTGCTGCCGCCGCTGCCCAGCCCGCGAGCGCAGTCGTGGAGCAAGACGAGGGTGATGAAGTTTCGCCACCGGGCCTAGATTCCGCCTCCAGCCCAGACATCGGGGCGACGCCTTCATTAGTAGACGTCCCTACGTCTCCTATCAGAGAACAAATGGATGAGTCGCCGATGACAACTCCAGTCACTCCGGAACCCCGACGCGATCACCTTGGCTTCCCCGTTGCGGCACCTAGGCACGGTCCAATACCGGAAGACGATGGCATGGGATATCTGAGAGCTCGCATTCACAGCATTAACGCACAAGATATTTCACAAAACGATAAGGCTCGCCTCATTCATGGAATGTTACTGGAAAGCTATCGACCCTCTAAATCGACTGCAGCTGTGCGCATAGGCTCTGACGATGAGATGCTGCTGGCCCATGCGCACGAGTTATCAGCGTCGCCATCTGGAGTTGACAGTCTCAAGATTTGGCTGCAAGGGGAAGGGCAGCCGCCTATTGAGTCTTTTAATCTCACCACAAGCGACCTGACGCCCACATTTGCACCTATCCGCCGACAGTCTAAGAGTAATGGCAATAAGGAGCCATCTACGCCGCCAGAGTTTGAGGAAGTTGAACCAACTGAGCCACCACTGGGCTGTCAGCATTACGAACGCAAGGTCAAACTGCAATGCTCGACTTGTGAAAAGTGGTACACGTGCCGCTTCTGTCACGATGCAGCGGAAGACCACGATCTTATCCGCAAAGACACGAAGCACATGCTATGTATGCTGTGTGGCACGCCCCAAAACGCTTCCGATATGTGTTACAAGTGTGGCGAGACATCTGCTCAATACTACTGCAATATCTGCAAGCTCTGGGAAAATCGGTCGAGCAAACCAATCTATCATTGTCATGACTGTGGCATCTGTCGGCGCGGACTCGGACTTGGCAAGGACTTTTTCCACTGCAAGACCTGCCGTGCATGCATAACGACGTCGATAGAGTCGTCTCACAAATGCATTGAGAGATCGACCGACTGCGATTGCCCCATCTGCGGTGAATACATGTTCACATCACCAAGACCGGTGGTGTTTATGAAATGTGGTCACAGTATTCATAAGAAATGTTACGATCAACACATGAGGGTATCGTACAAGTGCCCCATCTGCAACAAAAGCTTGGCAAATATGGAGACACAATTCCGCAACCTGGATATTGTCATTCAAAGCCAGCCCATGCCTGAGGAGTTTCAAGACACCAAGGCAGTTATCCTCTGCAACGACTGCTCAGGTCGATGCACCGTCCCTTACCACTGGGTTGGTCTGAAGTGTGCCATCTGTCAGTCATACAACACAGTAGAGCTGCAAATGATTGGCGGGGCAAATGACGGCAGCCAACCTGTCCCCATCGAAAGGCAGCCGGAGGCGATACAGCGGGAAGACAATTCCGCCCCATGGCCGGCTGTCATTGCTGGACGCGCCCGCAACGGAAGCAGCCTCCTCAACCGACGAAGACACTCCTCGAATGTGGTTGAGGCTGCACACACGATACCTGAGCGCATTGCAAGATCCTTGTCGCCAATGAACATTGTCGACACACACACCCACTTTGGTGGTATAGACATCGACGTGGACTCTGACGACAACGACATTTTGGGCTTCTGGCGAAGTGGCCCCGAAGACGATTCTAGTGACATGGAAGACGTCGAGTCCGAAGAAGATAGTGACTATGAAGGACCAGAGGACGGCGAAGAGGAGGAGGAAGACGACGAGAACGAGATTACGCTCTTTGGGCATAGGTGAACTCGGGTAACATGGCATATGAGCGATGACTGCAATTTTGAATTTCTGGCATACATGAGGCGTTTGGATGGATCGGTTGAAGGGCATTTTGTCACCCGAGGAGTTTTTTGCATTTTTAGGAGTCACGAGAATCGACGGAGCGAGCATTGTGTAAGCATTTCCATATCAACTAGCATCTAAGAGAGCGATTCATTTTCCATACGCCGTGTCCCAAGTGTCCTTAACTCCGTAACGTGCTCGCGAGCAACTATTGTAGCAATAACACAGCCAAACGCCAATTCCGTTTCATGATATTGTCACACCCCATCAAAGAAAGCCAAGCCGTAATCCATTATAAAGCCCGCATCGCGCGAGGCGTGGTGAATTCTATCGCTGGCCCCCTCGCTTGACAGCCTGCCCCTCCCGCCTTAGCTCCTTGATGACTTGCTGTGGTACGTTAGTTGAGGTATGATATAACGTCGTAGCGGGTCGAACTTGCAGCTAATGCTTCTGGGTTGACGCCTTGCTCAATTAGGGATATGCAAATCGATATGGCTCTTCGATCGAGGTCGGTGTTCTGCGCCGGGTGGTTAGCTTATGGCTGGAGGATGCTGGAGGGGGCGGTCGCAAAGTACGAGAATAGTGGCTATTTCGTGGAGGATGTCGACAGCTTCGGTGGCTGCGGCGTGTTTGTCTGGTTCTGGCATCGTGAGGTGGTGAGGATGTTGGTGGGGGAAGTGAAGACGCGCAGACGCGGTTGGAGGGGTGGATTTACAGCCCATTGGAGGCTACAGGGGCGGCGACAAACGGATGCACGACAACCGGTGATCTCGGGTCTAGACAATTGTTTAAAAATTCTACACTACGGCGCTTGCAAGTCAAAAATAAATGATTAAAGTCTAAAACGTTTATTTCGCATCTATAGCAAACAGGCTTTAACGTATCGCATTATCTAAGAACCACCAACACAAAATTATGGCTTCTGGCCGTATACGATGTAACTGTAAGCGTTAGTATCTGAGAACACAGCTTTGGGAGTTAACTTACATCGGCCACCATGCGTGAATACTCTTATCGGCCATTTCTTTCCTCACACTTGTCAAGAACACCGTCACCTCCTCCGGACTCCAACCCAGACAGCGGGTAAACAGCGCCATACTCAAGCCCTCAAGCTCGCATGCGACATTCTGGTAACAAAAGTGGCCTATTGCAATGAGTACCTAAACGGACTTGAGGGTAGTAGTGGAACGTACCTAAAGCTCGATGTGTCATGTTCTTAGGCCATGAGTTAGTCGGCCACCTGTAGATTACTTCCGTTACGTTGATGAAGCCCGCGTCTATCATTTGCTGCTTGTAGTGTATCCCGCTGTCCGCAAACCGGTTGATGGCAGCAGTAGCGCTCAGCATGGTATCTGACCATTGTTTGATGTAAGAGCCAGGCTTTAATGTATCGTCGATGCACTGTGGGCGCAGGACAATGTCTTGGAGTTCCAGCCAGCCGCCAGAGCGGATGTTGTCGTAGCTCTGCGAGATGAACTTGGGCCAGTCGCCTATTGAGCCGACGAGCATGCGGCCGAAGACATAGTCGAACGGATGCGGGTAGTCCCATTCTTTTTCGAGGTCGTCGATGATGAAACGGACGTTGGGAGGAACACTGCAAGTGATGATCAGTACATGGCTAGCAAGGATTGATGGGGAGGGTACAGTCTCACAAAGAGGGTTGGATGGGACTGAGATCGATCCCGATTATCTTCATTGTTAGCTCGAGGAGGTTCCGAAATTAGCCTGCGTTAGTCTTACTTCAGCCTGGGGGAATTCATCACCTAGGTTCGTGGTTAGTACAATATAGGTGTAGTGCCATGCTGCGTTTGCTTAGGGAGCTTACCCATATCCATGGCCCACACCCCAGTACCAGTGCCGGCGTCGAGGATGCGCTGCAGATTTGGATGCTCTTTTAGGGGCGCCGCATATATCTTTGAGCCAAGGGTCAACATAAATAGATGATGTTGCAGATCTGTGAAACGCGAGCGTCAGCCTCTTCAGCCCTTTGGTGTCTTGGGCGCTGGCATATGCATCGTAGCGACAACGCCACAAGCAAACGGACAAACGGCGTACCTAATCGGTCCTGTTCGCTCTGTTTTCGGGGCATTGTTAGCACATGTGAAATATACATTAGTCGGAATTGTGGCAGTAGCAAAATACCTCGTCGTTTGGCAGCACGTAATTGACGATTGTCGAGTTAGCGTTGGTGCTCCGCAGCGCGATGGGACTGCCGACTTACTGGATTCCAAGTAGCTATGGTATGTTCGTCCATTTTCTTCGCGATAATTGTAAATGCTTGATCTTAGCGAAGTAGTTATACTGGCGTCATCGTCCTGGTGTTATCATCAGTTCAGGGCAGCCCCTGCAGAGACACCAGCAGAGGACTCAACTCACACCAACGGCGGAATCTGCATCGTCCTCATCGGTTCTCGGCTGTCGCGCGTTGCAGAGATCGATTAGCCGGAGACGTCATCTTCAACAACAGGAGGAGAAAAAGAAATAAAAGCAAAAAGCAAAAAAATCGGTAAAATAGCTCACCTCGAGGCTGGATTGATCATCGCCGAATGTGGAGGCCGAGGCGACAGACAAGAAATCTTCTGGAATGACAGGACCAGGAGGCTTTGGCTCCAAGCTAGAGCTGGCTTCGTCGGTTCGATCCGGAGACGCCATTGCTAGCGTGATTTTGACAACGGACAACGGGAGAGGTAAGGCTAAAAGGGAATAGACAGACGCTAGTTTGAACAAGCACTAGCACAAAAGTGGAATTGCAAAGGAGTTTAAAGGGAACAGGCGAGGGAGGAGAGGAGTAGTCGAGGAGGGGGGAGCACTCTAGAGACACTCTGGAGCACGCCGGCGCACTTTGGAGCTTCTGGCGCCTCTTGCCGGGATGTTTGCGCATTTCATCCATTCACCCACTCGACTTCGCCTAATTACTGATGCTTGTCTCGCAGCATTGATTACTTTTCTCTTCCCTCACCGATGCATATGTGGCGTGGCTCGGACCCCTGCACTCTTCTCCGCTCTGGGCCGCCACGTAGCTAAATCCAGACGAGTTTTGGGTTTTATTTGCATCCATTCAAACAAATATACCGTCTCGTCCGGTGTGTTGCTTGCCGACTCGGGGATCGTGCTCCACGAGCCTCTGTGCACCAACGCTTCAAATATATTGCCAGCCGAGTCACAGCAACCCCAGAAATCGGCAGCCATGTCTCTTTTGAGCATTTCGTCTCACTACGGAATTGACTGGTCGTTTTCCACCATCGCCATCCTCGTGGCGGTTGCATGGAGCCTCAAGTCGATCGCTTCGCGCCTTTGGTATTACCATCGCCTCAGCCACTTTGGGGGCCCGTTGCTGGCGGGCTTTTCGCGACTCTGGTTGGTGCAAACCGTCTGGAGTGGTAAAGCCTATCTTTCATTCTGGGAAGTTACAAAAAAACATGGTGAGTTGCGCCCAATTTGTTGCACGTCGTTGTTGATGTTTGTTCTGTTTGTATTCGTTTGCTTGGTGTCGCCGCCCACTTCCAGTTGACCGCAGACTTCAGCTGAGTTGAGCCAAGCCTGACCGCCTCATTAATACAGGACATATTGCGCGAATTGGTCCAAATGACCTCATCACCAGTGATCCAGACCTCGTCAAGCACATGTACAACGTCCGATCAGATTATACCCGTTCAAACTGGTACGATGGCATGCGATTCGACCCCGCCAGAGACAACCTTCTGTCGCTGAGAAATGAAGATGACCACAAGGATTTACGAGCGCAAATGGCAGCTGGTGTAAGTCTTCCCTCAATCGACTAAGTATTATGCGACTGTTCCAATGTATTTACGTATGTATCTTGCAGTATTCTGGCCGCGAGGTTGACGGCCTTGAGGCCAAGATTGACGACAATATCCTCCGCTTCACCGATTTGTTATCCACCTACGCCGATAAGCGCGAACCACTTGATCTTGGTAGAAAAACGCAATACTTCACCTTGGATGTCATCTCTGATATCGCCTTCGACGAGCCATTCGGCTTCCTCGAGACAGATTCCGATGTATACCAGTACATCGAGACCACCGAAAAGACGCTACCCGTCGTCATGGTCACTACTGTCCTTCCAGCACTCGTCAAACTGCTAGCCTCGCCGCTTGTGCGGCCCGCACTTCCATCTGAAAAGGATGTGCTTGGTTTTGGAAGAGTAATGAGGTATGTGATAAGATCTGGCCTGCCTGCCAACACATCTCCGGTGGCGTTTTTTAACGCCCGCTAATGCATGCAATGCAGCACGGCCAAATCAGTTGCCGCTGAGCGTTTCGGCCCCGACAAAAAGGTCCAGCGAGACATGCTTGGATCATTTGTGGCTCACGGCTTGAGCCAGAAACAGGCAGAGTCGGAAATTCTACTGCAAATGTAAGGGCGCTCTCGTCGCAAGCCATGGGCCGCACTAACACGACACACAGCATCGCCGGCTCCGACACCACCGCCACCGTTATCCGCTCCACGATGTTGTATCTCATGACGACCCCCCGCGTGCTAAACAAGCTACGCGATGAAATTGAAACAAACAACCTGTCCAGACCGGTAATCACCGACGCCGAAGCTCGCCAAATGCCGTTCCTTCAGGCCGTCATCAAAGAGGGCCTAAGAATCTTTCCGCCCGTTGCTGGTCTCATGGCCAAGCAAGCCCCGCCTGAGGGCCACTATTGGAAGGACACCTTCATCCCCGGTGGAACTCGTGTGGGCTCATGCGCCTGGGGCATTTTCCGCCGCGAGGACATCTGGGGCCAAGACTCGGGCGAGTTCCGTCCAGAGCGTTGGCTGGAGAGCTCTGCGGAGCAGCTTGCTGCCATGGAAGGAGCGCTTGATTTGATTTTCAGCTATGGACGCTGGCAGTGTCTGGGACGCCCTATTGCCCTGATGGAGTTGAACAAAATCTTTGTTCAGGTGAGTTGAGCTCTGTGGCACCCAAAGAAATACAATACTAATGACGTTGAAAAGCTCGCACGAGATTTCGACTTTGCTGTTTGTGATCCAACCAATCCTTGGAAGATCTACAATTGCGGCATCTTTTCGCAAAGTGAGTTTTATGTTAGGTTTGAGCGACGGGAATGATACCAACGAGATGGATTTTATGCGCCATGATGAACAATGGGAGGCTTAGCATGTCTTTTCTTTTTTACCCCAGTCTTTACGATCAGTTATTTGACAGTCTTTATACTTGTGCGAGTGTCTGTGACATCTGGGTTGGGCCAGGCGTGTACGATCACTTACTGTGATGTAACGGTGTTAGTGTAAGTACACTGTTGAACAGGCAAATTTTTGTTTGTATGTGCGATGGGTGTAAAATAGGCAGGACGTAGCCAAAGGTGACTTCCTATTTGATGTCCACCACACTTGCCTCGCATTTTCTTTTCTTGTGTGTGAAGCGAAAAAGAATCGCTTTGTGAAGCGTGCTCTAGTTTGCCTTTGTAATTTGCTAAGTTGTATTTATGCTGAGAAGCGGCCAATAACTTAATGTGCCTTTGTCTTGTAATATTTCTGCCCTTTCCGTTCTTTCTCTTCTTTACCCGTCCACTATCCCCAAAGCAGCAACGAAGGAACGTCGCCTCCCCAGCAATTATCGCGACTCTTGTTCTCACTTCGATACACACGAACTATTTGCAATATATAAAACAGACACACAAGATCCGAAAACGAGTACAGTGAAACTGGTATTCCATTGGCCAGCACGTCTTCCTTCCGAGCTGATCGCACAGGTATGAGAGCTATTCTGGCAACTTGGACGATGATGCAAGGCTGACAACACCACAGATTGTGAAGAATGTCCACCTGAGCACTCATCGACTTGAGACTTTGCGAAACATGCGTCAAACTAGCCGCGTGTTTTGCAGCGAAGCTACGCAGAATCTCTTCTCTTGCGTTGAAGCAACATGCGACAGGCCTTCAACCCAGCCTCATCACTCGAAACTATTGGCACTGGAAAGACTTAAAACGTTAGCCAATAGTGAAATTGCCACTCATGTAACTTATCTTCGCTTTGGGCTAACTGGAACTGGTGTGACCCGTGAAATGCTCGACAACTACCTCAGAGATATCCAGCATGTGTTGCCAGCCGTAGCACCAATGTTGACCAACTTAGACACGCTCGTTTTTGTCAACCGCCAAAACTACATTCCTCTACATTATTATCCTGCCGTCCCCCAAAACCAAACGCTCTACCGCGCAGAGGAGATATTACCCTCGACCCTGCGTCGTACCTTGGCACTGGCCCCGATTCCGAGCCTAACAACTCTCAAAGTTGACATTTGCCATATATTTGTTTCTCTACAGGAGATGATTGTCAAAAACAAAGAGCGTGCTGCGCTGTCCGCTGTTGAGGAAGAAGCAGCGCGTTGGAGTAAAGGAGTGTAAGTAGGCAGTGAAGTGCAAAAAAAACTCACGGCGGAAAACATACTTTTTTTGTTGGTTATAGTTAGACTGATTTGGGTGTGCAGTTTGGATTTAAAGCGATTTTTTATATTGATGACTGATCATCTAAAGAGATATGCTGACTTGATGATATGTTTGCGAATCTGGTGAACCTTGCTGCGTGTTGGGCTACCAGCACACCACAGATTCAAACTGGTACATCTTTTGATTGCATCTTTTGATTGCATCATTCGCTTACAAGATGAACTCAGTAATTGACTTTCAATCAAAGAAGTCTTACGAATGGAGGACGGCTGTTCATAGTCATTGTCCCGGTCTGATTTCATCGATCGGCCAACCGACGACATTGAAGCACCGCCTCCGCTGATGCCGAGCAGCGGTATCTTTTCGTCCATATTCAACTCTGCAAAGGCAAAAGAGGTCTCTTGTTCTAGCGCCACCATGGGCCGGTCTTACTGCAGGATCATACGACGCCACGCAGCCTGATTTTCAATTCGTCTTACACCCACTGCTCGCTCCCCGCCCGCCTCCGTCAGCATTGCCCCATTTGGCAATTCAAATTGCCTTTTCGAGTAATTTCACCTCCCTACCATACCTATTTTCGAAGCATTTCAGTGCCTGTCGACCATGACATTTCAAGAGAAAACCGTTGTCCTCATCACTGGTGCCAATAGCGGCATCGGCTTCGAGACTGTGAGAGCACTACTTCAGTCGTCGCGAGCTTATCATGTCTATTTTGGAAGCCGTTCTGCTGAAAAAGGAAACATGGCCCTGATTGAGCTGAAGAAGGAATTCCCAGATTCCGCTTCGGTCTTGGAACTTGCCCAAATCGACGTGGCGAGAGATGAGTCTATTGCGGCTGCTTGCGAAAAGATTGAGAATGGCCCAGGATATCTGGACGTGCTCATCAACAACGCTGGTAAGTAGTTTGATCCTCCTGCGGAAAATACGGGCACCTGCTAACTTTGCGACAGGTCACTCCATCGAGAACCAGATCCCTGCCGGCCAACTTACAATGCGAGAGGCGTGGAACCAAATGTTTGACGTCAACGTCACAGGAGCCCAGATCCTCACTGACAAAATTGTGCCATTTTTGCTCAAGTCCAAGGATCCCAGGATCATATTTCTGTCGAGTGACCTCGCTCAGATTGAGACGCTCAGCACTGGCTACTATCCCGGTCCACCACCCAAGGCAGGCTGGCCAAAGGCGAATTACTTGAGTCCGGATGGCTACAGAGCCAGCAAGACGGCGTTGAACATGATGATGCTAAATTGGCATTGGTGTCTCAAGGAAGACGGGGTTAAAGTCTGGAGTCTGTCGCCTGGGTGGCTGGCTACTAATCTGGGGAATCGCCGGGAGAAGCTCAAGGCGCTTGGGGCAGGCGATCCGGCAATTGGGGGAAATCTTGTGAGAAGTGTTGCTGAGGGCGAAAGGGATGGGGATGTTGGCAAGGTTGTTGCTCTCAATGGCATTCAGTCATTTTGAGTTTACGTAGTGTCGGAGCACCGAGATTCACCAAGGCGGAATGTTCGGCCTCGACCGCTTTGTGAATGCTTAATGGCTATGTTTAATGCCAAATATTTACACTCGCATTTATTGCATTTTTCTTTTTTACATTGAATCAAGGAAAACTTCCATTGAATCATGTCTGTTGATGGATTGACATATTCGTCAATGTTCATTGGCCCGAGCAATCTCGATAACGAATCGCCTTACGCTGCCTGTATACAGTGAGTGAGTGGGCTTGCGTGGACTGGCGCAGCTCGGCATTATCGGAATTATACAGCCACTTTCAAGCTGCGCCAGCCTCCATCTTGAACCAACATCCTACAAAAAGTCGGCAAATATTTTAATTTTCAATGTTTCGAATCCAACATTGAAAATTTTGAATTTGAGAGATTCAAGATGGGTCTCGATTTGGGCGCTTGGCGCGCCAAATTCGCAAGGGAGACCGGGCTCACCTCAATCCTACAATCTAGCGGTGATGTCAAGGTGCTCTGCTTACAGCGCTTCGTACGCCTGTTTGGCTACGGTGCTTCGTACCTCATCCTCGTTCATTTCCTCACAAGCCATGGCTTCTCAGACGCCCGTGTGGGTTTGTTCATGACAATGACCGTGCTGGGAGACGCTGTCATTAGTCTGCTTCTCACCACGATTACGGACAATGTCGGTCGGCGACGCGTCCTGGCAGTTGGGGCAACGCTGATGAGTTGCAGCGGAATTGTGTTTGCCACCATGTCCAATTACTGGATACTGCTGCTTGCGAGCGTTGTTGGTGTGATTAGTCCCAGTGGGAGCGAGATTGGGCCGTTTCGTACTGTGGAAGAGAGTATCCTCGCGCAGCTTACACCAAAGGAGATTCGAAGCGATGTGTTTGCTTGGTACACGATGATCGGCACAGCGGGAGCGGCGCTTGGAACATTGTTGAGTGGTTGGACGATTCAGATCTTGAAGAGTAAAGATGGCTGGACGAGTGAGGGAGCTTACAGAGTGGTGTTTGCAGTCTATGCGACCTTGGGTCTGATTAAGCTGGCTCTGAATTTTGGCTTGTCCACCGCGGTCGAAGCGGAGGGCTTTGGCAGACTAAAAGATGAGGAAGCTGAGACAAACGAAACGCAAGCATTGCTGTCCAACGAGTCCAGCAGCAGAGATGTATCAAGGGCTGCTGCTACTCCAACGCAAAATGATCCCTTACTGGTTCGGCTCTGGGCAATGGTTCCTCGAGTCTCGGCAGAGTCTCGCTCGATCCTCATTCGCCTACTCATGCTCTTCACAGTCGACTCCTTCGCTTCAGGATTAGCCTCACCATCATGGCTAACATATTTTTTCACCACTTTCCACTCCCTCGAGCCATCTTCTCTGGGCACTCTTTTCCTCATCACCAATCTCCTCGCCACCGTATCCAACCTCGCTGCTCTCCCTATTGCGCGCCGACTCGGGCCACTCAAGACCATGGTCTTCACACACTTTCCATCGGCCATTTTCCTAGCTGTATTGGCTATACCACCTGCTTCAACCGGCGGAACATGGTTGGCTATGGCGTTTCTCGCCTTGCGATCCTGCACCCAGACCATGGATCAGGCTCCCCGACAGGCCTTCTTGGCTGCGGCCATGCTGCCTTCGGAGAGGACTGCTGTGCTAGGAGTGGTAAACATTGTTAAGACGTTGGCACAAGCGGGTGGATTGACCTCATCTGGTATACTGTCCGGTAAAAGCCTTTGGCTGGTCATGTTTGGCGGTGCAGGATTGCTGAAGGCATCTTACGACTTGATGTTGCTGGGCATGTTCCTTGGTTTGAAGGATCGTGAGGATGCGGCAACGGAATAAATACGAAGATTTTAATGCAGAAATAAAATAAAAAGAACTCGTATGAATTATTTGTTTAATAACTCATTGCACCGAATTCGCTGCTAGGGTCAGCTGGCATTCGTTGTAAAGACTGCCTTGCGGGTTGAGTCAGCCTCACTAACTTCGCCTTAACATGCATCTCCCCGTGGTTGTCTGCTGCCAAAGACGACGAAAAGCGTTGTCCAAAGTCCAACTATCTGAGGAGATTTTAGACCTGGTGAGTAGTTCCTTGCGTCCAGCAACATTCATGCTTACGTGCACAAGATTGTACAAGAGGTCAATAGCTGGAGTTCTTTGCCCTACCGCCAATACAAGCGAGCCAATCGTGAGAGCCTTCCAACTCTTGCCAATCTGCGACGCACCAGTCGAACATTGTACAGAATTGCCACGCCGTACTTTTATCAAGAATTCAAAGTCAAACATACACTTGGTAGCCGGGGCCAGAGGTGGTTCCTCAAAACACCGCTACGATCTCTCAAGCGCTTACAGCAAATCTCCTCCAGCCGGAACGCAGTGCACATTCGTCATGTCGACATTGAAGTCCATGATTTGATAAGACATGACGAAGTCAACCCATTTAAAGAGGCAGTCGCAGATGTGCTCCCTGTCTGCCTGGGCAAATTGCCGAACTTGAGCTCCATCTCTGTATTTTGCAAGCCGGAAATTGTGCTCTACACAGCTGTAGCGAGCGCCATCCTTCGCGGCATTTTCAGGGCTTTTCGCGACAACGGGCTCCCGAAACTTCGTGAGGTAGAGATCCAATGCCCCTATACTCTTGCTATAGAAACCGAGCCCCTAGGCTGGGAGCCAGGACCGCTAGGAATCACTGTCAAGGACGTCTTCTCCAAATTACGCCATCTTAGCGTGTACACTGCGCGGCAGGCGCAATATTTTGTTCCGTTCGCTCAGAATATTGAGTCGCTGGCGCTAGAATCGCAATGGCACATGCGGCTTGACGTGAGGAGTTTTCCTGTACGGTTGCGCCTGAAAGTCCTCAAATTGATATACGTGCAGCCACATGGCGAGTTGCTCGTATTTTTGCTACAGGGCAGTGGCGAACTGTTGGAAAGTGTGAGGTTTCAAGAGGTTCAGCTTAGGTCAGGATCATGGCAAGAGGTGTTTCGGACGATGAAAGACGTCACGTCTAATTTGACGCACTTTCGGCTCTGGAGGTGCTGTTACGCCGAGCTTGGCTATGGTCCTGGCAATTTTAACCTCGAGCAAGGGCTTGCTCAGGGAATTTATACGCCTCATAACGAGGATGTCGATGCGTTGGTCGAGGTGAAAGAGAAGGTGAGAAGTAATCGCACGTTGGCAGGGATACCTCTTTTTCAGATTCCGAGTGGTTACAGGTTTCCGTTCCCATGAGTGGAAATAATCTGTGGAATTGATTGTACACTCAACCACATGACTTAATTCAGTCCTCAGGAACATTGTGAGCATCGCATATCGCAAGGTCGTCTTCGATGTTAGTTGTGAAACAAAAGTAAAATCTATTGATATGTATATTCTTCTTCACCGTTATGGAGCCCTTCTAAAAGTGAATTTAAACTTGACAATTGGTGCTTATTTTACAGCCTCGCTCGACTCATGTTAACGCTAGTCTTGGCCAAGCAAAAGATGCGCGGAATCCGGCGACATACCGTCAGCCCAATCTCGCTTCTCCGCACTTGCGAACAAAACGCACATTTCACAGATACAAGCAATTCCTCTTGAACCTAAACAAGAACCAGCCTTACCAGACATGTCGCCACACAATCCCCAAGTTCTCAAGCGCTGCATCGAGCTCGCCCGCGAGGCCCTCGAGGCTGGCGACGCACCATTTGGCTCCGTGTTAGTCGACTCCAACGGCACCATCCTCCAAGAAGATCGCAACCGCACCATCACTGGTGAGAAGGGCGACAACAAGGCAGATGGGACTCTCCATCCGGAATTTGTTCTCGCGCGATGGGCGCAGCTCAACATGAGTGCTGAAGAGCGCGCCAAAGCTACCGTTTACACGTCGGGTGAACACTGCTCCATGTGCTCTTCTGCTCATGCCATTGTTGGATTGGGGTCTATTGTGTATATTTCTTCAACGGAGCAGTATGGCCAGTGGATGAAAGAGGCTGGGGTTCCGGCAGGACCGGTGACGCCGCTGGCGATAAATCAGGTTGCGCCTGGCATTAAGGTTGAGGGACCGGTTGAAGGGCTGGATATGGAGGTTAGGGCGTTGCATGTGCAGAGATGGGAGAAGAGGCAGACGGGCTGGTGAAAGCGCTTGAGATTGATGACAGATTGAGTTACTAGTTTAATTTACAGCGTATTGTTCCGATACAGAACTGTTTCGCAGTTACTCTGCCTTGTTGTGTGACCGTGTGATGATCTGGCAGCGGAAAGGCTCGCTCCGATCCGAGCAGGGACGGCGTCTACGGCGAAGATAATTTGGCGGACGCCAATCCACTCTCAAGGAATTCGCAATCAATAATACCTGTATTTCATATGGTGATGAGTGAGCCTTGCTGAGATTGGGCAAACGGAGCGCCCGCAGCGCACAAACTCACCTAAACGGTGCTGTTGGGGGAATCCTTCACAGGGGGGCTAACAGTGTTCTACGCTCACGTCATCTAGTCGCGTATTTCTTCAAGAATCATCACACTTTTCTCTATACATAGCCATAACGCAGCTTTTAAAATGATCGAGTTGAGAACAGGTTATACCTTTTTGAACTACTTCTTAGCCATTGTCGCAGCCACGACTGGGGTATGTTGGGGCACACAGCATCTACATGGCCGCTAAATGCAGGCTAAATGCTAAACATTCGTTTTTCAGACAATTATCTTTCGAATAATCTACAATATTTATGTACATCCGCTCAGCAAAATACCTGGCCCCAAAACATGGGGAGCATCTCGACTACCTTTCATCAATGCTCTCATTCGTGGCACCATCGTCCATGACATCCAAAAGCTTCATGACAAGTATGGGCCTATTCTGCGCATTGCTCCAAACGAAGTGACGTTCAGTCATCCGGACGCGTGGAGAGACATCTTTCAACCCCGGAAAGGCCATGCTCAATTCCTTAAAGACCCAACTTGGTGGAAATCACAGCCGGGAATGCCAAACTCGCTCATCAGCTGCATCGACATCGAGTCGCACGCTCGCATGCGCAAACTGCTTACACCTGGATTCACCGCACGCGCTTTAAGGGACCAAGAACCGATCGTCCAACGCTATGTCAATTTATTGATTGAGCGCCTCCAAGAGCAAGTTGGCAAAGACGCAGAAACGTCCCCGGCTGAAATCGATCTTGTGCCATGGCTCAACTACACGGCCTTTGACATTTTCGGAGATCTTGGATTTGGCGAATCATTCGACTGTCTGCAGCATTCAAAGTACCATCCATGGATCGCACTGCTCTTCAACAGCGTCAAAGCTGCATCATTCGTCATCTCTGCTCGATTTTATCCGGCGGTCGAGTATGTTTTGATGAAGCTCATTCCGCCATCACTGCGCAAGATGCAGCAGGATCACTTCCAACAGATTGTGGACAAGGTGCAGCGGAGGTTAAACTTTGAGCTGGAGCGACCAGACATCATGTCGTATGTAATTGCTGGTAACGAAGACGCAGAGCCAGATGCTCAAATGTCAATCGGAGAGCTCAACACGACGTTCATGGTTTTGACGACCGCTGGAAGTGAGACAACAGCGACAACATTGGCTGGAACATTGAACCAACTCGTCGCCAACCCAGACAAGTTGGATCTTCTGGTCAAAGAAATTCGTGAGAGCTTTCATCGCGAGCAGGACGTTACGCTGGATGCGCTGCGTAAACTCCCGTATTTGACTGCCGTCATCAATGAAGGATTGCGACTCTGTCCGCCTATTCCATGGATGCTTCCTCGAGTGGTCCCCGAGCCCGGTGATACCGTATGCGGTGTCTGGCTTCCAGGGGGTGTAAGTAAAACAAGTTTGTGGGAATGGCAAAGATTGAAGCAAACTAACGAGTTTGTTTAGACACCAGTATCGATCCAGAGTTACAGCATGAATCGCAACTCGTCATACTACTTCAAAGCAACAGAGTTCCTACCTGAACGCTGGTTGCGGGAGGCACAGTCGGATCCGAAATCGGACTTTTTCAACGACCAGAGACAGTCATTTCAGCCGTTTAGTGTTGGCCCTCGAAGCTGTATGGGTCAGTTTCTTGCCTGGGCTGAAATGCGACTTGTGTTGTGTAAGTTGTTGTGGGCTTTTGATGTGAGCGCTTCTGCGGAGGACAAGGTTGCGTGGGAAGATTTGAGAACATTTTTGCTGGTTGAGAAGAGGCCCATCAAGTTTCGTCTTGATCCACGAGTATTTTAGTCTGTGCTCATGTATGGTTGGATATGCTTGTCAGTGAATATGAAAACTCAACATTCTTGATTAGGTGATTTGAGCGCGTCCTTGGCCCAGCTCACTGTACATGGATATCCATTTGCAGGGTACTGCCCAACCCTTTCCGTTTGATATGCTCGGTCTCCATTTACTGTTTTAAAAGGCTCTCCCAGTATCTTCTCTTTAAGACGCAGCAGAGTTGTCTTCTGTCGCTCCCTCTCACCATCAAATTCTGCATAAGCATCTTTGATAACAAGGTCTCTGCAAGTAAGAATCAGGACAATCTTCAATTCGTTCCAAACCAATGTCTGTCCAATACAATTTCTGGGCCCTTGTTCAAAAGGCCGAAAAGCAGCGGGGTTGCTTGGATACAGCTCGCTGTCGCTCTCAACGAGAAATCGTTCAGGCAAGAATTCTCTGGCTCGTGGCCACACTCGAGGACTCTTATGCAAAGGCGAGTGCAGAACATGGATACCAACAAAATCAAGAGGATACTGAGTGCCTCCAAGATCCATCGGGGGGGCGCTTGCCATGGGATCTCTCAGAGTCCCTCCAGGAGAGCGGAGGCGTAGGGTTTCTTTGATGAATGCCACTGTGAGCGGACATTTGTTCAGAAGTGCCGGATTCTGTCGCATCAGCGCAGCTGCTTGCTGCGGGTCGGTACCGAATACTTGGTTGTGCTCCTCTTTCAGCGCTGCGTGCCATTCCGGGTGTTGAGTCATCTCGTGGAATAAGTACAACATAGTCGCGGCTGTAGTGTCAGTCCCTGCGAACAAGAATACGCGCACTTGGGCAGTAGCGTGAGCGATGAAATTTTCGTCAAGGGTGTCTTTTTCAAGATTTCCCGTCTCTTCAAGGTAGGCTTGGATTGCCAATGAAACCACAGACTTGCTTGAAGTTGTCTTTTTGGCTGGGTCGGTTGAAAGTTTAGATTTCTGCTCTTCTTTGATCTCCTCGAAACGCTTTGTAAGGATTTGGCGAATGGAGTTGTCCATGGCATTGCTATTAAAACGCTGCACAATTGGACGCAAAGGGTTCATAAGAATGATCGGGTTCCAGAATGAATGCCAGTCCAGAATCCGTCCCAGAGCTGTAATGATTGGGCTTGGGGTCCGCTGGTGGTTCGAATCATAATCACTAGAATATGTCAGCATAACTTTCTGCAAAAGAAAAAAGCCTACAGACTAGGTCAGTGTAAACTCACAGAGACACTTTCAAAATCACTTCGGCTGTAAGTTTGCTAGCCATATCATCTAGAGGAAATGGGCCACCGCCAATTCTATCAATGAGCTTCTGACGGAAGACAAGAACCGAGTCGACGACATTGTCGACATTGTCAGCCATTGCGATGCTGCTGAACCCAGGATTGAAGATAGATCGCCAATATTTCCATTCAGGGCCATTCATATCAAGAATGTTTGGTCCACCGGTGATGGCTAAATTATGTTTGGCCTGCATGGCTGTCTTGGGTAAATTTCCCTTTGCGATGACCTGAGCGATAGGTTCGGGGTCAAAGAGACACAGCTGAGCTGGGCTGACTGGCCAGAAGTCAGTCAAGAACGCCCCAGTGTCGGCAAAGTCGTTCGCCATTTCTGACATGGCGAGCAGTACGCTTGCATCGGGAGGAGCCCTGCTGAGATATTTGTTCAGTGACATAAGATGTCCCATAACCCAGTTCCATTCTTGTGGCATAGGCTACACAGCTGTCAGTATATGAACTGGGCGCAAGATTAATATTGAAGAGCAAATTGAGAACATACAACACCTTGCTTTTTGAGTTGATTGACTCTGCTGCGATGCGCATACGTGATCTGCACGACGTAGCCAACGGCTGCTAAAGCTGCGCCGAGGGTTACAGTAAGCGTCGCAGTCCAGGCCATGGTGAAACAGTTCAGTAATAAATCAATAACCCAAGAGATGAGTGCAAGGTATGGATTTGAATTGCAGCCTATAAATTCGAGGTGCGCCAGTAATTGAGGCAGCTTTGAACGATCTGAGGAGAGAAAGCTGGGGGGGACACGACTAGGCGGAGACAACGGGCCAACAAGAGGTTGGGCAAAGGCGAATACGACTGCTTCCCAATGACATGCACTCATTTCCTAGGGCTTGAGGGATTTCTCCTCCGAAGGATTCACTATTAGGTTGCCCATTGGCCGCCACATGACTTCGCTGATGCTAGCCAAACATAACAGCAGGAAACACACGCATCTACCCATGCATGGCGTCTAGCGAGAGCTGCCCAGGCCCAATCGATTTATAAGTTACGGTGGGGTGACGGGGGCAAAGTGCTTAAGACGCAGCCTGATTTGCGAAAGGTAGCGGGCGCTTCAGGGATCAGCGTGATATTGGTGTTGGCTGGACCCTGGCTC
This sequence comes from Simplicillium sp. C3G150-2, assembly GCA_022702485.1. NCBI lineage: Eukaryota > Fungi > Ascomycota > Sordariomycetes > Hypocreales > Cordycipitaceae > Simplicillium > Simplicillium sp. C3G150-2. The sequence continues at coordinate 1,534,377 of JAJIYY010000007.1, read as the reverse complement.
TCACAGTAATGGACAGGGACATGAAGAACAAAATGGACGGCCCGCAAACTAGAGGTGCAGTATTGAGTGATGTCGGCGATGAGAGTGCAACAGGCGATGAAGCAGACGAGCTTGAAGTCGAGTCGTGCCTCGTGCGCGAAAAGAATAACTTCATTACGATTGCGGGGAGGGTTTCTTCTTAGCCTCGCTTTATGTGACAGAGATAGCCTCGCAAATCACTCAGTTCAGAGTTGGCCGCCACCGTCAATCTCAAGCGGCGTATATTGGTGTCATGAGTAAGTACACCCTGCTTTGTTGAAACTATGGTGTTGGTACCCAGGAACCCTTTCTCCTTCATTCAAATCTTCCACTAGCGATAATGGCGGACAACACAATTCTTGTCCCAAAATAGGAGGCCACTCCTACTGCCACGAGCCTGCAATGTGCACACGAACGAGTGTCGCGTAGTCCACCACTCAAATAATCAATAAATCGGTTGAATGTATACATCATTGTTTCACTCCCAAGTCGTCTTCTTGTTGTAGAATTACATAATAATGGCGCATAAGACTCGATGCTCTTTCATAAAGTTGCCTCGCATTCGCAACTACGGGTGCCGGGTGGGCCTAGTGTTAGACCTTGCCAACATGAAGCGACAGCAATCGTATAGTTTCGTTTCTTATTCCTCTTGGCGGCTTTCTTGAAGATTTCGACTGCAAAGCTCGTCTAGTATTAGCTTTGAGTCAGTCTCGTGTAATTCTGCTCGTATGTGTGAGAAGTGCAAGCCGGTCATTTGTTTGTTAGCGTCGAAAATTCCAGCCGTATGTTGTAAGTTAGTGTCTGACAAGCCCACAACTCACGAACGGAAACCTGAGTCTGGCTTCGTCTGGGCGAACCCGAAACCCGCGGCCGGAAACCCGCGACCAGAGACATTGCCTGATAAGAATGCATACAATATATGTCTTGCGGCGCAGTGATCAACCTTCGACAAGGCTAGTGTTCGCCTCGTTATAAGTGAGGCATGCCGCCAAGCTTTTTTTTTTTTTTTTCTCATTCTGTTCCAATTACATCTTTATGCGCCTCTACAATAATCAATTGCACGCTTTGTTAGCCTATATAAGTCATGTTGGACCAAAAGCCAACCATCATCGTCTTCCCTGGCGCTTTCCATCCGTCCACCACCATGGCCCTATTCGAAGAGGCCGCCAAGGCCGCTGGGTATCCCATCGAGGCTCACACGCTACGAACTGTGGGCAATCGAGAAATGACTGTCGCAGATGATGCAGCCTACATGCAGTCGGTCATCAAGCCTCACGTTGAACAGGGCAAGGACGTTGTTTTCATAATTCATTCATACGCCGGGTTTCCTGCGACTGAGGCTCTCAGTAGCGGTCTCGACAAGCGAACCAGAGAAGCCAACGGCAAGACCGGTGGAATTTTGGGCGCCATCTGGCTCGCCGCCTTCATGCCCATTGCTGGGGATGCTGTATTTACCCTTCTTGGATCAAATTGGCTACATTGGCATTCGGAGAATAAAGAATCTGGACTTCTGGACACTTTGGATCAGGCGAATACATTCTATGGCGACGTTGATGCGAAGCTTGTGGAGGAAACCATTCCAACCCTTAAAGGACACTCACTGAAAGCTCTGACAGCTCCCGGAGGAATCCCTGCGAGCATTGGGTGGGCTGAGAAGGCATATGATGGCTATCGTGCGTACATCCGCTGCACTCAGGATAATGCGCTTGCTTTTGAGGTTCAAAATATGTTTATTGAAAGATCTGGTGTTACTTGGATCACAAAGACAATGGAGACGTCGCATAGTCCGTTCATGTCAAAGCCGACGGAGTTGGTGGAGGTTGTTAGTGAGATTGTCGAGGAGTTTTACGCCACCAAATTGAATGGTAATTGAATACAGGACGGATTGAACTCCATGCAAAATGGCCTTTTTGGAGGTTTTGTTAATATTTATCACAACATCGTTCAATGCCGTCGCTTATATGCATAGCCACGGTTACACGTGATGGTCTTGGTTTCGCAGACCAGCCTCACTTTGGATGCGGTGAATGCTGAAAGCTACACCATCACGCTAAAACGGCAAAGTCTTGGTGAACGGACCCAATGAGACTTTTAAACAGTGAAACGTTGGAGCTCTATGAATTCAGCGAACCAGTACCAGAGTATGCCATCTTGTCACACACTTGGGGTAAATCTGAGGTGACCCTCCAGGATATCCAAGCTATCCAGAATGATGAGAAACGACGTGATGAGCGTTTCACAAAAATCGAAAAATGCTGTGCACAAGCTCAAGAAGACGGTTACGATTGGGTCTGGATAGATACCTGCTGTATTGACAAAACGTCAAGCGCCGAGCTCTCTGAGGCAATCAACAGCATGTTCAATTGGTACGCCGAGTCTGCGGTCTGTTACGTATACCTCAGCGACGTCCCCGTGCCAAACCCTCATTTCCCCAAGAAAGCATTCAGAGCTGCACGATGGTTTACTCGCGGCTGGTGTTTACAGGAGCTAATTGCTCCTCAACATGTGGAGTTCTACGCCGCGCAGTGGACGGATATTGGCACAAAAGAAAGCCTCATGGGTATTATCCACGAGATCACGGGCATAGACAAGCGGGTACTTGGCGAGGGAGATAATAGCCATGACTTGAGGTTTTTTGCCAGGGAGAATGCACGGCTTTCTCATCCTCAGCGCATCGCCGATCGGCTCAGCGCGTGTTCTGCTGCTGAGAGGATGTCGTGGGCGTCGATGCGGGAAACTTCACGACCAGAGGATATAGCCTATTGTTTGCTTGGAATTTTTCAAATAAATATGCCACTTCTGTATGGCGAAGGTTCAAAAGCATTTTATCGATTGCAAGAGGAAATCATGCGGCACAATCCAGATCTTTCGCTCCTCCTTTGGTGCACGAAGCCAGAAAGGTTCTGTTTAGAAGAAGATTCGACAGAATATTCGGCCCTCGCATCTTCCCCAGAATTCTTCAATCGCGAAGGGGTTTCTGTGCTTCTCCAAAGGGAGTGTAAATACCACGAACTTACAATTTCTGATCACCATCCTTGGCCTGATCAGCCGGCACCATGGCACCCACCCCAGCTCATAAGCGGCGGGCTTTTGATCCAGATGGCGGTAGGCCGCAGTATACAAGCAAAAAACCGCAACTCTCTCATTGCCTGGACAGGCTTTGAGTGCAGAGGGGGCTATGTCTGCATAGAGTTACTACCGGTTGCTTGGGGCAAGACAGGCGCTCTTGGGGCTCATCGCGCAAACATGTACGGTCGGCACGGGTCATCTCGAGTCATCCTTCTAGACGAAGAAGAACACTCTCAACTACAGGTTTCAGAGGTATATCTCAGCTTAAAGAGGGTACCCATGAAGCCTTTTACATATCTCAGAGGGAGAGACCTAACGGTCCCTAACTTTCCCGCAGACCTCAGTATCAAAATCCCGTTCAACGGGACGCAAAGGGTTTTCTTAATGGAAAGTTTTCCGCCCCAGACATTTGTGAGCAACGCAAACGGGAATGATTTTGACGCAGGTCAGCCACCAGAAACGCCAGACCTGTACTGCGAAAACCTGCATATCAGACAGTTCGAAAAATGCGAAACTCTACAGCTCAAGTTTCGCATCGACACTTACGCCGACGGTGGCATCTGCAGTAGCTATGTGATACTTGATCTCGCACTCAGATACAAGTTTTTGCGATGTAAAGTCACTCCGTGTGACGAGCATGACTCGCTGGAAGCGTGGTTCGAGATGAATAGGAGCAATCTCCAAAGGTTTCACAGCGGCTTACACGAGCGAGCGAGTTGTTCCTTATCGGGTGGGTTTTCGTTTTACGTCGTTGCCAAGGCATATCGCAAATCGTCACGAATTGTCGGGCGAAGCCAGGATTCTGCTACGTATGCCATTCAGATACATGTGCGACCGCAGGTGGCCAGAGTTAAAAGACGTGTGCAGCGACATGCTGCTGTGATAGAACCGTACAGAGATCCTCTCTACACACACATGCATCTTGATTATGAACATTAACCTGTCGTCGGACGACATATCTTGATGTGGTCGGGTTGGAAGCATGGTTTCATTTCCGATCAGTTATCCCTATTCAGGATTCTCTGTTAAGCGAGCTACTTTAGCTCACTGTAATCAAACTTCGAAGTCGCTGTAAGGCACACATTTCTAGGTCTAAGACCAGTTGATGGTTAGCCAGGATACTATGATGTCAGGCGTGCCGAAGTTCCGACTGGGCATCCTAACCACATCAGGACTCCATCGAAGCGACAAAGGACAATCTCAACAAAATAACAGTTCCAACTGTTTATAGATGTAGTCAATACATCAAAGCGTTTAAAAGATCTGCGTCATCAGATGAAATCTCCATCTGCTAAAAGGAAAGGAGATTCGGTCCATAGTGCCGGCTAGCCCCAATTGCCGAAGACACAATCCCAACGAACAACCATGCATGAACAAGGCAGCCCGGCTACATTGAGCGGTCCAATTACGACCTACATGGATCCCATCTCACATTTACGTCACTCCAGGCGCTGATGTCGTGCCGGTCCATACATAAGGACCACAGCCCCGTCCGATCGCGGGCGACAAAACATGTCCACCGCGCTTTCGAGGATACATCGACATCAAATCTGTTCGTTGAAATGGGCCAATTCAGCGAAGATTTAGGCCAGCATTGGCCGCAATTCTGTCAGCTCATCCTCGCTGTAGGATTGTCTGGCTTAATAGGCATCGAGCGACAACTCAAACACAAAAGCGCCGGCTTGCGCACCAATACGCTCGTCGGACTTGGCTCCGCGCTCTTCACGCTCGTCTCGAAGTACGGGTTCACAGATATCCTCGAAAAGACCGAAATTGTGCTAGATCCGTCACGTATCGCGGCGCAGATTGTTTCCGGCATCGGCTTCATTGGCGGGGGCATCATCTTCAAACAGCAGAGCGATGTGCGAGGTTTAACAACTGCGGCGGCAGTATGGTTGACGGCGGCGGTGGGATCAGCTTGTGGTGCAGGATTGCCGATATTGGCTGCGTTGTCGACGGCGCTGTATTTTTTGACTGTTGGATTGTTCCCATTTGTATGGGTCAAGGTTGAGCAGATGCGGACAAAGAGTATCAAGAATGAAATCTCGGTGACGATTCGATACTCGAGCTTGAATGGCGGCGTGGAACCTATACTTGATGAGATATTGAAGGCAGAAGTGGAAACGATGAGTGTCAAGAGAGTAGACGAGATTCTGATGTCGGCACTACAGAGTCCGGTGTTGACTATGGATCGTCAGCCAACGAGACAGGGCGATGGACACTCGCCGTTGCCGCCACCAATGGTAGGAGGGCATGGATTTAGGAGGATATTTGATTTGCAGGTCATGGTGTCGGGGTGTGCTTCGCAGAATGATTTGGTATCGAGGTTATCAAGGTTGGATTCGGTCTTGAGCGTCTCTGTAGACGATGAACCTACAGACGAGGTGTAAACCGATAGTATAGATTCGATATAGCGATGGAATTCATCGGGAATATCCTATTGGGGTGACGAGCCACAACAGCTGCGATTGCTCGTATTGAGGCAATTCCGTGAATCATCAGGGTACCATTCGTTCGATCATGCGTGCATCCCAGCACACCATCATGAGAAACAAATCCCATCTCAAAGGGTTATATTCCGACTGGCACACCGTCAAGTCGGATTCCAAAGCGAGGCGACGTAAGCCGCCAAGGCGTGCATGGCGTTCACGCCTTCAGCTTAACTTGCACGACGAAAATCCGTCTGATCAACAGCACATCACATTACGGAATCACGGGATTCACGAACACCGACAAGGCGTCGTTGCGCAATGCACAAAACACACCCAAAGCGGAGACTTTTTGGTCCATTTGCTGTTTAAAGGTGCCGATCTGACTGTGAATCTGGCGTCTCGCTTCATGGGACATAGCGTCCAAAGGGAGAGTTTGCGGAGACTTGCGGTGACATTTGGGAGGTGTGGCGGATGTTTGGTGCAATTACGGACTGTTGCCCAAAGGAGAGAACGAGACGCTTCGCATTTCCGAGATACTGGACCCAGCTAGGAGTGTACCTTGTAGGGTAATGTAATATTGGCAGTGGTGGGTTTTTGGGCCAATGGCGAGGCTGAAATTGTCAAGCGTTGAACGAGGAGCGGAAATGGGAGGGCGGCGGTGCTCCGCCAGAGCTGGGATTATGCAGTCATACAAGAACAGTCTCGGATTGGTAGAAAGAAAAATGAGCAATTTTTTTGAGTATTCACGATGGCGGTGACGAGTGCATTGTGGTGGCATGACTTGTTTTCTTCTTCTTCTGGAGATCGTCAAGATAATGGCACGGCAGTGCATAGAGTCACCATGGGCAGCGTAGCACTCGTCGCGTGTTTTCGGATCCGACATTTTTTCTTGGGATTTCCAGTGCCGGCAGTGACGAGCAGGCAAGACGGAATCGCCATGCAAGGGCTGAGCTAGGGGATGGAATAGGTTGGCGCTAGGGGAACGTGGCCAATCCCACTGTCAAACTCCGCTGGAACCCACTGCGGACGCTTGATGATGAGGGTTGAAACTCGTCATCCGGATCTGAGAGCCTTACGATGACCATGGATAATGAAGCTGGAGATACGTAAACCATGAAGCCCGTATGATATGAGTGGTTAAATGTATGGGTGATTGGTATTCTGAGTTGAGCAACCAATTCGTCACGGCTGACGGTGTTAATGGCAGCACCTTGTCGGAAGTACAGTACTTGCGCTTCATTGATACTAAAATTACTGGGCTTGGTAAACAGTCATGTCCACGTTTTATAGCTGCCAGATACAAGATAGATACGCTAGACACTTACTAACGGTTTAAGCGAAACTATATTGAAGAGCTCTATATGCTGCTGCCATAATTACGGGTACACGCTCGAGGTCTGTGATGTGATAAGACGCGCATATTGTCAGTCGACTCGGCCGAATACGTGTACTTGGCCCAAAGAGGAAACCAAACTCGCCTGCGTAAAAGCAAATGACACAGACATGACAGTGGATAAGATAATAGAAGCAATGCAAAGGGTTAGGGGATCAAATGGGTTCGAGTTTAGGGGCTGCTGGGCTGCCTGGCTGCTCGACTTTTCAGCGAGATGAGCTGGGATTAGTGGAGTTAAGGCGTGGGTTTGCGGAGTTTAAGGTGGGACACAGGCAGTTAACAGCGGTTTTGGCTGTGGTAATTCCAGCGGCCAAGCACCACAAGGGCACCAGCAAGGTCCCTGAAGTTGCGGACGGACAACCCACCATCCGGGTCTAGCCTTACGGGAGCCAATGCCACTGCCAATGCCAGTGCCAAAAGTCAGAATGAGCCATACTGAACACTGGAACCTGTAATAGTGGGCATTGGGTGATCTACATGTGCGGCGGTACTCCGTACAATGCGAGAGCGGGCAGGGCCTTGGCTAGATCATGTCTTGGTATTAGATGCGGTTGCTTGTTAGCGCTTGAGACAGGACAGCGACAGGGCCAAACAATACAAGACTGCACAATGTCGATTTAAAAATATTATCCAGAGACAATGAAAAATAGCAGTGGTAAATAAACGTATTGCACAATGAAAAGCAAGTCACAAAATATAATTATTATTTTTTTCAGGAGTGCTAGAAATTATTTCTTTTTTGCTGGCTGTGTCCCTGCTCGCTCTTATCCGCGTATTTCGCTTTGTCGCGATTAACCTAGTTAGGTAGTGCACGATTCGCAAACGAGTAGAGCGAGCGCAGCGACTTGCACGCACCTAGCTTTTTTTGCGGACTCCGGATGTTGCAAGTGTCCGAGACAGCAGGTGGTACACGTTTTCGCACCAAATCCGTCCGCGTACGCGCAGCCAGTCAGAGTGCGCAGAGTCAGAGTCCGCTCACACTAAAACTTTTTTTTTTTGCTCGTCGCGGGGCTTGAGGCTGAGCTTGTTTCTAGATTGCGTGAGCTAGTTTCCCGCGCGACAGGCAGTCAGATTATTTTTACTAGGCGTAGCAGCAGGGGGGGAGGCATAATAATGTTTTTTTTTTCTAGCGTCTTTCCATTTCGGGGTATGACTCCCATTGAGGTGGTCCGCCCCAGTCCGCAACCCCCACTGCGGCACCACCACCCACTAACAACTTGGTACAGCGCTGTAGCTTCCCCCCCCCTTCCGGGGCCTATGCAAACGTCCGCCCGGTGGGTTCGCTCATACTTGCTCAGCTCTTAGCACCCGCCGCGATTGTCACTAGTGCTGCTGCTCGTACGTGAAAATTGACGGACTGCTAGGGGTGTCCGAATCGTAGATAAAACTATCATGGTCCCTCCTTTTTTTTTCTGGAACTTCCTTGTCTCTTTCTTGATTAGATTATACATTCATTCATTCTTTGGATTTGTCTTTGTTCTCCTTGATAGACTTGGACATATCGTGATACGCACGCCACAAAGACTCGATTCAACTACCACCCAACATTCTCACCATACTGACAACAAACGAAACAACCGTTGCAACCATGACCGCAAAGTCGGACACGGCCACCGATGTCGACTCTCTCAAGAGCGGCATCCCTAACACGGAAACAACTGTCCCAGCTACGCCCGAGGGCCATGCTGTCGAGTCTACGCCTTCCAACGAAAAGGATCTCGATGTCGAAAAGGATCAGACCATTGGCGCTGATCTCGAGAGAGTTGAGACAGTCTACCCTGCCAAATGGCGTCTGGGTCTCATCTCCATCGCTCTCTGTCTTGCTGTATTCTGCATGGCTTTGGTATGTTTTTAATAATCTTTTATTGCAAAGAAATCTCTAGCTAATCAATATTCAGGATAACACAATTATTGCTACTGCCATCCCTCGCATTACTGACGATTTCCATGCTCTCGAAGACGTAGGCTGGTACGGATCTTCTTACCTCCTCACCACCTGCGCCGTGACCCTCATCTTTGGTAAACTCTACACCTACTACTCCGTCAAATGGGTCTTCCTGGGCGCCATCTTCCTGTTCGAACTCGGATCTCTCGTCTGCGGTGCTACCCCCAACTCTGTCGGACTCATTCTCGGCCGTGCCGTCGCTGGTCTCGGCGCTGCGGGCGTCTTCTCGGGAGCTCTCCTCATCGTCAACCGCAGTGTTCCTCTCCAGCAGCGTCCTAGCTACATGGGTGTCATTGGCTCCATGTACGGTGTTGCCTCTGTTGCTGGTCCTCTCATGGGCGGCGCTTTCACTGACCACTTGACTTGGAGATGGTGCTTCTACATTAACCTGCCCTTTGGTGCCGTCACTGCCGGCTTCATTATTCTTTTCCTCCAGATTCCCGAGGGCAAGGTCGCTCTTAAGAAGTCTTCCATCAAGGACCAGATCCTCTCTTTCGATCTTGAGGGTACTTTCCTCTTCATCCCCGGTATCGTCTGCCTCCTCCTCGCTCTGCAGTGGGGTGGTACCAAGTTCGCCTGGAGCAACGGCCGCATCATCGCTCTGTTCGTCCTCTTCGCTGTTCTCATTGCCGGATTCGTCGCCGTCCAGATCTGGAAGCAGGAGAGAGCCACTGTCCCTCCCCGCGTCTTCAAGAACCGTACCGTCTGGGCTGGTGCCTGGTTCGGTGCTACCCTCGGTGCCGCCTTCTTCGTCATGGTTTTCTACCTCCCCATCTGGTTCCAGGCCATCCAGGGCGCATCCGCCGTCCAGTCCGGTATTAAGAACATCCCCATGATTCTGTCCGTCGTCCTCATGTCCATCATCTCCGGTGGACTCGTCTCTTTCCTTGGATACTACTCGCCCTTCATGATCGCCTCTTCCGTCATGATGGCCATCGGCGCCGGTCTCCTCACCACCTTCGAAGTCCACACCGGCCACAGCGAGTGGATCGGCTACCAGGTCCTGTTCGGTTTCGGTGTCGGCATCGGCATGCAGCAGACAATGGTTTCCGTCCAGGCGTCTCTCGAGCACGGTGACGTCGCTATCGGCACCGCCATCATGATGTTCGCCCAGACACTCGGTGGTGCTCTCTTCATCTGCGTCGCCCAGAACGTCTTCCAGAACAAGCTCGTCTCCAACCTCGTCGCCTCCGGCCTCAACCCCCTCGACATCATCAAGTACGGCGCCACTGGCTTTTCCAAGGCCATCAAGCCTGAGCTTGTCCCCATTGTTCGCGAGGCTTACAACGGCGCCGTTACCAACACCTTTTACGTCGCTACTGCTCTTGGTGCTTTGTCGTTGCTCGGCTCCATCTTGGTGCCCTGGAACTCTGTCAAGGGAAAGAAGATTGAGATGGCTGCTGCTTAAGCGTTTTGTCTCCTTCTACCCCTTGTACATTTCTTTTTAACGGCTGGTTATAAAAGCATTTGGCGTTTGCATTGCATTTAACGAATATGACATTTTAATATGGGACAAACGGAGTTTGGTGGTACATACGATTGGTATTAGAGATAAATCTCCCATTGTATTTATAGAGTATATCAGACAGATCGTGATCTACACGGATCTTAATAGATGGTTATGACCAATTTTTGTTCCCTGCAGTGACCCCAATGTGTACAATAATGCGCGTCTTTACCGAGTTCTAATCTCAAATTAAAAGTGGCTTCTCGAAATCATGTCCATTAAAGGGTATCATTACGCCGTATATGCTAAATCAAATCTGCCTGTCAAACCATTACTTCATCGCCTCGACAAACAGCTCCCTCATTCCCTTTAGCAACACCACCAACTCCCTCGACTCATTTACCCTCTCCAACACTCTTTCTACAGCCTCCCGCTCCAGCTTCGGTCTACAGTGCTTGACATCATAGTCCCTGGACGACGTCACCAGCTCAAACCACGCCTCCCTCTCCCAATTCTTCTCATCGATGTGCGTATACGTGAATTTCAAGCGATCTTCCCTTCCAGCACCATCAATCCTCAGTCCGAGGTTCGCGATCCAGAAATCCAACTCTGGTACATTGAATCGACTTTGCGCTTCTTGGTGGGCAGTGTATTCGCGCTGAGCGGCCAGCTTGGCGTCAATCTCGATTTGTGTTTGTTTGATTTGCGCCTTGAGCGTGTCGCGCTGGGCGAGGTGGTGGTCGCGCTGGGCGGAGAGTGATGAGATGGCGGCTTCCATTTCGCGGCTTTCAGCGTCTTCCCTCTCCATGGCTTGTTGATGTGTTGAGGCTTTGTGTTGGATGATTTCGATGTCTTTCTTCTTCATGCGTTGGTCCTCTTGTAATTCGGCGACGTTGGATCGGAACTGATTATGTTCTTCGAGCACGCGCCTGCGACCCTGTTCGATAAATGCGTCGAATTTAGTGCTGAATTTGGCCATGCGATCGCGTAAATCATCGAAGCCGAAGTTGATGCTAGGGAGCGTGTCTGCGACTGATGGGCCGACTGGCTCCATGGTCTGGCGGTGGCCGAGACTGGCTGAAAACATGGGTTCTGGTGTTGCTGACATTTTTGAATGTGATTTGACGGGTTTTCAAGTAATGCGACGCAGTCGATTAAAGATTTTGGTGTTTCGTGGCGCGTGTTCGTGGTGGTTGCTTCAAGGTGGGATGTGTTTACTCCATTAAACGCGTTGCTGGATCAACCATACTTTTTGCTGGGCCGTCGATGTCACGTGCACGACCCAAATTCAAGACTTTCAAGTCTTTGAATCTAATCTGGATCCCGCTGCAGATTCACGGCCGTCCAGAAGAAAACGTCTCGAAAATATATATTATTTCATTGAAACCTCTATGTGAAAACAGCTGCTATTCACTTCGATCGCATCTGGTTGCTGTTACTGTTATTGCACGTTGCTAACTGTGTGCTGGCTCATGAGCTCGAAATGAAGACGGCAACCATCATTCAAAAGTCTCTATATTGGAAATCTCTTCTCAGCCCAAATGGCTGAGGACGGAGGATATGCGGGCCTGAATTACGGGCACGCAGGAGCTCTGACTTATATACCTCGCGGAATCTCTGCTGCAAAAGATGCGCGGCTGCATTCTACTAGATTCTCGGGAGAGGGTACGTATGAGATGAGCAAGAGTCGCAATCACATTCACTGACTGGAAGGCAGCACCTCGTTTTCAGGTTGTTGGAGACGTGAAGCAGCTCTTTGCTGGAGCTAAACCGAAATGGCCCAAGATCGAGGGCAGGCTGTACAATGAGAGAAGAGCACAGAATCGATGGCTGCAGCATGCTCATCCGGAAGCTGCTATTGCTGTTGACTCATATGACCAGCAACTTGCGCATGATATTAAAAAGTTCAAGTATTCAGACGATGTATCGATGGAACAGCCGCTGTTTACCTTTGGCGAAATTACCGATTATACGAATGAGAGGGAACCTACGCCTCTGCCTGTCATTGCTGTCGCAACGGGAAAGTCGGGGGAGCTACTGAACATAGTGAGGGCGCCTGCTTCGACTTGGCAATGGGGGGACAGCAATGATGCTTGTCTCGTTCAGCCCGCTGTTGATCCCAATATCGAAGACGATTCTACTATTTGGACCAACAGCGCACTGCCGATCAAACAAATCAAGTTTGCTTCCGGTGATTCGAAGAGAGGAAAACTGCGGTGGTTTTTCATTCAGAGACAGAATTCGACGACAATTTTGCAGCCTCAATACTTGCTTATGCCGTCTAGAGCAAACCAGTTTCTGGATGAGACGCCGCCATCCCTGGTGGATGCGGCGCCGCTTGTGACGCTGTCACAGCGCCAAACGACTCATAATGCTCACTCAGATGTCCTTCTGGGCTCAGACGCTGAAGATGTCGAACCATGGATTGCTTTCATTGATGAGTGTGGTTACTGGGGTATTTGGACTGTTGAATACCGCGAACAAGGACTTGCTGGACAAAAAGCGAAGCTACGGCGCAGTGTATGCGGCCATATGAGTGACGGCCTTTTGGACTTCTTCCCTAAAAAGCAACGACATATTGCTCAACGGCACGGTCTGTTGATGGTAAACGAGGAACGGCCAGAAATTGTTGACGAAGGTCAGGAGCCGAGTCGGTCGCTGCTTGTGATGTGGAATAGAGAGCGCATTTCTGCATTTGACACGACTTGGAGGAGGATGATTGGCGGTTCTCGTCCCCTTTGGAAAGCTGCACCAGGAGCTGCGATCTTGGATGTCCAGAGTTCACCGGTGAATGAGCGTCAGTTGTTTATTCTCACTTTGACAGGCATCATCTGGATGGAAGTGGAATTCCAAGATAGAACAGTTGTCATTAATACGCTCATGGCTCGTTCTCATCACAGTTGGCAAATCCCAGACGCCAAAATGACGATATGTCCCGCTAAGTTTGATCGCAAAGACACCGCCCTGGTTAGCATCATGTCGCCATCTTTACAACAACTTCACACGTATTGGTTTACGCAAAGCCCTCGTTCGGAAATGCTTCGCTGGCATCAGTCCGTTAGCAGCATCCCGGGTACTTCAAGTCGAACTCCCGTATCGATTTATTGTCTCGATATTCGTCCGTTAGAACTCATTGTCACTGGGAGAGATGGCTCGACTGAGAAGGGCACAAAATACGCAGAGGAAGGCGTGCGCTTCTTTCAGGTCAACATGTTAAGTGACGATCTCACCCTGACGCACTGTACGTGCGTTGCCTCGCCAAATCCTGCGCTCGAAATTGAGCTCCCTCAGACCCGAATCAGCTGGGCAGCAGAGGAACAGAGTAAGAAGTGGCTGCAGCTGCGAAAAGAGGCTCTTCACGAATTGATGGATGAATTCGTCGTCGATGACGGTTTGGACGGACTCGATATATTCAATGATTTCGGTCCAGACATTCTAAGTGACGGCGATGAGGAGCGGCTTTTGGCGAATCCAGAAGCAGAAAGGGAGCGTGTAGTGCGGAAACTCAACTTTACACGTCTCGGTAATCTCCTGCTAGAATCTCTCTACGATTCTATCAATCAAGGCGAAGTTGGCATTCCTTTCGAACTGTTCGATACTGCGATGAAGATGATCAGAGATGGTCGTTCAGCAGGACATCTGCCCTTGCTGTCGTTCCAGCAGATTCATAACGAGTTGACGGGTGCATTGGTTTGCGATCTGCCGACAGCGGGCATGGAGGACTTGATGACAAAATTATATGACGAGACGGATGAAAATGTAGTCGTTACGCAGCTACGACATCATACCGCTGATGAACCTGGTGACGTTCTGCTCATTATGCCATACATCTACCAGAAATTCATCAACTACTGGATCTCTCCTCTCGACAACATCTTGTCTAATGAGCTACAGACCATTCGTCAAATATGGGCATGCGAACTCGCCAAAGACATCTTCCTCTCCAGCTACGGCATCATGATCCAAGAAACACCCGTCCTCGGTCCCCAGCCAACCCAGGACGTCGAAATGTCCCAGTCACAACATGCTACGATACCCTCATCACAACCAACACTGCCCAGCTCCTCGCAAACGGCGCCACCGTCTTCACCAATCCCATCATCCCGCGCATCATCACGCTCCCCACAACCAGAAACAGACGACGCCATCAATCGCCTCCGCCTCCTCGCCGTCTCAGTCAAACATAACCCCGAACTAAACAAGCCTGCCAACATCCTATCCTTCTGGCCCACCCAACGCGGCGTCGACACAGCCAACTACGTCTCCAGCGTGGCCATTGCCAGCGAAGACAAGTTCAAAACGGTCCGCGAGAAGAAACAGCAGCGCGAGGCTAGGCGCAAGTCGCAAATCGACAAGTTTAGGCGGCAGACCATCATGAGAGCTGGCGAGGGCCAATTTGGTAGTACCCCAGAGAGCCCGGTACCGTTTAAATCAGTTGGGAATCGCATGCCTTTCCGTGGATCGAATTTTCGTCCTATACAGCCTGGTCCTGTTGGTACGCCGATGGGACCAGGTTCTTCGACGGCTACGCCGGTCAGACAGAAGGGGACGCCCATGAGGCCACAGGGCACACCTATGAGGCCAGAGAAAGCTACCCCTACGTTGCCGGTAATACAGCAGCAGCAGCAGTATCCGATGTCGAGTCAGGTGCAGGTGCCGCATTCGTCGCAGACGCAGGGGTTTGGGACGCCGACGGTTACGATGAGCCAGCCTGTTGCGGGGGCATTTGGGGAGAGGAAGAAGGCGAAGAAGGGGAAGAGGAAGAGTGGGTTTTAGTTTGCTTTTGGATACTCAGTTTTAGATACCCTCAATTCATTTTTGTATTCTTCACAGGCGATGGGCAATATGGCCTTTTCAGACTCTCATTGTGAATGCTATTTGCTAGCTGATCCCTGCTACCTGCTTTTGTCTGGGCTGCTGTTGGCCTAGAAGCTGGCCCTGATTTAGCCTTATTCGTCTGGCCAGACGTTCTGGGCCGTCTTTTTCTTCTTTCCCTTCTTACTCAAGGAACTGAAACCTGTCCATTCATAATCCGCCGCCACCGGCTCAGGCGCTGGCACAGGCTCATCCTCAAAATGAGCCACTGGTGCATGGACATCGTTTCCTTCGAAATTTTTGCCCTCGGGTTCGTTGGCTGATGCAGGTGCTTGAAGTACACCAGGGCTCTGTTCTTCGTTTTCTTCGTTCGGGGTATCCTCATCAATGTCTGTGGATTCCTTGGATTCGTCCATGATAGCCTCTAAATCATCCGGGTCTGTGATGTCAGTTGACCCAGCATCTAGTGGATTTGGTAGACTCACCTATTCCATGACGAGACACAATAGACTTGCAAGTCTCAGTGCCACTTTGCAAGATGTGAAGTTTTGCTTGCAGTCTCTCGCGTGCTCGTCGACTTTCTTCATTCTCGGCCGCTATGTTGGAGACTTGGGCTTCGCTCATCAGTGCGACTGAAACGGGGTCCATGATTTGTCGAAGCTTGCCAAGGAGGCATGTCTCAACAACCTCGACAGCGACATCGTCGATAAAACGCTTCAATGCGACCTTCAGTTCAAAGTTAGTATGGTTTTGTGCGTACCGTTGGAGGAAAAAGATGAGGCGTACCTTATAGTAAGCGTTCAGGCAGTCTAAAGCCTCCGATGCAGCGAATCGATCCATGTCTGGCTCAGTTGGTCCGGTCAAGTTTCGTACAAGGCTGCCGAAGTCAACTGTTCGAGACACACTGTGCTTCAGATTGAAGTCAAGATTTCCGAAACTCTCTGCCAAGGCCGTGGTGAAGTGGGCAGTCTGTCGCTCAAGGCGAAGCTTTTGCAATGTTTCGGTGAAGTAGTGGTTATATGTAATTGGATGGCCGCTCTGGTGCGGCTTCAAGAGGTTGGATAGCTTGCTCTGAAGGGATTTCAGTATTGAGTTCAAGTTAGGCTCGACAATAGTATCGAGAATGGCCTTGACGCTGGTAACATCCGCGACATGAGCGATCAAATGTTTCAACCCCTCTCGCACTGCCTTCCAGACTTTCTGGATGTGAGCTTCCGCAATCTTTTGCCATGGAGAGGACTGTTCATTGAACAAGTCTGCAATGATCATAGGGTTAATCATGCCAGGGAGCTCTCTGCCTCTGGTGCGCTTAACAACACCAGTGATCTTCTCGACGTATTCAGATCGAGTCAATAACCTATCAGGTGCAATAACGCCCTTCTGCCATTCTTTTTCCTGTTCAATTATCGACACGATTTTGTACTGACGCCCGTTCTCCTCGAGTTCAGCAGCAAACTCTCGGTTGAGGTTCTGCACCACTGCTCGGATGCGTTTCTGGTATCCAACAGATGTCATAGTGTCCCCGAAATAGGTGTCGTTGTAAGTACCATCGACCGCAGCTTGAGTCAGAGCTTGGAATGATTGACTGATTTGCATGAGATACATGCGCTGCTCTTGGGCAGTAACCCTTGCTCGTCCCAGCTTGTCAAGCTCTTGCTGGCATGAAGCGGTCTTGTTTTCAATCTCTCGCATTAGATGGGGTAGCTCTTTCGCGATTTGATTGATGAGCAAAGAACTCAAACGCTCTCGCAAAGACTTGATTCCAAGGTCTTCGGCGGGAAGAGATGCCCAAGCACCGCGAGAAAAGAACTCGGCCTCGAGAGCATCGCGATCCTCTAAATCCCAAGACTCAGCATCAGTGTCTCGATTTCTCAAAACATGCCAGCCAAGACGAAATTCCACATCTTGATTCTGTGCAAGTGCAAGATAGGTATCCTCACTCCCAGATCCCGGAATAAGGGTATCCGGCTTGGTGATGACGCCGAGTGTACGGCTACCGTTCTTATCAGCTTCGCGAGCAAGCTTGAGCACAATTTGATTTGCATAATCGTTCTTGGCAGAAACAACAGCAAGCATGACGCTTCGGGGCTCTTTCATGTACTTCTTGACGACGTTTGTGATGAGCTTGATATCCGAAGCAGTCTGATGCTTGTTTTCAGAGTGAATGAGACCAGGCAAATCGACGATGGTCAAATGCGGGCGATCTGGGCCACTAATCTCGATACGAAGGATATCTTCAGAGAATGCTTTTCCATGGGAAGAGATACCCATAGCAAATTTGGCTTTCTCGACCAAGTCGGGAAGCTCGCTGAAGCTCTCCAGTGTCCCATCAAACTTTGAAAGATCATCTTTGTCGGACTGGGTGCGAGAGCGATGGGGTGTGATGGAGACCTTGATGCCGACAGTTGGTGTCTTGCGAAGAACCAACTCAGTCGGGAAACGGGTGCACAGATTGCTCTTCACAGGGAAGGAGACACCAGAGATGGCTTCTAAGACAGAGCTCTTTCCTGATGATTGATCACCGCAGACGATGATCTGGGGTAAGGAGATGTACTGGCTCAATCCCTGTGATCGAAGAGAATCAACTACGTCTAGTAGCTGTAGTTGCTCCTTGGTGCACAGGTCATCAAGACCTTGGGAAACAAGGTTTTTGGAAACCATCGTCTCTGAGGAGGAAAGAAATGGAAGATACTGTGTGACTTTTTTGCAGGGTTTGATGCCAGAAGACTGGTGTAAGAGTTGATGTTGCGGAATCAAAGACTGCAAGAGCAATTTCCACACTTTAAACAATGCCAGAAGATCAATTCACGTGCATTGCGTTTGTCAATTCAGTTTATAGCTTGACTTGGGAGAGTGGCCGGTTATTGAGGCCCAACCGGGCTGCAAACAATTGATGGTCGGCCTCCGGTATCAAGCCACAGTGAATGCCTTACACGGTAAACAGGCCAATTCCCAGAGGAATGCCACTCTACTACATTGTAACAGATCTTTAGTTTCATAATTGCGGATACCGCACACGAATGTGGTCCGACGCATACTCAAGTGAATGTGCGATCACGGTATAATGACGAGCGCGGCTGCGATTCACCTGTTCAACATGGAAATGCATCTCGGCCTTCTCAGCGTTACCATATCCAAGGATTACACTATGTACTTTATAAATTCGTCTGTGAATTGAGCGATCAAATGTTCCTCTGCCTCTTGAATTGGGCAGTCTCGCGTCTCGGTGACTGTCAAGGGGCAGTTCACATCCGCCTCACTTTAAGTTCAGGCGGCTACACGAGCAAAATTAGGCAAACAAAATAAAAAAAGGTTTGCACTTTTTGAAAAATTTCTACGACTCTTTTTCTCGACTACGTCTGCGCCGTCCTCCCACCTCATCCATGTTCTGTCATCTCTGATCAGAGCTCAATTCTCTGTTTTCGACACAATGCCAGAAACACGCAGCCAGCGCATCGATATGGCTCGAGCGAAAACGAGTGAAGGTACCGCATCGCCCATACAAGAACATCCAACTGAAGACATCTCCAGCCAAGACAAGCCCGAGAATGATTTGCCTATCTACCCATGCGCTTCCTCTTCGTCTGCTACTACGAGTCACAACGCAGAGACCGCGAGTACAGCTACGGCGCGCATTGATCCAGATACTGGTAGGCGCGAGATACCATACAAGTCTGTCGAACAGTTCTTTCGAGAGTATTATCGTTTTCGTGATGAGGGTCACGATGGGTTCTGTGTCAGCGGTTACAACAGTAATAACCCACTTCTTCTCGATTCTCTACTAATAACATATAGGGATCAGTTATGAAGCTGTTGAAAGTATAATAGAGCGACGGGATGGGAATGGCCAGCATTTTCGCATTCGGCTATATCTTCCCGATACTAAAAAGCTGATAGTCTCAGGCTTGTGAGTGATATTATTGGTGAGAACAGCGGCTACAAAGACGAAAGTCGGACAGGACGTGCTTCATACAGTGGTAGCGTCGCTTGAACGGAAGACTAAACACATCTCTCATTTGAATGATAGTTTCTCATTTATTAATAAATCTTGTTACTCCCCACGTGGGCCAATTGGTAGTATAATTGCCCACCACGTTGTCCGCCGTTAGTGGTGTCATCGCACAGCACTAACAGCCTATTATTAGCCTTAAATGTCCCACACACGCCCTGTAAAGGCTATATGCACCTGACATAGCGGCTGCAGGGGGGTCTGAATTGCCCTGAAGGGGGCCTGAGGGGCGGCTCTGGGGGGCTTGCAGTAGGGGGCATTGGGGGAGGGCTTGGGGCGGTGGAACACCTGGGGAACCTATCAGGAACAGAGCCCCTTAAACTCGGGCCCACCTTTACCTACTCGATTGCTGATCTTCAGAAACACTTTCAACGACTTTTCAACTCCAGGCACAGCCCGCTTCAATCAAGCCGAGTTGCACTCTGCTATCCATCTCTTCGAGAGTCATCGGCGCTCGCCCTTCTTCCGACGATGCCTGCTTCGACATCCCAGGCGGCGCCCCTGCGAGGGTTGCCCGACAACCCGGCTGCTGGACGACGACAAGAAAACGGCACGGCGGGCACCGCCAATGGCCCTCGACCGCCTCTTCCCAGCATTCCGTCAAATAAAACTCTATCAAATAATGCGACACTGCCGCCTTTTGCGTCAATGACGCCGACACAGGTCATTGCGTTGGTTCGGGGAGCGATGCAAAATGCCATCGACAACGACAAGACCAAGGACGGAGACTCTACGCCTGCCGACCTCCCCGCCACTCATCCCGGTGTCACAATAGATCTCAGTCGCAAAAACATTCGAAAGCTACCAGACGAAGTAGTAGATATCCTCCAATACAGGGCAGAGAGGTAGGTCGACCGGTTGTGCCATATTCGGTGACAACTTGGGTGCTAATACGTCTTTTATAGACTCGCCTTGTCGCATAATCAACTCTCTAGTCTTCCTGCTAGATTTGCAGACTGCACGTCGCTACGCTACTTAAATATCCGTGGCAACAATATTAAAGATTTCCCGATGGAGGTACGGCTCAATATTTCTGAGAAATCACGTTGTTGCTCTCAAACTAACTCCTTGACAGCTTTGTGGAATGAAGTCGCTCGAGATTCTCGACCTCGGCCGAAACCAGTTGCGAACACTGCCCAAGGAAATCACAAAACTGGTATCACTCAAGGTGCTATCTGTCCCTCGAAATCACATTCGCGAACTCCCCCTCTGTATAGCCGACATGACTTCGCTACAGGTCTTAAAGTTCGATGGAAATCCGATAAACTTCCCGCCACAGGATACCCTTCAGATGCCTGCGACTCGTGGAGCAAATGGTAACGGAGACGGTGATTTCCGCGACCTTTCTCTTACCACTCATGTGAAGAAGGTCTTGCGACAATATGCCATCTCTGGGCGAACAGACGTCGAACCAGTCAAAGACGAATCCAATGATGGCGCAGCTACACCTCGCCTTCCACTGAAACGAGTTGCAAGCGGCCGTTTCCCTATTAAAGTTAACAACCTCGACACATCCATCACCACAAACATGAACGGCACTTTCCGATCACCACCTCCAGTACCGCCCCGTTCACATCAACGAGGCCTTTCCCAGCATAGCACAGCGATCAGTCGCCCAAGCATAATGCCCTTAACCATTGGGAGTGTAAATGAGCGAGTTCGTAGCAACTCTGAAACCTTACAGCCTCAAGATCGCTCAATTGGGCGAAATCGACGGCTGGGCATCGGTAACAGACAACCACCCGAGCTCGGTAGTCTGGATGAGACGAATGCCGTCAATCATTATCGCGGCTTGAGCCACGGGTCAGCTATGCAAGGCGTTCCGCCATCCACAGATTCATCTCCTAGATCTGCAACCACTGAGGCCGAGCTGCAACGGCCTATATATGTTCGACGACTATCTGTTCTTCCTGAACGGCGGCGCAACTCGGCTGTCTTGGATCCTATTATCGAAACTGCCAAAGGCATACTTTACGCTGTGTTTCAAATTCATCCAATGATTCAAGGACTTCTAGGCCTTACCAACAATGGTTCTAATAAACGCTCTAGTCTAGAAATTGTGTTTTACAATACAAAGACACATGTGGAGGAGCTAGAGCATGAGATCCAGATGCACGAGTCGACCATCCTCGAGGAAAGCGCCTATTCACTCAATAACGAAGGAATATCGAGAGCTTGCCAGACCCTCGTAAGTGCATACGGGCATGTTTGCGTTCTTCTGGCTGAAAATGCCGACTCGTTTGTGAACAATGGGGACCCGAGGTACATTCGAACTCTTCTCATTTTATTATACAATAGCATAATGGAGCTTCGGGCAACTCTGTCGTCCACCATGCTATCCCAGGACTCGATTCCTACCATTACTGAAGATAACTTCCAAACACTTCGACCACATCAGCGAGAAACTTTACACAAGGCTTCATCGAGCAGCACAACGTCGCTGAATTATCCAGGGCTCCCTTCGACTCCCGAACTACGGAATGGCAAGAATAGTAAGGCATTGGGACAGCTGAATACGCGACCAGGGTACGGCGAAGACATGCAGTTGGAGAGAATTCGTTCCTCAACAAAACTATCAACAGATCTTATGATGCAGATCTTGCCACGATTCTCAACGCAGTTAAAGGACGCAATGGAAAGTGCAATGCAACGGCGCGATTCAACCCAATTCCGACTCTTGAAAGGACTCATTGCTGCTTGCGAAACTCTCATTGAGCAAACTCGCGCGGTACAGGCCAAGTGTTTGGCAAACCCCCAAGCCATGGTTGCCAAAGCACAAACAGACTTTGTAGGCCTATGTGTCGGCTTCATCGCGGCCTGGGAGCAACTCGTTTCGAAGCTTGCAACCGTTGGCAGCAGCATACCCTTGCCTGCTGATACCAAGGCACGCCTCAAGCCAATGCACAAGAGCATGAAAGATACAACAGCTTCAATATCGCATTCTCGCTGGAGCCAGCTGGTTACTCAAGGCACCAATAAGGACGCCCTTCTCCTTTCACCTACTCCGATTACACCACAAAATGCCTCTCTTGGTCCAGCCATGCAAGCTACGATATCCAGCGCATCGTCAAATGGGTCTTTTGCGCATGCATTCCAAGGGAACGTGTTCGATCGCGCAGGCGCGCTTCTCGCCAACCCAGGAATATCTTTATCGAGAAGCGGTAACGTAAGCAGGCAACATTCAACTTCCAACTCCGCCTCATCATTTACTTCTACAAACTCCGACAATCCTGCAACGCCGACTCAGATATAACGAATGTTTAAAATATAATGTATATATATATGTATAGAATGATAATGATGTACATCTATTTCAACCCACCACACTTGAAGAAGACCACAACGCAGTGATTGATGAAGCAGCTAGTAAGGCACAAAGTCATCCAACCCATCTAGCAATGAAACTTTCCGCCCGGATTTTGCTTCCCAAAGAGCTTCCAGCTTTTCGATAGTTCTCTGCGCATTTCGATTCCTTGTCACCTCTCGCTGAATCTGCAGCAGTGCCTTGATGTGGACTTGCTCCCCTTCTTGGGCTTCGCAGCCTGCAACGAAGAGTGCTGTAGTCAGACAGATGGAGGGGTGCAGGCCATTTTGTTGAGGTATTGAACTCGCCAATTCAATAATGCTTCTCACAGAGTTTGAAATGACGTCGTCTTTGTCGTTCCAGTCCAATCCACACCGGTGCAGATATATGATGGCGACATGTTGAGCAATGGTATTAGATATTCGATATGCGCTGAGCTGTTCGCTGTCACATACTTCGTCCAGGTCATCCGATATGATGGGTGGGTTTTGTTCGTCTCGAACCATCATTCGCCGCACAATGTTGACCAATTGTGATGCGACGCTGTCAAAACATTGTGATATGCCAGCATCTTGTTGCAAGTTTTGTATGCTTTCCAATGCTCCAATCCATCTGAATACCTCTAATAGGTCCTGACAGCAGGCCAGCCCGCTGTCGATGACTCCTATGGTGTGTACTGAGGGAAGTTCGCCAGGTATGTCGCTGTGCGTTTGCGACAGACACCTTGTAGGCCAAGCTGGCGGTAAAGAAACCAGAAATTGAAGCGTGTCAAACCGCCTGTGAATGAAACGCCATAGCTTCGCGTCACCAGTCTTGTCTTGGCCATGTAGCTTTGCTTGCGCAAGAAGGAGTTTCGCGCACTCGAAATGACTTCGCCAAGCAGTGGCTTCTGGGTCATACCGTAACTCGCAAGTTGCTAACATGAGAGCAGTGGCAATAATGGCTGCATTGCTTGAGTGCTTCATATCATGGAGTTGTGATTGTAGCAGAAATAGAGCGACGGCGCGCAACTCCAGAATTTGGATGCCGAGTTCCTTGCAGTCGGTATTCGCTTGTATTTGAGATGATTTGTGCATGGCTCCGAATAGTAAGCTGGCGTATAAAAGACTTGGATAGACCGATCCTACAGACACAACGGCCTGGCATGTGTCTTTTTGGATGCTCTTGTGGCAGGATATGGCCGGCGATGCTTCCCCGAGGAAGTACTCCATGAAGGGTGCGTGAGAAGCATTGTAAAAGGGCAAAAGGTCCCTATAACCCGCATAGAGAGACTTTGATGGTTTGATTTGAACTTGTACCGATTGGCAGGTCGTAGACGATTCCGTCTCATCTCGATACGTGCATGCAGATGAGGCCTCACTGCAGCGTGTACAGCAAGGACGTCTCTCATCACACTTCTGGCGCCTCGCCCGGCACCGCGAGCAGCCCGTGCGAGACCGGAGCTTCAGTCGTCGTTCATTCGGCATTATCTTGGCTGATTATGGATATCCTGCCAATGCAGCAAATTTGATTCGGAACAAATTTGCTGCCACGAATTGGTCGCGGGCATGAAGGTGGACTCAGCCACACTTCTCAAAAGATCAGCCCTGTCTTGGGGAGCTGAGCCAATGAGATTCAATTGCGATGGAGCTCCATTCTTGACCCGCCTCTGGAAACTTTACTCAGATTCACGGAATCGCATTCATTTATGACTTGGAGATGGGATATTCAACGGTGGCCGCGGCTACCGATCGCACGTCCCCGGGATCCCGAGACTTGAGGGTGCTGAAGGGACTTGGCGGGAGACATCAATCTTGCATCAATGGATGAGCATATATAGCCTATGAATAACTCTGGGAGTGAGGGTTGAAGAAACAACACGAAATATACTCAGAATAATTCTTGTAAAAATGGCAATCAAGTCTTCTCTCCGCATGCCCGCTGAATGGGTCCCTCACAAACGCACCTTCACTGCGTGGCCTGACCAAGATTCGCAAAAGACCAGCGAAGATCTTCAAGGCGCAGAAAAGGACGTTGCAGCGATCTCCAATGCAATCGCCGAGTTTGAGCCAGTGACGCTTCTTTGCCGCCCTCGAAACGTTGAGCGCGCAAAGAAGCTGGTTTCATCCTCTGTCAATATCCAAGAGATGGAGATCGATGAGCTCTGGATTCGAGACTCCGGTCCCGTCTTCGTCAAAGACGCTGGAGGCAAGCTCTTGGGGGTTGATTTCAACTTCAATTACTGGGGCAATAAATACCCAGGCACCGTTGACTCCAAGGTGGCTCGTTTGATCTTGGAGCATGACTCCACGGAACGAGTGCAGGCGCCTCTGGTTGCAGAGGGCGGCGGCATTGAAGTCGATGGTGAAGGTACTTTTATCGCCACGGAGAGTTCTATTATCAACGACAACAGAAACCCGGGGGCTACTAAGGAGGCCTTGGAGGGGCAATTGAAGACATTGCTTGGCCTGCAGAAGATCATCTGGCTAAAGGGCTTGAGGGGCTACGATATCACGGATTCGCACATCGATGCCTCTGCTCGCTTCATCGCACCTGGTCGGATTCTCTTGACTCGCCCTCCAAAGAACGCAAACAGAGTGTTTTTGGATGCATATGAAGACGACAAGAAGGTTTTGGCGGCTGAGACGGATGCGAAAGGTCGTAAACTTGAGGTCGTTGAGCTGGAGGAGGCAGACCCTACCCTGTTTGATGGGGATCAGTATGAGACTTGCCTCTCGTATCTTAACTATCTTCATGTCAATGGCGGCGTTATCATACCTGAGTTTGGAGATAAGCTTGCGGATCAGAGAGCTTTGGAAGCGCTGCAGGAGGTGTTTCCTGAGAAGAAGGTTGTTCAGGTTCGCTTGAACATGCTTCGAAAGCTGGGTGGTGGCATTCATTGCGCTACGCAGCAACAGCCGGAATGAGTAGCTTGAGTAGCATATAATTATCCAATTTTTTCAATCTATTGATTAAAGAACCACGGACCTGCCTTGATACTGTCGTGCCTTGATTGTTTTGGACGTCCTGATAGCGTTGTTTGTAACTCAGCGCAAGTCTCGTAGAGCAGCCACTCAGTGCCGAGCTCGGCCAAAGTAGCGCAGTGAGAAAGACCAACAAGAAGTCACAAATCCTTTCTTCTGATTTATTCTGAATGCTGGTCTGTCGTACTAGCGGCATTGTTCGTTTTTGTGGCTGTCGCAAACAGTCCCTATTGGCTTCATGCACCGTCAATCTGGCCCACTCAACTTACACGCCTCGCTAGGGCTGTGACAGAAATGGCTCAGCGCAGCAGCACGAACCTTCTATATTAAGCCCACACGGCAACTGCTCGAAACTCTGCTGATAACAATCCTCATCGCAAATCTCCTTCATTGGTTCGATGATGAACAGTTGTGGAGGCGCTGGACAGCGCAAAGCTCATAGACGCCTCATCGTCTAGGGGTCAACTTGCATTCATCCATGCCTAAACGGCCCAACTAACCTATTTTTGAACCAATCTGGTCGCTCAGAAACTATCAAGTTCCGATATAATTTCGTCTTTTGATATAGCACCCCAGTCAACAAGCCTGCTTCTTACCCCACGATCTGGGGGTGTGCGTCAGGCGGCACGTCCTGAAGGAGTCCGGGGTTGCTATCATTTCAGACACACATTGTCTTGAAAATGCATATAATATCCAGAGAGTTCTTCATCGCCATCAAATTCAACTGGGCTGTTGTATATCATACTTTTCACAGACTCTTACTACTACATTCACACATACCTTCTTATAATGAGTGCCTACCAGCAAGAGCCTCCAGGCACTATCCTTCTCTACGGACAATCTGAAAGTGGCCAACGACAGGAAATAGTGCTTCGACCAGAGCCAACCACCTCCCCCGATGACCCTTTGACTTGGTCTAATTGGCGAAAAGCCTGGCACACAACACTCCTCACCCTGATAACCGGTCTCGTTGCAGGCCTCTCAACATTGTCTGGTGCGGCTTCATACTCCATCAACAATGAATTGGGCATCTCACCAAATGAATTCAACACCAGCGTTGCGGTTCTGTTCGTCGGTATTGGAGGCGGCACTTACCTCATGTCACCCCTCCCAAGGCTCTTTGGCCGCCGTCTCGCATACATCTTGTCTCTTCTTTCTGGTATCATCGGCTGTGTAGTGTTCGCAAAAGTTCAGAATACTGGTCAACTGATCGTGGCACATCTCTTCCTAGGAGTCGCTGAGTCATGTGGTGAAGCAATGGTGCAGCACTCTCTATCCGATATATTCTTTGAGCACCAAAGAGGAAGCATCATTGGCCTCTATGTACTTGCACTGTCCGGAGGCACCTTCATGGGACCCTTGCTTGCTGGCATGGTGGCGGCGAGTCCTTTGGGCTGGCGCTGGATTGGATGGATGGGAGCGATCTGCTGTGGTGGAATGTTACTGCTGATGTTGTTTACATTGGAAGAGACGACATTTGACAGGGAGGCTCAGTTGCTACGAGAGCACCCTGTTGAGAACGAAGATCTTGAGAAACCGATGGCGGAGCAAACGGTTGAGTTTGCTAGCCATTCTCCAAGTACTGCCACACCTGCAGCAGCGAGCAGCTCATACCTACAACGCATGAAGCCCATAACCCTTGCGTCCTCTAGCACAAAGGTTCTGGCTCGGGGATTTGTCTACAGACTTCGACACTCCCCTCGATGCTTCTTATTCCCGGCAGTTTTGTTTTCAGGTCTCCAATGGGGAGCTCAAATTGCCTTTCTCACATTTTACCTCTCTGTCCAAAACGTTCAATACTACGCACCACCTTGGAATTACAGTGACAGAGCTGTCGCCATAATGAGCGTGCCAAGCATAATTGGGCTGCTGGTTGGAATTATCTACGCCTGTATTCTCGCGGAATGGTTCGTGGTGTGGATGGCCCGCAAGAACAAGGGAATACTGGAGGCCGAACATCGCCTGTGGCTGATTCTGCCTTCGTCTCTCATCGGCTCACTAGGTCTGTTGCTTTTCGGCATAGGCACTGACCGGAACTGGCATTGGAGCATCGCCTATTTCGGACTCGGCTGCATTGGATTTACTTGGGGCTGTGCTGGCGACATCAGCATGTCGTACATGCAGCAGAGCTACCCAGAGGCGATTCTCGAATGCATGGTCGGTGTGGCGGTCGTCAACAATATATTCGGCTGTTCGCTCACCTTCGCGGCAGGTTAGTCTTTCGTGTGTACCTTTGTGGCTCATTCTTGTATACTAATTCGTTTTAAGGGCCTTGGCTTGACAATCATAGCCCAACGCAGGTGTTTTCGGTGCTGGCTGTAATCAATTTTATAGTCACCATGACCGCACTGCCGATGCTGTACTGGGGCAAACGATTGAGAATTGGGACTGCGGATAGCTATGTTCGCTTTGTCAAGAAGATGAACCACGTGGATTTAGCGTAGTTGTAGTTGCCAAATCGGGTAAATAAATTGAGAGCCCACAAGGTAGCAATGAAACAGGATAAGCATATTCGCGGCTGAAGTGCCCGTTTTCGTGTAAGTGTTCGCTCGTGCGGTGAGTTCTTTGCGTGCACTAGATTGTGAGTGATATATGCCGCGGATGCCGCAAACCTTTTGGCTGTTCATGTTTAGTATTTAATGCTTCCCCCGCGATTCTCAAGACGGAGGCCGCTAGTAACCGGAGAAGCTTAACGGTGATCTCGGCCGGCGTCCGAACGGCTCCGCGATGGAGTCGCCCGCCATGTTCCACTAATGGTTGAACCTATGAGAGTAGCTTCCGATCCACGCTCGTTCCCCTCTCCGTAGTCGGCCTGGTCCGGGTTAAACTATTAATCTTATATATGCTCGTTCTGGCTAAAGGCGATTCTCAGTTTGAGGCCGGCGAACTGAACTGAGCAATTGTTGAGCAATTGATCCTTCTTAACTGGTTCAGACATCCTCGAAACATAAAAGCTAGTTCAACGTCGTCTCTCGCCTTTTGGTTGCCGCCAGCATGGCCCAAGCTACTAAGCCTTTCAACGTCGTCGAGGCAAGTCTGGAAGACATCCAGACAGCCCTTAGCACAGGCGTCGTTACCAGCGTCCAGCTCGTGGCCGAATATCTTCGTCGCATCAGCATCTACGATTGCCGCGGCATTAGCCTCAACTCCGTTCCCATTATCAACCCCCACGTCTTCGATGAGGCGGCAGCATCCGACGACAGGCGTTCAGCCGGCACTAGCCTTGGCCCCCTCGACGGCATCCCATACACCGTGAAAGACAGCTACAAAGTACAAGGCATGAGTGTTGCCAATGGCGCTCCCGCTTTCGAAAACGTCATCGCCAACAGCGATGCATTCACCGTCCAAGGGCTGCGCGAGGCGGGAGCTGTGCTGATTGGCAGAACCAATATGCCTCCAATGGCGGCTGGCGGTATGCAACGTGGTGTGTACGGCCGAGCGGAAAGCCCATACAATTTGGAATATCTCGCTGCAGCATTTGCGTCAGGTTCGTCAAACGGCAGTGCCGTGTCGACTGCGGCCTCTTTTGCTGCTTTTGGACTTGGAGAGGAGACGGTCTCATCTGGAAGATCACCAGCGTCAAACAATGCGGTCGTAGCCTACACGCCATCCAGGGGCAACATTTCAATTCGAGGAAACTGGCCGCTATATTCTCTTTGCGATGTGGTGGTACCGCACACAAGAACTGTGAGCGACTTATTTGGTCTGTTGGATGTGATTGCTCAGCCAGACACTATTACAAAAGGTGACTTTTGGCGCCATCAGTCAATTGCTCCCTTGCCAAAGCCATGGTCCGATAGACCATCTTCATTTTACGAGCTACGGAATGGAACATTCTCCAAGAAATTGAGAATCGCTGTTCCAGACATGTATATCAATGGCACAAGTCAAGGCCCCGATGATATTGATGGTGTATATGTCTCCGATGCCGTACGAGCGCTTTGGCAGATTGCAAAGGCTGATTTGGAGAGCATCGGAGCAGATATCATTCCTGTTGCCGACTTACCTGTTATTACAGAATACGAAGCACACGCCCAGATTGGCTCAGAAGAGAAGCTGGGCATGCCCAAAAACTGGAAACAAGTTGAGCGTGCACAGCTTCCTGCGCTTGCATGGCAAGAGTTCTTGCAAGACAATGCTGATCCAAACCTCACGTCACTGCATGGCCTTGATCCTCACTTGATATGGCCATTTACAGACAGATCTGACCCACAAGTCCAGTTCTCTAAGCCTGGAAATGCCTTGCATTGGGATAAACTAAGTCAGTATGTAACTGACCTAGCTGCAAGCGATCCACCCGTCACAAGTGTGTATCAATTCCCGGGAATTAAGGAGGCTGTTACTGCGGTGGAGGCAGCGAGGAAGTCGCTCTTGGAAGATTGGATGACGGAACAAAACTACGATTTCGTGGTCTTCCCCTCTGCTGGAGATGTTGGTCGTGCAGATTCAGATGTGGTGGTAGAGAGCTCGAGACATGCTTGGACGAATGGTGTCAAGTACAGCAATGGAAATCAAGCCCTTAGACACCTTGGTGTCCCAAGTGTCACGGTGCCTATGGGCAACATTGCTGATAAAGGTATGCCAGTTGGCCTTACCATTGTCGGAAAAGCATATGATGATGTGAATATTCTTCGGATGGGATACTTGTATGAGCAAGCCAGTAAGAGGAGGACAACGCCGCCTCTGACCCCATCTCTGCCGACAACGGTGGCACAACCTGCTGCTGGCGGATATGATAGGCCACGCTTGGAGGGTTTGCAATGTGTTTCTTCCGCGAGTGGTGCGGATTCTCAAGTAGAAATCACTATTTCGGGGAGAGTTTCACTGACGGGCAGCGACAACGTTCGTCCGACAGTCGCGATTTACGTTGATGGTCAGGCAGTTGTAGCAGAGAATATCCAGATTGATGGAGAGCCATTGAAAGGTTTTACACTTCATTGTACTACAAAAGTCTCATCTCCCCCCAAGCGGTCACAAAGAAACAAGGTACAGGGCAAGATTGCAAGAGATCAAATCATGGTGCTGGTTCTGGCATCGGTCGAAGGGTCCAAGTCCAGCGGATGGCTGCATTTTGTTGAATAATTTGATGCATATCTCCGTGGTTTACGAAATACTTATAGTTTTCCTAATATATAAGTATTTTTCGATCTTATTATCTAGCAAACTACCAAGAAAATCTGCACTGTTCGTGCCGTAATTCGCTGGGCTTATACTGAACATCGTGCCGGGTACGTAAGGCATTTGCAGCTATGAATTGGCATCTCAATGCAGATATCATTGGAATTATTAATACTCACTCATGTTGAAGGATTGCATTTATTGAATATCTTAATTTAATTTGACTCATTCACTGTTTCCATGGGCTTCTTGTTTGCTGTCCATCTACAGTTGGGTGGTGGGGCAACACATTGTGACGCAACGGCTTCTGACTAAAGAGAAACTTCCAACCTCAACTCTCACATCACTCCAACACTCGCCTGGTCATTAGCGTCAAAGGCATCATCTCTCATCTTGACCATCATTCCCAGAATATTTTGATCTCGCCTAGTTCCTTGCCAACCACATCACATCCCACGAAAATGTCTCACTGCCATGATGAACACGCAGCTCATGGCCACCACCACGACCATGAGCACGATCACTCAGACGACATCACTCCAGCTCTGCAATCATCTCTCTACGAACAAATCAGCTTCGACGACATCACTACTCTCAACGAAACTGCGAGAGACTCCGGGAAGGCCATCGTCAAAAAGACCTGGGCAGAGCGCTTAAGCACTGAGCCAGAGCTCGCCAGCGATGCTGATGAACAGCTCCTCATGAGCGTCCCGTGTGTCTCTACCTGAACCTCATCGTTTCATTCTTCTGTAGCTAACAAACATTACAGTTTCACAGCCCAAATCAAGCTTCACTCTATCCTCCTCCGCACATCTGCTTCGGCGTCTGCCCCCAAAACGCTGCAGCTCTTCGTCAACCAAGACAACCTAGACTTTGATGCCGTTGAAGAAACGGACCCCGTACAAACTCTGGAGCTTTCACAAACCTCAGACATTCAAGAAATCCCCGTCAAGCGTGCCTTGTTCGGAAAGGTCCAGCGACTGAACCTCTTCTTCGTCGACAACTTTGGGGATGGGGACGAAGACGTTTCCCGAATTAGCTATGTCGGATTTAAAGGCGAGTGGACAAAATTAGGCAAGGCGCCGACGAATATCTTGTATGAAGCTGCGCCGCAGCCTGGAGATCACAAGTTGAAGGGAACGAGTGTGAACCAGATGGGTAGTGGTATTGGAGGGAAGGGGCCTGGAGCTTAAATATACCCATTCTTGACTCTTATGAATAAATTCATTTTATATATATATATTTGAGAAATTATTTGGAAAGCCAAAGCACGGCTTTCAATGGGCTGGACATGGAGCTTTGCAATTGAGTGGTTGTACAGTACAAGCACATTCGCAGAGTACCACGACAAAACACCGCAAACAACCAATTCATATTGATTTCAAAGTATTCAATAGTCAATAGAAGCTTAAATCATTTACGTCTCATTTTTGTCCTTTTTATTTCTGATTCCCAACTCCGATATCCGACTGAGATTGTTGGCTGGCTGCAGCTCTGTGCGGCGACCGCACCCGACATTTACCCGGCCAATTCATTTGCTACCGAAACTTTTGACGCTTCAATTCCAACCATCATTCCCAATCAACCACAACCACAATTACACAATGCCACCCCGTCTACCGATACGGCTGGCCCTGCCACGGGTGACTCCAGCCCGTCCCGACACAGGTCGCCGCCTCGTGCTGCCCTTCATCCCCCAGCGCGGCGTCAAATACGGCTGGTCCACGGCCCCTAATCGATCGAAACCCAATCGCTTCAACCAACCCAACTCAGGTCTCCCTGTCCTGACGACCGGCCCAGCTGCAGCCCTGAAACGCCGCGAGAACACTACCCCCTTACGTACGGGCGTCCTCGCCACCAAGAAGGGCATGACGAGCGTCTTTGTCGGCAAGCTGCGCGTCCCCTGCACAGTCCTGCAGCTCGACCAGGTGCAAGTCGTTGCGACCAAGACGAGAGAGAAGCACGGCTACTGGGCGGTGCAGATTGGCTCTGGTGCGCGCGCTGCCCGAAACGTCACCAGCCCCCAATTGGGCTACTACGAGGCCAAGGGCATTGCGCCCAAGACGGAGCTGGCGGAGTTCAAGGTCCGTGGCGAGGAGGGCCTGTTGCCCGTGGGAGTGCAATTGCTCCCCGATTGGTTCAAGACGGGCCAGTATGTCG
This sequence comes from Simplicillium sp. C3G150-2, assembly GCA_022702485.1. Classification (NCBI taxonomy): domain Eukaryota; kingdom Fungi; phylum Ascomycota; class Sordariomycetes; order Hypocreales; family Cordycipitaceae; genus Simplicillium; species Simplicillium sp. C3G150-2. Next base: position 1,501,704 of record JAJIYY010000007.1, on the reverse strand, counting down.
ATGTGCGCGCAAAGTCGAGGGGTATGGGCTTCGCTGGTGGTATGAAGCGTCACGGATTCGCAGGTCAGGAGGCGTCTCACGGTAACTCGAAGAATCACCGAACGATTGGTACGACGGGTCCCTCGCAGGGTAGTGGTAGTCGTGTTCTGCCTGGAAAGAAGATGCCGGGTCGCATGGGTAATGAGTGGGCGACGGTGCAGAACCTCAAGGTGCTCAAGGTGGACAATGAGTTGGGCATTGTGTTGGTCAGCGGTGCTGTGCCTGGTCCCAAGGGCCGCACTGTTAAGCTACAGGATTCGAAGAAGCGCAAAGCCCCTGCCCTGCCATTCAGGCAGAGGGCAGAGAAGGAGCTGTTGGAGAGAAACCCCAACGTCGAGGAGCAGCTGCAACAGGCTCGCGAGAAACATCTCGAGCTCAAGGAGCAAAGAAGAGCCCATGTTGCTGAACTGTAAAGCATAATATAATGTTTGGGAAAAAGGCGGATATTTGTAATTATAGATATACATGAACAACCAAAATACTGTACAATTTTTATTTTCCTTTTCAATCCTTTCAGCATCGTTCGCTTGGCCAAGTTTATTTGTTGTAATTGCCCTGCTGTCTGAAACCCCTCGTGGCATGTTCATCATCGTCCAACTCGGGCAAGTCATCCTCACCCAACAACGCCTTGAACGGATCGCCACCCTGCAACAAATCCACCACTTGGCCATCCTCCGTCGTCAAACTCCACTCGCTTGTCTCAAACATGCCCTTACTCGTCGGTCTCCGGCTCGCAAACCGCATCACAGCCGACCCCTTCGATCCCTTGACCGAGAAGTAAATGTTGATAACACCGTGCAGCTGGTTCATCTCGCCGCCAATCCAGGGAATCTGGTGCTTGAAGTAGATTTCGTCTCCGAGGATCTCGCGCGCCCGCGGCGACGTGCGCAGCGCATACATGGTGCCGGCGATGACGGGCGACGAGGACTTTTGGTAGTTGAAGATGGCCACGGAGCAGGCTGCCACACCGAGCAGGAAGAGGGGGAGGGTCTTGCCCCAGCGGAATCCAATATCGGCGACTTCTGTATTTCATACTTGTTAGCAGGGCACCTATTTATGTAAAATCGTGGGCGGGCGTACCTGGGAGTTCGCGATCAGCTCGTCGGGACATCAGAGGGCCGTCTCCTGCTTTGGGAGCAGGGGTGATCCAACGCCGTTGGACGCCGGTTTGTTGGCATGTTCGACGGTTGACTGCGGCGGCGAGCCGCCTGCGCACTATACGCGACAGCATCTGGGCGACTGGAGGTGGTGAGTTGGATCGCTGGCGGACAAGTCGTGGGGAGGTTGAGGTTGAAAACCACGGATTTCGACGCCGATAAATTTATGTGGGCCTCTTTGGCGAGCTGTCTGTCACAAGCTGCGTCACCAACATGCCACTTTGCCCTTTTCTCTTCAACAACATCAAAGTTATTCCTCTACAATAAAGTCGTCTTTTAGTAGCTGCAATGGCTTCTTCAAATACAGCTCGCCTCAGGCGGACCTTCCACTACCCCAACGACGATTCCGATAACGACTCCCAACCCGACGCCATGGACGAAGAAGGTACAAATGAAGAGGCCGCCAGCGCGTCTACACAGAGAAACTAACACGTAGCAGAACAAGAACTATACATCCAGCGCCTCTCCGAACAAAACGCATCCCGCAACGCCGAATTCACCAAATACCTCCAGATCCTCCCCGTCCTCTCATCAATACCCTACTTCCTCTCGCTGTTCAAACCCTCCACGGCCCTTCTCTCCATCCTAGCTTTAACGTCGCTCGGCTCGACGATATATCTCCTTCGTGAGCTACCGCCCACTTCGACAGGGATATCTCAGATCGATAAATGGACTGAAGGCGGGGATCGGCCTGCTCTTGCGCGGTCACAGCTCGTCACGCATCTGCCGTACCTGAATGCTGTGTTGGGCGTGATGTTGGCGTTGCTAGAGGTCGTTGCGTCGATGAAGGCTGGCAAGGGCGGTTTGCTTTTCGTCGGCATGGGATATTTACCTGGTATTGTGTATGGGGCTAGTTTGTTGGCAAAGGCTATGATGGCAAGTGTAGATCCTGAGAAGGAACTAAGTAACCTAAAGTACGGGTATAGAGGCGCATGATTTACGACAAAGAGCAGACATAATTAATGGTAATGATAATAAAGTAAAATTTGTATTGCGATGCTTTTTCTTCTATCTATTCATTTGCTCGTGTGATGCCGTATTACGCCTTGTAAACCAAAAAAAAGTAAGGAACTAAAACGTGTTAGAAATCGTCTACATGTCTATTGAATCCGTAAATCGCAAGGTTCCGTGGTTCTTCAAAACACCGTCTATTCCCTTGGGTGCGCGTGCAAAGGGATCCGCTGAGGGGCTTGCGTCTGGCGAGTCGGATGATTTGTCCATGACGAGTGCAAGTCCGTGAGACTTAATGGCATCCACAAGTGCGGGGACCATATCCTGTACTGGATTAGAAAGGTGTATATGTATGAGCGTTGGGAGGAGTGTACTTACAAGAAGTCGAGAATAGCATATTAAGCCCATGAAGTTGTTGCTCTGGGCAATACGTACAGCCTCCTTGATCGACATGCTGCGTCTGCCACTGGTCTGAACCGCATGGGGAGGAGCGATGCCCTCTTCACGGCCGAGATCGTTGCACAAGAAGACTGGGAAGTTGGGCTGCTTCCAGTTGAGGGTGGTGCAGACTCGAGGGCTGTAGCTGCTGAATACGATGGAGCGCACTACCTGTGATGAGTGGGATTGGGCTCGTTGAGCGCGAGCGTAGTCGAACACGACTGTCAGGATGGCGTCAATGTATACGTTGATTTCGAACGCAGGGCCCAAAGCCAACATCTTCTCTTCCTCAGGGCTGGGGTAGAGAATCTGCAAGTTGACATGTACGCCTTGAGGGATGACAGCAAGTGCCTGTTTCAATGTGATACCCGCCGTGGCAAGGACATGATAGATTTCGGCAATGTGATCGGCTGTCATGTTGGGCAAGTTGACGAGCTGTCCACGGCTAGGGCTGTGTGATGTAGTTGCGCTGAACTGATCGTGGGTCAAGCGACACACGGGGATATCCAACCCCCCGCAGTTGATAGTCCAGCTAGGCCAGATTACAGGTACTCCATCACTCGTGTACTGTACATACAAGCGAGCATATGTTCCCGAAAGACTTGAACCAGTGACCACAGCGCTGGTTGGCTGGTTGAATTGGCTAGTTGCCTTCCAATATGTTTCAAAATCCGTGATTTCAAGAGGTTGCCCAGTGAAGGGTTTGATAACCTGTGTGTTGAAGCTGATGGAACCAATGGCTCTCAATCGTGGATCGAACAGAGGTAAGCAGCACCTTGAATTGCCCTGTGCAGCCTTGAACGTGCTGGGGAGCACGACTGTCTTGGCGATGATCTTTGCACCATACGTGGGGAAGACGTCAAAGTCCAAAGAGAAGGAGTCCAGGTGGTCCACCTGGAAGGAGACGATCCGCGTGTCTTCTTGGAACGGCAAAATGATGTTCTTAGGGATGAGGTCGGAAACTTTGGAGGAGATGGTGAGTCGTGCGGCAGGGTATTTTCCGTCCTGGAAGAAGACCAGGGGCGGTTCATCAGTGTCATCAAAGCTGATTTGTACAACGGTCTTAGTGTCGAGGAAGTTGTGTCCATATCGGCGAAGAGGAATGATTGGTGGTGGAAGTTCGAGGATTGGAATGGCATCGGGGTCCAGAGCCATGGGTTCCGGAGCGCTACTGCTATTCATAGGACCGAGTCCAGGCTGTGCGCCAAGAGGGCTTGCTCGTATCCTTGAGTTGCTGAAAGGCGTAAGAAGCTTCATGCACTCCAGATGGCCCTCCCATGCGGCATAATACATGGCCGGGAGGTCTTTCTCGTCGAAAATGCTGGCATCGGCTCCAATCTTTAGCAGTGCTTGCAAACAGTCGACACTGCCTTCGCTAGCAGCATGTACCAGAGGTGTCCAACCATACAGCTTGTCGACCTGGTCCAAATCAGCACCGTATTGCTTCAGTATCAAGAGCAAATCGGGAGTCTGCCCAGATCGAGCGACTAAATGTTGGGGATATAGGCCCTCGGCGTCGGGAAGAATCTGAGCACCATGCTTCAACAGCAGTTCGACGATTGGAACTGATCCATGCTCGCAAGCAAGATTCAGAGGCACATGGTCAGCGTCTGAAACTGGGTCGATACGAGCAGATTTGGCCAGTAGTAACCGAACACAGTCAAAATGGTCATGGACAATTGAGTGAATCAGTGGTGTGAAGTTGTCGTGATCAATCAAGTCAATCGTTTCGAGGTTCGCTGTCAGAGTTAGCTTCGGGTCTCGCTTGATTCGCCGCATTACTTACCATTGATCAAAGACTCCAGCATGTCGAGGCGACCGTGTAAACTGGCATAGTGCGCTGGGACTCTGCCGTATACATCAGTTCTGTCTACCACGACACCAGCCTTCAAGCCCCATTCCAGAACATGCTGTCTGCCGTAGATTGCGGCTTGATGGAGGCAGTTTCTCTCGTTGATGTCGTCGTATGAGTTCAGATCGACAAGACCAGTATCAAGAAGAACCTGCAGGGACTGCCAAGGTGCCTCGTGAATGGCGGCAAGGAATGTTCTCGTGAATCGATCGGTTAATGAACTGTCGCCTTCGTTACTTCCGTTGACGGACTGCATCTTGGCCAACAGCTCACGCAAAATCTCCAAATTGCCTGTGATGACAGTCTCGAGCAACAGTGTATCGGCGTCTCCTTCATCGGTACCCATGAAATGCTGACTTGTCACTACATGGCCGGAGGACTGGAAATTGACTTGAATGCCATCTGACCAAGCGCCAAGTTCCTGCAAACTTGTTGTCGCTTGGTCAGACAGCTCGCTGATGACTGTGGCATTGAAGAATGGCTGAACTTCCACAGCACGAGACAAGTACAACTCCTTCGTCTTTGATTTCGAGGTTTTGTCCCATTTCTTGAGAATTTTGGAGAATGCCGTACCGTTGATTTCGACAAATTGTTGAAGTTTGCTCAGATCGGTGGCGAATTGTTGGAAGCCCTCTTCCAAGGTCGTGAACTTGGCTGAGCGTCGTGAGATTCCATGCCTGCTTTGCAGAACCTTTTTCTTGTCGAGCAATGTCTTGAGACGGATTTTGAGCTACATATGTCAGTAACCACATCCCTGTTTGAATGCATGTACCTACCTCGGCTTCTTTTTGCAAGTAGAATGCGTTGACCTTGTCTAGTTCTCGTTCCTGCGCAAGTTGTTAGCAATGTCGAGATGCAAAAAAGTTCGCCTCCAGGGCATACTAATTGGAAAAAAAATGTCGCCTTGTTTGCTTGCAAGGCAACTTGTGAGTCTGCCAGCGAAGCGCGACGTTGGAAGTCCTTTTGCGCTGCTAGTGTCGGCGTCGCGGAAAGCTTTTTGATGAGCTGTACGGCGTTAGTGTAAGTAAGGTCTATGAGAGCCAAGCATGTCAACCAACCTTTTTCAGAGCCTTGTAATTTACGAAGCTTGCCGCATATTCGGGAACCTCAAGCTGGCGCTTCTGGATTTGCTTGCCGAACTTCCTGTAATGGTTGTGAGCAATCCGTTGAAAAATAACAAGAAGCGAGACCAAGGTAGTCCCCAGATCCTAGTTCTTGAACCACAGAAAACCTTACATGTTGCGGCTTGCAGCTTAAGCGACAGCTGCAAGTCGGAAAGATGTTGTAGTCGTGAAATAGGTCGAAACGGCAATGAGAGATAAGCACTTTTTGTGATGAGAAGCCGTGAAAGTCCAGCAGCGTGTAGCGCTTTCTACGCCTAGGAAGTATTTCTATGTGTCAATTCGGCTGTTACAGTCTCCTCATGACAGAAAAACAAATCCAAGGGGCAGCGCTGATGCAAGGATATGAGTCGCGGGGTGTCGATCCAAATGACGATAGCCGGCGGTAGGATCTCTGGACGAGGAAGACGAATTGCCGGAAGACGCTGAGGGGAAGATTGCCGCCCAATGGATGAGCTCGAAAAGGTAGACGCGTGAAGGCGCGATGTCTCGAGGTATGTTTCGCAGGAAACGAAAAGTGTGTCGCGACAAGATGGTCGACAAGGTGATGAGTCTTCAGAGGCGGGTGAGTGGCCTGATCGGATGTCTTGGACCTTCTTGTCTGCCGTGCCGTGTGCGTGGTTGGTCGCAAGTAGCTTCAGCAGTCAGCAGCGACGATGATTCCAACACGAGCAAGACTGCAGAATCAGAGCTGCTGGGTATTCTATTTTTCTTGTTTTTGTGATGACGGTGGGCTTGCGCGAACTCACGCAACCAAAAAAGGTTGACAGAGCGAACAGAGTTTTGGATCTGGAGCTAGTGCAGTTGAGTCCAATGAGGGTAGCTTTCGGCAGTCTTGGGGACGGTGGTAGCGTGTGCCTCTTCCGCAGTGCGTACCGCGCTGTCGCTGTGAGCTCGCTGTAGCCGTACAGTGCAGTACCGTTGCAGTGCACTAGGACGAGCGGCAACGAGGACCAAACAACGTGCCAAAAGGACGGCTCGAAAAAAATAAAAAATAAAACGTAGAATGTAGAAAGACAAGATGCTCTAGATCATTGTGCCTGAAATGAGAAAGAAAGAAAGAAAGCCACAAGAGGAAAATAACCTGGACATGCTCGATGCCCATCAATGACCACGAGCTAGTTCGACTCCCCTCCGCTGAACATCGTTGGGTGGGTGTGTCTGGCTGCTGTAGCGCTGTAATGTGGTATTAGCGGATACATTCAGTGGATGGGCCACAATGCCGGAGTATAACCGCCTAACACTTTATTATAGCATGTCCCACCATATCCTGCTAGCACAGGCGCAGTCGCCTTCATCGTGGAGCTTATACCGGGCATTTTGGGATCGGTCGTCCATTTGCCGGCGTCCAATAGTGATGCTCCATTTCACCCCGTGCGCTGCTGGTAGGCGAGGCTTTCAAGATGCGCTCCAAGCCTCTTCTCCGGGACCCTGGTTTTCTGCCCATTGCATTTCATCATTGCCACGAGGGGTAACAAAACGTTTATTAACCCCGCTTGTTCACCTTGGGCTGCCTTATTGTTGTCCCCAAGGTAGCATTTGGTCCCTCATCTTTTTTACGGTTAGGTGCAGGAACTGGCTTTGTCGCTATCGACGAGCCGAGCCGCTGCCCTCAACTGTACCTGTCAAATGCCATGCCATGCGTGATGCTTGTGACTACCTGCAATCGGAAAACAGACACTATTTAAAAAACGGCAAAGGCCATTCATTCATTCCTTCATTCATTCATTCAAAGCTATCCCAGCACTCTCGGGTTCATGATCCATCGCGACCACCTCGTTGCCCACTGCCCCGCTACACAAGTTACGTCACAGCAATCAACCTGCAAATGTCTTGCCAAACTCCTCTAGGCCCTAACATGGGACGAACGAGAAACGAGTCGAATATTCACAAATAATCTAGTCTTGGAATTACAAATGTTACTTCAAATTCGCTGTGATATCAATGACCATGTGGAGATTCTAGTCCCCAAACTCAAGCATAATAACCATTCCGGTTCAGATATAATCTTCTTCGATGTGTATCCAAATTCCAATATTTTGCGTTCATTTCGAAGCATCTGCTATCATTCCTTCTTGGTTGTCTCGCCCTCCTTTGCAGGATCGACAAGACTGTCAGCCATAGCCTCTGCGGCAGCCTTCTTCAAGCGCTCGCTCTCGTCTGCCTTGGCATCCTTGGGCTTTTCCTTGACTTCCTTTTCGTCCTCGCTGTCTCCAAGACTGAAAGGGTCGTTGTCTGTAATGGGCTCAGGCTCCATGCTCGACAAAGGCTGCCACTTGCTAGCCTTGGTGTTGGATGAAGGCGGGGTGTCCTTGGGTGGCACCTTTGGTGATGAGTCGTACATGTTAATCTCTTCGTGGCCCTCCTTGAATCCTACTCGTCGACCGTCGTTTGGTCTGGGGGACTTGGATGGTGGGGGAGGTCGGTGAGCACCTGAGAGCGGGTGACCGGCTGGTGCTGTGAATGGTTAGCTACTGTGTCTCTCCGCAAAATGTCGCATACGTACTGCCATCGCTGGAGAATCTCATTCCAGCAAAGTCGTCGCTTAGCACTTGAGGGTCAGCGTCGTATCTCTCGTAGTCACCACTGCGACGGCTGGCCTCGCCCGATCGACGGAAAGGCTGCCCTTGTCGTTGAGTGGCCTCTTCGCTCTCGTCAAAATTCTCCTCAATCTTCTTTCTGATATTGGTAATCCAGCCGTTGACTTTTGTTTGCGTCTCAAGGAAGCCTTTGCGCAAGTTCTCTCGGATGACAGGCAGATCGTCGTCGATGAAGCTATGTTCAGCCTCGTCATGGCGTTGGCCTCTGTTACGGTTCAAGCTAGAGGTTCGCGCCTCGTAGGCACCGACATTATCGTAGTGCTCGGCGAGTTGTCTCGCATAAAGCTCATCAGCTTCCAGCTGGGACATGGGTGTATGGCCTTGGGGTCGTGGAGGTCTCGCGGGTGCCTGCTCTTGGGGTTCGTTCTTGACAGCGTCGGGATCAGTCATCTCTGCATAAAGATTAGTGTCCTATTCAATCGCTTTACCAATTTGATAGCTCATACCCAAAAGCGCATTGAACGCAGGCTCTACATGACCACCACTGGCGCTCAATACGGCCCTGATGACGTTTGGTTCGACACTGGGGAAAGCCTCCTTCAGGGTGAGCTCATTCTTCTGCGTCTCCGTCATGGGACGAGGAGGCTTGGGAGGCGCTGTCTCAGACTCTACTTGCGCAGCAGGCTCATCAGTAGTCGCTGTGGCGGCGGCCGGCTCGTCTGCAGTCTTCTTTGGTGGTTTCGACGGGGTAGTGGGAGCAGGTGTCGGCGTGTGGGTGCCATCTTCACCAACAATACCGGTCTCCTGGTCATCGTCGTCCATTTCGAGGGGTCGAGCTGTAGTGGGCGACTCGGCACCGGACTCTGTGGCCTTGACGTGGTTATCCTGCAAGGTGGCGTGTGTTAGAGTCGAGGAACGACGGCGGGCGGAGTTTCACCCATCAAACTCACCGTTTCGGCAGTAGACGCCATGTTGAGATCTTGATGCGGCAATTTGAGAAATATGCAATAATTTGTGGGAACTCCAGTCGGCTTCTGCGCTAGACAAAAATTATTTGGCGATGGACAAAGAGGCGGTCTGGAGAGGATGCAATCGTTACTTTAAACCAGGGCCAGGAACCGTTGGCTGAGGGGGACTTTGGAGCTGTCGTAGCTGATGACGTCTCCACACGAGGCTCCAAGGTGGGAGTCCAAGCCACTTACAGGTCCTTTGCCACAGGCTGCGCCACAGTTCATTCTCAGGATGTAGGGTAGCTGCAGGTTTTTGACCATACAACTACATCTACACGCCGCTGATGATAGGAAAGGGGTTGAACTTAGTCGATAATGTGTTTTGAATATTGCGGGTCGCCCATTTGAATTGTCTTTGTGGTTTTCACTAAGTGTATCGCCTTTTGCGCTGCACTGTGAGCAGACATGGCAGATTTCGACCTTGACGCAAAGTTCATCCCAGCGTTGCACAAGCCTGCTGCCTTGCTACCTATAGCCAAGTACAGGGAAAGTCTGTTATATGTTATCGAGACATACCCAGTAACAATCGTTATTGGACAAACAGGATCAGGCAAAACTACACAAATACCGCAGTTCTTGGAACGCGCTGGATGGTGCAATGACGGGAAGCTGGTTGGCGTCACGCAGGTGAGTAGATGAGGATCAAAACAACAGGATACATACAGCTAACGCGATTACAGCCTCGACGCGTTGCAGCAACCACAGTTGCCGTTAGAGTTGCGGAAGAAGTAGGATGTGAATTGGGCAAAGAAGTCGGCTACTCAATCCGATTTGAGGACGTCACGTCCGCGTCGACAAAGATCAAGTTCCTCACCGATGGACTGCTCATTCGAGAAGCCCTCGTGGACCCCCTGCTGAGCCGATACTCGGTGATCATGGTGGATGAGGCCCATGAGAGATCAATCAGCACAGATATCTTGCTTGGTCTGCTCAAGAAGATACGAAAAAAGCGTCCCGAGCTGCGCATTATCATCAGCAGCGCCACGCTCCAAGCCAAAGACTTTTTGGACTTCTTCAGTTCATCGGAAGAGATAAAAGGCAAACCAACCGCAGAAGATGAAAACAAAATTGGCACAATAGTCAGCTTGGAAGGGCGGACATATCCCATCGACATTCTGTATCTCGAATCTCCCGCAGAGAATTACGTGGAGAAGGCCGTCGACACGGTGTTTGATATACACACACAAGAAGGCGAGGGGGACATCTTGGTCTTTTTAACCGGACGTGAGGAGATTGACTATGCCGTGCAAACAGTTGCTGAGCGCTCTGTGGATATTGACGCGAAACATGGTCCTTTGCAACCGATGCCTCTTTATGCCGGCCTGTCGACGGAGCAGCAGATGTATGTTTTTGATAAGCCGTCAGAGGGGACACGAAAAGTGATATTTTCGACGAATATTGCTGAAGCTTCAGTCACAATTGACGGAATAGTCTACGTAGTGGACTCTGGTTTCGTTAAGCTCCGAGCGTACGACCCGAAGACTGGCATCGAATCGCTCACATCAACTTCAATATCCAAGGCCTCAGCATCGCAGCGTGCAGGTCGTGCGGGTCGAACGAAGCCTGGGAAATGCTTTCGCCTCTACACTGAACAAGCATTGCCCGAGACGAACGCACCTGAGATCCAAAGATCAAATCTGGCGCCTACTATATTGCAGCTCAAAGCCTTGGGAATCGACAACGTCGTCAGATTTGACTATCTATCACCACCACCATCTGAGCTTGTCTCGAAAGCCTTGGAACTACTCTACTCACTGGGGGCATTGGATGAATATGCCAAACTCACGCGCCCACTTGGCTTTCGCATGGCCGAGTTAGCCGTGGAGCCCATGATGGCTAAGACGCTTCTGTCTGCAGAATCATTTGGCTGTCTTAGTGAGATATTAACAATTGCGGCGATGACAAGCTTGGGAGGGAGCGTATGGTTTCATCACGATGGAGACCGCAAGAACATGGAAACATCTCGTCGCAAATTTGCCGTCGAAGAGGGCGACCACTTGACACTCCTCAACGCTTATCAAGCGTTCGTCACCAAAGGCAAGAAAGAGTCGAAGTTCTGCCACGAAAACCACCTGAATTTCAAATCGATGACAAAAGCTGTCAGCATTCGCGCACAGCTCAAACGATATCTCGAGCGCTTTCATATCAACGTGGACGAAACTTTATCTTCCCGTAATCCCCCCGGGTCGAGTCTAGGAAACAAGGCCGAGCAGATTCGGCGATGTCTAACGGCTGGATACTTTGCACATGCGGCGCGGATGCAACCGGATGGAACGTTTCGCAACGTACAAGGCGGAACGACGCTGCACGCACACCCGAGCTCACTGATGTTCAATCGGAAGGCGGACTGGGTGATATTCCACGAGATTATGGAGACGAATGACAAGACATACATTCGAGACATTACGAAGATTGAGAAGAGCTGGCTAGTTGAGTATGCACCGGAGTTTTACCAAATGTCTAGACCTCGAGAGCATGCATAGGGGATAATACATGGTCTAGGGCAGAGCAGGGATTCAAGACCCAGTAGAACTGAATGCCAAATTTTTAACGCATGCCGGCAGTATTTCCGCGCAAAGTGTTATTTGACAGACTCTAGAGGTTGCACTGCTGTGTTACACTGAACCTTGACAACTACATGAAATTCAATCACGGGCATGTTAAATTGACATGGTTGCACAGATGAAGATTTTGAGGCTGCGTCATTGACATGCAGGTGCAGCACGCCATGCGAGAAACGAGAAAGCCACAAAGCTTCGCCCAGTTCATGGCGCATGCACCGCAAAGGGAACAGTCCCCGGGAAGCGACGCAGATTGAAAATTTAGTAATAATATGACCATGTACAAAAAGAGGCGTCGCGGCTTGACCGGGCATTGCATAATGAAATTGACTTGACAGAGAGCTTTGTCCCCATGCTGTGCCTTTGTTGGGTATATCATGACGAGTGGACTTTGTAGTGCCTGGTATTATATGAAATGCCATTGACCAGGACATGGGAATTTGAGTAAGATTTATTCTTTAAATTATTTGGCTTGTTACCGGCACTGCATATGTTGCGTGAAACAGGGAATAACTACTGGCAGGTCTATTTTGATGTGGATGTTCAGCGCAGGGCGTCGGAATGCTGGGAATGGACCGAGACACACAGCGGTCGAACCAGATTTGACTTGGCTAGTGTTTGTTTTGGGGCCGATGTGTGTCTCAGCTAATAATGGCGGTTATTATTATGATGTTCCGCGATTGGTGTTTTCTCTTGCTCCTTGTCTTGGATGTAGATGAGCGACCGGGGAACACTGGGCGATGTTTGCTCACTCACAACTGGATGGATTCAGCTACGACGAGGGAGACTCTGCACGCACAGTCTCCAATAAGTGAATCTTTGCTGCCAAGTTTCTGGTCTTTAACCTTTAGCAGTATCGAGCTGCAAATACTTGGCAGGGCTGCTTACTGCCTTGGAGTGAGTGGACTTTTGCCGTGGATGGTCCAGCTCGTTGCCAAACGGGGCGTTATCCAACGGCTTATTAAAAATATATTATTTTTTATTGCTGTCCTGTGCACGGCACACTGCAAAAAAGGAGAGAAGAACAGGCTGTGCAGTTTTGGTGGTGGGAAGGCAACGTTGGATTGGGACTGGAGAAACGGGAATGTCGGCCCATCTGCACAACATCGTTCCTTGGGCTAGTTATGCACCGCACAAAGATCGCAGGTGTTTGGCTGGTGATCACCAAACGCGTGCGCAGCTATAGCTCTGGCGCTTGGGTTTTTGGAGTAGCTTCGGCTGCTCAGATGATGGGATGTCATGTTTCATGCAGCATCAAAGCGGTTGACTGCATTGCAAACACCACAAAAGCGTGTAATTAGTTGTAAATATGTCTAATCGAAGCGTCTTGGCGACAATTTATGAATGCACAATTTACCAGAAATCAGGTGGATATCCTCCCTTTGTGTCTAGCGCTGGGTTCACGGTGTTGAGCGAAAAGAGCGAAAAAGGAGATGCTGATTGGAGCGACAGCTTCCAAGGCGGTTCAGCCATGGAGCGATATTATTGGTCCGAGCTGTGCAGAGACGCACCCGCGTACCTGCATAAGCCCCTTTTTTTCCACTGTCGACAGCCACTCAACCGCTGCAAGGACAGTAATTACCGCGAAGCTTTCTCCGAGGAATCTCTAGAACCAAAAAAAATAATAGACATGTAAAATTGCATACATCGTGAAACCCATCATTGTAGCTTTCTCCCAGATCCCTGGAACACCAAGATTAATTTTTTCTCTGAGCCTGGCGCTGACCACTAGGAACAGATGCCTTGTTTTAGCACCAACTGTCCTTCGCGTGGAGGAATGGATTGATAGGCACTGGAGCTCTCCACTTTAGGCGTCCACCCCCTGTAAAAAGCGTCTTCTGTGCCTGGCGCTAATACCTTTTGGCTGCATCATCAAATTTAAACCTCGACGGTGCCTGGGATGGCACGTTCTGGACTGGTGCCCGCCCGCTCCGGGTGGACTGGCCAAACACAGAAATTGAGAGGATAACAGGAATCCACTATTGGCTGAAGCGTTTTTTTTTTCCATCTTCCCTGCTGCAGTAATTCCCAGTAATGGTGTCTGCGCCGGTTGGGTCTCTCCTTTGTTAGCGTTGCGCCTCCAGCACGCCTTTTGCCTCTGGTGCCCTCTGTGTTTTCTGTCTTTTACAGTGGTTGAGTGGTCCACCACTGCTGGGGATAAGCACTGAAAGCCTCCGTTTGGTCGAACCAGTGCACTAAACTAAACAAAGAACTCGCCCCCCCTTCACCTCTCCCCTCCCCTATCGCTTTGCACTGCACAGCACAATTGGGGGCGCCCACCCCCCAGAAAATCCGAAAATCCTTGTCCTGTGGCCGCTGCACGACACCACTGTAATCTCCCGTTTGGTGTGTGGCCTCTGTGTCTGTCTCGCCTTTCTTCCGCCCGTTCTCTTTCCTTTCCCTTTTCTCGCTCATTCTTTCTTTTTCACGGCCTGCAAGTCTTTGAATTTGCACTCCCTTCCCTTCCCTTGGGTTTCTGTTTTATTTGCTTCGTCTCGGTGAGGAAGACGTTGGTCGTGTTTTTGTTACCGTGTGCCGTGCGTGTTTCGCTCTTTTTACCACCACCGCAGGACTGGGCAATACCTCTCCAGTTGGCAGCTTCATTCCTTTAGCTATCAATCGCCTTCTCGTCATTCTTTATTCTTGTCCGACTCTGCAACGCACCACACAAGTCATTCTTTCCAATATTTTTTCTTGCTTGAATCCGAATCAAACCGACGCCGAATTTTCCAAACTCGACAAACGTTTGTACACCGGTTATCCAGTTCAGCAAGTATTCCGCTCTTTTTTGCACAACGACCATCTCTCATCGTTTCGACATTCGCCGACCGAGTACATCGAAAGAGTAGTTTTTGTTTTTTGTCTACTTCAATTCTTCAACCCCCGGAATTATCAGATATTTTTTTTGAACGACTATCGCTTTATTGTCTTGTTACAGTCAAACGCCCCCCCAAGTTCACCCAATCGCGACGTTTCCACCTCGACTTGTTCCCGCGAATACCACAGTCTTGCATACACCTCAACGTCGATATTTCGGCTCACGGCAATGATCAATAGTCCTTGAACGATACACATTCAAAGTCAGTGGTATTCAGTTTTCTTGATACCACACTACCCGCCATCATGCATCTCAAACGAGCTCAGGATGCTGTCAGTCTGGCTAAAGTCCAGGTTGGCAGCATCGTTGATCAACGACTCAATGTCCCCCGCGACGTTGCTTCCAAATCCTCCATTGGTCTCATTTCTCGTCTTATCCGCCGCAAGGATTCTGACGAGTGCGACGATAACGATCCATGTGGACGACCCCTCAGTGCCAATGCTACAACCGTCACCATTGTTTTGGGTGTAGTGTAAGTTGAAGACTGCTTAGCTTGGCTGGTGGACCACTAGATGCTAACTTGAGATAGTATTCCTGTTATTGTTGCCGTTTGCGTCCTCATCTACCTTCACAGACGCCATCAAAAGCAAGTTAGGTTAGAAGATGCAAAGGATGCCGACTTGAACCTCGATTTTGGTCTCGATGACGGCACCAAGAAGGGTACAAGAATGAGCATGTTTGGAGGCGAGAAGGGTGGTCTTCATCGCCCTGGACAACTGTCTATGGACATGAATCTGTCCAGCCCATACCTGCTTCCTCCCCAAATGACGCAGTCCCAAGAATCCATGAACACCATGGCTCGTGGCTTCCATAACGATGAATCAGACCCTTACCGTACCGTCAACCTGTATACCAGCGGTGGCGATGCCAACTCAGTCAGATCCTTCGGCAAAGAACGCTCGCCTCTTGGCTCCAAAAACAACAGCAAACGTCAATCTATCGTTACCTCAGGCCCCATGATGCCTCCACCTCCCCGCAAGAACTCTCTCCACGACTCCAACAAATCCATTGGTGGCAAGTCCGACCCCTTTGCGACGCCAACCGCTCCCGCACCAATCCATCAGCTCCCCTCTGGTGACGAGATCTCTGACTTTCACCTGCCTGTGCAGCCCATCGTCCCCGAAATTGGCACTGCGTACCCTGAGGATGACCACCATGGTCTTGATATGCCTGACGTACAGTCGCCTCCTCCTGTGCTGCCAAAGGATGGCCCTCTTTCCCCCCCTCCTGCGGAGTTGCACAGTGACTATCAAGTATCCGAACTCGCCGCTGAGGGACCCATTGGTGCTGCTCACGGCGGCCATGACCAATATCAATTACCCCCTCAAGAGCTTGAGACATCTGGCCTAGGCTTGAACCTTGATATTCCTACCATCATGTCCCCTGATGGCCATTATGATGACGGTCTGCAAGCCGTTAACACTCAATACGCCGAGTACGATAGTCAGCCTCAAATTCAAACAGAGTACTACGACGACGTTGCAGGTCAGAACCCCCACATGGATTATGACTACGACGCATACGGAGCGCCTCAAGGTGAGGGACTAGGTGTCCCGCAAACAGCCACCAAGCGTCTTTCAGTTGGTTTCCGACCTCTCCCTCCTGATGAGATCACTGAATCAGAAGATCCTGAGTACCGCGCCAACCGAATCAGATCATTTTACAAGGAGTACTTCGAGGATACCAGCGCTGCGCCACCAATGCCCGGCCAAGAGGAATACTACGAGGATTATGACAGCAACTACTTAGGCGATGCCGCTTACTACGACGCCGAGAACAATGCTTTCGTCATGCCCTATGCCGAGCCTGTTACCCGACGTGCCATGACACCTCCTCCTGGCGGTCGCCGTGGAGGTCCTGGCATGGGTGGCCCTCGCTTCAGAGGCCCTCGTGGAGCTGGCTCCGTTGGCGGCATGAGCATGCCTGGACGTGCTCGCGCGGGATCATCTGCTTCCGCCGCCTTCCGACGCGGTCCTCCCAAGAAGAAGCTTCCTCCTCCACAAGCGTTGCATACGCTGCCAACCCCTTCCAAACTCAAGGACGACAGCTTTGCTATTTTCAACGCCGCAGACTTTGCACCACCTGAGTCGTTCAAGGGCCAAGCAGCTGGCCGAAGCCAAAGTCCCTTTGGTGAGCGACGCCCGTACCAGAAGCCTGCAGTACCGGCCGCGTCACCACTGGTCACTGCGTTTGACGAGCTTTCAGCGCTCCCCAGCCCTCACATGCTTCGAAAGAGCAACACGTTTACCAACCTGGACTTTGCACCTCCTAAGAAGTTTAAGGATCCAGAATCAGGATCAAGCGATGCCGGCAGCATCAAGAGCAACCGAAGCGGCATTTCAGCGGTACAGCTGGGTGCCATTCGTGCCGGTGCTGGACGTGTAAGCCGACTGCCTGGAGATACCGTCTTCACGTCGGCTGCTCTACAAGACCAGCTCAAGCCTTCCTGGGGTCTGCGGCCATAAACAGCTTGTAAATGCCCAGAAGCTGTGTCTTTTGTGATTTTTTTCTGTTTCCCATCAGCGTTGCATATCATACGGAGGGAAACTCGGCGCATTTCACGGTTTGGCAATTCCACAGCGTCTTAGTACAGCTAGGTGCTGCAGCGTGTCAAAGCGGTACATAATTCATGTTTTTGTTGGATTCACAAGTTTTTTTGTGATTGATTTTGGTTGTTGGGACCTCGAACGCCATCACTATAGAAAGGAAATCAAGGAGCATTCATTCATTTACCTGGGATAAAAAGGATAAAGCAAGTCAAGACAAGACAAGACGGCACGGAAGACGTGTAACCAGCGCGACCCCTGGCAGACAAAGCTTGTACATAGTTATATTCATTCAGACATAGGGCGTATATTAGGGAACGGAAATATTAAGATTTATGAGAATAGGCTGGATCCGTGATGACCAGAGTGAGGTGAAGTGGCGTGATGGTGGGAAATGTCTCGTTCCCGGCACTTCGGGAAACTGAGTACAGGCTTACGGACGACGAATGCGTGACTGCGTCTTAGTTGCCACTTGTGTTTAGGGACAAGGCCGTGTATTATGAAGGTTTCGCTGGTGATGATTATACATGTCGTCGAATTTGATTTTTAATGTGCCTTTTTGGTACAAGACGCGCACTGCATATCCGGGGAGTCGCGGGAACAACGGGACGAACGACAACTTTGATATGTTGAGCATCATGGGCGGCTAGTATATAATCATCAGGTGTTGGAGTCAACTTTGTTGATCATTGGAAGTCAAGCAAGCCTTCGAGTCTCTAACCAAACCCCCATCCTGCTTTTACAGAGCTCTTCCTCATTCTTCTGCCTACCCACGATCTGCCTTTGCTTCTACAACCAAGATTGTACCAAGAATTCAATGGCGGCTTCAAACGGAACGACGTTTCAGCTTGTTACCGATGCAGTCTGTCGATATGCTGCCGGTCTGGATACTGCCGACGCACCGCTGTTGCAGTCCGCTTTCACCAGCAACGCCACGTTGGATCTGAGCGGACTTTCTGTCCTCGGGTTACAGTTCTCACCGCTTGAGGGTCTTGAGACTATCGTGCACGTCTGCATGAAATACGTTGGAGAGGCTTTGGATACGTCACATACGCTGAGCAACTTCCGTGTGAAGGTCGATGGGGAGAAGGATGCTAAGGTGACTTGTTTGGTGGAGGCGCGACATTTTAGGAAGAATCAAGGTCTAAGTCTTGAAGAGAAGGATAGTTTTTGCATCAAGAGCGTCTATGAAGGGGTGGTGACGGTTGAAGATGGGGAGTGGAACTTGACCAAGTTGAGTGTGAGGCCGTTGTGGTGTATTGGAAACGTGGAGGTGATGAAGGGTTAGATCTGGTGATGATATAATCTTGGTCGTCAAAATAACTTAAAGTATCTCATCTTACAGTAGTTATGATAATGAACTTAATATTTCTGTTGACCGAATCGTCCATGTGCACTTCAATATTGTGAATACAAAGTATTTCTGCTGGCCTGGTTACACTTGGGATCCATGTGCCTGGGAGGCGGTGGGATCTATTTTGGGAACATTTGGGTGGATGGCAAGTCTTGACATGTGGAGGGCATGGCGATCGTTGCGGCTGTGTAGCCATGAAAAAGTTGGACATATTAGGGCCAAGGCAAGATTGGCAGTAAGGATGGTGCCATGGAAGGAATAAAGAGATGGAGATGGCGATGTGGATTATTTCATTAAACGTATTACATTTTTTTTTCTCTCTATCTTCTCTAGAATTGAATTGAATTGAATTGTTACAGTACAAAAATGCTGGAATTTATCGAGAGCGGAAAAAAGATGGCAGAGTAATCGGCGGGCTGTACGGGCTGAGCTGCAGATGGCTTGGCATGGCTTGCACCTATGAAGTGGGCTGGCAGTGGCCTGACAGTGGGCGAGAGTGGCCTGGCGTGGTATGCTGTTGGCGCTAATGGAAGCGTGAGTGCGCTGAGTCTGAGTGGTGCTAGTGCTGTGTGCCAGCGCTGTGCGAGTACTAGTGTACCAAGGTAGCTAGCTAGGTAGTGGCCTGTGTGGGATTTAAGCCGGCGGATGACAATGAGTGCAGTCTAAGACAAGAAATGGCATTTCATAGTAAATATTGACGAGCCGACCAACGAGAAGAGCCAAAGACGACAAAAAAAAAAAAAGGTTTGGTGACAAGAAGTCGATGCAGACACCTATGTGATACAAGAGATCCCATTTGAGGCTGCGACGAGTCTATTGAATTGGCGTCTGTGTTTGCATGCCTGCGCTGCATGGTGCCATTTCACGGAAGCGAGGCCGCCATTGGTGGATGGAAGTGCATGTACCGCCCAAGTACCTGCAGGCTCCTGGCGTATCTTCGGGGGATTTTTGCAGTGGCGCCCAAAGGGCAACCAGAGAACTGGCTAAATAATTTTACCAAATATTTGAGGTTGTAGAAAATCGTCATGCGTTTGTATCGGTCGGGAAATAGATTGGCGATTTGTTTTGACAGTGTCGGACTGGGAATAGAGTCTGGGGAAATTGACACGAGACACGGCTCATACCAGAGGACGATGTGCCGCGTAGAAGAGTCCGTCCGCTGGTGTCTCTGTTGATTTTTTGGTGTCGACGAACACGAGGTGGGCACGCGAGGTACATGGCGGGTACTTTTGACTTCGTCGGAGTGAGTGAGTGAGCGGGCAGGTCAATTAATCAAAATACAATCATTTTGGCGCCATCTTTTGGCTGCACCCAGCACTAAATTAGGTGGCTCCAGCGTCTTGGGCCCTACCAAAACAGCAGCTCGGCAAGGCTCTCCGGGGGGCAACCAAATTACTTGTGTACAATTACTGTGGACAATTACGGTACAGTGTACAGCTAGCTAAGGAATTAGTGTGTGTCGTGGCTTAGTGTATTTTGGTGCAGAGGCCATGCTCCAAGCCCAACACGAGCCTTTTTTCCCACTTGTTCGCTCCTCTCCGGCTCGGCTGGCCTCCAATCCCATCCAATCCAATCCCCAATCCGCTTCTTACTCGGCGACATTCATTTTTCTCTCTTCCTCTCACTCTCTCGAATCCCAAAGTCAATCCTTTCCATCCCATCTCTCTCCCGACATTTTTAAATTCATTCTTTTTTATTTCTCTCGTTCCCATAGTCTCCGACACCCGACTTTTAATTTTTTTTCTTACCCGTGGCTGCCGACTTCGAAACGTGAGGGTCGCATATTCCTCTCACCCAAACGCCCCCTGGGGTTACAGACTGGCTATTTCTGGTACGTTTTCTCGCTGCGCGTTTTACTTGTCGCCTGGACACGATTGATGTCGAGAACACACGGGGCGTGGTTCGATTCTCCTGTTTGGGCTTGTTTTCTTGTTCTTGATCGACGTTCCCGAGCAGCATCGTGTTGCTCTTCTTCCCGCTGTGACATTGGCGATTTCCTGCATCTTCATTTTCATCCTCGCCCCGACGCTGTGCTGCCGGAAAATACGATACGACACAACACGACACGACATTACGATTCTTGCTTCTTGCTGCGCATGCTGTGAGACTTGACGGGCAGCAGTTTACGGTCGATTTTGAATTATTTTCTATTTTTGTTTTCTTCCACATCATTATACCTTGCGTTACATTCGGAGACACGGAAACAGGCAGCTAACATGGATGTCCATCGTAGACAATTCGTCACTCTGAATCCAGTAACCCCTACAATGGCCGACCAACCCGGTTCTACTCCTGGCACGAAGCCTCCTGCTTCTGGCAACGAGCAGCCTGGTTCTCAAAACCCTCCCAACGGCGGCACCAGCCAACAACCTCCTGGTAACCCAGGCACTCCAAGCCCGCCTCCCGGTGGCACTACTTCTCCCACGCCTCCCGGCAACCCTCCTGGCAGTCCAACCACTACACCGACGCCGCCACCTCCTCCAACCACGCCGTCAACGAGCTCGACCACCTCGTCACCACCTCCCCCTGACACTTCAACTAGCTCCAGTTCTGCTCCGCCAACGACGTCAACCTCGCAGGAACAGCCTCCCCCGGAAACATCGACGTTCACACCGTCCTCTACAATCGTGCCACCGCCCAGTACTACCGAGCAGCAACCTCCTTCCACAACATTCACCCAAACCACCACTTTGACAACCACCTCATCTGCCCCAACTACTTCCACTACCCTCGCAAACCAGTCGCCATCCGCTAGCAAGGGCTCTGGCGGTTTGGACAACAAAGCAAAAGTCGCCATTGGTGTTGTGGTACCAATTGCCGCAATTCTCCTGTTGGGTATCATCGGTATCTTCTGGTGGAAGAAGCGCAGAACTCGCAGAGAAGAGGAGGAAGAGCGCAGAAAGGAAGTTGAGGACTATGGCTACAACCCCAATGCTGGCCCGACCATTCCTGCGGTAGGCATGATGGCTGACGGCGGACACGAAATGCGAGACGAGGGTTCTTCTGGTTACCGAGGATGGGGCACCACCGTTGCTGGTTCGAATGGCCGCAAGGCTTCTACTACATTGTCTGGAGGTGTTACCAACGGTGCTTTCTCTGACGGTACTGGTCCCAGCCGTGGTGGGCCCCACGAGCCGTACGTTGACGGTAGCTCCCACGAGGGCGAGATTCTTGGTGCCATGGGCCCCTCTGCTGCCCAGAACCCAAGCAACGTCAAGCGAGGCCCCTCGAATGCATCTTCGTCGTATAGCGCCGGTGGAAGGTCTGAGGGATCCGACGGCGGTATGTACGGAGGTGGTGCCGCGACATTCTACGACCAATATGCCCAGAACCCATATGGCGAACAAGGCCAGGGAGCCGTTATCCGCGACAACCCGGCTAGACGCAACGCGCAGATTGAGAACTCTTCTCACTACCCTCAACAAAGCGCTGGCATTGCCCAGAACTTCTAAAGCGGTAGACAAAGACTGCAAATATCTGCTGTTTCGCAGTGCGTGGCTCACCTGGTAGACTTTACAAATTGGGAACCAGCGGCAGCAAATCAGTACATACGACCGTCAATTGGCATAGCGAGGACCATTTCCTTTGAGGGAATAATGGTGTCGATATTTTTGATTTTGGGATTTTGCTCTTTTTTATAATTGGGAATTTTCGTTATAACTGTGATTGGACGGCCTTTATTCTCTCTTTAGTCTGTCTTGTGGGTTTTTGTTTATAGTTATTGGTAATACGTAGCGCAGTGTTCCATTTGAGTGGGCACAGGAGATGTGTAGAATTTGGGTAAAAAAGTAGATAGAGAGAAGCGAAATATTTCCCCATTTGTGTTTGTTTGAGAGATGTGATTCGCCGTAGAGCATGTACAATGGCATTGTGTATGAGATGTGGGGTTGTGTTGGGTGTCGCGTGCTATGGTTGGTGATTGCTCTTAAGTTTTACTTTTATCTTTGATGCTATTTAATCATGTCATCTCTTTCGCTTTAACTTGTTCCTTGCCTATGTAGTTCGTTGTCCCATTCCTTGACTGAGGTGCATCCTCTCCCACCAAAACTGACACTGCTTGATCTCATACTCTGTAAGTGTCCTCGTCTTGACTGGTGTACCACGGTCCCTCCCACCATTAGCCTCGTCATTACCATCACCAAAGACGAGAATTTTAGCCGTGCCCACCGCATCAGGACCAGACTTGAGTTTAAAGTCCGAGTGGGAGGGGGAGTGCTCAAAGGGCGTGACGAAGCGCGGCCACAAGTCCTCTGCGAGTTTGCCATCTGTCGAGGCGGCAAACTTTCCCCATCGGAGGGACATTTCGTCAGCGACTTGGATGAGGCCCGGCCCAGCCTGCGAGAGGGAAGCTTCATGCGCCACGACACGGCCTTGATCGCCGTGGGAAGAGGCGCGGAAGGGTTCGGACAGTGCGGCGAATTCGTAGACGTAGATGTTGGCGTGCGGGTTGATGGTGGATAACATGTGGGCGGTGTGCAGGACGGGACAGATGTAGGCGTAGTGGGCGTATGCGGCGTGTAGGCGGTGGAATTGGTCGCCTTGACGGGCGGTCTGGGGAAGCATGTAGGGCGTGGTGTTGGGGTGGGCGATGGGGTCTGGGTAGAGGCGTTCGAGGGTGTCGAGGTCGATGGGGGTGAGGGAGGGAATGAGGGTTGCGAAGAAGGAGCGGAAGTCGGCGTTGGTAGAGGCTTTGTCGGGGACGAATTGGGTGCCTTCGTGGGAGTTGAAGCCGGTGATGATTGAGAGAGAAGAGTTGCTTGAGGGAGAAGAGAAGTTGCGCCATAGGTTGAGAGGTGTGTCTGGGATGACAGCTGTGGGAGAGGGAGGTTCGATGACGGGTTGGAAGGGCCAGGTTACGCTGCCGGCGTTTTCGACCCAGACGGTGATGGAGGCTTCGAGGATGGGTGCGAGAGGTGTGGTGGTGAGAGGGGCTGGACGACGGGATGTGTGGGCGTGGAGGGACTTGTAGGAGGTGATGGTGCGGGGGTGGGAGGGGGAGAGGACGGAGCGGGCGGTTGGTGAACCGGATTCGAGGATGGCTTTGGTGAAGGGGGAGGGGGATGGGCGGAGGATGTGGTGGCCAATCTGTATGTTGTGTAAGTGTTGAACATGTTGGAAGTGAGTTTGAGGATATATGAGTAGGTGAGAGGGTGAGAGGTGAGAGTGAGAGACTTACAGAGTGAGCGCCAGCAGAGGTGCCCATGGCTGTGACGTTTGTTGGATCACCGCCAAAGGGAGCAATATAGCGTTTCACCCATTCCATAGCCACGACTTGATCCTTCAATCCGAGGTTCAGTTCCTTTGCCTCCTCCCCACCAGCTAAGAAGCCCAACGCGCCCAATCTATAACTGATACTGACGACGACAACTGGCGAACCCGTAGAGGCAGTCCACGACACAAAAGAAACCAAATCCCGCTCAAGAGGGTTTCCAAAGTTGAAAGCACCGCCATGGAAGTAAATGACCACGGGTAATTTTGTGTCTGATGAGATGTTGGAAGGCCTGAAGACGTTGAGAGTAAGCGGATTCTCAGCTGTAGAGTGCGGCGCCATGAAGAACGGCTGGGCCGTCCCGATCTTATTAGCAGTGAGGACTGTTCCACTTAAGAAGGCCGTGAGGACGGCAGGGCGGAAACGAGCTGTGCGTGCATAGGGTATACCGTAGAAGATGTCGATGGGGACGGGGTATTGTGCTGTGGAGGGCTGGGAGGTGCCGTGGACGGAACAGCCGTCTACTATGACGGTGGGACTGGCCATGATTTCGCCTAAATGATGAGCAAGCGAGCGAAGCGAGGATACCCAAAAAAAATGAAGCTGGGATTTGGGCTGAGATGGGTTGGTTGTGTTGTTTGTCGGTTGGTGAGAAGTTTACATCATGTGACCTTGTCGCCCCGTATTATTAGTCGATGGTTGTGGGAGTTGGATTGACGTCAATTGTGGACGGGGGAAATGGTGAGATGGACATTGTGTGAGGGGGTTTTTGGGGGTATTGGAGGGTGGTGGTGATAATTCGGGAGGAAGAGTAGTGAATGGTGTTGGTGTGGTCGCTAAGTGGCGTTGATTTTAAGTTAATGGTTTGATGTAAATTGAATTGGCTTGCGGGCGTTGTGGAAAGTGACAGATGGCTGGCTGGTTACTCATAGCCGCAGCCTCGGCTGGTGGTAAGGCTATTATTATAGATAGGCTGCACACCCCCGCCCCTGGTGCATGTTTGTTGTCGCAACATCATCTTACGTGCAAAAAATGTCGTCAAAGGGATTGATTCTAATTACTGGCCTCAATGGCTACTTGGCTGGCGTGGCTGCTGAGCTCGCTATCAAGGACGGCTATGATGTGCGAGGAACGGTGAGGCGCATCGAGACGGGGACGCGGGTCAAGGATGCGTTGGAGAAACGGGGGTATCCGGGCAAGATTGAGGTGGTGAGGGTACCTGTGATTACTGAGGCGGGAGCGTTTGATGAGGCTGTCAAGGGTGAGTTTGTTGCCATTAAGAGGTGAATATTGCTGACCAACAGGCTGTACTATCATTTGGCACCTTGCGTCTCCTGTCGGGGCGGCGGCGTTCAACACTGCCACTGAGACGGTCGACGCCGCCGTCAACGGCACGACGAGCATTCTCCAATCAGCCCTCAAAGCTGGTCCTCAGCTCAAAAGCTTTGTTGTTGTGTCATCCACTGCGGCGGTGGTGGAGCTGCGAATAAAGGCGAGGTTGTATGATGAGAATGATTGGAATACACAGTCGATCCAGTACTTCGAGAAGAAGGGCGACAACAGCGCCCCATTTCCGGCGTACATGGCGGCCAAGACGCTGGCGGAGAGGGCATTCTGGAAATTCCGCGACGAGCATAAACCCAGCTTTGGGATGTCGTCTACGCACCCTAGGTGAGTACCTTTCATCAAGGTAGAGAGGTATACTAACAGTTGCAGCTGGGTTATTGGACCTCCCGCCTTGCCCTGGGAGAGTGTCGATGATGTGCATCATTCCACGAACCAGGTGTCGTATTATGTTCTGAATGGGGACATCCAGTCCCTACAGGCTGGCGATATGGACGATACGATTGACGTCCGTGATTTTGGCCGCATCCTGCTTTGGTTGGGTGCTAACCCAAAGGCGGCGGATGGGGGGAGGTATCTTGCCAGTGCGTGGGTGGGAAGAGGACAGGCGGTTGCGGATATCTTGTGGAGGGATGTGCCGGAGCTGGTGCAGGGTTGTGAGAAGGGGACACCTGGTAAGGGGTATAACAAGGGATATTCGGCCATGGAGATTCATCCGAGGTTGGATGCGAGCAAGATTAAGAATGCGACGGGATATGAGTGGATTCCGTATGAGCAGAGTGTGGTTGATACGGCGAGGGCGGTGGTTGGATTGAGGGATAAGAGTAAGATTTGACACTGATGACGTGGGATTTGTCCGAAGGAATTGACGAGCTGAATCAAATGATGTACATGAATGATGAGTTGGGGTTTTATAACTATCACAAGCTAAATCTACAACGGGACCACGATCTTGGTGTAACTGACTCCCCCTTTCAAATCGTCAAGAGCATTGTTGATGCCTTGTAGACCACCCTTTGCAATTTTGATGGCTGGACTGGGAACAATAGCACCCGACTGCAGCTTGGGACTCAGCCAATCATGGAAACAATACCGCATATGCTCATTCCTCTCCTCAGTATCCTCGGGAAGCGAGATGAACAAAACCTCAATACCCTCCGCAGATGGCGCACCTGGCAGCAGAGGAGGTGCGAAGCTGACCTTGGCAACTCCGGGGCCCTTTGTGATTTTGAGAACGTCCAATGACTGCTGAAGACAACCAGGCGTAGCGCAATACACAAGATCCAACACAAATCCATCCTTCTTGACCGTATCCGCAATCTGAGAAATGACATCCGCATCCTTGTAGTCAAAGACAACATCAGCCCCCAACTTCTTGACAGCCTCATGGTTATGCCCACTGGCCGTAGCATACACCGTAAAGCCCAACACTTTCGCAACCTGCACCGCCGAGGCACCCACCGTACTCCCAGCTCCCCAGACCAACACGCACTGTTTGTCTTCTGGCTTATACCTCGTTGTAAGTGGGATTCCCACCTTCCAAAAGCCAGACATGCCAGTCAAGAACGTCACGGGAAACACGGCACCTTGCTCAAACGAGAAATTGTCAGGGAGCGGAATCACACTCTCTGAAGGCGCAAGGGCATATTGTTGGAACACGCCGTAGTCTGGATTGCTGTTCTGATAGTATCCCGAGGTAAAAGCGATGACGCGGGATCCAACTGCGGGGGGATCCTTGACGGCGCTGCCGACTTTGACTACGACGCCCGCAGAGTCGGAGCCTAGGACTGTTGGGAAGGAAGAGACGGCCATGCCGAGGTCGCGTTGGACATGGTCGACGGGGTTGAGAGCGACGGCTTTGATTTGGATGAGGATGTCATTGGGGCCGGGCTGGGGAGTTGGGCGGTCTTGGATTGTGAGGGGTGTGCCTCCTGCGGTGAGTATGGCGGCTTGATGGGTTGACATGTTTTGGGGGGGACTAAATGGAATGAATTTTGTTTTACATGGGCAAAGATGCGACGTTATTATTTTTGCGAGAATACAGCATGGATTTATATTGTGCTGTGGATGGTGGGGAAGCTGTCTGACGAGGCTTGGTGTGGACATAAGATTCTAAAGACCGAGACGGGCAGCGTCGATCACGTTCGGGGCTATGACGGATTTTGGAGATGTGTGATGCTTTCAGAAGACTGGTTAATTAAAACCTAGCTAGGGTAAATCGTATCCATGGCAATACTAATCCACAGAAATGCTAGTTCTTGGTCATCAATGCCCTCTCATTCCTTTCAGACAATCTGAGTTGCCACCAGGCTCAATGCCTAGTTTTTGTAGTTGGGTTGGGCAGACAGTGTTTTTGGTTGACTTATAACACCGCAGCCTCGAGCGCGAGTAACTGGGCCTGTAAGCGATAGTAGTTTTCCATAGTGGCACGAGATCCGGAATGCTGAAGATCGTAGTCGTGAATGTCTTGATCCATGCCGATTGAGGAAGAGGCGGCCGCGGCCATGATGCCGAAGCAAAGGAGCGCGAGGGCGAGGATGTAGCGCATCTTATTAAAGAATAGCAGAGTATGAATTTTTTTTTTCAAGACTAAGATTGAAGTTGAGGAATGCGATTCCTAGAAGAAGAAATCCTAGGAGATTATGTGCAGATGATGGGTGTTATAAGTGCCAGTGCGATAGGCTTTTTCGAGAGGCGACTTACACTTTTGAGGAAGTTAAAATATTGATAGCCAGTCGGACAAAACTGCACTGCTAATTATGCAGTCGCAATTTTCTTTCTTTCCTTTTTTTTCTTTCTGGATTTGACAAGGCAAAATAACAAAGTTTGAACGTCAGTTTGCACAGGTTGCTCTCTAGTGAAAGGGTATCAAAATATCAGCCAGGCTCGTCTCCAAAACTGTTCATTGAGATCTGCAGAAGTGCAAGAGTTTGAAAGGGACGCAGAATTGTGTATGCGTCTCGATCAAAATAGACTCTGCTATTGAGCGTCTGACAATGCGTGCTGTGCTCAACTTTGGAACAGCATGCTAATTTTCGACTTGGAATTCCTGGACCTTGCTTGAAGATCGTAGTGTAGCCCAGCTAAGCGCTTGCAATACGACCGGGGAAGAAGACAACCGGGGGAAGGGGATTACCTTGCACGCATCCGCCACGCAACGTTGCTCTTAGCCGCTGGTGCTCCTAACATTTGGCTGTACCATTACCTACGCAGTGATACTCTGCAAAAACACAGAAATGGGACATCCTGCTAGCCACCGACTGTCTGGCCACGCA
This sequence comes from Simplicillium sp. C3G150-2, assembly GCA_022702485.1. Lineage (NCBI taxonomy): Eukaryota > Fungi > Ascomycota > Sordariomycetes > Hypocreales > Cordycipitaceae > Simplicillium > Simplicillium sp. C3G150-2. The sequence goes on along the minus strand of JAJIYY010000007.1, from coordinate 1,473,429 downwards.
GTACCAATGAAACGACGTGAAGGCCAGGCTCCCAACCTCCAAAGTCACAACGTGTACAAAAACCATACAGGCAGTGCCTAAAAGGACTGCCGGTATAGCTAGACTGAAATGTCCGGCAGTCAATAAACTAAGACTCCATGGGGCAAATAGTGTCCTCCATTGTAGTAGATTTTAATCATGGGGGTCGGTAAAGAATTGATATAAACTTTAGTATCCTTGCAAAACTGTACGGGTCGAAATTCATGTTTGGCTGAACTTTGTCGCTTGCATGCTCCCCAGCTCGCTATTATTAGCTTTAATTCTCTGTCCTGTCTTTTTTCGAAGCGCATAAGGAAGGTATTGATGTTGCCATAAAGTACGTTGTGCTAATGCAGATCTATATGACTTTTGTCCGACACCAACGCATCATGGGCCATCTCAGTACCACTCGGCTCCCTAGCACCAATATTATTACCACTCCAAGCTGACTCAATCCAGTCGAAAGGAGCAGAACCGCTGAGAAAACCTTCGCCCTGCTCCCCGTTGGCCCAATTATCCTGAGAGAGCTGACTAGGTGGGAAAAGCTTGTCAGGCACTCTATCATCATCCATATTGAACGGAGAAGCCAGATGATGTGCAAAGTCAATGTCCGCATTTACATACGCATCTACCATCGAGAGGTTTAAGACGTTGGTGTTATCGCTTTCATACAGACAGTTCAGCGGATAGCACAACATCAACCTGATACTTCGAATCATCTGGTGTAGCTTCGTTGTCCCATCAACATCGACGAACAGATACGAATCGCCATTTGTAACAGCTTCACCGGCGTCGGCAGGGCTAAGCCGCGTATGTGCAGACACGTCCAAGTGCTCCTTGATGGTATTGGAAACCTTTAGAAGCCGTTGGTAAAACACACCCCCAAGCCTGTCTTTAGTAGCGCAAAGTTGCAGTATGTCGACACATATGCCGGATAGGGCCATGTCATCCGCATGTACTTTATTCCCCCCTCCTACCAAGAGTCCTTTCAATGCGGCGTAGTTGAGAGTCAAGTATGTGACGTAGCATTGATATCTTTCTCCATTGTTAATGCCTGTTGTGCAATAGCTCACGTTTTGTGACTTACATGGTCAACCAGCAATTTTTGATCACGCCGCCTTCATCATAAATCAGGCCCAAAAGGCGACGTGAATTGCGAGCTGCACTAATTCCGTCGGATATTGCTCTGCGCTCCTCCGCCGAAGCCGGTGTCGTGAGGTTGGCAGCCACATTTGCTTCGCGCGCAAGCACTGCTCGAGCTTTCAACATTATCGCGGACATGTAAAACAAGTACATATAGAATGTTACGCGGCGCTGGTCCTGAGAAATTGTGGGCGAGCTCACTAGGTTTTCGAGCTGTATGTAGTCGGGCAGATGTGAGCGCCATCGTTCGAGATCATCAGACATCTGTTGTAGTATTGCTGGAGATAAGTTCCTGAAACAAGAAACGGCCCGGAGGATGTTGGCCTTCATTACTGTAATTTTGGCCATATTTTGCTGTATCATGTCGATCAGTCCGCTGGTTGCACCATCTCTATCACCAGAAATTTCTATTTGCTCTTCGGTTTCCTAACATCCAAGTCAGTACGCACAGCGGGAAGCATTCTGTATAGCTTACATGTACACATCTGGCCACTTGCGGGCTAGGAATGTGTCCGAGAGTAGCTGTCAGCCAGCTTCTAATCGTGACCAGCGCAGTGAGAGTTCTGCGGTACTTGATACGCTCATTTTGGAAGACCTGTGCTGACCGCTTCCCGCCAATCAAGCCCTCATTGGCAGCAAGGACCAGGCCCCAATCTACAGTGTTTGTTTAGTGAGGAAATTGGTTTTCCAGACTGAGACCAACTTACCCGTATAGGAGACGGCCAACGATGATTTAGCAATGACATTGTAGATTCCCAGACAGCAGCATATTCTCATGGCGCGCAATGGAGCATTTTCAACAACAAAATCGAGGAATAATCGAGCTTTTTGGTAGAACGGCGTGCATAGTGATGTACTACCTCCAGGCAGCGTCTGCCTGTCATATTGAAAACCCACAGCACAGAGCGCCAGCAATTCTCCAAAGGCAACCTGTTTCTCTACGAGAACCTGATTGTCTTTTGTACCTTCCTTTCTCGGCGCAAGAAAAGAGGCCATGGTGGAATCTACCTCCTCTCTAGTTATTACTGGAAACATTGTGCCCAGACAGGCAAAGTAGCGTGCAATGCCATCGCGCAGAGCCTGCTTAGCCCCATCAGAAACCTCGGTGGACAGAACTTGATGCTCAAAGAGCATGTTGCAGTCATGAATCTGCTGGCTCCATTGGTGCGTGGGACTAGAGGAGACCTCTGCCGTACTCGCAGAGTTGACGGCATCTCTCGATTGATTCTTGGCATAGCCAAGCGCAGCTTCTAAGCTCAGACCGTTGCGTATCCGTTGGAAGAGGTCATCAGCCTCCTGCGTGGAGTTGTTTTGCAGAATTTGATACAGTTTAGCGAAAGACTCGACGTTTTCCTGCAACGAAGAATTGGTTCTTTCCATTTGCTCTTTTCGTGTTAGACCGGCATCCGTCTCGTACACGCAATGCTGGGACTTGCACCGGCAAGCCCTGCATGCCGGACGCTCGCCATCGCACCTGCTCTTCTTTGCACGGCAGGCGAGGCATGCGACAAAGGACTTTCGTGCAGCACTTGATCGACTGCTGCTTGACGGACTTCTACTTGGTGGTCTGCTGCTTGGTAGACTACTGCTTGACAGACTATTACTTGGACCCTCGTTGGGGTCTTTGGGAGCCTGCGGCGGGCGCGGTAACAGAGGCCTTTGATGCCGCAGGGACATGTTGGGCAGCTAAATCCGACAAGAGGATTTCTAAAGTAGAAAATTCGCGAGCGGCTGGTACTTGGCTCTTGTGAAGCATAAGTCTCCGAACACGGGTGGCAAAATCGTTGATCCCTTCCCTTCCTCCTTTTTTAAGGCGTTTTCTCTTCTCTTTGTCGCTGCTGCACCAGAACCTTCAGATGTAAGCTACTCACACGGGGGTCATGACGTAAGCAGGGGTGTATGTTTCGACGTATGCTGTAGATTACTAGTTGTTTGTTTGTTACAGGCACAACAGCCACTGAATGGCCTGGACCCCAGGCTTCAGCTGCCTCACATTGCAGCGGGGGCCCGTTCATCACCCATGAGCAACACAAACCACAGCTCTGAGAAATGCAGGGCGGCAATATTCCGACTATGAAACACGGTTTCTGCGATGACCATAATCTAATGTGTGTATTATAGAATAACGGGACAGGAAGGAAGTCCATTGCGTGGATGGCACGTTCGGTCAGCGATGCCAGTGCACCATCAACTGAACAAGAGCGCCACGTTGGGGTCCAAGATTCATGGATAACTGTGCATGGTCTCTCGTGCTCAGAAAAGGCTGCCGACAGTTCACTTCACAGAAGAACACCCAAGCGCAGCCCAGACTAATCCATGCTTTCATTGCAACTCATTCCTGTTCTGTTGACCCTAGTTCCCACACACGCTCATTCTAAGTGATTTGTCGCGAGTTTTGTGTGCTGTCAGACAGCACCGCGGCTGACTTATAACGCCGCAGCTTCGAGTGCGAGTACTTGCACCTGTAAGCAGTGATGTTTCTCCAAAGCGTTCCGAGATTCGGGGTGCTGAAGCTCGGAGTTATGGAGGTCTTGTTGTATGGCGATGGGAGAAGTGGCGGCCATGATGCCGAAGCAGAGGAAGATGAAAACGAGGATGTTATGCATCGTATTGGAGGATAGTAGATGGGCGTTTTTTGAGATAAAAGTTGAAGTTGAAGTTGAGATTGAGATTGAGATTTCTGGAAGGAGACGTGATGGGAATTTCATGGCGGTGGGTGTTATAAGTGTTGATGTGATAGGCTTTTTCAGAGGCGACTTACACTTTTGGGGAAGGTAAACATCTTGATTAGATTAGGACAGAGCCTAGGATGCTAATTTTATATAGGCGCATTTGGGTTTGAGTTTGGCAAGGCAAATCTACGAGACTTAATTGTAAACGGTACATGGGAACAGAGCCCCAATGTGTAGGCGTGTTCCCGATCATAATAAGCTGTGCAAAGCATTCAGTGTGCATGATGGCGCTTGATATGACTTGTATGCTTTTAGCCAATCGATGTTATATATTGCAGCGAGTTTAGAGTTTAATTATGGACATATAAGCGGTATTGTGTGCTTTCTTTTCTCCGTCTGCGTGAAATCAGTGTGAAGCCACGCATCTTGAAGAAGTTCCCGCGCAGTGCTTCGTTCTCGTGGATCCCATGTAATCATCCTCTGCGCAAAGTGCAGAAAACGTCGCTTTTCCTCGCCTTTTACGGTATTGACGCTGTTTTCGAATTTTATCGCATCTTGACGAGGGCTGTGACCTTTCAGCACTCCTGTTGTTGTCAGCAGCTAAAACATGTTTCCAAAGTGGTCGCAGACCAACCATTCGGGTTGTAGAACTGTGGAGTTCTTCTGCCAGAAGCGAGCAAAGGCGATGGCGCAGAGCCTAGAAGTGAAGTGATTTGACTTAGATGCACTAAATCATCGTATTCATTTCGCACGCCCGAGACAGGGCAGAACAGCTTGTTGCCTTCGAGCAGGTCCCACAGCTAGTGACCAGATTAATACGCAACAAGCGCAAATGACGAGCGTATGCTTACCATGACCCCGAGGCTCCATATATCAGCGCTAAAAGTATAACCTGCATCTAGGATTACTTCGGGAGCTCGATACGATTCTGCTTGGATGCAGCCGGTGCGTGGTACTTGGCCTGACACTGAGTGCCCAAAATCAGTAATTTGGACGAGCCCAGTAGGCTTTACGAACTGTCCAAAATTATTCCGCGACAAGTAAATCGTCCTATCCTCTAGAATCTTCTGCGGGAGAGGGTGCTTGTACTCATCCATGGCATCTCTGTCTAATATCGTCGGGTCTTCGAACTTGATCATGACATTGTCTGGCTTCAGGTCTGGACTCTGGTTAGAAAATGGACATTGGGGTTTAGCGTAAAAGTAGAGATACCCGCGTGAATAATCTTGCACTCTGAATGCAAGTAGTCAAGGCCCTCAAGAATCATTTGTATTGTAATCTTGAGGATATCAGAAGGAATGACACCTCCAACGAACCTCCGGCAATACAACCATAGTGGCTCACGTAACGGTTCGAGCACGAAGCAGAGGTGGGAGCCAGATGGGCCATCGACAGTGAACGAATCAAGAAGAGTTCTTACAAAGTGATGGCCCTCGTGGAGCGTTGATTGTTTCGATAGATGTTTGAGAACTGATAGCTCGTTTTGCGCTGTGTCTTGGCCATTGTTGTGAGGTATTGTGTTTATCTTGACAGCATGATATTGCTCTTTCGACCAGCGCCATCTACAGCCGTGTTAGAACACCAGAGCAAGAATATGATGCCATTTATCCCCTTGCACAACAAGAGTATACAAGAAGGGAAGAAAAGGGACACAACCGATTGAGCTCTCTAGCCAGCCATACTGTTGAATTGGCACCAAAGCCAAGCTTAGTGGCAAGCTGATATCGTCCGCCGAGGACCTGGCCAAGACGAGCAGGATAGAAGCGACTAGCGTCGTAATCTGGCGTCTTTTCCTCTTCGATTGGACCAGGAGAACGCCACTGTGGAGCGACTACTGAAGACGGCGGCCAGGGGTCATGGTAAAGGAACTTGGGCAGTCGAATTCTACCGAACCGACCGGCAATCATGGCATCAAGTTGTTTGCCATTCGAACAACAACAGCTACGAAGAGAAAGTGGTTAGCGCTTTGTTTGGGCGCTGGGGCTGCCGCGGAGGTGCTAAAAGGGGGCCGTCAGTGGGCTCAGTGGGCTCAGTTGTGGCTCAGCGCCGCATCACCCCCGTTAACGACCTACGTGCACTTGGAAATGGCATGGATCCCTTCGCTTGCATCACATCGCAGCACATAATTCATCACCGTGCAAGAGCGCCACATTCGTTGCGGTCCAAGATCATGGGTAGCTGTCCCTTGTCTCTCCTGGTCAGAAATGCCTCAGACGGTTCTGGCAGCAGCACAGTCAAGCGTAGCGCGGGCGACTCAATCTTGTCGCCAAGTCTTCGCGATGCTAATCCGTAGATATGTGCAGATCGTGTCAAACACAACACCCCGGGCCTGGTTCCCGTCAGAATGGCTTGAAAGAGGTGATATTTCTTTCCGCAGTGATACTTGGTAACTCCCAAAAGCACACTCGCGAACCGCGGCAGGTGGGTTGTCGTCGCAAATCAGGCTGCGCTACCATCAACTAGCGCAAGCCCAAGGCCGCTTTGCTTCTGGCTCCGGCGACTTACTACTTGAGAAGGTGATAGCCAAAGCGGAATGGTGGCGAGCGGGCGAGGCAAGCCACTCACGGCGGCGTCGCAAATAACTGTCCACCGCGCTCGCCGAGTTGTCACAATAAAAGACCCCTCCTCCCCGTCTTACCATTCCACAACAAGCTCAATTGAGAGAACACAGCTGCCCAACTCGAATTGAAAGAATCTCCGATAGTTAAACCCGTCGCATTTACACGTATATCTTGCAACACCACCCGCTACAGCTTCCGACTGCGCGAAGCCCTCACAATGGCGGAAGGTAGCAAAGACCTGGACCTCACATGGCTTTGGCACCCCTCTGTGATGGCAATTCTGCCTTCAATTGGGTTGTTGGTTTCGGTGCCATGGAACGTGGCGACAATGTATTCGCAACCTCGAAAATTGAAGCCCAATCATCTCGGCTCCGTTAAGCTGGTAAGCAGGCCTGGTGCACATCCACAGCAGACTGGTGCTTTAACATGACATTGCAGACTGCTTGTATCACGTACTCCGTAATCCGACTCACATTGTTGATCCAGAGCCTTAAGTTTGGACTTCATGAAGCTGGAGTGGGCATTGTCGCATCTAGCCTGGGCCTCGCAGATGCCTTGGCTCTCATTACCCTGACCCTGGTTCACCATGAACGATCTCCACGACCATCGACCACTATATCCATATTTCTTTTCATTTCAATCATGATTGACATTGTTTCGTTCTGGCGCCTCATTCCCTTGGGTATAGATCCGCTTTCTGGTGCTTTCGCAGCAATGCTGGCTTCTAAAGCCATCATGTTGGTACTCGAAGTTCAGAATAAAAGGCGACTGCTTAGCGAGAAATGGAGCCACATTGGACCGGAGGAAACAAGTGGAATTCTCAACAGAATTTCATATTGGTGGATGAATCGCCTATTGTTGAAAGGTTACCGTGGCCCATTGCCTGAAGATTTAGACTTTTCGTTTGACGATGCTCTCAATCCGCAAAACAGCGGCTTTGAACTGCAACAGGCTTGGAATCGCAGAGAGGGCAAGGGAAAACATGCGTTGCTGTGGTCTCTTTTGAGCGCTAACAAAGCGGCCATCTTGATATGCATACCCTCTAAACTTCTTTGGAGCATTTTCAAGATATGCGAACCGGTGATCATAAGCAAGGTCATTGGCTATTTTGACACCGATGACCGCAACTCAGACCAAGGTGCGGCCATTGTAGCTGCGACATTGGGCGTTTTCATAGGATATGGCGTAAGTGTTTAAACGTCCTTGAAAACTTCGCTGGCTAATCACAAATAGTTAACGTCAACTTACACGGAATACCAGCTTGAACGCTTGAAGGCGCGAGTCAAAGGAGGCTTGTCGTCTCTCATCATGTCAGAAGTACTCGAACTGGATTCTGCATCAAAGTCTGCATCCAACGCCGTGACACTCATTACCTCTGATATCGGTTCGGTGGAACAGACTATTTCCACAATCCACGAGCCATGGTCTGCAGTCATTGAAGTTTCCGTCGCGATCTGGCTACTTCAGCGTCAGGTCGGCTGGGGAAGCATTGGTCCTGTTTTTGTTGCAATCAGTAAGTACATCTATCCAGCCAACCAGTCACCGTGGAAATCGCTTATGAGATTTTTCTGCAGTATCCCCCTTCCTCATGTCCACAATTTCAAAGACCATGGGGCCCGCGAGAAAGGCATGGGGAGAATCGACTGAGAAACGAGTTTCGACTACCTCGGTGGCGATCGCGGCCATGAAGCAGATCAAAGTGCTCGGAATGACCTTCACCTGGACAGAAGCCATTCAAGGTCTCATGGACGATGAACTAAAGTCATCAATCAAATACCGTACTTTGATGGCGCGCATGAATTATTTTGGTAAGTAACGCAACCATTTGTTGATGTAGAGAGAAGGAAACTTACAATTTCCCAGCCAACTTCCCAGCTTTGATAGCGCCAGTCACGACCTTTGGTATTTCCCTTGTTGCATCGAAATTCACTGGCCAGCAGGATTTCTCGGTGAAAATGGCATTCACCTCTCTTTCGTTGATCTTTTTGCTCGTCCAACCGCTGAGAGTGTTGTTATTCTCCACTCCGATGTATTTCAGTGCTTTAGCTTGCTTGGAGAGAATACAGAACTTCAAGCTGGAGGCTGATGCCAGCCAGCGTGACCGCCAAGAAGGGGCCTCGTTCGACACTGATGCTGCAAGCGAAGAAATCCTGGGGCAGAATCACGTATTCGCCGCCAATAGTGCGCAGATCAGCCTCAAGCCGGACACAGAGCCAATTTTGAAAAACCTCAACTTCAAAGTTCTGCGAGACGCGCTGACGTTGGTCGTGGGAAGAGTTGGTTCGGGCAAGACGGTGCTTTTGAAGGCACTCTTGCGTGACCTCTACTCGTCTGGACTCCATGCAGCGACTCGCAGTGGAAACTACGCTTATTGTGCCCAGACGCCATGGATTCTGAATGCTACTGTTCAGGAGAATATTCTCCTGACATTGCCCATGGACGAGCCGTGGTACCGTTCCGTTGTATCCGCCTGTGCACTTGATAAAGATTTTGCCGACTTTCCTGATGGAGACCAAAGTGCTCTGGGCCCAGAAGGTATATCTCTGAGCGGCGGACAAAAGCAACGAGTGGTAAGTCGCCATCAAGTGAGAAGGTAAAGAAAAGTCTAACATTCTTTGAAATAGGCAATTGCCCGTGCTCTGTACTCTAGAAAACCCGTGTTTGTTGCCGATGACGTTTTAAGTGGCCTGGATTGGACGACTCAGGCTCATCTCTGGGCTGCTGTCTTTGGGCCAGAAGGACTTCTTCGCAAGAACTCCATCACCACCATCCTGGCAACCCACACACGTAAGCGATGTCTTCAGCCACGAATGAAGCTTTGAAACTAACTCATCTACAGTGACAAATGCCAACGAAGCAGACGACATTATCCTGTTGGGAAGCGGTGGCGAGATTGCATCTCAAGGTCGTTTCTCCGAACTCCAGTCCGTCGAAGAGTTCAAACTTCTTCAATCCGAGTTGAGAAACAAAGGTGGCAGGGGCGACAGTACCGACAATGCACAGGCAAGCGAGACTGGCAAGGATAAGAAAGAGCTTCGTCAAGATGCTAAGGACGTGGAGAAGGAAGAGAAGCAAATCGATTCTACAGCAGATTCCAAGTTGTACGCGTACTATTTCTCGTCGGTTGGTTGGAACTACGTGGTTGGCGCCCTAATGCTAGGCTTCATCGATATGGCTGCCAATGCTTCCTCTGGTAAGAGCGCAACAGGCACACTCGTCAGCAGTGAACCCCACTAATCGTCCCTCTCAGATATTTGGGTTAAAACCTGGGCAGAGGCTAGCGAAAATGGCTCTACTAACATGTGGTTCTATTTTGGAATCTTCTGCGTCATTCAGGTCGGTCGTGGGCTCGCCATGTTTATGCTCATCATGTAAGTATGCCGCCACACTACATTAGGTTTTGGCTCATCACAGCTCGGCAGGTTTGTGTTTACGGTTTTCATACAAAGGTCGACCAACAACATGCATGGTCAGCTACTAAAGACAGTCATGAGGTAAGAACTTTATGTTGCGGACGGAGAGCAGAGCTAATCATCCGTCAGCGCACCGATGTCGTTCTTTTACACTACAAGCGTGGGAGACCTTGTAAACAGGTACGTGGTTATTGTGAGGCACATGAATGACGCTTAGTTAACAGTTCGACGGTTTTCCAAAGATATTGACCACATCGACAAGACTTTGCCGGTTGCACTCTTCCTTTCTTGGTATTGTAAGTGTGGCACTTTTCTGCTTGTTTCCCGAGGGATTCACTAATTTGGCTAGGTCTTCGTGAATGCGTCCAGAACACTATCTTGTTCCTCATCGGCACTAAATATCTAGCCGTCATCGTGCCCCCGAGCATCATATTTGTGTACTACTTGCAGTCGTTCTACTTGCGCACCTCCCGGCAGCTTCGACACAAAGACATACAGACGACTGGGCCGATGAACAGCCACCTGCTGGAAATAGCAGAAGGACGAGCAACGATTCGCGCATTTGGCATCCAGGAGTCATACCGAGACGAAGGAATCAAGCGCTTGGAAAATACTCTGAAGCCTCACTACTTACTGAGATGTATTGAAATGTGGCTCCAGCTTGTGCTCTCAGTGTTTGGGTCAACGGCAGTGAGCACGCTGGTGCTTTTTGGTGTTACTTTGCCAGCCTCCACTACAAAGGGTCTTATGGCTCTGGCTCTGATCAATGGTATCAACCTCACGGGCGGGTTGAATGGCCTGGTGATGACATGGACGCAAATGGAGACGTCCCTCGGCTCTGTCTCAAGGTTGAGGAGCTTCGGACTAGACACTCCCTCGGAGAAGATCCCCGAGGAGCAAATTGCGCTGCCGATGGACTGGCCTTCTGATGGCCGTGTCGAATTCGAAAACGTCACGGCTACGTATTCAGAGGACGAAGCGATTGAGCCCGCACTGAAGAATATCAGCTTGGAAATGCAGCCTGGCGAAAATGTGGCTGTTTGTGGACGAACAGGAAGCGGCAAGTCTACACTTGTGTCCACCTTGTTCTGTCTTCTGGACCCCAAGCACGGCGCCATTCGCGTTGACGGAGTGGACTTGTCTCGACTTGATCCTAGAGTGGTTCGTGAGAGGCTCATCTGTGTCCCGCAAGAGCCAACCCTGTTCCCTGGCACGATTCGATCTAATCTCGTCAATGGATCGACCGACCCAGATCATGTTCAGCCCAGCGATGACACCATCATTGCGCTCTTGAAATCGCTCGAGATTTGGGATGCCATTTCTAGCTACGGACTGGATGCTGAAATCGAAGCTGCCTCGCTGTCTCAAGGACAGAAGCAGCTGGTTTGTCTGGCGCGCGCTATCCTCAAGAAGGACATGGGCAAGGTTGTGGTGCTGGATGAAGCTATGAGCGCCGTGGACGAGCAGACGGCAAAGGTGATGCAGCAGGCTCTGAAGAGAGAGTTTGAGCACCACACGGTCATTTCGGTCGTTCATAAGCTGGACACAGTGCAGGACTTTGACAAGGTAATTGTTATGGATCGGGGAGAGGTGGTCGAGAGTGGTGCGCCGGGTGAGTTGTTGGAGAAGGAGGGTGGGTGGTTTAGAAAGATGTGGAATTCGTAGATGTAGATTTCTGTTTGAATGTTATTTTGTTTGCATTTATGTTTACTGCAATATCATTGTATGATTGACTGCGCGTGCCTGGGAAACCAGTTGTCTGCGTGGGAGAGGGAAAGGATATGAGGCGGATTAAAGCAGGCAGCTTTCAGCGAAGTAGCTTAACATACCCAAGCAAGAAAACAGCCGTACTGGCCTAGCTAGTACCTTCGCTTTTGCTATTTTTGTCACGTCAAGCCTGCCAATTCGAAACGTGACTGGTCTTCTTTTTTGCTGTTTGTGGATGTAACGACGGCTACTTGCAGTTCAGGCTTTGGCCAGACAGTGAGCAAATTCTCAAACGAGCGACAACCTGTTTTTCTTTATGTCTTTATTTAATTACGTTTTATCACTGCTGAGCATGCTCAATAATTATGAGTTCTTGTAATCATGATGGGATATAGGATGATTTAAAAAGCTGCCTTTTAGCGAAGTAGCTTCACTCGATGCTTTTGCATATATCTTCGGATGATAACTACCTTGTACTGGCCTAGCTAGTACCTTCGCTTTTGCTGTTCTTTGCCATGACAAGACTTTTGCTTCGAATTGCTACTCTGCTTCTTTTTTTCTTGGTTCCTTGATTGACGGGTTGTGGGAAGGGTGGCTGCCTGATGTGGTGGTTGGATGGTGGCCTTGCCGTGTGAGTCACACCGTGATGCGGCCTTGGAATGCCAAAATGGATGGTAATTTTTGGGCTAGAAGATTGTTCCTAAATTACGACTTCGCTGTGTTGTATTGTAAAAAATTGGGCGATGAAATATTGGAGTGAGGGAGCGAGGGTGGTTGGTCATGCTGTGAATGGTTGCTGTGGTTGGAGTTGAGGATTGCTGAATGAGTACGGGCAGGCTCTGCAGGTCATAAATTTTCTCCTCCCTATTAATATGATCCATTCTGCGAGTAGGAGAGATATAATATAATATATGCTGATAATTCTTCAGTGAAGTAGCTTTAAGCTTTGCCAGATATTGCATCTGGTCGCCCTTTGTACTGACAATTCAGTCTTCGCTTCTTTGTTTGCGTTTTAGACTATCTTGCCCCGAGGTTCGAAAATTTGATGGGATTTCTTCTTTTGGAGATTTCTAGCTTTATTTTGACTTTGGGTTGAGGTCTCGCGGGTGAATGAAACGGTTGCGACTGGTGGGCAAGGAACGTTTCCTGGGTGTGTGCTTGTACTGTGCTTGAACTGTGGGATGAGTCATGATAGTGAGCCGCAACACCATGAAATAATAACCAAGGGACATATTAGGTGGGTGATGATGGAATCATCAGCTTCATTGGCGTTGTGCCGGTAGCGTCAAGTGGGCAGTGTTGGAAGAGGTGGGAGCGGAGGTGAGGTGATGTATTGTCTTGAAAGCCGCTTGGTAATAGATATGCCTTTTTACATTTGTATTATTTATCATGTAAATGTTATTTATTTGGGAATCGGAAAGTTTGCTGCATCGCCGTAAACAAAATGATAATTGAAAATGTTGTGGTGCTGAATGCAACTGACTGTTCCTTGGCTATGGCCCTACGCGATGAAGCAGCAAACTGGGACACCTGGAAGCTGGCCAAGCAAAGGATATAATGTTAAAAAAACAAAACGAGTCTAACAGCGAAGTAGCTTCGACACCAATTAGATCATACTTGATTATTCTTTCGGGAATCTCCTTCAGGAGGAACATTCTGCTGCTTGCAGCACCTTCGCTTTTGCCAGTTCTAACCCAAGAGGCCGCTGTTCGAGTCGTTGTACTGCAACTTTTCTTTTTATCTTTTAAGGGACTTGGTAGGCAAGTAAATATGTTTATAAAAAATTGCCTTCTCTCAGTGAAGTTGTCGAAGCCAATCATTCACCGCACTAGGTGTGACCGACCTGTCGTACTGATGGGAGCACAAGAATTGCACTGCTTGTAGTTCCTTTGCTCTTTATTTTTACAATTTACATTCTACGTCGCTAAGTCCGTTCGCGTCTTGTTGGCAGACTTTGCTTCTTTCTTGCAATTGCCTGGTTCTGCGCTGAGTTCTGGGCGTAATGCGGCTGTTGCCTGTGTCTCGTCGTGACTCCGTGCATGCACAGCATGAAGGCTTACAACATAAGATAAAAACCCTGTCTTCTGTGAAGTAGCTCAAATTCATTAACATCCCATAGTTGCGAGCTTAAGGGACCAATATGCCCGGAACCTCTGCACTTAGTGTTTTCGCTTTTGCACGGTGTTTCTCAGCCTGTTTGCGCCAATGCCGTCGAAAGCGTCTTATTCCTAACGGCTCCCAATCGTTTTTTTTCTTTTCCTTCTTGGAAATTTAAGCTCGGATTTGCTCATGTTTGACCATGTGCATAGTGCAGACGCTGATGCTCTTTGTTACGCATAAGTGTTGATCTTTACTTCTTCACGCAGAGCTATTACCACGCAATCTCCGACCAATTGCCGTCCAATGAATTGAGAAACCACGTGCTACCGCCAGTTTACTTGCCGGATCAAAGACTCCTGCAATCAAAACTGCCGTCCATTTCCCTTCCTGAAACACGCGATAAAGACCCCCCACGAAGACTTCCCGACTTGCTAAATCGGGCAGGTCAATACTGCCTTCCCCGCAAATTCCTCGCGCATCATCTCGCATCCGTATTACATTTATAATTAGCCTTCTTTTAAGGTAGTCTTGGCTTAATTCTAGTAACTGATATTGACTGGGTGTATGCTAGTCGCTTAGCTACGGATTGCTCCGAACCGGACCACCAGCGTGCTTACAATCAATTGCCTTGTTTCGGAAGGTATCCGAGGCAATGGTGGGCTTTGGTTGCGCCTAAAACTGAGGATCTTCAGTAACTTCTACAAAGGGGCAAGAGCCAAGATGCTAAGGAGTTGAAGCTTCCCAGAACAATGTAGTGCTTAGCTTTTTCCCGGAGGATATATCCGTTTCAGGGGAAGGAGAGTCTGGGGAAACTTGAGGAAGTCTGGGGAGCTGAATTGGGGTCCAGTTATTGGAGTAGCGGGAGAAATTGTATAAATTCGAGGTGATTCGCAACCGTTAAGTTCGTTTTGAATGAACCAAAACCAATCATCTTTCTTTTATCAATTCGCCATGTATTTCAAAGCTCTTGCCCTCGCTAGCTTGGTGGTTGCCGCGTCGGCATTTGACCCTGACATGGCAGAGTGTGGTGCCGATGACCCTGCGCCTAAGCACATTGCTTCCATGAAGGAGGCTTCCATTGTTGAGTCCTATGCTTCACCGCTCAATGCGCGCGAGGCAGTCACTGTCCCCGTTTACGTTCACGTTGTCGCCAAGTCCGAGAGTGCAGAAGATGGATACATCAGCGTAAGTTGTATTTCGCATCCGTTGATCACAGCGTCTGGCCCTGTCGAGTCAATTCAGTACACTGATCATTGTTGCGTGCCACCTTATGCATCTTGCTTACTTTTGTAAATAGTCTGAGGATGTAGACAACCACATCTCCGATCTCAACAGCGCCTACAGTAACATGGGCTACCAATTTGAACTCCAAGACACCGACTGGACCATCAACGAGACCTGGTCCGAATGGGGCGACGAGTATGGCATGAAGGAGAGCCTTCGCAAGGGTGACTACGGAACCCTTAACCTCTACTACACCACGTTTGTGAAGAGAGAAAGCGTCTCTGGAACATGCCACTTCCCTACCGACGCCGACAGTGATTCTGAGGAGTTCTACCTCGATGGGTGCGCCATTCGTTACGACGCCCGCGACAGCACCACGCCGCACGAAGTCGGACACTGGTTTGGACTTTTCCATGTAAGTTTTTGACCTCGAGGAAGCAGTGCTCCTCTTGATTGAGATTGATGATTAATCTGTTTGCAGACGTTCCAGGGCGGTTGTGGTGACGACGGTGATTTCGTTGATGACACGCCTCCGTGCGAGAAGACCTTCAAGTGCCCCGAGGACTCTGACACTTGTCCTGATGACGATTACCTTGACCCTATCGACAACTTCATGGGATACAACTCATGCCGTGATAGATTCACAAAGGGACAGGCTGCGCGAATCAAGACACAGTTCAACAAGTACAGAGCCGGCTAAGCCGGCGTTCCAAGGCTGACATGGTAGCAGACATGCGTACCATGCGCAAAACAAAGCATCTTGATCTTGTATAATTGGAAATTTCAGTACATAGAATTCAACCAGTGAACTCATTCGCATTGCCCTGTCTGCGCAGTTCTACTTCGTGACTGGACTCGCAGTGTCATTTGGATGGCCGTGTAAGTTACAACTCCTAGTAAAACTCACATCTTTCGTTGGCATATCGACTAACATACAAAGTTTCAGCCGCGGAGTAACTTCTCCATGAGAGAACCCCGCGCAGTGAACCGCAAGTCCGTCCTACCACCTGCATATCTCACAGCCTGATTTACCTAAAAGTCACTGGCTGCGCCTCAAACTCCTTCCTAGTTTGGCAAGGCTTGGAAGGGTGCCTCGTCTTGCTCAGATCTCTTGGCTCGAATCATCCCCAGGAAACACAACGGGGACGGAATTCAATGTGCCAATAATGAAACAAAAAAGGCCCAAAACGTACAGAAAGTAAACCGATTCGAAATTTCTCATAGCGAAAAGGACAGGAAATGATCTGGCACCATATCATGCGCAAGGATTCCCTCGCATGAGCCAGTCAGACTACTGCACGCCACAATTGCACTTGGGCCCTCCCATGCAACACCCCGTTGCCAATCTGTATAAGAAGCGCGATAACCCCCAGCCTTGAAGCTGCACTTCTTATTTCTATTGGTCTAGCAGAACGTACCAGGATATCTTTACAAGGAATCGTACCAGTTGCGTCACAATGGGCAGCATGCCAGATCTTGCGCAAAAGCTGCCACAGCCTCCCGTGCAACTAGACTGCACACCCTCTTCACTGATTGAAGATTCCAAAGCCATTCTTGCGCAAACCAAAAGTGTCTGGGACAACATAGTCGCCACTATCAAGCCGGAAGACGCATCGTTCGCTAACGTGATCCTCCCAATCATACATGATGAAAATGTCAGAATGGCCAAGGGCAGCCCGCTGCGCTTCTACGGCTCCACGGCTGTCGCTGAGGACCTTCGCAAAGCGGGAAACGACGCTATCAAATTATTCAGCGATGCAGAAATCGACATGTTCCATCGCGCAGATGTATTCACCCTGGTGGATGCCGCGTCAAAGCGACTGCCCGAGGACCTGGATGCTGAGTCCAAGTATTACGTCGAGAACCTGCTGCACAAGTTTCGCAACAATGGCTGTGGCATTGCAAATGAAGAAGAAAAGGCTGCTTTTCTGACGCGCAAGAAACGAGCGCAAGAGCTCGTCCAGAATTGCTTGGTCAATTTGGAAGAAGACAAGTCTGGAGTCTGGCTCACAGCCGAAGAGCTGACCGGCGTACCCAAGTCGGTTGTTGAAGGTCTCAAACAAGGCGAGGGCGAGAACGACGGCAAGTTCTGGCTGCCTGCCAAGCTCCCCCATCCACCGAGAATCTTGAAGCATGCCTCCAAGGAGTCGACGCGCAAGAAGGTCTACTACGCAATGAGGAACCGCGTGCCCGAGAACGTCGCCATGCACCAAGAATTATATGCACTACGCCACAAACTGGCTACTGAACTCGGCTTCAGGCACCACTTTGACTTTCGAACCAGAACAGACAGCATGATGGGGTCTCCCGAAGCTGTTTTGAAGGTTATTGAACAGGTCCAAGGCCGCCTCGCTCCGGTGAAGAATGACGAAGCCGAGGGGCTTCTGGCGTTGAAGAAGCTGGACGCG
This sequence comes from Simplicillium sp. C3G150-2, assembly GCA_022702485.1. Classification (NCBI taxonomy): domain Eukaryota; kingdom Fungi; phylum Ascomycota; class Sordariomycetes; order Hypocreales; family Cordycipitaceae; genus Simplicillium; species Simplicillium sp. C3G150-2. The sequence continues at coordinate 1,456,183 of JAJIYY010000007.1, read as the reverse complement.
GATGGCGGCGACAAGGACGCTGTTAAGATTTTCCAGTGGGACAGCACGTACTACGAGCGAATTTACCAAAACAAGCTCCAGCAGACTCAAGCTGATGTGTCAGACTACTTTGAGTTGTATCACACCCTTGACAAGCTACTTGAACTTTATGGCACTCTCTTCGATACTCGCTTCGAGAAGATTGACTCGTCCATGCAAGCTAAGCTAACAGATAAGCCATTGGTGATGCATGAAGATGTTCTTATGTATGCTGTCTGGGATACGCGAGGACCTGGCGAGTTTCTTGGGTATGCGTACCTGGACTTGTTCCCACGGCCTGGAAAATACGGACATTTTGGGTGCTACACCCTCCAACCCGTGAGTTTTTGCCGCCACAACAAATGCCAGGAACGAGAATTAACGTCCTTAATAGCGGTATGAGACTGAAAACGGCAACCCGCACTACGCCTCCGTAGCGTTGGTCATGAACTACATTAAAGGCAACGCACCACGACCGACCCTCCTGAACCTGCGAGAGACGCGAAGACTCTTCCACGAACTCGGACACGTACACCACATCTTGCTTATGAAGGTACGCCATGCAGCTTCCACCATCGTCAATCGCGATTTCGGCGAAATCCCCAGCATCATGCTGGAGCAACTACTCTTTCAAGAGCGCCTGATCCAGGACCTTAGCTACCACTACTCCTACATCTCCCCGGAATACAAGGCTGTATGGCAAGAAGACCAGAGTGACGGTGCGGAACAGCCACCAGTCCATTTCACTGACGAGCAAGCTTCGTTACATGGCGAACCTGGGCCCCGAGACTTCATCAACTCGCTCACCTTCAGCCTATTCCTCTCCCTGTACGATATTACCGTCCACCAGCCGGAAAGCCTTGAAGCCATCCAAAGTCTCAACTGCACAGAGTTGTACAATAGGCTCCGCACCGAGATGACCGGCTTTCCTGGCGGCGAAGAAGACGGGGATGGCTGGGAGTACAGCCATGGACAGGCGAGCTATCGCGGCATTGTAGGCGGCTACGACGCTGCTTATTTCTCGTACATTTTGTAAGTCATCTCTCAAACATTCACTCGCTCGAGAGCCATGTCTAACTGCAATTACAGGGCGGACGTATTTGCTTTGGATATGTGGAAGGCGGAATGGGAAGCTGATCCCATGAAGAAACCAGTGGGAGAAAAGTTCCGAGATCTGTTTCTTGCCCCAGGCGCTAGTCAACCTCCGACGAAGACTTTGGTAGACTACCTTGGACGAGAACCCTCTGCTGATGCAGGTCTAGAGCGGCTCGGGCTGTGATAAAACCTACTTTCTTACGCTCCCATGCAACAAAACTAGCTTTTAGTTTGTAAAGTAATGATCAATTCATTGGACCACCAAGTGCCTTCAACTCGTAGCTGACGACTAACTCACTGCACATCGGATGTGAAAGCTAGCAACGAGCCTCGCTCCGTCCTCATGCCAGATAGAGGAACCTGTAACCCATCTCACACCCGATGACACAGCCATGGCTTCAAATTGTATATTCGTCTGTACAATACCAAACAGAAGTGACTAATCCAATACAAAAACACTAACTCCAAGCTGGCCAATTCGCTCCGATTCGTACAATGCTACGTTAACTCCGTGGCCGTACCAATATAATAACAAAACACCCAGAAAACCACGCTAAAAATCATATAACCCAAAACCATGCGGCATTTACCGATTAGCTTTGAGCCTGCGCCATCTGCTTGCGCCTTTGCTTCTCTGCCCATTCCCGACTCGCTGCTCTAGAGCGTTCGGCCGCTTCCTTTCGTGCCAGCTTGATTGCCTCCTCCTTCTCTTGCTTCTCTCGCACTTTTGGATCCTTGAGAGTGTCGATCATCGTACTGCGACGACGCAGCGTCTTTGCAGCTGTTGAAGGTGCACCAATGTTGCTCGTCCTGGGCGTTGCGGTTGAGTTGTTAACCTCTCGAGGGGCATTGCTAGGTACAATCATTGATGTCCGCTTGCGAACTTGTAAAGTTTTGCTCTCAGAAGCTCGATTAGCAGCCTGCATCACAGGCCCGACGGACATTCTCTTAGTCGCAGCAGAGGTAGAGGTAGTCGCTGTGGACGCCTGTTGTGCCTTTGCCTGTCGAGCTCTACTGGCAATCGTCTCCCGTGGCTGCGACTCACCAGCCATGCTATGCCGTATGGGCCGCGCCTTAAATTCACGCTTTTTGCGCTCCTCCTCCTGTTGAGCCTTGAGCTTCGCCTCATGCTCCTCTCGCTTGCGTCTGGAAATGGCCTCTCCTGGTAGCTCAAAGGTAGGCTTTGTCAAGGTTCTTGGCTTGGACGGGCTGACTGTTGCGGCACGAGCCTGCTCTTGTTGGGCTTGACGGGCCTCACGCTGTTCCTTCAAGCGACGCGCTACAGCTTCTCCGGGCAATTCAAATTTGGGAACAGTAGGTGCTTTTCCTGATTTGGTTCCCAAAGTCTTCGGAGTTACAGATGCTTTGCCCATAGTTGCAGCAGTTTTGGACGGGGTGGCCCTTGTAGCCGTGCTTGGCAGTGCGGTGCTCTGAACTTTAGATCGCATAGTAAGTGAGGCAGCACGGCGCAACGAGGGGCTTGCTTTCTCGACCTGCTTGTTTTGGCTGGGCGACATGGTAGCCATGGAGGCACGTTTCAACTTTAGTGTAGCACGAGTGGATGGACTGCCAGCCGCAGTCTTGACTTGGTTTTCAGTTGGAGCAGCCGAGCGCTTGAACTGTGTAACATCACCAATAGCTTCCAGTTCATCCTCGAGTTTATCGAGCTCTGCAAGAGAGTCCTCTATACGCGGAAGCGAGCAGGAACCAGCAGGAGAAGAGGTCATAGCAAAGCTACCGCTACGCTCAGAGATACCAGAGAGCGTGGGAGACACAGAACTGTCTAGTGCCTCCAGCACCTCTGGCACACGTAACATGGCCTCCTGGTATGGCGGCGGAGCATGGGGCCAAGACATGGTAAGAGGCTGGTTTGGATTCTGAAGCTGCTCTGGGGTAATGGTGCCTGCTGGGAGAGGTGTGGCTAGTAGAAGATAATTGTCAGTTTGCTGATGGTCACTTCGTAAGCGGACATTGGCGGTGTTCCGGGGCTTGCAAGGCAACATATTACAGCCATAGACCAAGGTTGAAGCGTGGCGAGAGGTTCCTTTGCGCTCCGAAGAATCCTGGTTGCTGGTTGTATAGGTTCCTGGCAAACTGGACACGAGCCATTCAAACTGACCTGCCAAGTGCTTTGCAATTTGGTGCTGCACTGCGTCTCCTGTCAAAATTGGTTGCAGTGCGTCGACTGTTTCAGAATCTATGAGATGCATGTCAGTCAAAGTAAGCGAAATGCTGTTTGAGGGGTAAAAGAAATTACCCTTGGGATGAATCTCAACGGCTGTCTTACCAGCTCGCTTTGGCGTTAGCTTGACGTCTTCTTGAAGAGTAGCAAGTGGCTCAAAGGTCTGCTGGTTGATGGCAGGTCGCTGCCAGCGAGTGGACTGTGGTAGAACGTTTGACTTAATAGATTTGGGCTCAGCAGAATCGGTGACATCCAACTTGGAAAGCTGGTCGCAAATCTTGCCAATTTCCTGGCTGTGCTGTTTAGAAAGACTTTGGTTCTGGCAATTGTCGATGTGCAGCTCGTTGAATACTCCAGCCGTGTCGGTCACTAGTTCATTCTGTACCCCGGCGGACGGTTGCTCAATATCCTCCAGGATGTCAAAGGAGCCAGAAGCAACATGAGCAGTGAGAGTCGAGTCCATGTTATCCTGGACGAGAGCCATTTCGTTGGATTTTGCAGCGTGGGCCAGCTGGGCTTTTCTTGAAACTTTTGACGGCCAGGGGTTGTGACCAAGGCCTAAGCGTGGAAGTCCCTGTGCTAATTTCGCGGATCGTCCGGGGACAGGCGCGGCGTCACTAGCAGGGTAGTTTATTAATTTATTGGCGCGCACAATGAAATGAGTCTGGGGGGTTGCTGATTTTTGGCTAAAATAGCAGGATGACCCAGGTAATATGGAAAAACTGGTGGATGATTGTGATGCGACTACAGGTAGAAGTTGATGGCGAGACGAGGATGGTGTTGTTTGTGTTATTTACTTTCCATGCAAGTCATGTTTTCATGCAGGCCGCCGTTGCCCGAGCTCCTTCCCTCCCCAGGTGGCTGCCAGCTATCCGTCCCACTCGTGCAACGCCTAAGCTTTTCAGACGGATTGCACCACGAATAAAATAAAATGGAATAATTAAATAGCCGTGTTAGAAAAAAACAGAGTGGTGTAATACTCCTCACTAGGTGTGCATGGGAGGGAAGCGTCATGCTCATACAATTCATTATCTTGCAATGGTCTGATTTAATTCTTCATCGCCAGTCATTTCTTCATCATTGACCCTGCAGCATTTGCCCAACGGCTGCCCCAACATCTGGGCTGACGCGCGCTGTGTCGCGTCGTCTGCTGTCGGTCGCGTCAGCCCCACTACACCATCTTCAACAGTCGTGCTGTGTGCGCTGGCGTCCGAAGATTATTGCGTGATGTGGTCGAGCATGGCTTGAGATTGCTTTGCGGTGGTTTGGCGATGGGGCAATGCCTTATGGTATATGCTTGGAAGGCTTTCAACACAGTATTCTTCCGCAAAAGCTGAGGGCCAAATGTGTGGCTTGGAATCAAACTACCAAGCGTTGCGCCAGTCGACGAGGTTGTAAAGGTGTCTTCTCCCTTTGTTTGGGCGAATTGGTATACTATAATTCTTCACACGCCGGTCATGGACTGGTCCTCTTCGGCGGCTGCTTCAAGGCCTTCGGTTTGTGCGTGCAAAGCTGGCGCATGTTCTGTAGGAATTCGAACTAGGGTTTGGGGAAGCGGTCGGCTGGACTCGTCTCGCTCGGTCTCGGACCCCTGTGGTGCAAGTTTTGCTAATCTTGATCAGAAAATGTTCCTGTCAAAGACCAACAGAGGTCTAATACTTACAGGAAGCCATATTGATGGCACGTAGCACGTTATGCCAGTTACCAATGACCGTCGCAATGGCTATCCACCAGTCAGTACATGTTGCCAACAGCCTTGAACAACGGCAGAAGCCAATGTCCCCATACCCTGTGTTCCATCTGTTAAAGTCGACAGCTTCTTCTCCAAAGCCTCCATTTGCGACGCGACGTCACCGCTCAAGTCTCGAAGCTCCTTCAAGTGCTCTAATTCCGCCCGCTTCTCCTCAATGCGAGCTGAAAGTGCCGACGACTGGCCAGAAGATGCTGCGGCGGACATGCTAGGCCCCCGCATATGCGTGGAAAGCGATCTCGAAGGAAACGACATTTCGTCTTGAATACCTCTGCGCCGGATTCAGTTAATAAAGTCAGATTCGCGATTCGAATGTCGTTGGCTTGTCCCGCAATTAAGCTCAGGTTCCCAAAAGGGCGTTGGTGGGGTCGACCGCATTTCTGGGCTCGGAAGCTGCAGGCGTTGTTGCCGAGCAACCAGTCACCCCCAGCGTCTTGTGCTTGTTGCTCGCCAAACGTAAACATGGCTGAATTTCGAGCTTGTCCCACTCGGGAAATACAAGCACCAACCGCAAGCTTGGAAACCTAATTTCTCCTCGAGCGTCTTTCTAATCTTCATACTCTGCTCGAGACTTTGTCCATCAACGCTGTCAAATTACGAAATATTTCGGCCACGGCGCCGACGACACAATCATGGCAAGGTTAAACGAACCGCCTCTGTCCACGGACAGCATCGAAACGCGTATGTTGTTGATGTCATTTTCGAGATGTGTCGAGGCTTGGTTACATGATACTAATGTTTGGCACTGGGAAATAGTTCGAAAGAAGATGCTTCGCCAGAATAGAGAACTTGCCAAATGCAACAATGTCAGAGCCCTTCGCATACGAGAACTGGAAGGCGAGCTTGCTTGCGCCATATCAGAAAACCTGGAGCTGCGCGGTCGCATCCTGGAACTCGAAAACGAAGCCGAAGACAACGAAGCGCGCAGGATAGCAGATCACGCCATGGCAATCAAGGAAAAACTCGAATCACAACTCACTGAATGGGGCACTTTGCTGGCAGGATTGGGGCTGGAGCCTCCTATGAAGAGGCATTCACCACGGGTTAGAAAATCAACCAAACCGCGTCTCAGCTTCAGCGCCAATCGCCCAAGCCCATCGCAACGAAGGCTACGCGAGGTAGCCAGAGAAGTCGAACAACTCGGTCATATTTCCGAACACAAATCATCCTCCTACTCGCGCGGATCCATGGGGTATGTTACATTATTGGCCGTTATGGCAACGCTAACTTTAGACAGTCCCGACCAAATACTGGCACTCCGATCCGAAGCAGACTCTGTAGACTCGTCCTCATTTGGACGTCCACGACTGTCGAAATACATGGAGCGGGAAAAGGTCATTGCCGAATCGCCACCCAGGAAAGAAGTGCCACTGCTAGGCAGCAAGTTGTTGGAGTCTATCACATTCCCATCCCCGCCCGCAGAGAGCCAATCTCCCGTACGAGAGTCGCCACAGAAGAAATCACCAGCAGAGGATCAGCCCGAATCGCCATCTGACGCAACACCAGCCCCGGAGAGCTCACGACCTTTTAAGACAGGGCATAAGAGAAAGCTCGACAATAGAGATGATATGGACAGTGTGTTCGTGCAGCCGGACGAAAACCGTGCGGCAAGGGCCAAAGGCAGGGTTGCCCTGCGAGACAAGGCGTCTTATGGCAAATCGCTGAAGGATCTCGCGAATATGAGACGTGAGAATCGATTCAAGCCCGATACCACCAAAGAGACCCGTAAACCACTCGCAGCTCGGAGCACAAATGATGATATTAGTTCACCGAAGAAGGCATCGAAACCTGGCGTAGTGGATGAAATTACAACAGCCAAGGCAAATGCAGCGCAAAAGGACAACTCGAATGATCGAGCCAAAGTAAGAGCCAAGAACGCCATTCCCATCAAGTTTGATGCTTTGGTTGCCAAGGATACGCCCCCCTCGACAATTATGATCTCCGCTGCCGACCTAAACGACCAGATCCCCGAAGCTCCAATATTTTCACCCCCATCGCCATCTCCTGAAGCTGTACAGTCCAACGATGAGCCTCGAGGTGATACACCGCCGCCCGGTGACATCTCATCTAGCGGAGAGACCGTCAGGCCCAGCAGAAGAAACCGAACGACTGTCAGCTACGCAGAGCCCAATCTACGAGACAAGATGCGAAGACCGACGAAGGAATTATTCGATGCCGTTGCAGGAGAAGGCAAATCTAGACGCTGGAGCCAATCCGAGCCATACCATTTAGAAGGAGTGTCAATCAAGCGAGAATCTGTCAGCGGCGGCGAATCGTTGCGCAAGATCGCTATGACCAAGGGGCTTTTGAACGAGCCAGCAACCGAGGCTTCAACTGATAGCCCTTTGACCAAGAAAGCCTCTTCAGCAGAGCCAGCATCAGGAGTCAACAAAAAGAGACGAGCGTCTTCGACAGTACAGAAACCTGTCGATGACAGCACAAATGACGAGGGCGACTCTGGCGATATTGATGTTTACGAGTTTGAAAGCTCCTCACCAAAGATTGATGAGCAGAGCGAAACCACGAAGTCGAGATCAACTCGAGGCAAGTCGACATCCCGGAGATTTTCAACCACGGCAGACAGCAGCGATGCGCCTGTCACAAGGGAACGCACTGGTTCAAGGCGACGAAGCATGATGGTTTAACATAAGTGACATGGGCGAGGCGGATATTAGCTTCTGGAGAGGATTGGAAGTGACACAAGCCGGAATGATATAATCACACACACATTGGCGTTTGGAACATGGGCATTATTTATGGGATGTGCATTGGCTTATTTTGTTTATGCTCGAGATACCTACCAAGCGGGAGTTGATTCATAATATTCTGTATTTATATATTCATTGCATTATCATTTATTTTCTGGATACTATTGAGGCTGCATCTCGATATACAGTGACATGCAGATTGTGCGCTCAAAAGGTGGTGTAATCGTAAAATAAGTTATCATTATTCTCGTTGCTAACTCTATGACGAACCGCCCGATGGCTCGACAGGTTTCGTGTATGTGACTTTCTCGACGGCGACATTTTCGTTCCCTTGTGCGTCCTTTCGCAATTGATATACGTAAAGTGTGAGAGAGATTCCTTGTACCTGCGCAAGTCAGTCATTCATGCTCCCGCCATTCATCTATTCTGCCGGCGGCTGGCTAAAGGTCCAGCAATGATATTTTACGGGACAGCACTTACATCCATCAAACAAAAGCTCGGCGTCGGCTCGTCCTCCACATCTCCCCATCCATTGACGAACGCACCCGTCGCACTCCCCGGGTTCACAAAGAACTTGTCCATGTACTCAAACGCATCAAACTTATGCGTGCCGCCCCAGCACAGCACGTCGACATCTAGACGGTTCGCCTCCGCCAACAAGAGATCTGGCTCGTTCGAGACGAGAGTGAAGCCCTCGAGGAAGCCGATGCGGATGTTGCCGTGGGTGACGACCTGGGTGAGTGGGAGGGAGGTGGCTTCGACGTCGTAGCGGCCCTTGACGATTTTGAGGTCGGGGGCGATGGAGCGGAGGTATTCGTAGGTGGTTTTGTCTGTGAGGTTGCCTAGGCAGAGGGTTTGGCCGATCTTGCCGGGGGCGAGGAGTTTCTTGAACTGCGAAGCTGGGTTAGAGTGACTGACGCAGAAGGAAGTGAGACGGTGCGATGGAGGGGTCGCGAGAGACAGAGAGAGACAGCTGTATTTACCTTGGCAGGGAAGTCGAGAGCTCGGTCGGGGATGTGAATGTCCCCTATGACGAGGATGAGGAATGCCATTGTTGCGGAATTGGGGAATGGACGCTGGGGTGGTGCGGTTGGAGGCGGCAGAGACGTCACCTTCGAGGTTGGAGCTTGGAGCTTATTAGCTGCAAGGAACCAGGCGTGACGTTGTGTTCGGTTAGAGTGATACGGACTGGTATCGCTGTAGTGGGGTGGTGGGAGGTGATGGCAAGCGATTGACTGGTGTGAGTTTAAATAATACTATAAAATTATGTAAAGTTAAAGACTCGATTAAATGGCTGATTTGGGATTTTTTGTTCTATTCTATGGGCGTTTCAGACCTGTGATACGTTATCATCATTGTCGACTTGTCGTCCACCTGAACGTACGATGCAATATTTGTTGACACCAGCATCACAGCCAGAGACAAGAAACAGCCACGAGAGCAAATCAAATCGGAGGAATAAAGATTTAAATGGTTATTTAAAGTTAATTATAGAACAAAAGTAATATTACATATTTGTTAATATTTGTTCAGATTTATTGTATGAAATGCCGTGTCGGTGGTCGCCCTCCTCTTGCCTAACCTACACAAGTCTGAGGGCGTTTTACCGAACTATTTCATGTCTAAAGCATACAATCCGATCCCGTTTGATTTTCGCGCTGTACATATCGTTTTCTGATACCGGCATAAGAAATAGGACTCAAAAGTGTGCTCTTGCAGTCAATATCCCCGCGGCTGTCAGCACCATGGGCGATGCCACGCAGGCAAGCAGCATCAGCCTCATTGCCCAGAGGCCGCTATTGTTTCGCGTGCAGCAGTCTTCATGGAGCACGCGGCAGTCGCTGAGGTACTTGTATCGACAGGGCTGAGTCTGAGAGCTGTCGACAAGCAAGGCTGGCAACCGTTACATTTCGCTGCTATTCGAGGACACACTAAAACAGCTGAGGTACTACTACAACACGATGCGCCCCCCAGATGTAAGTGTATCGAAATACAGCTCAAAATGTGAGAGACTCCGGCTCACTGGTCTCTCTTGTGTGGACCGATGGATTGGCACGCCGCTTCATCTCACATGCATGTCTGGCAACAGTGAATTGGTGCAACTTATTTTGTCACAGGGAAATATACACGTAAATGTACGCACGAATAGCTACTTGGGGCCCCGTGAATCCAAATTTTGGCTCACGCAAGGAACGGGTCCCGCGCCGCCTCATATTGCCCTTGATACGGGAGATATCTACGAGAGGAAAGGATCGATACTCGATCAAGAGAGAATGAAAATTGCGTCCATGTTGATTGAGAATGGCGCTAGTGTTGAGGGTGTGGCGGATCGTGTTGTTCGTAAGGACTTGGTGCACTTTAAAAGTGGCCTGAGCTGTGGGATAACTACCGGTAGGGATTTCTAGCTAGACCTCTACAGATCTAATGGGAGCGAATAATTACACTCTCCAGCCAGTTGCGAACCTTCGATCTTGAAAAATCCAGTTGGTTTCTCGACGAGAAGCCCCTAATACAGCACAGAGAGCGCCGTCATACTTCTGCAGCTTTCGTTGTCAAACTCAAAGCGCTCGTTATATTGAACCCACGAAGTGTCATCAATTTGGAGAAGATTTGAGTAGAGAATGTTTTACATTAAAATCTCATCGAATTGTACTCTGCGATAAGTGCAATCATTAGTGCAATCAGTTTTGGCATGCTTCAGATTACTGACGACAGTGAGACGACGCCCCCTAGCAAGGCAATTAAGTAAATAAAACTCGGCCAATGGAAGCAAATTTGAGTAAAGAAGAGGTAAATACCGCAGCCTAGTTTTGATTGGCTGAATGAAGGATACATCGAATGAAAAGGGAGTCGACTGTCCTGATTTGCATCATCCCTAGAGCTTACGTATGGAGCTGAATCCGATCGCATTCGACCGCAGATCTTTTTGCAGAGAACCACAACATGCATGCCTGCAGTCGCTAGTTAAAGCTGACGAGTAACTTGCGTTCTGTTCGCATTGGATCCGACTTATTACGAGCATTGTGAAGTTTAGTAAGTCTTTTCTCTGTTGTGTCGCTGTGCAACTGGCGATCCTCCAAACCAGACGTGCGTACTAGCCGCAAGATGAGAGAGACTTGTAATTTTGGACTGATTGTCTTTTTACACTATTGATCTCATTTCTATTAATATGTTCTAGAATTGAAGCTGTTGTCAAGTATATAAAGCTCTCGCTGGTGCATACCTCGAAACCTAGCCGCTGTTCGACTTGGGGCATCAATTGCAATCGCCACAATGCTATTTTCACGTATTCTTCCTCTCTTGTTGCTGACCGTAGCACCCTCTCAGGCACAGAACTGCCCGCCTAGATGGACGATTGGACAGGTCGTACAAACTTCCAGTGGTCTGGTACAGGGGCATGCTGCTCCAAAGGCTCGCGGTGTCTCTGAGTACCTAGGCATTCCATACGCAGAACCGCCCGTTGGCAGGCGCCGCTTCCAGCCTCCAATTCGATACAGCGGAACGTCTAAGATCGATGGTTCACGATTTGTACGTGGCTTGTGTATGGTGTCTTGCAAACAGAGGCTAATTTGTGTAGGGCATGGCGTGCTTAGCGTCCAACATTACGTCGGATGACTCTCATATTCCCCACGACAGAATCGAAAAATTGGGAATAACTGCTGTTGGACAAGATTTGATCAAGGAGATTATCAATCCTGGTTTACAATTTAATGAGGACTGTTTGACACTCAACGTGTGGACTAAGCCACAGGTGGGAGAAAAGCGCAAGGCAGTCTTACTTTGGATCCATGGAGGAAGCTTTGTAGTTGGTCTGTCCATCAGAACCAAGGCGTATTCTAATGATAAATTACTCACAAAATCCTTCAGGAAGTTCAGCAATCCCGTCTTACAATGGACAGCACTTTGCCGAGGAGCAAGACGTCGTCATCGTCTCAATCAAGTGCGTGCCCTCTCATACATGCAACACATGAATCCAAGACTTCTAACAATGGCGAAAGCTATCGACTCAGCATCTTCGGGTTCCCTGGGAATCCACTAGGTGAACAAAATCTCGGTCTACTCGACCAGCGACTAGCCATCGAATGGGTCCGCGACAACATCGCAGCATTCGGAGGCGACCCAACACGAATCACCCTCTTCGGCCAGTCCGCTGGCGGCGTATCCATCGACGACTACACCTACGCCTGGCCCTGCGAACCCATTGTCCACGGTGTAATTGCACAATCTGGCACTGGTACAGGTATCAGCAACCGGACTTTCACGCAGGCCAACGAGTACTGGTTCAACGCATCCCGAGCCGCAGGCTGCGGAGACTCAAACAAAAACCACCAAGACGTGCAAGAATGTATGCTAGGCCTTCCTGCGCAGGACATCGCCAAAGTTCTTGTCGAGACTGTCAACAGCGGTGTTGCGATGCCATACTCCCCCACCATGGACGACAAAGTCGTATTTCAGCACCCCAGCTCTAGGACCGCCGCTGCAATCCCCATGCTGATTGGCCATACTGACTTTGAGTTTGGGCTATTTGAGCTATTCACCGATGAAGAGGCCCCGCGCGACTTTTGGCAAACTCAAGGTGATGAGATGTTTGGCTGTCCGGCGAGGAGGCGAGCAGACCTCTCTGCCAAAGCTGGCAATCCGACCTGGCGGTATCGCTATTTTGGGAATTTCGAAAATCTGCGCCTTTCTACTCATCCTGACAGTGGCGCGTACCATGAAAGTGAAGTGAAGTTGCTGTTTAATACGGTGGATGAAAGTCATGGCAACAGCACGAGGGATGAGGTGGCTCTGGGTGCGTATCTGCGTACTGCGTGGGCGTCGTTTGCAAAGGACCCTGTTCATGGATTGAAGCGGTTTGGGTGGCCGAGGTATGAGAGTAATGATACGACACTCATTCGTCTGGGCTATCGGAATTCTGTTGGGCCGAATCTGGCTCGAGCTGATGAGTACGATACGAATTGCTAATGGCTGATGGAATCTCAAGGCTAGACCCAAACACAGAAGCTCTGCTTCTAATTAACTAGTTAGTTTTACTGCTGTGAGTTTCATGACAGCAGGCTTCAATTTCGTTTTTTCCCCTTCACACCATAGCATAGGAGCGGGATTGCTTATTCTAGCCAAGTCACCACGCACGCGGGGTGTGAATGTGTAGTACCGTGATGTTATTCATTTGAAGCCAATGATGTTCTTTTAAACAGTAGATAAACTCGAAACTAGTTTTTCAGCTTTGTAGATTAAATACCACTCTACATAGTGTCTGAATTTATTTCGCTGCAACCGGCTTGCCACCTCTCGTCTCAGGCCGGAGCTCGCCTAGCAAGATTTGCTTCGCCCTCAACGATGCCCATTCATTTGCAAGCTGATCGCTGTCCTTTTCACCAGCTTCCAACTCAGGGATTGCGTCTCCCTTGAGCCTGTTCATGGTTGAAGTTGCCCGAGGGCGGAGTAAGTATACTGCGCTAATTCGGGGCACAGTCGCCTGGTCTCCTGGGGCTGTTACGACGCGATGCAGTCCACTGCGCAATAATCCGCCTGTCCACTCAACCATGGTATCGCCAAGGTTGACAATGACGCATCCAGGATCAGTCTTCACAAATCGCCAGTTTGGCATGATGTTTTCAGAGCCTGCTGGCAGTACCTGCAGTCCGCCGACGACATTGAAGAGCAACGTTAATGTGCCAATGTCGGTGTGACCACCCAGTGTAATGGCCTCATACTCCGGAGCCGGCTTAGGAGCTGCATGAAGTATGCGCAGCGATGTCTCTGATGCTTGGTTCAGAGGACAAAGGGAACCCAGCGTGCCGAGGGGAAGGCCCAGTGATTGGTCTAGTTGGGAGAAAATCACCGAGGCCACTGTATGCGAATGCTGCATAAACTTGCGGATGTCAAGTCTTCTGGCTTCGATGGGACTCGCATACTGTTTCTCAGAGGTATCTTTGAGCATATCATCCTGTTTGATGGAGTACAGCTGCATCTGATCCCTCTTGCCGTCGTCTGTTTTCTGGACGCCCTGCTGTTTGTAACTGCAGAATAATTAGTTGCTATATCTTGGAGTATCTTATCTTTGTGACACGTACCCTATCAAGTCCTTTGGAGGGTTGAATGCAAACTTGTCCAAGGTAGACTGGTCCAGTGCGAAAGTCTCCTCGGTAAGGTGGAACATCTGCTCGGCGTCTTGAAGACGAGCTTCTCCTTCCTCCACGTCGCGAAGATTGAGGAGGAAGAAGCCCCATTCACGACACTCATTGTATAGCTTCTGAGACTCACCCGCATCGCCAAGTTTCAACTTGCTGAGAGAAATTGTTGCTAAGCGTGCGACGGGAGTGTTGGCCGGAAATGGCGGGCACTGGTCGAAATATTTGGACGTGGGCATTTTGAGTAAAGAAAGAGTGGTTGGTGTAAATGGCGAACCTTTGGGTTTGAGTGAAATGTTTATATCAAAGTCAAAAGAAATATTGCAATAGTTAGAAAAGGCAGTGGGCTTATGCATGCATCTTTTGCGTCTGAAAGTATTGTCGTCTTTTCATTACTGGCGTAGCAGTTGTGTGAACAGTCCATACATACAGTCTGCCGCAGAAAAGCAGCGCTCGCTCGAAATCACATGTAGACCGAGAATTGGAGGACACTTCGCAATCAATTCGGCTGTATCGGCAAACTTTTGGGCTGACCTTGCATTCCACTTCCTTGGAAATAGGATTCTGAGTAGTGGAAGCGGCCAACTCAGTTCTTCACCTGCGGCCGCAACAGCGATCAGTAATTGCACCAACAAGCACCCCGAAATGGATGTGGGTGGAGTGGAGATGTTTGTGACCGAGTGGGGGATGATCCCGGGGGGACGGGCGCAAATGCACATATGATATGATATGCGAGGAACTTTGTTTTCGTGAAAGCTACACTGCCAGTACAGTACAGTCCGAGCCTTGTTTCCTGTTAAGCCATCGTGCAGTCTGCAAGGCGTAAATCACGCCAGAGCCTGGTCTTGCTGACCACCACACCACACCACAACAGCCATCCTTTTGATTGAGGTTTGGCCTTCTCCGAACACTCCCGTAAAACTGCAAGTGTCTGTCCATTCGTCTACATACCTGTAGGCTGCTGTGTGTTTGTAGTGCAGCGCTCTAGGTTAGTTTAGTACGGCCCGTTTCCCACCTAGGCCTTCAGATTCTAATTTGAGTTCCTGTCGATCTACAATTATGCAAAGAGACAGTCTCCCATCTCCAGTCCCCCAAAAAAGATTTTTGGATTTTTTTTTCTTCTTTTCCAAGAAAATAGAACAAGCAGAGTCATGTCTGAAATCTGCGACACCAAACACACCCCAAGCACCACTTCAGCTTCGTCGGCGCCCACACCCTTGCCTGACTGTGATACTGAATATGATGTTGAAGCGCAGCCATCAAGAGTAAGGCAGGGACAGGCCGTTGCAAATGTATGGAGTTGATTCATTACTTGCAATTGAGCTTCGAAACTGGATTGTCACAGATTTTGATGCCGATGTGGCGGTCTTCGAAACGCAGGGGTCGTCGACGTTGGGAACCCTCAGTATGCTTGTTGCGGCGCGCAGCGCAATTAGGCATGAGAAATGGTCTTTGACGGATCTGAGCTAATTTCTTCTGTATGTTTCCTTATCATTATCGTGTTAAACGGTACGGAATGATTGCTTGAGTTTCCATTGCTCCAGGATTGATTGAAGCAAAGCCTGTCCATTAGAGACGAAGCCTGTATGCGGTCCACCCAGGAGAGTAGAGTTCGATATCATACTCTCTTCAATACCGAAACGTCTAAATGTTGTTACGAGCGCCTGTCGTGGGACAGGATGATGCAGCCCAATGGCCTGTAGCTTCCGCAGGGCGGCGACAAGATCCGTCACGATCGCCTCTTGGTTCTGCACATTGAGGTGCTCCCAAATCTCTTCCAGTGTGGAACCCTCGACGAATGCAGTAACTGACAAGCAGAATATTCGTCCATCTGCGCTTGCAGCCCGACCAAGCTGAAATGTCTGCGGTACAAGATCCGGGATAGCAAGAGCCGCCAGCTTCTGCAGAGCGGCCGTCGATGCGAATCTCGCACGCATGTTTTCTGAATCGCACTCAAGTCTTACAATGACAGGCAACTTTCGATTCAAGGAAGGTGACTGTTGAAAATCCGCCCTGAAGATGCATTTGTCCCATGTTTGGAGGATGATGGCCACGCCATGAGGTCGGTCCTCTGCAACGATCTGGTCAAGCAGAGCATGTCTATTGGACATGATGAGTCGAAGGTTATTCAGCTGCTTTCCTGAAGAACAAACTTTGCTGTCTCGGGGGGGGGGGGGGGGGGGGGGGGGGGTGTTGTCTGTGAAGGGCAGGCCAGAGCTGGCGTTTGTTGTTGGTTGCACATCACGTTGGGGCCGCCGCGCCAGCAGGCAGCACTCAGTATGACCATTGACGTATTTAATGCAAGAGAATTATCAAGAAATGATTTCAGAACTATTTGAAATATTTCAGCTGTAATGATTTTATATCGGAAACAAAATCATATGAATTGAACCAAGGTCGTTGAGATTTCGGCGATACCGTCGTAAACTGCTGTGAAACGGGGGAGGCTCTGGGACCAGAGCTTCAATGGTACTGCACATATTTAATACAACGAAATTACAAGTAAATGACTTTTATCTGATTTTGGAAACATTTGGATGTATCATGCGAAATCAAGAAGAAAATTATGTGAATCAAACCAAGGTTGTTGAGATCTGAGACACGATGGTGGAATGGGTGCACATGTTTCACAGAGTGAAGTTTGTGTTGACAAAAATAATTTGCCTGCTAAACTGGATGGCTGCGAAAACCACGAATCGGCCCAATTAATGCAGCGAAATTGCCAACAATGTTTTGTCCAATTCAATCATGCATTTGGAGTTATTTAATTAGAAGTATCAAATAAAAAGATGTGAATCACACCAAGATTATTGCGCTATTCAGCATTTGGTGATTTTGCACTGCCATTTCGTGGTGGATCCAGCGCAGCGCATTCTGCCATTATCAAAAATAGAATCGCAGCATTCCAGCACCGCCAAAAACTACTTAATGCAACGAAATTATAACAAAATGTATCTCAGTGCAAGTATGAGTTGTTAGACCATGGTATTAGAAATTGAAAATAAAATTATATCAATCTCACCAACGTTGTTGAGATATGACGGCCGGATAATTGCACCACTGACCAGCAGCTCAGCCTCCTTCACCACCTAAGCTCTGACAAGATAATTAAAGCAATAATACTGGAAATACCCCAGGCATCTTTTCTATTTCATAATCGCACTGAGGCGCTACGGAGTAGCTCTGTAAGATCATCATCAACGCCGCAATTGTCAGCAGCGACTGACATCAACCACCAAAACGTCAACACTACAAAATCAACACTACAACACACCTCCCCATCGTATTGCACTGACACTACTCCAGCCCAAAATTACTATCCATCTCTCTCTAGACGATAAACGAGACCTCGCCAAAAAAAAAAAAAAAAAAAACTACTGCCATGCCACGCCTCAGCCCTCTCAAATGAAATGAACCCGCGCGCCACGGTGGAACCTCCATTGACTCGTCTCTTCGACAGGGCCCAAATGGAGAATCGGCCGCCCAATTCTCGCATGTCAATGGTCTTTAGGCTCGTCGCGAAAGAGGATTAGCGTTGCCGAGTTATCCTTCCGATATTCCACCAGGCCTTGCGCACTTACAATAGTATACGAGGTTTTTGCCCTCTCTCGCGCGTGGCCCCTTCAGTGGATGGAGTATGCTATTCGAGTTCCAGACCAATGGGGATATGGTCAGCTTAGGAGTTACGAGGGCGAAGCCTCGTTTTCGCGCTGCGCTGTTCGTAGTTGCGCAGCATTCTGTGGCAGAGTATTAATGAAATCTTTCGGTGCTGTGATAGTGTTTCTTTTCCAGTTCATCTTCGGGCGCACGCTCTTTTACTATTTTGTTGTTGTTGCGCATAGTCACTCGTTAATATCATGCATCCTAGACTCGGCCGTGCTGCGGTCGCGCCGCTTTCTATCCTTTCTCTTGTAATTATTATTCTTTACCTCAGGGAGTATCACCTTGAACGGTTGCCGCGGACTTCACTCTTCGACAGTCCTATTCATTTACCTGTCGCAGCGCAGTTAGAAGATGGTGCGTATCTCGCTCAGCAAGTTCCCTCGAAGCGAACTAATCTTTGGCGCCAGGCGTCAAATTATCAGCAGACAAAATAAACGAATACCTCGAAGGCATTTTCCACCCGGGCGATACGAAACTCCCAATTCTTCAATGTCCCATTACCAACCATACAAGATACAAGTCCCTCGTCGTCCCTGAGCCCTGGGTCTCCGGAGACGACCACATCCAATACTTCTTCGCCCTCGACCTACGCAAAAATCTCGAGCTACTCCCACGATTAATAGGCAGCATTATCGAAGTGGCGCAATTCCTCGGCCCAAAACACTGTGCCCTATCCATCGTCGAAGGCAACTCGGACGATGGCACAGGCGAAGTTCTCCAAGCGCTCCATCCGTCGCTAGAAACCATTGGCATGGCTTATATTTACAAATCATCCGATATTAATCCCGCAAAGGGCGACCGAATTGTTGACCTTGCCAATCTTCGCAACCTCGCTCTTGAGCCACTTACCGACAGCACGTCACCAGTCTCGCTACGCGTCAACGACGCAACTTCCATCATCTTCATCAACGATGTGGCCATTTGTCCAGATGACATCCTTGAATTGGCCCTACAGAGGAAAGATCTCGGTGCTCATATGACCTGCGCAATGGACTGGAATTATCCCGGAGATAATGCGCTCTTTTACGACGTTTGGATTGCGCGCACAATCACAGGCGACTTATTCTTCGAAATCCCTCCCAACGGCAGCTGGGACAAATCATGGAACATCTTCTGGAGCGACGAGGCGACCAAGGCTAGATTCCTAGCCCATCGTCCATTCCAGGTCTTCTCATGCTGGAATGGCGCGACGGTGTTTACAGCAAAGCCAATCCTCGAAGGACTGCGGTTCCGAGGGCCATCCAAGAAAGAATGCATGCAGGGCGAGCCGGAATTGCTCTGCAAGGACATGTGGATGAGGGGCTACGATAAGATTGCAGTGGTTCCAACAGTCAATCTAGAATACACGATAGACAAAGGCAAGAAGGTTAAGAAGGATAAAGGGTTTGTGGCAGATTTGGTTCGGGAGCAGGACGCTGCTGGCGACAAGATTGAGTGGTTGCCTGTTCCAAAGAAGGTGAAGTGTATGCCGGAGCATCACAGACAATCTTGGGAGCCGTGGAACCAGGGCTTCGAGGGCGATAAAGTGAATTGAGTCTTAGATAGAGTGTAATGTAACTGGAGGCATTTAGCGATAACTGTAAATAGACATGTATTATTAGACGGGCTCGATTAGCGGGACGATCGATATCTAAGAGGAGTTGCCAAAAGGGGAACGACGATCGATGCTGATCAACGATGGACTGGACATTCTAAAAATAGGTACAGAGGAGAAATGAATCGAATTAAAAAAACTTTAAAAAAACAATCTATGTGCAAATGAATGTAGATATTAAACAGATGCTGTGCGACGAAATCTGTAGTGTCCGCATTATCCTTCAAGCTCGTATCGAATCGTGCCCTCACTCATCACTGATGCTTGTTGGCCCGTCGTCAGTGCCGGCTGAAGAGACCAGACGATATCTGACCGGTCAGGAGTCTCATTCTTGACACCCTTGGCTCGCTTTATCTGGGTCGAAGGGTACCATTTGCGTTTTCTCTGCCTTTGGAGGAGACACGCCCCGGCGATGCAGATGCTCAACAAGGCCGCGCCTCCGATGGATGCCCCAATGATGACGCTGGTTGGATTGAAGTGTTTGGTTGGGGACTTAGCTTCTTCCGTTTGTGGTATGATTGTTGAGCTTCCTGTTCGCACAGACGAAGATGATGATGTAGCTTTGCCTTTTGAAGCAGAGGCCTGCACCGTCGCCATGAAGGTGTTGTCGATCGCTGGCGTACTTGTCTGTGCAGGGATGTCTCCAGTTACGGACGTGTCTCCAGAGCTATCTGCTGCAGTGGCAGTCGTATTCGCTGAACCAGTAGGAGAAAGAGTGTAGCTATCGACTCGGTCTGTCGTTCCGCATCCAATGTACTTGTAGTCACGACTACCGTAGAATACAAACGCACTCGAACACACAACCTTGTCCGAGCTGCGCGCAAATTAGCCATGAGTCTCGACAAAAGAGTCAACTTATTTACCACGTAACTGTCGTAACGGGCTGTCCCATAAAGCCGCAGCCACTCTTGCACGTACCGCCATCAACACACGCTCCAGCCATTCCGCAGTCTGCGATCCTGTCGATTCCAGAACCGCATACTCCCCACAGGCCGCGGGCAGGATCAAGACGGCAGTTGAGATTGTGATGGTTTGAGGCTGTGTTGTATTTTGGATTTGCCGTTAAATAGTCGCAAGCAAAGCGTACAGAATCGTCATCCGCTCTGTTCTCCAAGACGGCTAGGGCTGTCGGTGCTGGCGCAACAGCATGTGCCAGACACCATGACAGGTGCAAGAGAAGCGTCGCCAAAAGACCAAATCTGCTGAAGAACTTCATGGCTCTTGGAAATACTTCCAAATATCAGTGGGATATAGACCATAAATCAGCTCCAAATGATCTGGAGCTTCAAACCCATTTACAAACTGTGGACATTGACCCCGGAAAACTAGTCAGTTTTACATCAGCTACCAGCCCTGTAGCCGCCGTGTAAGCGCCTCCCGCGTTTACTTGCTTGGCTTTACTGACATCACAACTTCTATTTTTACAAAGAGTCCAAGGGGTAACACGTCAAAAGCAGAAAAGATGGTGTGCAATTGATGTGCGACCCTTGAGTTTCGCAATAGTGAGGCGAACAGCGGCCGTTGGCGCCCAATGAGGCTGCTTCCAGAAGCGCCGTCGTGCAGCCGGTGAGGTCAATGTTATGCAGCCAGCGGACCATGATGAGTGTTTGGGTTCTAAAGATGTGTTACACTGAGGTGGTGTAGTGGTGTAGAGCTGGGTGGCGAAGCTCTGCATGAGGCGCTGTGGCTAAATTTAGACACCAGTCTTTGGCACCATTAAGATATAACCGCGTAGTTGGGATTTGATTTAATAATATGGTTTAATGACCATTAACTGCTGGTATGATTGATATTTGCAATATGTTAACCTTGAATCTCGCATTGAGGTTAACACTAGGTTGGCGAGCCCAAGTCTTGAGGTGAATGCTGTCTTGAGGATCTGACTTATTCGTCTTGTCTTTGCTCCAGCATTGAGACAGTCTTGTAAAATTGTTCAAGTCCTGTAATTTGTATCACAAAAGCATTCGTCAAAGATACTGAAAATGGCAAAAGAAAGACTGCCCGTCCCAGAACAAAGGCGAGGTGGGTTGCTGTCAATGCAGTTGATTACCTTTGTTCCGGCGCGCATAAAAATGCGTGGCTGCCTCTTCAACACTTGTGCTCACTTCTGCAAGGACAAACGAAAAGATGGAATCAACAATTTCAAACGTACAGCTCGTCAAGATGGCCCAGACACGAGCACAGGCGCGCGCGATTGCTTGCTGGGCGTCACAAGGGCGTTGGCCGGTACGCGACGCATCCCCAGACCAAGAGGTGGCAAAACGGTTCGTTCGAGGCACTCTGGATAAGTATGGTCCTATAGCACAAGAGCTTGTATCACAAGAGTCTATTTCACAAAGTATTAGCTCGTACATGGTTTCTAATGCGCCGGCGAGGGCAAGGAAACATTTGACCTACAAAGAGGAATCATTTGTTTTGCTCATCAACGACCTAGGGAGTTTCATGGACGATTCTGAGACTGGCCCTGCACCGGGCAGCCAGCTGTGAGGCACCAACAGCTGAGGACTTTGAAGTGGATGGTTCTTCTGAAGGAACGCCAAATGAGCAGCCTAGACCAAGGAAGAGGAGACGAAACTAAGAGGAGAGGGCTATCTGGTAGGACAAGCAGCAGAACTGCAGGGTCATGCAGTGTGTGGCAAAATGCTATGATTGGCTAAAGTAATTGGACGGGGCGCTGGTAAGTAAAGAGTCCTACAGTTGAGTGACAGTGTAGTGAGAGCCTAAATCACCTACTTTCAAATGATGCTTCCTTGGAAGCGCAATTAGCTTAATCCAAATTTTAATGCGCTGAGTAACATATCTCACTTGCAGCGTAGGTCTAGCGCTGAGGGAATCTCGAGCGTGCTGAAGAATACCCTTGGCGCCGCCCTGTCCCGGTCCCTAACAATCCCGTCGCATCCCCTGGCCCACACACTGAGGCTGCTGACAGGCACCCAAGGCACCGCACTCGTGTGCCTGGACCAATGAGAGGGAGCGCTGTGGCGCGCGCATTCAGAGCCAATGAGCTCTCCCCGTTTGCGCAATCGTCACAGCGGCAGGGACTCTGATGCTAGTGATGCTAGTGGTGTTGGGCGGCAAGCACAGTTACGGCAGGTCAGTGTTTGTTGGAGATAAGTCGAACGCCATCTCCGATTTTGGGGTCCGTTTGGATTTCTTTTTGGTTCTTGCACGATGTGGCTTTAAGGTCGTTATGATGCATCGCAGAACACTGAATATCGCTGTGTTGTTGCTGGTTGGTTCCTTTGTCCTCACTAGCGTCTACCTTGCGAGAGAGCAACTACAACTGCAACTACCAAGACCATCGCTTTTGCGACAAGAACCACATCTGCAACTGAAGGCGGTTGAGGTCCCCGCAAAAGCGCTTCAAGTCATTCAAGATGGTGAGTCGTTTCACGCTGCCAAAAAGAAACTAAATTGACACACAGGCACAGGTGCGACGCTCCCAGCCCCCGAAATAGCGAAATACATTGACACCATTGTCTCCAATACCGACTCAGGAATACCGAATCTCGAATGTCCAAAACTCAATCACTCTCGATATGAACCTTTACTACGCAAACCAAAAACAAAAGATGAGATACAGTACTTCTTTGCGCTCAATCTTCGAACCAACATGGATCCATTACCTCGCTTGCTGGGAAGCATTGTTGAAGCCGTCAAGTTTCTCGCCCCGGCAAACTGCGTGCTGTCCATTGTTGAAGGGCATTCTAAAGATGGAACACCCGATATCTTGAAGGCTATTCGACCTTCACTCGAGGCTCTGGGACTACGATACTTCTTCGAACGCTCAGAGATTGATCCTGGGCAAGGAGACCGCATTCAAAAGCTTGCCCAGTTGCGCAACGAAGCATTGCGGCCGCTTTTCGATTTAGAAGCTCACGCCATCAAAGACACAACGATATTATTCATCAACGATGTCACAGCCTGCCCCGAGGACATACTAGAACTCGCTCTACAACGAAAGAACCTCGGCGCCGACATGACCTGCGCCATGGACTGGACATACGTAGGCGAACATCCTACCTTCTACGACATCTGGGTGGCGCGCACCATTACGGGTGATTTATTCTTCGAGATACCACCCGATGGGAACTGGAATAGCGCCTGGAACCTGTTCTGGAACGAAGATCACACTCGTTCACGATGGTCGACGCAGCGGCCTTTTCAGGTCTTTGCATGCTGGGATGGCGCTACAGCAATCGGGACAAAGCCATTTCTGGAGGGCCTACGATTCCGTGGGCCGAAGGATGGCGAGTGCTTTCAAGGAGAGGCCGAGTTGATCTGTAAAGATCTCTGGCTGCGGGGGCATGGAAAGATTGCTGTGGTACCCAGCGTCAGTCTGGAATACACTATTAAGGCGGGTCGCAAGATCAAGAAGTTAAAAGGATTTACTTCAGATGTAGTTTCGTCGCAGGATTTAAAGGGAGATGAGATTGATTGGAAGCTTGAGGCGCCCGAGAAAGTCAAGTGTATGCCTGAGCTGAAGCGACAGAGCTGGCGGCCGTGGAATGAGGGGTTTGAGAATGTTACAATTAGTGGGTGATGTGTTTATATGGAAAAGCTTGTATATAACTGGAGTTTCGGATTTAATTTACATTTTTGGACGATTTGAAGCTCAATCTGAGTGATCGCCAATGAAGCCGTGTAGTGGTGCCACTGTGGGTGATGCGGCCCGTCCCACGCCAGATACTGGCACAGCTATGTCCGCCTTTCAGGTACGAGAGACACAAACAATGCCTGGGATCAGCTGAAGAAAGTGGACTTGTCAGTGCGAAAACTACTGTAGGTACCCTTTTGTACACTTTCAAAGCCTGACGCCAAGCAACGCGAGGCGCAGCCATTGGCTAGCTTCGGACTAGTTCCCCATCACGCCAACGCAACGGCGGCTACAGCGCATTGGCCCCTGTAAACAAAGCTTGCTCTCGACTGTGTTTCTTTCCCCAGAAGTGGGCGAGAAATCTCATCGAATTCGCTGCCAAAAACGAAAGAAATATTTGCATGAGAAATAAATTATCTCATGCCGTGACGAGTCGCTAATCTATCCAAATCGCCAAGGGTGAATCTTGTGCAACCTGCCCTTGCACTGCTTCATCGCCCTCCCGAAGCGCCCACCTCCACGCCCCCATGCAAGTCCATGGAACCATTGTGTCGTGTCGATGCAGGGTTGCTCCTCATGATTGGCTATCCTTCACATCTGGGGGACTGCCAGCTAGCCAAGTCCAGCAGAAACGGCTAGTAGTTGCTTACCCCAGCATGTATGACTTCCGGTGTGCGATGATGTCCCAGTTTCGTAGATGTTACACTTCCTCCATCTTTTATTCTTCTCAGATCCATGAATCTAGCTGTATGCCAATGCCAGAGAAGCAATGAGACCGTTTATTAAGCGATGGAGAATTATACAGGACGCATTTGCCGACAACGCTTCGCAGGCGATGGTCGTACAGGCTGAACCGACAGCCCCTTCCGAAACATCAGCCACGGCCAATAATATCCTCTTTCCTTTCGGCGTCAAGGTCCTGTATTGTCCCGTTGAAGCAGAGACGGATATATGCTTTCTTCACGGTTTGTCTGGGAACCGCGAGAGCACGTGGACAGCAAAGGGCCAAGACAAATCATGGCTCGAGGAGCTGTTACCAAAAACGATTCCAAAGGCTCGCATCTTGACTCTTGGTTTCAACGCATGCGTGGTGGAGAATTCGAAGCGAGGCTACAAGCCATCCTCAAATCGACTCAACAACCACGCGGGCAACTGCCTTCTCGACCTTGTCAATTCAAGAAGCGACGCAATTCAACGGCCCATCATCTTCGTCGTACACAGTATTGGGGGACTCGTCTGTAAGAAGATGATCCTTCTCTCACAGCGCCACCAAGACTCCGACTTTCGCGACATATTCAACTCTCTGAGGGGGGTCATCTTTCTAGGGACACCTCATCAGGGATCCTGGCTCGCAGACCTCGCGAAAATACCGGCCACCGTACTTGGACTATTCAAGTCGGTCAGCGTGTCTCTCCTGGACATCCTAGAGACTGAAAACGAAGTACTTGAAGAGCTGCAAAGGGAATTCCTTACAATACTAAGAAGGGAGGGTACAAACAATCGTCAAATTGATATTGTCTGTTTCTATGAGGAACTGACATCCTACGGGCGATTCATGATTGTTCCCAGAAGCTCTGCTGTGCTGGACTCGTACGAAGACTATGGAATTGCTGCTAATCACAGAGACATGGTCAAATACAGCAGTGCTGAAGACAATGGGTTCATAAGGGTATCGTCGCTGTTGAAGCGATGGCAGAAGCCAGCTGAGCTTCCGCTGCAGCAGAACACTTCTCTTCCCAACCCAACTCTGAAGTTGAGGAATGTCGTAGCGGGAGACGACAGCACGCAGGTCCTACATGCACCCATGGTCGACGCAAAAGGAATCAAGGCGGGCAACAATTCAATCCAAATATTTGGCTTCGGTAGCCAGTTGGATATGCTACATCAGGCAATTTCTGGGCCATCCATGCCGAACAATGGACTAGTTGCAGCCCAGGACGAAGAGAAGGAAGTCGTTGCAGTGTCTTCAAGTAGTTCAACCGTTCGGTAGTTTTGTTTCGTTTCGTTTTATCCCAAGTTGTATTAAACTATGTAGCCAGCATTGTTTTGAATCCAATATGAAAATAATTATTTCCGCATTCTCGTTATTGTGCACCTGGATCTCCCAACCGCCTGCCTACTCCTCCAAACTCTCTCCTCCCAGCGCCTTGACTGCTGCCACTGCGGTTCTGCGTCCCCGGCGCCTGACGCGTGCTCAGGCATTTTGCCAGCTCTGCTACCGAAGCTTCATGCCATGACCCTATGACTTGCCACGCGTTTTGTCCTGCCTCAACGCATTCTGCATCGTAGATGTGGTCTAGTGTTGAGACGAGGAGCTGGACGCTGTTGTCGCCGGCTTTGACGTCCTTGAGGCGGTGGGTGGGACGTTCTGTTGTTTCGGGGGTTTCTGATTCCAGGTCCATGGTCGTTGTCCAAAGTTTGTTATAATGGAAAATATATAAAATAAAGATTCTGAAGAGATTCTTTTTTGTTGGGTTTTTTGATGAATGATGAATGGGAGCAAGAGGCTGATGGCTAAGACTAGTTGCTGGATGCTATTGGCTTGGGCGGGGTCATCTGATGGTTTCCGGCGCTTAACCTACATGGCGACAGCGAATGAGGTTGAGACATTCAGGTGCTGCCAATTGGGGTTAGAATAACTGGGATTTTGGCTGGATACTTGATAGAAACAACTAGCAAGAAGACTATGGGGTTTTACAATTGAAGGACATATCTTTTACTCTCTTTGTCGAGACAAAATTACACACAAGTTATGTCGCAGATTGTTGTTCTCCGTGGTAACAGAGGCAAGTAGAAAATGGCATACAACTTTGAG
Source organism: Simplicillium sp. C3G150-2 (assembly GCA_022702485.1). NCBI lineage: Eukaryota > Fungi > Ascomycota > Sordariomycetes > Hypocreales > Cordycipitaceae > Simplicillium > Simplicillium sp. C3G150-2. The sequence continues at coordinate 1,429,627 of JAJIYY010000007.1, read as the reverse complement.
TGACCAGGGATTGACTTGTTCGTATAAATTGCAACCAGACGCCAAAAAAATACATGTTCTGCCATTACGCAACCAGACCAAAAACAAAACAAAAATAAAAACAAAAGAACAGCTCGAAACCGGGGTCGAACCGGTGACTTTAGGATGATTTTTACGCCTTTCCAGCGCTTCAACTGCAATCCCACACTCTACCACTGAGTTATTCGAGCGATGCTACAGGGTAGCTACTCGCCGTTGTAATTTTGCCTATGAACCTCTTTGGCGAGATGGTGGAGTCCGCAGCCAACTGGCGACCACTTGGCGAACCAATTGGCGGGGGCTCCGATAACGATAAGCCGCAGGAAGGCCCCGCTAAAACTTTTCTCGAGGCACCGCAAAACTTTGGCTCGCGGAAGAGAAACTGCTCTCACCGAACATTTCGGATTCAAGAAATTCAGCACACCACCCCTTCTTGAGTTCAAAATGGCGACCTTGTCGTTGGCCGAGAAGCTCGACAAGATCAAGTCGCCGGGCTTGCAAAGTCAGAAAAAGGTAATACACAGCACAAATTTGGGGTCTTTTACAATTTGTTCAGCCACTAACAACGATGAAAATCGCAGACTGCCGTCGTTCTTGAAGCCGTCGAGTCTACCTTTAAGCATTCCGACTCTGCTGCCACCCCGACCGGATACTTTGCCGCCCTCCTCGCCCTCCTCCAACAGGCAAACTTTAATGGACAGGTGAATCCCGAACTGGCCACGCCGGCTGTATACCTTCTCGATGTCGTTACGCCGTATGCCCCGCAGCCTCTGTTGCAGGCCAAGTTCACAGAGATCTTGACCATCCTTGCGCCAGTGTTGTTGATGCAAGATGCTGAACCTATTCTTTTGCGCACATCTATTGGATGTCTCGAGTCGCTTCTCTTGGCACAGGACTCCTACGCCTGGCAGCTTGGAGTAACACAGATTGGACCCCGTCGAGCCGTCGCTGGTCTGTTGAACCTTGCCCTGGATGGTCGCCCGAAAGTACGAAAGCGAGCCCAAGATGCCCTCAAGAAGGTCCTTAAGAACCCCCCGCCAAGCCCCTCTCTGGACCACCCTGCCGGCGATATGTGCGCTCAGACTGCGCTCAAGAACCTCGAAGATCTTGCTGCAAAGGGAGTTGAGGCTAGAAAGGGAAAGAAGTCTGATGCGACGACACACGACCCCGAGTTGATTCATGCGTTGCAATTGGTCAAGACTGTTGCTGCTGCCAGTGGCGGCTGGGTTAGCACCAAGATCGAGTCTCTTTGCGAACTTTTGCTGGGCATTGCCAAGACCGGAAACGAATACATGACCATGGCGTCTTTTGAAATTTTCGAAATGATCTTCCAGGGCATGACGGACGAGGTGTCCTCTGCTAAGCTTCCTCGTCTTATGGAAATTATCTCTGAATTGCGACCTGCCGCAAACGATACACAGCTCGTGCCTCCATGGCTCGCCATTTTGTCCCGAGGATATGAAGTCTCTGCTGCCATTGAGCCTGAAGATACATTTATGAAGCTTCCTGAGCTCTTTGCCATGGTGGCCGAATTCCTCGAATCACACTCTGAGAACATCAGAATTTCCGCCTCTGAGTGCTTAATATCTTTCACAATCAACTGCATCCCACAATCAGTCATTATCGAACCCTCAATATACGACGAGAAGACACTGGAGAAAATTGCCAAGACTGCCGAATCTTTACTCACCATCAAGTACCAGGGTGCCTGGTCCCAGACATTCAACGTACTCGGCGGCATGTTCGTCGCCCTCCGATGGCGCTCATTCCCCATCATGCTCAACGTCACCAAGACTATTGGTGAGATTCGCGAGAACAACTCTTTCCGCAACAAGCAAGAAGCCGACGAGGTCGTCGGACAAGCAATTCGTGCTATGGGACCCGAAGCCGTACTATCAGTTCTTCCCTTGAACCTGGTTCGCCCAGTCAAGGGACAGAACGGCAGAGCTTGGATGCTTCCACTCCTCCGCGACTATGTTAGCAATACCAATCTGAACCACTTCAAGAAGGAAATGGTACCCCTCAGTGAGGTCATGTTCCAAAAGGTCCTCGAACACGGCGAGGCTGCAAAGACCATGGAGGTCAAGATTTACGAGACTGTCGTTCAACAAGTATGGTCCATGCTGCCCGGATACTGTGATCTTCCTCTCGACCTTACTGAGGCATTCGACCAATCTTTCGCCGAGATGTTGGCCAACTTGCTCTACAAGCAGGTCGATCTGAGACTGAACGTCTGCCGCGCATTGAAGACTCTCATCGAGTCCAACCAAGCCATCGCCAACATCAGCGAAGATGAAGACGATTTCTTGCTGCAGAACCGAGTTCCCAAGGAGACTGCTACCAAGAACCTCACCTACCTCGGCCAGTTTGCCGCCAACATGCTTGCCGTCTTGTTCAACGTCTACACACAAACCCTCCCCCAGAGCCGTGGACCTATTCTCCAGACTGTCAACGCTTTCCTCAGCATTGCCCCCGAAGCAGAACTCATGGACACCTTCGACCGTGTCAGCAAGATGCTGGCCAGCGAGCTCGAAAACGCAACCACCGCCGAGAAGGAGAAGACACCCAAGTCAAAGGATCACATGCCCTCAACAGCTCAGACTCTCATGGACCTCGTCATTACCATGTCCGCTTACCTTCCCCGCGAGAGCTTCAGCGCCCTGTTTGAAATTGCTTCCGTAATCATCTACAAGGATCAGGAACCCCAGCTGCAAAAGAAGGCCTACAAGCTGATTCCTCGTCTCGAGACCTCTGAACTTGGCAAGGCTGCTCTTCAAGAGCGCCACGCCGAGCTCCAGCAACTCATCCTGGCCAGCGCCGAGAAGGTCTCTGCCCCCGCCAGACGTGATCGCCTTGCCGCCATCATTGCCCTGCTCCCACACATCCCCGATGACTCTCTCCACTTCATCCCCTCGGTCCTCAGCGAAGTCGTCATCTCCTGCAAGGAGAACAACGAGCGCGCCAGAGAAACCGCCTACGACCTGCTCGTCAAACTGGGTAACCGCATGGTGTCTGCCAACGGTGCCAAGATCGACAACAGCAAGGTCCCTCACATGTCGGACGACGCACCCGCCGGATCCGCCAACATCGAAGAATTCTTCACCATGGTCAGCGCCGGTCTGGCGGGCAGCACACCACACATGATCTCCGCATCCATCACAGCCATCAGCCGCCTTCTGTACGAATTCCGCTCCTCTCTCAGCGACCAAACGCTCGCCGACCTCGTCCAAACCATGGATCTCTTCCTGACATCCAACAACCGCGAAATCGTCAAGAGCTGTCTTGGCTTCGTCAAGATTTGCGTCATCAGCCTTCCCCTCGAGCTCATGCTGCCCCGTCTCTCCACATTGGTCCCCAACCTGATTGTCTGGAGCCACGAGCACAAGGGCCACTTCAAAGCCAAGGTCAAGCACATTCTCGAACGCATGGTCCGCCGCTTCGGCTACGACAACATCTACCAGCACTGCCCCGAAGCTGACCGCAAACTGCTCGTCAACATCCGCAAGACCAAGGAACGCGCCAAGAAGAAGAAGGACGCAGCCCGCGCCGGCCCCGATGACGACGAAGCCAGCGACGACGAGGACGGCGAGCCATCCAAGCGCCAATTCGAGACTGAATACGACCGCGCCATCTACAGCAGCGACGACTCTGAGGCCTCTGACAACGACGACGCCGACGAACCCCGCCCCAAGAAGAAGAACCAAAAGGGCGGCAAGACATATATCCTCGAAGACGACGACGAGCCCCTCGACCTTCTCGACAAGAAGGCCCTCGCCAACATCTCATCCACCAAACCCGTCAAGATGCGCCCGCAAAACAAGCGCACCAAGGCCAAGGTCGACCTCGACGGCAAGCTAATCCTCGGCCAAGACGACGACGACAACGAAGCCATGGACGTCGATCCCGCCGAGGGAGGAGGCGTAGGCGCCTACGTCGCCGCCATCAAGGGCCGCGATGTCGCCACCCGCGGCCGCGGCGGCAAGCTCAAGTTCTCCAACAAGCGCTCCAAGGGCGATGATGATGACGAAGATGAGGAAATGGACGAGCGTGATGCCATGGCCGTCAAGAACCGAATCAGTCCCGGTAAGCAGCGCGGAGGATTCCGTGGCCGTGGAGGGTTTGGTGGTCGTGGCGGACGCGGCGGCGGCGGTGGTGGTGGACGTAGTGGACGGGGAGGAATTAATGGCGGAAGAAGGGGATTGGGCGTCGATAAGAGACAGGGTGGTTCTGGAGTTGGAAAGGGCCGTGGACGTGGGAGAAATTAGATTGGGATACCAAAAGTGAATTGGCTTTTTTTTAGCATATGAAATGTATATACATGAAATTTTCGGCAAGGTTTTTTTTTTAAAGAAGACTGTGAATGTGTGACTGAAGCAGTGAAATTTGATTTGGGGTGCCCTGACAATTGAAAAAGGGTATCTTGATACAAAAAAATAGACCATGGACAATGCCAATATACATAGAAAACTCCTAAACAATGCCTAGTCGATATACACAGGCCCATCGTACTCAGCAGGTCTCTGCTGTCGAAGGAAGTGACGCTGGTCCTGGGACAAGTTGCGCTCATCCCAGCTGATGCGGTTCCTAAAACGTATGAGAAGACTATATGACAGAGGGGGAAAAAATAGGGAATATCAGTCAAGGAGTTCCTAGGCTACTCACTCTCCAGGAGGATCGTATCGCTGTCCATGTATCGGCGGGCCATACCGCTGATCTCCCACGCGGACTTGGTCTGAGAAGTGCCGCACAGGTTCTCCGTAGGTCAGGGGCTGACCGTGGTGAGGAGGGAGCTGGATGACTTCCACGCCGGGTTCTTCGCGGAGGATGCGCTGTCCTTCCTGGGCTGAGACGACGCGGTGCTGGCGATACATGGTGGGTGGTTCGTCCGGGGGAGCGGGGACTCGCTCGAAGAAACCGCCGCGGTCTTCCATGAGAACGGGCGTGGATCGTCTGCCGGGCCGGGAGGCGCTCTCGACGAGTATTCGTCGAGCGGGCGAGGCGGGCTGTTCCGGGATGTAGGCTCTTCGTTCCACGGGGATGGCTGTGGGAGGAGGGGCCGCGCGGGAGTGGATGTATCTCACGGGCCGTTGACCTACCAAGATGGGAACGCTGCTGCTGCCACCGCCGCCGCCTTCTGAGGGGGCGGGTGGTCTTGTGCCCTGCAGTGGAGGTTCCTGGTAGATTTCAGTCCTCTGGGGGGAAGATGGCCGGGAACGGTATTGCCTGTATGGACGGCGTGAGGGGGATCCAGCTCGGGTCATGTGTCTGGCAGTCACGGTGCGAACAAAGGCTGGTTGGACGCTAGAAGGGGAGGGGGGTTCAATGGACTGTACCAGCATGTCCTTGAACTGATCAGTGGGAGGGGAGATGGAGCGGCTTGGGGCTAGGTAAGGAGCTGCAGGATCGTAGTCTTGGTCTGCCCGGTTTGGAGTGTCCCGACGGGATTGTGTGTCATAGTAGTCCCGGCTTTGGCGGTAGGAGTGGTCACTTCGGCCTTGGGTATCCTGGAAATGTGGCCGTTCCTGAACATCGTGCATGTCCGTGTCAAAGGATAGCTCTCCGCGGTTGCGGCGCACAGCCTCTTCCCAGGCTTGATGGTACCTCTTGAATCCACGCTGCCTTTTCCTCTCGGCATTTTGTGCCGTGGCAGGTTTGTATTGTCTCAGTGAAGCCCGGACGGGCACAGAATCCGATATGTGCAATGGTAGGAAAGACTGCTGAAGAATGGTAGTAGGTGTCCCGACAGCAATGGGGGGAGCTGTTGGATGGAGCTCATCAGTAGAAACCTCATCGCTTGATGTTTCTTCCTCTGATTCGTCTTCGGAGTCGGAGATGACCACCACCTCACGCAAGATTTCGTCTAGCTCATCTCGTCCGTTTTCATCGTCGCCTCGCCACTTGACGAGGGTGTCTAGACACAGTGACTCGACAACTTTGCGAGCATTCTGCCAACTGGTTTCCTTAAGGAGCTCATCGTACCGCGTGTGGGAGTGGCGGATATGAGCCAGCACGGCAAGCTGGACTCTCCGCGCCAGGGAGATGTTGTCTGACAATCCCACGGGGATGGTGTCATCCCTTATCAAGGACCTTCCCTGCGTAAAGGAGTTGTCGATTATGTCCTGGCGATCCGTGTTGGGAATCCGTGGAAACAAGTCTCTTATGGCAGCATCCACCTGGGTATGGTATTCCTGTTGGCAGTCCGGGATTGGTTCTGGCTGTCCGTTGGCCGGCGAGCGTGGGGATTTTGCAAGCTCCGGAAACTTGGCCTTGGCTTCTTCTACAATGGCCTCTCGGAAATGGTGGCCGACCCGGCGCATATGTTGCATGAGAGGAGTGACTTCGCCGGGCTTGGTCTCCTAGATACGTGGGACGTATTAGTCTGCATCATGTGTATACTTACGATGGCGCCATGTGGCGGGTAAAGAGACAAGAGCAAGCAAAACAAAACCAAAGCAGAAAATCAGACAAAACAGAAACAGCCAAAAGCAACGCGCGTACCGAAACAATAAAGATCATGGCATCTTTCTCGCGGGAAATCTCTTTGCACTCTTTGGTCAAGTCAGGATTGCCAATAGGGACAAACTCAAATCCTGGAGGCGGCTCCCTCTTGGAGGTGTCCTGAGAAACCTGTAAGTATTGGTCTCGAAACGTTTGACTAGCGGGAGAGAGATGAATGCAACCTGAGACTCGAGCTTCTTCTTCTTTGCATGATTCTCCACGATCTCAAAATAGGTGTGGTGCTTGGACTTTGGTATGGGACGGCCCGCCACGAAGCCCTCTGGAACGGGAGCCGTCGAGTCGTACTGGGATCTCTGAGACTTGTTCTTCCGTTCCTTGGAGCTCCCAGGCGCTTCGGCAGCTCTCTTCTCCTTCCGGTTCATCATGGCTTGGATGAAGGTCAAGATCTTGTGTCGAATCAGACAACTTTCATCTTGGTGCCTAAAACACAACGACTGAAACGGCCAAAAAAAAAAGAGAAAAAAAAAAGGAAGAGGGTGAAAAGGAAACCACGACGATCAAACCCAAAAGCTTGAAAAAAATATATCTGTCTCAGCGTTTTCGCCTCCTCTATCAGAATCAGGGTCACCGCCTCGGGCTTGATACGCCTAGGGGTCGCAGGCTATTTGCCTCGCTGAGCGATTAATATCAAACGATGATGTCGAATGATGCACAAATACGCATAGTGCGGGTGCACAACAGGTGCTACAAACGTCGTCACAGGATGAGAAGCAGCGAATATCAAGGGCCTGTGGACGTTGGGCGTTTGCTTCACGGTAGCTTTGGGCTCAGTCGGGCAGAAAAAGGCGTCACGATGTATTAGGTAAGCAGGCAAAAGGCCAATATTGGTGGTTGCACGACAAAAGACTCGACAATAGCTGGGATGACTGGTAGTAAAAAATCTCTCAAGAATTGCGAGAACATTAGCTTGTTGAATGGAATATGTGACGAGTGGTTTTCTATTTGTTTTGGATTTGCTCTGTTGTGAAACTTTGTTTCGCTGTTCTGTAACACGATTCGCCGGCGAGTTTCGTGTAGACGGGCGTCAATATCAATATGTATGTGATGAGGTTGATGCTTGGGGCCACTGCTGGCAAATGCCGTCAAGGAATGCCTCATGCAAGAAAATCCTTTCAGAAACAAATTATCTAAGCACAATCAATTCTACCAATAATATTCCAAGGATGCATCAAAATCAATAGTGTGAATATGCTCCTTCCAGAAGGATTCATCACCTGATCGTTCCTTCCTTGTACGGACAATTTGCACGTTGCTCTTGCTATTTTGGGCACAAATCCGACCGGACTACGATGTCTCCACTTTTAGGGAAAAGGGATGGGGCTGAGCCACGGTGCGTTTTTTGCTGAGTGGGTGAGCGGCCAGTTACTGCGAGACTTGTCTGAGGCAGTGCAGCCCACGCACAAGCCAGGTACCGGCGTATCTGTCAGCGGATAGCTCGGCCAAGGAGGGAATACCAAGGATTGGCAATGCGAGCCTGAGCAAGGAGGAAACAGCAGGCACCGGAATTAAAATGAAAACAAAATAATAATAATAACAATAATAAATAAATAATGGCAAGACGAATCAACGGGGATTTAATCTCGCTGCCTCCTTGAAAGAGTTGCCTGAAGTGGAATTCATGTTGCAGCCAATAATCAGGCACCTTCATTTGCACTGGATTGTCTTGTCGCCTCGGTAAAGCCAATATTGGAGACTCGGCCAATTAACTACAACGCCCTCTAAACGGTACCATCATAGAAGTCAACTCGGCAAGCACGGTTCGAGGCAGAGCACATATGTGTGCATTGTGCAGCATGGACAGCACGGCACAGTAAGAAATCAAGGAGATAATAATAGTTGATGCACATATCACGGCAAAAACAAAGAACAATGCCTGGCCAATGGAGAAAACATCCTTGCGTCCGCATGTCAGTCTCCTCAGTCTCCTCATCATCTGAAACGAAGCGGTGATGGGACATATGTAATCGTCCACGTCAGCCTTTGGGGGTTGGATGCAGGCATCGTGCTATTGAGGATCCATTGGACTGCAGTCTTCATCTCCGATGCCCATCAGCCCTGCAAAAAAAGGACTGCAAACATGCTGGAAATACACGAGAAAAAACACACCATGGGCCATGTCAATTATAAGCGATAAATCCGACTGAGCACGCTTTGGGGGTGTCCATGGGGGCCATGTATGGGCTTTGTTGACAGCAAAAGTACCTCTGCCCGCCAAGCCACACGTAAAAAGTACTTCGGACTCGTTATGCTGAACGAGTGCGAGGGGCTTCAGCGACGCGCTGTGATTGGCCGGCCGCAGGGCTGAGCAAGTTTACAAAAGACCAGGCTGCCTTATTAACTGCGCTTTTGGGCTCGTTAGCGCTCAGCTACAGCAATATGCGTCGTCATCCTCAGGCACTAGCCCCCTCGAGGAGCGCCGCAAAAACCCCCCCTCCAAGCCCTTTGAGAGTCTGCCACTGGCCTGTAGGCGTGCTGTTGCGTGCTGGAGCCACACTGCGACGGGGCCTGGACGGGCAACTGTCCAAGTCCGCAGCGCAGCAGGGCAGCAGCCGGCGACGAGAGCTTACGCGTCCACCATGCCCCTGGCCCCACCGCGTCCCTGCCACCAGCCAATGACAGCCGCCCATGCTCTGACTGGCAGGCCTAAGCAGGGGCTGTACACACCCAGTCCATGGCGCTCCACGGCGGTACATGCTCTTTGGGCGTGTCGCCGCGCACTCGCCTTGTACCCGCGGACTGTTGGTGGAATCCGCTTGGTCCCCTCCGCCTCGCAGCCTGTCATGCCATTCCATTCATAGACTGATTGTCTGCACTCTGCCTTGGTTTTGTCACCATCATCGCCTGTTTCCACCAAACATCTACACTTTTCTTCTCTTTCAACTTTTTTCATTCACACATCCTCCTGTTTTTGGTTTTGAATCCAATCCAGACCATTGCGACTACAATTCAATTCCCGATTGCAAACCCCTCAACAACGCAATCCTCCAATCCCATCATTCGCCACCCGGTTTTGTCGACGTTTAATTCGTTTCAAACATGTCGGGTCAACCCCAGAATAACGTCGATATGGACGCTCTGCTCGACTTCTCCGAGTACGACACCGTCAACTACCAGTCTCCTTCCCTTTCACCTTCGATGAACACGAAGCCCACCTTTGCCAGCCCCGTCACCACTGCCACAACCACGCTGGCTCCCACCACAACAAACCAGACTCTGAGCGGTCCCAGTCACAACTATGATCTCTACCGCCAACAGACCGGCTTCGTTCCCGGAGCCCTTGCCAGCACCATGGCCGTCAACCAGACCAACAACACTGGATATGACAACTTCGGAAGCCTCGACTTGCTGTCCACCTTCGCCCCAGAGAACGACATGTTCGACTTCAACACATCACCATCACAGGCTACCATGCCCCCTGCGTCTGAACTCGAGATGGATTTTGAGTCTCCCGCCGACACACAGCTCTTCTCCACTGTGAACCCTAGCAACATCGAGCAAGACAACACTGGTGGTTCTCCCTCATCTCAAACCAGCAGCGTCGGCCGTCTCTGGCCCGGTGCTCACTCCCAAGCCGCCCTTGCCAAGGCTCAAGCCCAACAGAGACAGCTCATGCAACAAAGTCAGACCCAGCCTCCCAAGGCTCGTGGCAAGGCTCCTCAAGCATCCGACCCCATCGTCGAGCAGAAGATCACTCAGCTTCTCAACAGCATGCGCGCTAAGCCCGCTTCCCCCGACGCCGATTCTGGTTCCGGCTCTGGCACCGTTCCTCGCTCCAAGAAGCCCGAGGAGGATATGGATGAGGATGAGCGTCTTCTCGCCAGCGAGGAGGGCAAGAAGCTCAGCAGCAAGGAACGCAGACAACTCCGCAACAAGGTCTCTGCCCGTGCTTTCCGTTCTCGCAGAAAGGAATACATCTCCCAACTCGAGGCTGAGCGTGACTCCAAGGATGATGAGGTTGCTCGTCTCCGCGCCAACAACCGCGCTCTCATGGAGGAGAACAAGCGTCTGTCTGACCTGACCCGCATGCTCCTCTCTTCTGCCTCTTTCTCTTCTTTCCTCGACCAGCTCAGCACCAACTCTGCCGCTCCCCAGCCTATCGCTCAGGTCAAGGCCGAGGCCTCTCCCGAGCAGCAGCAAGTGCCCAAGGATGTCAATGCCTACGGAGTTCAGAGCCAGCAGCAGATTGGCATGGCCATGATCCCCGAGCAGAACATGGACTTTTCCATGCTCAGCCTCGACCACTCTGCCTTCAACTTCCAGCCTCAGGTCTTTGTTGTTGACACTCCCGAGCTCCCCGCTCCTATCGACACCTCTCTCCTCTCTGGCAAGACCTCCAGCTTTGTTGAGGAGCTGAGCTCTGATGACGAGAAGGTTGAGATGCCCATCATCGAGCGCCCTGTCACCAAGGAGCCTGCCACCGAGTCTGCTGCTCCCGTTGATGACGCCTTTGAAGCCGACCCTGAATTCGCCCTCTTCCACGCTCAACCCGTTGCCGCTACTGAATCCAAGGAACTCGACACCGAGTGCCTTGCTCCTGTTGACATCTTTGGCGGTATCGAGTCTGAAAAGATTCTTGCCCGCTACGAACTTGTTGATGCTACCGAGGAAGAGAAGACTGCTGCTTTTGCCATGGCCCGCGTACAACGCATCAGTGATAACATTGAATCCGTTGTATCAAGATTGGAAATGTTGACAAGAGATCTGTAATTGATCGTGTCACAGAACATCTTCTACAATCAATGATATTTACTTGAAGCGAACAATGTGTTTTTCATTTGTACAAAGCATTACATGACTGGGCAAAGCGATTAAGGGGATACGGCGTTGATGGATTCTTTCATGGACATTATAAAACTGGGATTTGGTTTCTTTTGTTATTTAGCTACATCAGAGATGTAGTTGCCTCGAATGCGAGGACTATGATTAGTATTGTATAGATAAGAGCAAAGCTCCGCCACTCGGCCATCAATAAGTCATTAAGAACACTTTTCCTTCTCTCCAGTGAGGTAATTATGTGAGCTCTAAACCAAATGACGTAGAAACATTTGTGAGGTGACACAATCGGCACGATGAATTCCAACGCCACCGATCTGGACTAATTATAGAGTGATTCACCAGACGCGACATGTCACAGAGTTTTGTCTTAGTGTCTTTATAGTTTAGTCAGTTCTTTCATTAAAGTTTTCGTGATTAATGTATTACAAACGCCTCTTCCAACGCGCCATTGACCTGCAATGCCTCCCCATTCATCAACCCATGCACATAACACTCGCCCACCAGCGTCCACCCGTCGGCATCGTCCTCACCCCTCCGTCTGAGAAGGAACGGCGTCCGCCCACCATTCAGAATCACCACGACGTCCCCTTGCTCTATACTACTTGGTCCCAGAACGTAGTAGCCCTGCGCCGTGACAGCGAAGCATCTATACCGCGTAACGAGTGTAGCTTCATGAGACCACCTGAATGCATCGCCGCCGCCTGAGCGGCCCAACTCGAGCAAGTCGTCGTCTATGCGTGACTTGGGCAGTTTCGTGCGGTTGAGGTATGCCGCGGCGTGGGCGAGCCATTCCTCCTCGGGGATGGATTCGTAGGGCCGTACGCGGTCCATGCCTATACAGGCGTTGGTGAGGGTTTGGACGAGCGCGAAGAAGGAGGAGTGAGCGTTGTGGAGATAGGGTGTGGTTAGGTTGATGGGGACATTGCCGTGGATGATGCGGCGCCAGAGGGATTCTACTGGTGAGAGGGGGGGTTTTTCGTGATGCATGATGCGGAAGGCTGTGCCGTGGAGGGTCCATGATTTGATGGCGATGGTGTCGACGTGGATGCCGCGGATGCAGAGGGTGAGTGAGGGCGTATGGATGCTAAGAGAGGGCTTTGTAGCACCGCAGGCCATATGGGGAGTTTGGGGGGTGCCGAAGATGTGACGAGGGTGGCCGCGCCAGTCGGGGACCCAGGATGGGAGAGATACAGAGGGGAGATGTTGGCGATCGCGCCGTGGTTGTGTTATATCGGCGTCGTTGTGTGTTGCAGACAGTAGGATGAGGGAGCTGGCGTCAGTGAGGGCACGGATGGCCACGTCGCAAAACACATCTTCCATGGGACGGGAGTAGTCTGCCACGATGGAACTGAGGGCCGGCGAACCTTTACTGAGAGAGAAGTGGCCGAGGAAGGCATAGACGTGGTCGCGGGGGTCTTCGGAGCGCATCTGGCGCGCGCGGTGGAGTTCATACACAAAGCTGCCACGGTTGTGGTATTCGTCGTATTCGTCGGGGGGCTCGACGAAGCGGCGGTAGAGATAGCGGACGTTGGGGGTGCCGATGTAGAAGCGGGCGCGGAGGTGGTGGTAGTCTTTGTTGAGGATGCCAACGACAGACGAAAGAGTTTCCCAGTCGATGGAGGCGGTGCCCCAGTAGAGGGTTGCGGGGGCTGATGTGCCTATTTCCTGGACGATCCAGATGCGATGGAACTATTTAGATGCCGTAAGTATGAGTGAATGTGAAAGCGAAGGTGAAGGTGAAGATGATAATGGTGAGTAGAAGAGTGAGGGTGAACATACCCATGGTAATTGTGTGAGTGTCGTCAATGGCGTCCACGTCTCAGCACTCTCCTGTAGTAAATCCTCCGAACACGCCTTCTGAAACAGTCTGTTGGCCTCCTCATCCCCAAAAACACCATGGAGATACCGAATCAGCCCAAAAGCCCTCTCCGCAACCCCCTCCTCATCCTCCCCCAGCCAAACAAGCACCTGCTCCGCATTCTTATATACCAGATTCATCAACTCGACCTGCTGGCTCCTCTCTGCCAAATCGTCCTGATTGATACATATCTGGTCCGCCCAGAGCCTCCTCGGTTTATCGGTATGCCTCACCCTCGCCAGCGCATCATGTATACTCTGCGTGATTCGTAACGGCAATCCATTGCAGCTAATCTCCGCCTGGCGGGATGGGTTCCCCCACACGTACGAGATTGCTTCGTAGGTGTCTGACGTGCCTGAGTCGAGGTCCTGCTCGGATAGGGTGCCGATGAGTGGTGCGGAACGGTCTGGTGAGGGTGAGAGGGTGAGGATGCGGATGGAGTGTGAGTTGCTGAAGGGCGTGTAGGTGGACGTGGCCATGCCGAGTGAGGGCCGAGGAGAGGATTTAGGAGAACAAGAAAATGAGATTAAGCGAGGCTGGCCATGGCTATGCAGCTTGGAGTTGAGGCGGGATAGTTGTAAGGTGAATTGATGTGAAGAAAGTCGGAACATTTTTTTGGGGCGTTAGTGGTTGCGCCAGGCTACGGTGACTGGGGGTTGAGATGGGGGAGTCATACCGATTTATTAGCTCTGGACGTGATACTTTACTACTAATGCAGCCGGGTGGACTCGACAGGAGGCTATTACTGACACTTGCAGATCTGTAAAGGATGGATAGATAGATATTTAATTCAATTTGTAATTGTAACCTGTAAATTCATAGCTCGCATCAATCTCATTACGCCTCATAGCCATTACCATTCTTCCCCAAACGCCGTATCCAAGTCAAATCAAAATAGAGCCAAACAAACAATTAAACGCTTTCCCTTGCACGGACTGGCGCCGCATTATTATCACTCTCCTCATCCGTCTGTCTCCCCGCCTCCGTCCTATTAAAATCCGACGTTACCGCTCCCCCGTCACGTCCCTGACTCTCACCACCACGCATCTCCCAGCTTTCTACCCTCTCCTGCGGAATCCCACCATTCGCCGCTACTCGCGCATCCCTTTCCCTATTCTTCTCGCCTCGTCTGAACCCAGCCTTCTCTTCCTTCTTGATGCGGAAGCCAGAGAACAGCAAGGTCAGACCGACGAGTCCAAAGATGGCCATCATGATAATGGCGCCAATGACGCCGGCCAGTGCAGGGCTCATGCTGGATTTACTTGAGAAGGAGGGGCTGCCGCTGCTTTGACTTGACCCTGAGCAGAAGGGGACGTTGGAGTCTTGGAGTTGGCAGATGGAGCACCATTCTGAGGCTGTGCGGCCGCGGGACGTCATCTGTTGCAAGAAGGCGTTGTATGGGATGGTTTTGCCGTCGAGGCCAGACCCGAAAAGGGAGTAGTCTTTGAATTCTTCGGACGGGTCTGCGCTGGCGCGGTAGAGGAAGCGTATGCTCAGATCTTGTGCGTTAGGTAGCTGGTCGGTGTTCTCGTTGCCGCCAATGAGCTCAAACATGAGTGCTGCTCCTGGCTGTGTCAAGTTGCCGATGGGGGTGTTTTTGAGATTGTCGTTGGTGAGGAGATCTCCCACTGCAAAGAATGACGATAGTGAAACCGACGAGCCAAACATCAACGACAACGGCGTGCTGCCATCAGTGCGGTTAACAAACCCGCTGAGCTCATCTGCAATCTTTCTCGCAAGCGTACGCCCAGGAATAGTATGCAGCACAGCGCTACTGTTATCCGAATTGGAAACCATAGCGCCAATTCTCGCGCGCTCAATGTCCAGAGCATTGCGCTGCAGTTTCGCTAGTGTCTCATTCGCATCCTTACCCAGACCCTTGTGCACCGTCGCGTTATGCTTGAACTGGTAGCTAACCAGCTCATAGATCTCGTATGAGTTGTAATAAATGGCCTGGTCAAGCGGCAGCACCCGCTCCAAGGGAGGAGAACTAAACAATTTCTGGTAGAACTCGCCGTCCTTTTGCGCATTCGCGACCAGTTTTGGATTATTGCCCATATCACTGAGTACTTGCTTCTGCCAATCGACCACACAAGGACCACTGCCATCGATTCTGTGTAACTTCGTAAGCTTGCTGCGCATGTTCCACATATGAAGGTGAGTACTTACGCCGCAATATCGCTATCCGCATACGAAACCGTCATGATGGTAGGATATTGATATCCATTCAACGGATACGTCGAATTCCCCCCCGTGATCAAATTATCCGCCAACATCGGTCCTCCAGCAGAGGGCAAAAACGCCGTGTTGTCGGGAGGATACAGGCCCTGCAGAAACGCCATCGCGCTAGCCGCTACATTGCCATCCGACGCCGACAGGACGCCGACTTGACTTGTATCAATCGCATCCTGCGAGATGCCCTGTATCGGCGCGACGGTACCGTTGGCGCTATTTAGGTATCGTTTGCGAAAGGCCGCGCCTTGTCGGAGCATCTGCTGCGCGCCTTCGGGCGTTAAGACGGGCGACTGGCTCTGGCTGAGGTATGGCGTGCTCTCGCCGTGATTGACAAAGGCTACGGCGGCCCATACTTTGGGATTGGACACGACGTTGTTATCGGCGAGGGTTGTTGAGAGCAAAGCTCCGAGGAGCGCGAAGCTTCGAGGCGGCGTCATGGTTCGTGGAGGACGGCTTCAAGTCGAGATCATTGGAGGGGGAGAGGATGAACTAGGTCAAGATCATTGGGAGGAGAACAGAAGTCAATTCAAGGTCGTAAAGAATGCTCAGACCAAAGTCATGGGAATAAAGACGTCCTTGTCGCAGGCACAAAAAAAACGGCCAAGAATGGATCAGACAAGACAAACTCAAGGGAGAAAGTTAATGCATCACTCCAAGGGCAGAGACTAAGAAATGCTCAGGGTGGCTGGCAGCTGGTGCGCCAAGGACTGGGCCGCTGACAGGCCGCTGTGGTGGGAGACACATGTGGTGTCTTTTAGTGGAGATGGATGCGCTGTAGGCGGGACGGGATGATTGCAGCGCTGGAGAATACGAGATACAGCGCCTCCAGCAGTGTATTTGGTGCGCTGAGGGACAAAAAAACAGCGGGGGGCGGCACAGGGAATCGCTAAAGTGCGGGGGAATGTGCCGTTGCAACCGGAGCAGTGATCGCCGCTGGGAACAAAACGCTCGTCTCCAACATTGGGGGAACCGGTTAAAGCAGCACGAGGCACAGACAAATAACAAAAAATAAAGCCGTTGCGTATGTTTGTAAATGAAAATAACTAAAAAGAGAAATAAAAAAGATCCTCCAAAATAACTCGCTTTGTTTACATATTTACAAATGCCTGATACCCATCCATGCATGATAAGTCGTCAACTTAGTTCACCACGCCGTCCAT
Organism: Simplicillium sp. C3G150-2; assembly: GCA_022702485.1. Taxonomy (NCBI): domain Eukaryota; kingdom Fungi; phylum Ascomycota; class Sordariomycetes; order Hypocreales; family Cordycipitaceae; genus Simplicillium; species Simplicillium sp. C3G150-2. The sequence continues at coordinate 1,413,061 of JAJIYY010000007.1, read as the reverse complement.
CTGCCACTCGAGCTGTAGATCGCGGTAACGAACCACTTCGCAGCCCAAATCTCTCGCCTCCTGCTCAATTCGTCTCTCCGTCTCCCAATGCCATTCTTCCTCGCTATCGAAAGCGCCATGGCACCCAGACACCAAAGTCACTTCTAGGCCCTGTTTTCTGGCGCCCTTGCACGACCAAATGATGTCGCGGTCGCTGGGGCCGCCCATGAGATAAACCTTCTCAATTTGCCGGCGCCTAATCTCAGCTAGAACGTTGTCACGCTTGAAGAATTTCGCTAGAGAGAAAAAGAAAGGGATCAGTTAGTGCATCTCAAATGCGGAAGCGCAGCAATGGCAAAACTTACAGCCCTTGGATTTGGCCGCTGTCATTTCGGAAATATCTTCGTTGCCTGCCAGCGGGTATATGACTCTCTTCTCAATGTAGGCATCGGTGAAGCTCAGTCCGACATTCTCCTCGTCGTTGACGAATACGATATAAGGGTATTCACCAGTGGGGAAGCAGGGCCGCGTTCTCGCAGTGCTGAGCATAGTCTTTATGCTCTCCTTGAGCTCAAGACCGCGCGGCATCCGGGTTTCCTTGTCCTCTAGAAGGTATCGTTGACAGTTGTGGAAGACGAGACATACTGGCTTGGGCAGGGGTGGCTTGAACTTGGTCCATGGGAGAGTGTTCTCGTCCATCGCGCGCGCCAACCTGCCTCTGAGAGTTTCTTTGGCCGGGCCGCTAAAGGTAGGCGATGGCGGCGCCCTGCCGTACCAGTCGTCATACTGATCATGACGGACGTACAGAGGGCGATCGTATAGACTCTTGTAGTAACCATCGCGGTGAAACTCGTCGGGATCGAACTTGCCGTCTTCCTCCCCCTCATCATCATAATATTCCTCGAATTCTCGCCTCTTATGGATCTCACCTTCCTGTTCGGTGTTGCTGTTCGAGGTATCGACTGCTTTGCCCTTGTCTTCTGACGACGGACTCCTTTCTGGTTCACTGACATCCTTTGCCAAGTCGGCGACCTCTGCAGTAGGCTCTTCAGTCTTGGTCGCGGAAGAGCTGTCCTTGGTCTCGCCAGCGTCGGCAGTGTTTGTTTCAGTAGGCGAAACAGCCACTGGAGCGGCCTCAGTCTTGAGGTTTTCGTCGGTCATGATGAGCTTTTGCTTGCCGCAGCTCTAGTTGCGACGACTGATTACACCCTCACGCTTAATGAATGGAGCGAGATAAGCGCCCAGGGAGTTTACGGGGATATGAAAAGCAAAACGGTCTTGAACTGAGTCGAAACTCAACTCAAAAGGCGGCGGAGTGGCGGCGTGAAAGAGGGAAAAGCGAAAAGCGGCACAAGGCAGTTCTGAGAGAGGACAGAAGGCTGTAGCAGGGGAAAGCAGCGCAAGCGCCGCCAGCCAAACCTGAAACACGGACTTATGCACTGAGGCGTGGAATACAGCGTTGTGAGTGGCCGGAGAGCCCTGTAGATATGGGGGCCTCTAGCCGACCTCCAGCCAACCAGCCGATCGAGCAGCACACCCATTCGGGCCACCTGATCAGGTCAACAGGGATTGCGCGATTTGGAGGGCGAGACTGGATTTGCGAGTGTTGAGATGATATTTTATTTCTCTTAGATAGCAAGTCAACAGACTCATCTTTTGCATCTTGTCAAGTGTTTTAAAGTTCCATCTCAGTTAGACATCTGCATCTGCGGGGTCAGTGGTTGGGGTCCTGCGGGGCTCGCCCTGGGTCGCCATGGGCCTGATAGGCTGCCGATTACAGGCCATTGGTCACATTTTGCAGGGCACTTACAGGGCAAACTTGCAGCACTTGCAGGGCACTTTTGCACCGAGCGGCGCTATTGCGGTAACTTTCAACGGTTGGTGCATGCCATTACATAAATTTATTGATTTGTCTATTTTGCGTCTTTATGTGACTCTGCCCTGTTTTTGACTCTTATTAAGCTGCAGCCTGTTTTGCAGCGGCAACAAAGCCCATTGCCCCCAAATACCATGCCCCGACGTTGAATCTGTCAGGATACTTGGTCGTCAGGGACTTGACAATCTCCGCCTCAGTCCTTGCGTCTTCTTCCTCCACCGTCTTTCCAAAGTCGCCTCCGGATCCTCAGCCGAGTTGAGACTCGATATTAAGGGGAGGAGCGATGTAAACGGCTGCTCTGGGATCTGATATGGTGTTTGTGATGGCTGGTGATTGTGTAATGAATGTGTCTGTAGATGATTGAATGTGTTGATAATGACGATAGTAATTAATGACATGGATCTCACGATGGTTTCTATCTCTAGATGATGTTCTTGCAGTTTAATAATAATCTGTGGGATTTTTTTCATGCATTACAGATCAAGGCACATCAGCTTGGCGTTGCCTTTCTAATGTCGTGATGATTATTATTGGTGGCCATTGTGTGTTTTGGCGCTAGCGAATGATTCCAGCACCGATTCTCCGTGGGGTTGATGATAAATCGAGCATCAGGTTTGAGATGCCGGTACATAGTGGAGATAACCTTCTGCAGTTTTCCAAACTTGGATCACGCCATATTTGGTATTTTTAAAATGTTTTTCATTGTGCTTTAGTAGAGAGTTCTGCTGGCGATGGAGGCAGAGGTAGTCACCAGACATGTTGTGCAGACTGCATGTAGCAAAATAAGCGGCGACGGACTCCATCTTGACCAATGAGAAACGGATAACCGCTTCTTTGTCTTCGGACGGTTCCATGGTCTAACGGTTATGACTGCGGATTCTGATTCCGCCAGCGAGGGTTCGACTCCCTCTGGAACCTTTTTGCCGGATGATTTTATATTCTGATTAATTTTTTTTTGGTTGTAAGAGTTGAGTTATTCGTATGACTACAGCATGATCAAGTCACTGTTGTGCCTTTTTGCTCGAAAGAATGGATTACGTCTTAGTGTCTTGTGAACCGCCGTCACATCCAACACCACGGAATAGAACACAAGATTGACATGTCTCTGAGAAACGAAATGACATCGTTCAATTTAAACGAGACTCGTCTTTGCCAGTCGTGATCCATTTGTTTACACGTCAGAATGTATCCTGTGGATAGTGCTGTACAGTACTGAACGTCTAAGCTGCCTGGGCATCCAAACCCGACATCTACACTTTATTGGCTTAAATTGAGAGAATTACCAAAAATACGTCAGCCCTGCATCAATCCCCCATCAAACTCCTCTGCCGACACAACCGAAACTGCGAGTGCGAAGCATCGTTCATCATCGTTCTCCATAGACCCTGCCAGGCTGACGCTCACTGACAGGGTCCCTCGTTCCGTACGTGCGCTAACGCAACCGCTAGACGAGCTCTGAACGAACAGCATCGCCATTGCCATGGGACGATTCATTTCCAAAACAGGGCATCGCCGCCCTCTGGAAAATCACCCTGCCCAACTTGATCGTGGCTGTCGTTTATTACACGCGAGACCGACCACAGAAAAAAAGAATAAGCCTCAAGTGACGTACTGCGCCGCTTGATCCGACTAAGTTATGACCGGAATCTCCCACTTTGCGAACGCCCTGCCCGTGGGCTCGCATCGAATTCATTGCCCAATTGGGTCCTCGCGCGCGAGATGGGCACACTCTTAGTCTCTGTGCACGAATTACGGTGCGTCAAATTGACGCTAAATGTAGAATTTGGGGGCTTTGGCATTTTCTTAGGCCCCTGTAATTGGGTCGTCGCTCAAGGTCCGCGGCGATCCACAGGGCTCCTCGTTCCTGGCAGTGAGACCCTCGAGCCTGGTCTGGTCTCTGACGGACTGGGGCGTGGGAGATGAAATGATATAAGGGTGCGACGCTGCCGTTGTTTTTGAAGCTTGGATTTTTCAGGATATTCCAACATTGCCTGCTTCATCTAACTGTGTACAAGTGGTCCATTATGTTTTCTAATACTGTTCTTACTTCGGTCCTGGCGGCTTTGGCTGTCACGGCTGATGCTGCTGTTATCAACAGAGCAGACAACAACACGGCGCCTGTCGCCCAGACAAAGGCCGGTCTGGTTCGCGGTGGCTTCTGCCCCAAGTCTACGACGAAGCATTTCCAGGGTATTCCCTATGCGAAGCCTCCTGTGAAGGAATTGAGATTCATGGCCCCTCAGGACTTTGACGGCAAATTCCCTGTCGAGGGACTTGATGCGACAAAGGTCCCGCCTCCTTGTGTTCAATTCCCTCCGGAATTCTTTGATGTCCCCTCTCCCGAATTTTCTGAAGACTGGTAAGTTCGACCTGGCGTCGTGTTTAAAAATCTCACAGTTTTGCTAACAATTGGCCAGTCTGTATCTCGACGTGTATGCCCCTGCTTCTGCTAAGCCGGGGTCCAATCTGCCCGTCAAGGTTTGGGCTTACGGAGGAGGCAACGAAGGCGGTGCCCTAAGCATGCCCTTGTACGATGGCTGCAACTCTGCCGACGATGCTGTTATTGTGTCGTTCAATTATCGCCTTGGCCCCCTCGGCTTTATGACGCTTGGAGATGCTGGAATTGAAGGAAACATGGCCATCAAGGACTACGTCAAGGCCCTGGAATGGGTTCTAGCCAACATTGCCAGCTTTGGTGGTGATGCTTCCCAGGTGCTGTTGTTTGGACAGAGTGCTGGTGGTTCAGATACTTTTGTCGTCTCTACTCTCCCACAGGCCAAGTCGTTGATGAAGTCTGCTGCGATACAGTCTGGTGGTTCACAGGATCTTGTGGATCGCCATGCTGCTGATACTGTCGGTGCGAGCTTTGCTGAGACTCTGGGATGCTCCCGTTCTGATGTAAGTCTAAAACGGCAATTTTCTTGTGGTATTTGTTTTTCGGTATTTTTTGTAACTAATCTTTCTCTAGTTGAAATGTCTGCAGTCCAAGACTCCTCAGCAGCTGATGGATGCTATTCCCAAGACCCCTGCCTTGGCCAACAACACTGTCGCAACTTCAATTTATGGCGTTGAAATTCCTGGAGTCGCTGACCTCGCTTCCCCCATTTTGGATGGAAAGTTTATCAAAGAGCAACCACTTACTGCTGGTTCTCAGGTGCCCGTTATTGTTGGCTCAAGTAAGTTTCTCGATGCGATTTGCACTCAATCATATAACTAACAAACCTCAGCTGGTATGGACGGTTCTCTCCTCACCCTGCCTTACCTCTTCGACTTCATCGACAAGGGCCAGCTCAACGAGAAGAACTACACCGATTTCCTCTCCTCATTCGGTCCCGCCGCCGACACTGTCGCCAAGCAATACCCCCTCTCCCTGTTCAACGAGAGCGGCCAAATCGGCATCACCGTCGCCACAGCCATCACGTACATCACCACCATGACCGCCTTCCAGTGCCCAGCCAACAAGGTCCTCCGCGCCGCCACCAACGCCGGCAACGCCGCCTACGCCTACCGCTGGGATCTCACCCCCACGTGCCCGTGGCTGTTCAACGGCAACGCGCCTTTCCCTACCGGCGACAGCCGCGACATCTTTGGCGCCACTCACTCGGCTGAAATCCCCTACATCTTTGGTAACACGGATAACATGCCCTATGGGGTTGGAAACTGTAGCCTGAGTGCTGCGGAGAAGGATGTCAGCAAGAAGGTGAAGGCGGCGTGGACGGCCATGGCTGCGCATGGTAGTCCCGTTACGAAGGAGCAGGCGTGGTCCAAGTTTAACGCTTGCGATAATAATGGCTTGCATGTCACCAAGGATAACACGCTGGTGGTGGAGAAGTTGGATTTTGATGAGTGTGCGTTTTGGGATGAGATTATTGAGCAGCTGGGTGGCGTGCATGTGCCGAGACCTGGTAAGGGGAGCTGTAAGGGATCGCCTTGCAAGCCCAAGTCTAAGCATAACTGAGATGGCGATGGAAGTAACTATAGAGTTTTGTAATATTTGGATTCAGCGATAGACATAGACGAGCAATCTTTTTTGAACTTTCACACGTTTCGGCACTTTTGTGTTTGTTGACCTGCAAAGGTGCTTAACTGAGCATGAACATTGCAATCCTAGAGAGCATGGAGAGCATGGAGTGAAGGAGCTTATCAGATGGAACAGAGTCAGGGAGGCCTTGAAATGAGATCTGAATCTGCCAGATGAAGGGCGGCAGGGCGTGGGAGAAGGGACGCCGCTTTAGAGCTCGGTTGGTGATGTTCGGAGGCCGAGTCAGGGCCAATAGATGGCAACACAGCCTTTGTAATTTTTGAAAATTTATTTTATGGTTTATGATGGTTATCTATATTTTTAGAAAGTGGTTTTGTAATTTTTGAGGCCCAATTGGATTTTATAGAATGAGCATGGTAAATGTCTGTCCGATGCCAGCATTTGGGCGAGGTGTTAAAATGGCTCTGGACTTTGGCTCAATCGAGTTTAGCGCCGCTTGTGCTCATTTCTCCGCATTGCAGCACATGCACAGGCACATTACGGCCCAGCCATTGACCATTTACAGCGCTGTGGCTGTCGCTCCAGCGGCTACAAACAGTCACCGTCACTCGCTATTACCGTCACTGTGGACTCAGCAGAGGCAGGCAATTGGCGGGCTTTCCTCCCTGCACATCCACCGTCACCCGCACCCGCACTCTGCATTGACTTGCCTGCACGACTCGCAAGACTGGAAACCCGCACCCGCAAAAAAGCCCCCGGCCACTTTCTTTTGGCAGCACCACCACCACACACCACTCCCTCCCTCCCAACAGCGCAAGCCTTCACCGAACCAGGGCCCTTTCCTCTCCCTCCAAGCCCATTTCCAACTTTCATCGACATTTCAAAACGACACCAAAAATTCATCGAAAATCCAACGTCGCTTCATAGAGGACTGCGCAAATTGCTGTGCTGTTTTCCCGCCCGAATGGAGCAACCCCAGGTCGTTTCCTGATCCTGTCGTCCCCGTTTCACTCGTTTCCCTTCGCTTCGAGGTTCCATCTTCGTACCGCATCATGTCGACCCCCGACAGCGACGCCCCTGCGGTTGCGATCGCTGCGCCCGCTCAGCAGGACATCCAGCAGCCTCAACCAGCGATTGAAAAGGACCAGCGGCAGTCTTCGTTTTTGCATTCGCCGCCCACCACCAACAATACTGTCAAGTCTGACGCCAGCGACTCGGAGTTGAGTGATCTCGAAGATGTTCCCGATCTACCGGACTTTGATCCCCACCATGCGCCTGCGCAGGCGTCCGCCACCGACGAGAACCTGCCTCCCAAGGTTGAAGAGCCAGAAGAGGAAGACATTGGAGAGGTGTTGCCTGATCACTGGTCTGGTAATGTACCGGTGTTCATGCCGACAATGCACCAATTCAAGGACTTTGATCGCTTCGTACGTTGTCGCCGAGGATATTTTTAGAAATGCGCCTCCAAAGTACTGACTGTCTTGATTTTACAGATGCACAAGGTTGACAGCTACGGTATGAGATCTGGTATCATCAAGGTTATTCCGCCGCAGGAATGGAAAGACGCCCAGCCGAAGCTCGACGAACTCATTAAACAGATCCGAGTCCGTGAACCGATTAAGCAAGACATCATGGGTTCTAATGGAACCTATCGACAAGTAAACATCCTCCACGGACGATCTTACAACATACCTCAGTGGCGTGCGCTGTGCGACCAGAGCGAACACCAACCTCCAGCCCGCAGAGGAGAGCGCCGCGCCAATGTCGAGAAGCCTAAGCCCCGACCCAAGCCTGCGAAACCAGCTGTTAGAAAGCCTGTCGACCCATCAGCCCCAGTCAAGAGAGGACGAGGCCGTCCACCAAAGAACAAGAACAAGCCGGCTGCGCAGCCCTCCGCTGATGCTCGACCAATGACTCCCGTGTCGCCGAAGCCCGAGGCCGAAGAACCCAAGGAAACACCCAAGGAAAACTCCAAGGAAGAGCTAAAGGAAGACTCCAAGGAAGAGCCAAAGGAAGAAGTTATTGAGTCTGTTGAGAAGCCTGAAGAGAAAGATGTTTCTTTTGTGGAACCAGCAGAGGAAGAGCCTGCGCCTGTTGGAAGAATGGGAGGGCGCATGGGTGGCCGCATGGGAGCTGTGAAGGCTGACAAGGGAAAGACACAATCGGTCTCAGCACGCAGGAAGTACTCTCGCCGCGAAGGATCTGCTGCAATTGATGAGGAAGCTTTCAAGGAGTTCGACTACAAGATGGACATCAGCGACTACACAGCCGAGCGATGCGAGGAATTGGAACGAGCCTACTGGAAGACCTTGACATACGCCCCTCCTCTGTATGGCGCCGATATGATGGGTACACTTTTTGACGATCGTACCGAGTCGTGGAATTTGAACAAGCTGCCCAACATCCTCGATGTCCTGGGTACTAAAATCCCCGGTGTTAACACAGCATATCTGTACCTAGGAATGTGGAAGGCAACTTTTGCGTGGCATCTCGAAGATGTCGATTTGTACAGTATTAACTATCTCCATTTTGGAGCTCCAAAGCAGTGGTACAGCATCTCTCAAGCCGACGCGCCCCGGTTTGAGAAGGCCATGAAAGACATCTGGCCCCAAGACGCCAAATCGTGCAGTCAATTCCTTCGCCACAAGGGTTTTCTCATCTCGCCACAACATCTTCAGCAACACTACGGAATCAAAGTCAACAAAGTCCTATCCTACCCCGGCGAATTTGTGGTAACGTATCCTTACGGCTACCACTCTGGATATAACCTGGGCTACAATTGTGCCGAGGCTGTCAACTTTGCTCTCGACAACTGGCTACCAATGGGCAAGATTGCCAAGCGATGCGAATGTGCTCAGGCCCAAGACAGTGTCTGGATCGATGTCTATGAAATCGAACGCAAACTTCGTGGTGAGGAGACTGAATACGAAGAGACCGAGGACGAAGAAGACGATGAGGACATATCCGGCCTTCCAAGTCCGCCAGAAAGCCACGGCATCAAGTTCAAGGATCCGAGCAAGAAGCGAAAACGCGACGCAGGCGGCAGTGGCAAGGTCAAGAAGATTAGGCTGCGTGTTAAGGCCAAGGCAGAACCGGCATGTTGCCTATGCCCGAACGACTTTCCTGGCATGGAGCTTCTTACTACGGAAGATGGTCGCAAGGCTCACCGCATATGTGCCCAATACATCCCTGAAACATACATCGAAACTGAGGACGGTAAAGAGGTTGTCTACGACGTCAACAGGGTGCACAAGGATCGACTCGACTTGAAGTGTTTGTTCTGTCGATCAAAGCGCGGCGCATGCTTCCAATGCTCTCAGCAGAAGTGCGCTAGAGCATACCACGCTTCGTGCGCTGCAGCTGCTGGTGTCTTTGTCGAAGAGCAGTTTGTGCCAGTCTTTGGAGACGATGGAGTCGAGTACAAGGAAGAGGCGTTTGAATTTAGCTGCCGCTTCCACCGCTCACGACGCGACAAGAAGGTAGACGGCGAAGTACTGGAGCGCGACTCACATGTTCGCACCGAGGCTGCAAAGGTCAAAGCTGGTGACATTTGCCAGTTCCAATTCCACAAGGGCGATATTTTTGCTGGTATGGTTGTAGAGAACCGACCTGATGAGCGAACGATTCTCATAGATCTCATCCCTAGCAAGTACGTATTCGATGATTGCAGTTTTGTAACGCAGACACTAACAGGCTTTAGGGACCGATTCGAAGTTGAATGGAAGTGGCTCTTATTGCCCGATGCATCTGATTTCCATCTCCCCAAGGCGTCCGCAAATGCCCTGCCCTTGCCCACATCACACAAAGCCAAAGAACGCCTCAACGCTAAGCGGACCGACGCCGATAAGCCACGCAAGGAAGACGTGTTTGGGGAGGGCTACACCTGGGCCGAGTTTACAAGCGAAGAAGTTGCGAACAAAGCGCAGGTCAAGGTGGATTTTGCCAAGGAGAATCAGATCTGGTATTATCTTGGCAAGACTTCCACCGATGCCAAGGCCCAGTATACGGAAGATGCAGCGAATCCAAGACACAACCCCAGAGGCAACTTCTTGGATACAGTTCCAAAAGCTCCTCGGCCGGTGCCGACTTTCAAGACTCAGAAGCCTCGTAACAACTATCTCACTGGAGCCACGCAGGGATACCAAACGCATCAATTTGTTCCTACAAACAACTTTGGCCCTACCAAGTCGATTTCTCCTTACTCATATCAGGCTTTCAGCAGCCAGTTCCGAGTGAATGCGCCGTATACGGGACAGCGCTTCGCTGTTTCACCGCTTGCACCTCAGCCTGCGCCAGCAGTGCCTCGCCAGATCCAGAACGCATCGTCTGTGTTGAGCACTCAGCCAACGCCCGCCTACCAGGTTCATCCTTCGATCTACCAGAAGTATGCATTCTTCCAGGTGCACCACAATAGGGATGCTACTCGGTATCGAAGCCCATACTCGCCGCAAGGTGGATTTATGAATGGCTATGGAGGAAGCGCAGCAGTGCAGCCGGTGGCTGAGTCGCAGAGACCGACGACTTACGCTGGATTCTTCAACACCAACTTGCATCCTGCAATCAGACAACAATATGTTGTCAAGACGGCAGCTCCGCCTAAACCTAAGCCCAAACCTACACCACCAGCGAAAACATACAAGGTAAGCAGTGATCGCTTTGTACAACTTAAACAATAGCTAACATGAACATAGATTCCCGAGAAGGAATCACCGGTTCCACTACCACCCTACATTCTCGCACAAATGGCCGCATCGCCATCCCCGTCTGCTTCAAAGGGTAGCCAAACTCAAAAACCACCAGCTCCAGCACAACCCCCGAAGCCAGTTGCTCCCGTACACGTGGCAGCAACACCCGTTCCACCCCCGCAGTTCACAAACCCTCATCCACAAGCAGTGTCTTCACATAAACCGCCTGTGCACCATCAGCAACTAGCCCCGATGCATAAAGTTCAGCCACAGATACCTCGTCAACAGGAGTTTCCAGACGTGCCTGGCTCAGAATCTATGCAATTCATGGAGCGGATGATGACTAACATTCGCAGAATGTCACATGGACAGGCTGTGTGATATTTGAGTGCTGTTGCTTTTAACTCGATACCCTAATGAAGACCTGATGGATGGGCCAATTTTGAAAGGTGTTTTCAACGATTTGCTTTTTGTTTCTCTTTTTCGGGATTACGGCGTTTATGAGGATAGGGACAACATGGAGTTTGTCCAGATGAAATAATGTAGCTTAAGGGATGTTTTGTTTCTACTACATGTCTTGCAAATGGGGGATGTTCTATCCCTGTGTATACTAGCTTTCAATACAGGCTTGTCATTTTCAATGCTCGGGTGGCGATGTGAAGAATGTGTGAGTTTGGTGAAGTGCACGCGGATGCCCTAACGGCGGCGCCACGATCAAGTGAAATCAAATAAACTATAAGGTTTTTGCTGTTTGTTTGCTCTGCCACTGTTTCTATTTAATTCTTTGCTCTGCAAACAACACCCGGTTTCGCTCGTCCAACCGCCACAATTACGGCAACAGCAGAACCAACGAGCGACATGACAACAATCACAGAGAAGTGGTCGGTGCGAGGTAGAGAGGCAGTGACGGTTTCTCTGGATCTATTCACTCTTGCAGGCTACGAATGCGGCGATTGTCTCGGCATCGGGGCCACGAGTGAGGTCTTTACCGTTCGTAGCTTGAGGAGTTCCAAGGTGTATGCCGCCAAACGGCCCATCAGCAAAGATGGATCATCGGCGCCCATGGACTGCATCAAGAGGGAGATACGATTTCTGAAGCTCTTTTCGCATGTAAGTACCGCTGTTTCTGGAGTGCACAATCACTAACAGAGCAGCCGCACATTCTTCACTTTGTGAACGAGTACCACTCCCCCGACAACACCCAACAACTGCTCATCACCGAGCTCTGCAAAGCCGGTACTCTCCAAGATCTGGTTAATCGCTCCGACTGGGCACTCCCCACGGCTCAGATCCTGCAGTGCATCGCCCAAGTCACCAACGCTCTGCAGTGTATGCACTCCCGCGAACTGTACCATTCCGACCTCAAGCCACGCAACATTTTTCTCAGGCGCGAACAGCCCATCGATGTGGTGCTTGGTGATTTGGCGGATGTCAAGACGTTTAATACGTTTGCGATAGTGAGGGGTACAATGGCATATTATTCCCCGCAGATGGTTGAGACGGGCTTGCATTGTGGACCGGCTGATGATATTTGGGCACTGGGAATCACGATGTTGGGGATGGTACATCAGTGGCCGAGGCTGAGGTATACGGAGGAAGAGCTTAAGGAGTATCCTGCTACGTGTCATAGGCATGTGAGGAGGCTGTGGGGGTTGAATGGGGGGAATGGGCTGGTGAGGTTGTTGGTGATGATGTTGGGGTGGGAGCGGAGGGCGGATGCGTGGGAGTGTGGAGAGGTGGTGAGGGAGTTGATGATGGAGTTGCGGGAAGGTGAGGAGTGGGTGATTGAGAGTCCTGTTGGGTTTCAGGCGAGTTCGTTTTGGTAGGCTGAAGCTCGACGGAGACAGATGTGTGTTGGGAGATGGTGATGATTGCGGGTGGTTGAGCGTGGTAGTTTTGGTAATTGGCTATAAAGAGTGTTTCGAACACTGATGAGATTACAAGATCCAGCAGGAGACAGCCAAATCAATGTACATGTAGATTGATTCTAAGTGTATTTCCTGATTAATTGTTCTTCTTTGGCTCATCTGGTACGAAATACCAACAAACCAACATGACCACAAACAAGAATATCGAAATAGGATGTAATACAAACGTGCCGTACGCCTGCGCCAACGAGCCCGTCACAAACGGCGCAACAGCACCACCCATACTCCCAAAGGCACTAATCGCACCCATACCGCCCAACGCCTCAGCTCTATTCATACGCTTCATAAACACATTCGCCGCACATGGATATATGGGACCGAGTAAAACTCCCACAATGGCAAGAGCAACAGCCTCACCAACCAGGTTGGGAATCAGCCACACCAATAGCTCAAACACCGCGGAGCCCACCGTAAGCCAATAGATGAAGTTCTTCTCGCCAACACGAAGCGCAATGTAAGGAAACACCAATCTTCCAAGAGTAATACCCGCCCAGAAACCAGCCGTGACGTATCCCACAGACGAAGGGTCACCGCCACGAGCATTGATGAGGAACGAAATCACCCAGCCGGAGATGGAGATCTCTGCACCCTGGTAGGAGAAGATGAAGATTGAGCCGAGGATGACGATGCGCATTCTTAGTGTAGATATCATTTTGTGGACGGCGGAGCGGTTATCGGATGACGTAGTGCGGGAGAGATGCTGTGGTTCGGTCTCATAGTTCCAGAATGCCCAGATTGAGAGCGGGATGGAGATGAAGGCCACGCCGGCCACGATGAGGTAGTATCGACTCCATACCGCATTGGTGAGAGTCACGATGGCAGTGGCGATGAGAGGCGCGGTGATACCCCCGACGCCGTAGCAGGCGTAGACGAGGCCGAGGATGAATGTGCCGTTTTGGATACCGCTGTTGAAAGTGTTGGTGATGCTGACGTTTAGGCCGTAGGAGAAACCGAGAGAGACAAAGCCGGTGACGACAAGAGCAAAAGGGGCGAGGGTGATGGCGGGGAGGAAGGAGACGAGGAAGATGGTTTGGCTGAGGGCGAGGAAGCGGGCGCGGCCGAGGCGCGTGAGAAGGGTATCAAGGAGGGTGGCTGCGAGGAGGAAGCCGAGGGCTTGGGCGACGAAGATGAGGGATACGAGGGTGTAGGTGATGTTGTAGTGTCTGCAGCCAGTTAGTGGGAATGTTCAATTGGTGCGGGATGCTTACTTTTCGACATATGGAATGAGGGCACCGGCTGCTCCGTCACTGAGGGCATCGGCAATGGTTGTTACGCAGGTAGCTAGGAAGCGGAAGCGGTTCATGTATGGATCCCAAATGCTGGGGACTACACCCACGGCGCTGATTTCTTGTAAGGGGCCATCGCTTACCACATCTTTATTTGCGTCATTGTGTAGTGTGAAGTTGGATGCGCTGTGGACGGGAGAAAGGGTTTGTAATTTGATGGACGGTGCCTGCAACACCTGAGTCTCTTGTGTTAGTCCCATTATGCCACGGATGGTTTGATAGGATTTACAGCTTGAGCATATCGTTTACAATTTAGCAAGAGTTTGAGATGCTGCGGGTATAAGTAACATGTGTTTGGCCTCGGTCAGATTGATTGCTAATCGTGACTCACGCTAAGCAGCCTCGTTCTTCATTGTTACATCCGAACTTCGTGTGGCCCCTCAGCTAAACAGGTGTAAGCATCAATCTAGATTTCTCGTAAACCTTTCACTCTTATGAGGGCAAAAAAGGGCTCACGGGCTGGCACGCGATAAGCACGCTAAAGCGCTGACTCACCGACGAATCGCAGCTGCAAAAGGCCCTAGTGCCTATAAGCGTATCCCAGCCTTGCGATGAAGATTCAACTCACTCATTGTCCATACGCGAACAGGAGTAAAAGTCTCGGGCACTAATTGTGCCTAGAGCGCGCCAACGATGCATCTCGTCGACCTTCCCATAGATATCTTGAAAGAGATCTTCGACTACTTCCATACGTTCAAGTTTACCGAAGGCAATCGATGGTTTCACGGTGGCCGTTATCGCCAATATATCGAAGATTCAAATAGAGAGACTTTGAAGAATGTTCGTCTCTCATGCCGGTCTCTATACAATGTCGCTACTCCTCTGCTTTTCCGCTTACTGTGTGTGGGACTCACCAACGACTCCATCGACACCTTTCTTCAATTGGCAAGAAACCCCCTCATCTCTAGCAATGCTCATGGCGTTGTCTTTGACTTGGCAACATATTCCACGAGCTTTGCTGGTAATATTGAGGCTTTTAAAATCATCGCCTCGCTGAGGTTGAGAAGAAATTTCACGGACTCGAATGCGAACTAGGGCGGTGTTCAAGTTGTAACGGGATCGAGCCTAACGAGGACAAAGAGTGGGAGCTGAACTCCCAACTTCGTACACTTTCGTGTGCCTGGGCACAAGTTGTACGGGATCAGGGTCATGATGACAGTGATCCTAGATGGGAAGACATCGTATGGGAAGCGGATGCGAAAGAATGGTGGCCGGAATTATACGACCAGTGCAGCCGATTACTCGTCAACAGCCACAGAGAGTACGTCAGGCTGCATAGAGAGCAGGTTTCAAACGCCAGCGATATCGACAAATTAAAAGCAATCGCTTCCGCTATCGCTAATCTATCGTGCTCTGGCACAATTGGATTTGACTGTAGGCACTCGCGATACAGCACGATGCGAAACGCTAGTGTTCAATTGACTGAGATGTTCAGCAACCCCGAGGCTATTTTATGGGAAGAGATGGTGCGGCCGTTCAAATGGCAAGAACTCAATCAAGACATCGATGATGAAGTAGCGAAGCTCATACCACTGCTTTCAATCTTGCCAATTGCAATTGATGAAGCTGGGGGAACCATGCGGGAGGTTTTTATGGAATGTTTTCCACACTACACGGGGTTTCCTTCGCTTTTCCCTACAGAAGGAAGTATCATGAACGTTACTCCACAGAGACTGCGACAAGCGTATCGCGAACTGAAGGTGTTTTCCTTCGGTATGGGCAGCAGAAATACACGACACGAGCCGCTCTCCGCACAGAATCGATACTATATGAATAATTACCTCGGGGCTGCAATATCGAGCAATACACTGCGAGAACTCTCGTTAGACTTTTGGTCATACGGAATTGTTACATGGAACGGCACTATCCAATTTCCTGAGCCGGAGTTCGAAGTGCAAAACATCCTGAGCCAGCTGACCACCAGGCATCTCGTACGCGTCCAACTTACTTCATTCCGGGGCAGGTTTGAAGAGGTTTCACCAATATTCCGAGCTTTGAGTAAAAAGGCAACCTCGCTTGCTATTTCCCAGGCAGAGCTGCTTGATGGACATTGGGTAGATATGTTGGGTCCGGTGCGGAAAAGGATGAAGAAGCGATGCAGAAAAGGGCTGTGTCACACAGCCTTCCCGTCCTTACGCGATCGTGGAGTGAGTTATCACTTCAGGTACGGAGGAAAGTGGCCTAACTTGATAAATATCATTCGTTTGCTTTCGCCCGACAAGAACAAGAAGCGACGACGAGCATAAGTCATTACCAGAGGTTGTTGTTACCAGTCGATGGGTAGAGTATGGTTTGATAAGTTCAAGGCGTAAATTCAGGAAAAAAAAAATATGAACAATTCAGGAATTCAAGCTTCTATTTTATAGATTTTAAATGGATTTATTAGCAGAGAATTAGAGAATTGATTATTTGACAGTGAATAACATTGGAAGCTCATCGCTTGACGATGATGCAATCTGCTGGTGGAGGCTCTTTGGTAACGAACAATTATTAGTCAGCTGCGATGTCGCACAGGAGCGCCCTATCGGAAACCGTCGGATAGCTAAAGCAACTGCATGATAGCTGAAGATTACGTCCATTGCGGTCCAAAAAAACAAAAAAAACATTTGAAGATATCATCGTGAGGAGTCAAGCAAGGAGCACATTGTCGAGTTTGCGAATGTCTCTATTGTCTACATTTGCGCCCCTCCGTACAGCAGTTAGAACACAGGCCAGGTTTTATCACCCCTCCATGAGCTTGAGCGCGAAATTAAAGCCCGCGGCCAGAGTGTCGGGGCAGAAGCAGGATGTGTGGTGAGTACATGATGCAAAGCGAATATGACGACTTTGCATATGTGCAAAGCTAATCAGTCCAGGTCTATTATCAATGAGGCCGCCGCTGCTTCCCCCAAACAGCCCATCGTGAACATGGGACAGGGCTTCTTTGGATACAACCCACCCAAATTCATCCTCGACGCTGCCAAGGAGGCGCTGGACCGCGTTGAGTGCAACCAGTACTCACCTACCAAGGGTCGCCCTCGCCTAAAGAAGGCCATTGCCGACGCCTACTCACCCTTCTGGGGCAGACAGCTCAACCCAGAGACGGAGATTACCATCAGCACCGGAGCCAATGAGGGTATGCTGAGTGCGTTTATGGCTTTCATTGAGCCTGGAGATGAGGTCATCATCTTTGAGCCGTTCTTTGACCAGTACATTTCCAACATTGAGATGCCTGGAGGCAAGATTGTCTACGTTCCCCTTCACCCCCCCGCGGATGGCGCCACCACTACGTCGTCGGCGGCGAACTGGTCTCTTGACATTAAGGAACTGGAGAAGGCAATTACGCCCAAGACGAAGATGATTGTCATCAACACGCCTCGTGAGTTGCCACTTATGTAAAAGTTTGAATGAGAAAGTTACTAATGCAGCGTGTAGACAACCCTGTCGGAAAGGTCTTTTCCAAGGAGGAGCTGCAGCAGATTGGGGATCTTTGCGTCAAGAATGAAATCATCATTCTGTCTGATGAGGTGTACGACAGACTGTACTATGTTCCGTTTACGCGTATGGCTACTCTGTCGCCCGAGGTGGCTAACCTCACTATTACTGTTGGATCGGCGGGCAAGAACTTTTACGCCACGGGATGGAGAGTTGGTAAGTGCCACATGTGCGACTCACATTGATGAAGCAAGTGGCTAACATGTTACAGGATGGCTGATGGGCCCCGAACACCTGATCAAGTACGTCTCTGCCGCTCACACTCGCATCTGCTACTCCTCCGTGTCTCCCCTGCAAGAAGCCTGCGCCGTGGGCTTTGAGAAGGCAGACAAGGAAGGTTTCTGGGAGGAGACCGTCAAGGACATGAAGGGTAAGATGGACAAGTTCAACGAAGTATGGGATGAGCTGGGTCTGCCTTACTCCGAACCCGAGGGTGGCTACTTTGTGCTCGTCAACATGGCCAAGGTCAAGGTCCCCGAGGACTACCCGTTCCCTCCACACGTGGCGAGCCGGCCCCGCGACTTCAAGCTAGCTTGGTTCCTGATCCAGGAGGTGGGCGTGGCGGCTATTCCTCCCACGGAGTTCTATACGGATGCGAACGCTCACCTGGCCGAGGACTATATCCGCTTTGCTGTATGCAAGGAGGATTCCGTGCTGGAGGAGGCTAAGAACCGCCTGAGGGGGTTGAAGAAGTACATGGCTTAATTGGGAAAGATAAAGGCGAGCAATAGATATTTAGAAATAGACCTTCAACGTACGGAACTCGAAAATATTACATGAAGAATTAAATTACAATGCAATAGATTACCACAAATGTTCTTCTATGCGGATATAATCTTATTGGCTCGTCGCTGGTGATTGATACTGTGGTGGAACAGGCCGACTCTCGCCGCTTGATGCAGGCTCGGAGCCGGCCGACGAGGGGTTCTGACAAGTCACTGCCACAGCCAGTGTGTATGCGGGAGTGACTCGACCCCAATTCCTTTTCCGACGGCGCTGAGTGGCCACAGGCTGCGCTATCAGTGGACAATCCCATGCCCTGGACTGTGCATTAGCGGGGTCAAGTGGCAGTTGTCAGCCACTAAAAGCTGCTAAAAGGTGGGGGAAGCACCCCAACTGCACCCCAAAGCTGTAGCGGTCTCCAGCGGTCTCCAGCGGTCGTCGACTCTACCTCTATTTGCCACAAAGCTGTGAACAACCTGGCGCAGCCTTCTCGTCTCCAAAACATTCTTCCCCTTCCCTTCCCCTCTGACACAGCCGTTTGTTGTCCTCTTTCCCTCCATCCATCCCCCAGAAACGAAAATACATCGCTTCACATCCCGATCTCCCCATCCTTGTTCGCTTTTTATTGAGGAATATCCCGCGGGGTAGTCATCCACATAGGACGCCGGCGGGATCCATCTCGCTGTACGGGAGAGGTCTGCATAAAGCCCGAGCTAGCGATGCAACTTTCGCCCCCACTCGAAAACGAATAATTTGCATTTAGCTGTCTCGATTTCAGCTTCTTTCCTCTCTTATTTCCTGGGGCTTTTACTGTTTGCTTTTTATTGTTTGATTCTCTGACAATAACCTCTGCCTGTCATGGCTCCTACGGCGATATCTCCAGAGAGGTCTCCCAAAGCTGACCTTGCTGCTTTGACGGCTTCGTTTGATGATACGTTGAGGTTCTATCTCAATGGTACAAAGGTTGTCTTGGATGATATTGATCCTGAAATTACTGTTTTGGAATATCTGCGTGGTATTGGATTGACAGGAACAAAGCTGTATGAGGTATCACCTTCGACTTGAAGAGAGCTAGTGCTAACACGGCTACAGCGGATGTGGTGAGGGAGGCTGCGGTGCTTGCACAATCGTCGTCAGCCAGTTCAACCCGACAACGAAAGAGATCTACCATGCTAGCGTGAATGCCTGTTTGGCACCTCTTGTCAGTCTCGATGGCAAGCATGTCATTACTATTGAAGGAATTGGCAACACACAACGCCCACATCCTACCCAAGAGCGTGTGGCAAAGGCCAATGGAAGTCAGTGTGGTTTCTGTACGCCTGGAATTGTCATGAGCTTGTATGCTTTGCTACGAAACAACTCGGAGCCTAGCGAAGAGGATGTTGAGGAGGCTTTTGATGGAAACTTGTGTCGTTGCACCGGATACAGACCTATCTTGGACGCTGCTCATACGTTTACGGTGAAGAAGGGTGCTACTGCTAATGGCAATGGAGGCTGTTGTATGGACAAGAAGGATGCCAACGGCGACACCAACGGCGACACCAACGGCGACACCAACGGCGATACTAATGGCACTAATGGCAAACCAAATGGAGGTTGCTGCATGACCAACGGCAATGGACCTCCCAGTGGTGGCTGTTGCATGGACAAGAAGTCTGACGATCAGCCAATCAAGCGATTTACACCACCTGGCTTCATTGAATACAACCCTGAAACCGAACTTATCTTCCCACCGCAGCTCAAGAAACACGACATGCGGCCATTATCTTTTGGCAACAAGAAGAAGACGTGGCTTCGTCCCGTTACTGTGGACCAGCTCCTCCAAATCAAGAGCGCATATCCTCAAGCAAAGATAATCGGCGGCAGCTCAGAAACACAAATCGAAATCAAGTTCAAAGGTTTGCAATATCCGGTTTCCGTATACGTCGGTGACATTCCCGAGCTGCGACAATACGCTTTCAAGGAAGATCAAATCGAAATTGGCGGAAACGTCATTTTGACGGATCTCGAGAAGATTTGCGAAGAAGCTATCAAACATTATGGTCCTACCCGAGGACAAGTCTTTGAAGGCATCTGGAAGCAATTGAAATACTTTGCTGGTCGACAAATTCGGAACGTTGGTACGCCTGCTGGAAATCTTGTTACTGCGTCTCCCATTTCAGATTTGAACCCTGCTCTCTGGGGTGCCAATGCTGTACTGGTTGCCAAGTCTGCCACAAAGACGGTGGAAATTCCCATGTCGTCTTTCTTCACAGGATATCGAAAGACCGCTCTTGGCCCCGACTCAATTATTGCCTCTATTCGCATCCCAGTCACGGCGGCCAAGGGCGAGTTCTACCGCACTTACAAGCAGGCGAAGCGAAAGGATGACGACATTGCGATTGTCACAAGTGCCCTTCGTGTCAAACTTGACGATGATGGCACCGTTACGGAATGTAACCTCATCTATGGTGGCATGGCTGCTACGACTGTTGGTGCCAAGACTGCTCAAGAGTATCTCATCGGTAAGAAATTCGCCGAGCTTGAGACTCTCGAGGGCACCATGAATGCGCTCGAGATTGATTTCGATATGAAGTTTGGTGTTCCTGGCGGCATGGCTTCTTACCGAAAGGCGCTTGCTCTGGGTTTCTTCTACAGATTTTACCATGATTCGCTTTCTGAACTTGAAGGAGAAACCAAACATGCAGACAAGCAAGCTGTACCAGAAATCGAGCGCGAGATGTCTAAGGGTGAATTGGATCACACATCAGCAGCCAAATACGAGCTGGAAGTCACAGGCAAGGCTATGAACCACGTTGCAGCATTGAAACAGACGACTGGCGAAGCTCAATATACCGATGACATTCCCCCTATGAAGAACGAGCTGCACGGCTGTTGGGTTCTCTCTACAAAGGCTCGCGCCAAGATCTTGTCGATTGATTATAGTGCTGCCCTTGACATGCCCGGAGTGGTAGACAAGGTCGACCTCGACGACGTTCCCTCCAAATTTGCCAATAAATTTGGTCAGCCGTTCCAGGATGAATTCTTCTTTGCTGAGGGAGAGGTCCACACAGCCGGTCAGCCTATTGCCATGATCTTAGCTACTTCCGCCAATCGCGCTCAAGAGGCTGCTCGAGCTGTCAAGGTTGAATATGAGGTATTGCCTTGCATTCTCAGCATGGAAGAGGCTATTGAGGCCGATAGCTTCCACGACTTCTACCGCGAAATTAAGAAGGGTGATACAGAGGAAGCCTTCAAGAAGTGCGACTACGTATTTACTGGATCTGCTAGAATGGGTGGCCAGGAGCATTTCTATCTCGAGACAAATGCTACGGTGGCGATTCCCAAACCTGAAGATGGCGAGATGGAGATCTTTTCCAGCACGCAGAACTGCAATGAGGCTCAGAATTTTGCGGCCCGTATCTGCGATGTGGCACTCAACAAGGTGGTTGTCAAGGTGAAGCGTCTTGGTGGTGGTTTTGGTGGTAAGGAAAGTCGTGCCGCATTGCTCAGTTCCATCGTCGCTCTTGCAGCTAAGAAGACTCGTCGCCCTGTGCGCTGTATGCTCACCCGTGAAGAGGACATGGTCACCATGGGACAGCGTCATCCTTTCATGGGTAAATACAAGATTGGTATCAACAAAGACGGCAAGATTCAAGCTATGGACTGCGATATCTACTGCAACGGCGGCTGGTCCATGGACCTGAGTGGTGGTGTTTTGGAGCGAGCCATGTCCCATTCAGATGGCTGCTACAGCATTCCCAACGTCTATGTTCGTGGCAAGGTCTGTAAGACGAACACAGTCTCCAACACTGCTTTCCGTGGATTCGGTGGCCCTCAGGGTATTTTCATTGCTGAGTCGTGGATGGAGGAGGTCGCTGATCGAATGGGTATGCCTGTTGAGACGCTCCGTGAGCTCAACTTTTACAAGCATCAGGAGTCTACACACTTCAACCAAACCATTCAAGATTGGCACGTTCCTCTCATGTACAAGCAAGTCTATGACGAATTCAAGTACACGGAGCGTCGCAAGGCCATCGCGCAGTTCAACTTGGAAAACAAGTGGCGAAAGCGAGGTCTCTCCATTGTGCCAACCAAGTTTGGTATTTCTTTTACCGCGCTTTTCCTCAACCAAGCCGGCGCTCTCGTGCATATCTACCACGATGGTTCGATCCTTCTCGCTCACGGCGGCACAGAAATGGGACAAGGTTTACATACCAAGATGTGCCAGATTGCCGCGCAGGCACTGCAAGTGCCTCTCGAATCCGTCTTCATCTCAGAGACAGCCACGAACACTGTCGCCAATGCATCTCCCACTGCTGCATCTGCTTCCTCTGACTTGAACGGTTTCGCTGTATTCAACGCCTGCGAGCAGCTGAATGCACGACTCGCACCATACAGAGAAAAGCTTGGTCCAGACGCCAAAATGGGTGATCTTGCTCACGCAGCTTACTTTGACAGAGTCAACCTCTCTGCGCAGGGTTTCTACAAGACGCCCGAGATCGGTTACAATTGGGATACCAACAGCGGCAAGATGTTCTTCTACTTCACACAGGGTGTCGCTGCTTCCGAGGTAGAAATCGACTGTCTCACTGGTACCTGGACATGCTTACGCGCAGACATCAAAATGGATGTCGGACGCTCCATCAATCCTGCCATCGACTATGGTCAAATCCAAGGAGCCTTTGTCCAGGGCATGGGTCTCTTCACCATGGAAGAATCTCTGTGGCTGCGCGGTGGTCCCATGGCGGGTAACCAGTTCACTCGCGGGCCAGGCGCATACAAGATTCCTGGCTTCCGAGACATTCCACAAGAATTCAACGTTGCGCTCCTCAAGGACGTGGAATGGGAAGGGCTACGTACCATCCAGCGTAGCAGAGGAGTGGGTGAGCCGCCACTGTTCCTGGGCGGAGTGGTCTTCTTTGCGATCAGAGATGCGCTGAAGGCTGCGAGACGTGCGGTAGGAGTGGAAGCTACGCTGTGGGAGGATGATTCAAAGGGTCTGTTGAGGTTGGAGAGTCCTGCTACACCGGAGAGGATCAGGTTGGCGTGCGAGGATGACATTATGAAGAGGGCGAGAGTGCAGCCTGAGGATGGGGAGAAGAGTTTCTTTGTGTACATCTAGCGTGAGCATATGATGATTTGTTTATTAGTGGCAATTTATGAATGCTGTTTTATTCAACTGGCAGTCTGGATCTGGGAGCGTAGTGTTACATTGGGTGAGAGCCGCATGTAATAAGAGCCATTTACCCGTGGCCAAGACTGAGTTTAGCATGTGCGCGACAGAGCGTCGGCCGAGCGGTTGTCTCACAGTGATGGCACATGTCGCACGCTATCAATTGACATTACTTTTCAAGCTTGCTTTTTGAACGAATCATAGAAATATGAACAAGGACATTTAATTCCATCCAGTTCTAACGATGTGCTTTGTGTATTTCAGTCGATGAATCATCTTGATCGTGATTGGTCGCGTGCAGGGTAGTGTTGTGCCTTTCCCCAAAACGGATCCTCGGCAGTGCGTTGCTGCTTTCAACGGGCGGCGGCTGTTTATTTTTTTTGGAAAAGGGTGACACCTAAAGAGAAAGAGAGTAAATTCAGCTCAGAAAGCCACCAACTTTACGAGTCGACGACGGCCGCTGTTCTGGTAGTGTCGACTCTGGAAACCCCGCCGAACGCCGCTCCACTTTTGCGTCGCGAATCCCAAGAGTCCTGCAGCCTCGAGCTTGAACATTGAGAAGACAAAAGCTTGTTCTCTTTTATGTTTCGCTTTTTGCTCTTGCGCAGATTGTTCAATTGTTGATGGCGGCGCAAGAACTGCCACGGATTTACGCTTTTACCACTGACGGATCGCTCGTCTTTTGATTGGCGACGACCATTGGTTTTACTGCGCGCGATTCGATTTTCCCCGAAGAAAACATCATCCTTTGAGCCTCGTGACGTTTTTGCCTGGGAGGCCGCAGAAGACCTGTGTCACCCAACCACCGCACTGAGACCTGGATTCGACGATTCCGCTCCCCTGACACGAAGGTGTGCCTGCCGCGAAAAGCAAGAGCTCGAAATATACTCCTTGACGACCTCCGATCCTCGCACCCGTTCCGACAGCAGCTCCGGTGAGCATGCCTGTAGAAAGTTCCGTTCGGCCATTCAACAAACTGGAATTGGCTGTGGACAGCCGCGCGAGACAAAATTAAAATCGAGAAATTATACTAGACGACAAAGAAAGAGAAATCGTACAGCGGTCAAATCTCTGTGCTCTGCTTTTGCGTAACCTGGTCCAATTGGAAAGAGGGGAAATATGCCAGACCGTAAGAATGCTGCCGAGGCCAATGGCAAGGTCGTCGATAGGTCCAAGACGACGAGTAAGACGGACTCGTCTGCAAAGGACCGGCAGAAGGATGATGGTGGTACACAGAATAAAAGCCCCAAAAAGAGACGCAAGGTTAATCATGGTAAGCACCTATTCTGCGCATGTTTGCGCTACCCTCGCCCCTCCCGGTCTGCGATGAGACAGCGCACCCTTTGTATTTCCCGTTTCGTGGGACAGCTTGGGAGGTCGCTCTGCAAACATGATCCCTGATTGAAATGTATTTTTTGGGCTAACGAGGGCTTTCTTGTTTTATAGCTTGCGTGTACTGTAGACGATCTGTAAGTAAACGACACGACAGAAGGGTCATTCATTGTTCACGCGCTTCGTGCAACAGACACAAACCCACTCCCTTGTAGATATGAATTGGCTAACCCACGTTTCTTTGTTGGCATGTAGCACATGACCTGCGACTTGGTATGTACACCCAGATGCTGGTGCGCTGGTGTCAGTTGCGTTGGGCAATCTGCACACCCGCGCCGCCGATTTACCAGCGACACTGGTAAGCTAATGCGCCGCACAGGAACGTCCTTGTACTCGATGTATTAAACGCAACATTGGCCATCTGTGTCACGACCAACCCCGCGAAGGTGATTCCAAAAAGGCAAAGGGTCCCAAGGGCGCTGAAGAGACTGAGACCCAACCCGCCGATATGGGTCGAGGCGCTGTTTCTGGCGCAATGGGCCCTCCGCAGTTCATGAACGCTCCCCGACAGCGTCCCGGCTCTGGATACGGGCCAAACCCGGTTCTGGCGCAGGCTAGCCAGATGCCTATGGTGCAACCTGCTGGGGGTGAGATGCCGCCTGGTGGACTCAACAATACCGCCAACGCCACGGGCAATGTGAATCAATGTAAGTGCTTCATATGACGTTTTGTGAGGCTGCGTTGTCTGCCGCAGCTTTGGGTTGATACTTGTCTTTTGTGTGTGGTTTGCTAACCAATTCCAGTCGCTGGATTCTCCGATGCGTGGTTGACGGCCCAGAACTTCCAGGACATGAACTCGTATAATCCCGATTACATGATTGGACCACAGTTCACCCACGAATTCAACCTCATCAACGACTTCTTGCACAGCAATATCCTCGACGAATCCGCTGTTGGCGCTGACGAAGTTCCACCCGAAGGGTCATTTGATCCTCAGGCTCGTCAAAATATGCTGGCAGGTTTCGATAGCAGCCAGGCTGCCCAGAACGCGGCATCCGTCAACGCCCAAGGAATTGCAATGCCTCCTCCTCCCACACGAAACGGCAAGACGAGAGCGTCAAACAGCAATCCAGCCGACAAGACGAGAGAATACTATCTCCAGGCTGCGGATCCTTCTGGCAACGACAATGCCGAGGAACGAATGTCTCGAGTGCTCAAAGCCAAGTACGATGCTGGCCTGTTGAAGCCCTTCAACTACATCCTTGGCTACGCTCGACTCGGCAAGTACCTCGACGGACACATCGCCGCGACGTCGAAACAAAAGATTCTGCGAACCATCAACCACTTTCGACCAAAGTTCCGCGAAAAGGCACAGGGTCTTACCGATCTTCAGCTGCTGTATGTCGAAATGTGGTTCGAGAGACAGCTGATGGATTACGATCGTGTTTTCGCGAGTATGGCTGTCCCGGCCTGCTGCTGGAGACGTACGGGAGAAATCTTCAGAGGCAACAAAGAAATGGCAGAACTGATTAATGTTCCTGTCGATCAGTTGCGTGACGTGAGTACTGATAGACAAAATGATGTAACTTTGCAACTGACAATCTGTAGGGCAAGATTGCGCTCCACGAAATCCTGACGGAAGAATCCATGGTTCGTTATTGGGAAGAATTCGGCACCATTGCTTTCGATCCTGCGCATGACACGCTGTTGACGGCGTGCTCATTAAAAAACCCCAGCGATACGTCCGATCACCCCATCGTCAAGTGCTGTTTCTCCTTCACTATTCGTCGTGACGAGCATAAGCTGTAAGTTGCCAATTAATTCAGATTGGGACCGCAGAGACTAACATGTGCCTTCGTAGGCCGGCATTGATTGTAGGAAACTTCCTCCCGCATGACCCTCCTCCGCATGAATGATGGATGTCGGAGTCATTTGCACGACTCGCGTTGAAGTCACTGCACCCAAAATGTGTTCTAGAACTGCTGCTGTATTCTTTGGGCAGAGTGGCGTTTGGTTAAACCGGGATACGGGTATTGTCTGTCTTTGACTGATTGTTGATATTGTTTTGTTTGCGCTGCTTGATGCAGCTCTGGGCTATGATATGGCTGCACGCAGTCGTTTGTGCGATTTTGATGCCTGAATTGGCTCTATAGGCGTAATTCGAATTTACACATATGTTTTATGCCGATCTAGATTCGATGCCGTCTCAACGGATGATATAATGTGTTTCATCGGGTGATATGTAGTTACCAGCGTCGGACAGCTGGGCAGCTGTCGGACGAGGCAAACCAAGCGTTCAGACGCCTTCCTCAGGCAAAACTCCCCACCACACCAAATTGTGCGACGATTTCACGATAATGACCTGATGCTCTCCGGTCGCGATAATAACCCGGACGCACGATAACGAGCAGGTAGAAGACGGGACTTCGATGCGCGGACAATGCCGCCATCAGGACATTCCGCTGCTGCGCAGAAGAAAGCATCTGCAATACTTGGTCAGTTGACGTATTTCTGACGATGCCAGCCGAATGTAGCTGACTGTATGACCTTGTTGAATAGAATTCGCTTCAAACCTTGCAGACAAGCTCTCCGATCCCGACATCACCTCTGCGTCCCTCCTTGTAGCCGACATCAAACACCACATCAGCCTGACCCAGTCCTTCAGCCGACAACATTCCACCGCTAGCGATAGAACCGCGAGAGACTTTGAGAAGAGAGGAAGAATCCTGTGGAATATTTGCGTGAGAAAACGAAGGAATGTACAATCAGGAGCAACATCGTCCACTGCGCACCGGATCCATTCGGTCGCGCGGTTGTTTGGTTACCTCCTTGTAGAAATCGGGCGACTGCGACTACCGGTGCATTCGAAGACAGAAGAGAAGGTTTTTTATTTACTGCGCTTATCTTTAGCCCTAGGGAAAAGCTGCATCGCCGATGGGGATCTCGAATCCGCGCGTTCGGCGCTTGAAAAGGCTGCTGAACAGGTTGACAAGTTGCCCGCCGACCGTGCAGAGTATGGACATACTCAGTCAGCGAACCAGATATATGGTATCAAACTGGAGTATTTGACGCTCAGAATTGCAATGGTAAGCTGCCAAAAGTGAAGAGACGCTGACACAAACGCTGACACGTGTGAGAGTCATGGAAAGAAGATAGGCTAGATGTCGCAGACCACATGTTCGCCAAAATCCAAGACCACTGGATATCCGTCGCAAGCGACACAGTGGAAGCACTGATTGATGCAATCCATCACATTGGAATGTCGCTGATAAACAAAAGCAACTACTCGCTGTCAATAAAGTGGCACCGCAGAGCGTATGAACTCCTACACAAAGTCGGTGCAGATCGCTTGTCTGACAAAGGACGCCATCTTCGTCTCTCTGTCATTCAAACATTCATACGATGCCTTTTGCATAACAATACCTCTGAAGATATGCGAGAAGCAGACGAGCTAATATCGCATGTTGAAGCCGAGCTGGGTGATAAGACATACATTTTGCACTGGCGGCTGGAAATATTACAAAAGTCCGCAGAAGCCAACACAGACACAAGTTCTCAAGCAAGCATTTTACGGCGCATGATAATGTCAATGGAAAGCTCTGAAGAGGTATTTCAATTGATAATGCAACATGTTCGTCAGCTGTTCAGGCAAAATAGTCAACTGGGCCGCGCTCTGATGGACGAACTGATACTGACCAAGCTGCTCCGATTTCAAAAACAGCAGTGGATTGGCAAAGCGCTTTTAAGGCGCATGTGGATGGCTACTCAAGACGATACAACGAATGAGACTACTGAAGTGTCTGCACTATTATGCACAATTCGTGACGAAGGAGGTCTGTTGAACGGAGACATTTGCGGAGCGATACATGCTGTCAGTAGTCTCACACCCATCCTCAACCCTTAACTAACAGCTTCAGCTCCTTTGGAAGAAGGCTCAGTCACTATCTGGCCAGGATAACCACACCGCTGCAATATCATGGTGTAGAATTGCCCTCCATGAGCTATTTCACAACGCCGGCGAAACAAACAACGCCAAATTCAACAGGAAGATCATGATGTGCGCTACAGCAACAGGGGACCTTGAACAGGCTCGCGAAGCCTTCCATCAGATGTCCCATCGATGCCAGAATGAAATATTAAGCAATTATCTACTCTTCCGAGTAGCCTTGCGAAGCTGGGATCACCAGACTGCTCGTGAGTGCATTGAGCGCATCTCGGCCAATGCAGACAAAGATGAAGCTCGAGCAGTTCTGTACGCCTGCGTTCGAGAATCCCAGCAAACTGGAGACAAGATGTGCACTTTGACAGCATTGAAAGAAATTGCAACACAAATGCGAGACGTGGAGGAAGCACCACCAAATTTACCAATCATACTACGTTGCGCCATTAGACTTCTTTCCATGATGGATGATACATCTTCAGCCAACGGCTCAGAACACACAAATACCGCTGCGGAAGATATATGCATAATGTTCGAAATAGGTAAGCCTCTTCGACGATTTACATTCCACCCAGCTAATCTCCCAAGCCGTCCAGAACGCAGCAACAAGACTCGCCACCGCCCCAACAGCATTCACCGTAAGCGAACTGCACTAGTTCTGCAGAAACGCCTACAACCTAGGTGTATCCAAACTCGACTCCTGGCATCTCCATCATCTCATACGAATATTCTCATCCTGCACCGCCATATGCCGGTGCTATCCAAACGACATTGGCGCTGCGGACTCCAATGAATTACATCTGATAGCTGCACGCTGCGAATTCGTGCTCGCATCTGCATTCACATCCCTCGCGCGAGCCGAAGACAACACCACCCAGAAAGATCAACACTACACTCATTGTCGAACGCACATTCAAAACTTTGACGAAATCACCCAATCCCTCCCAAATACAACCTCCGAAGAGATCATAGCCGACATCCGGTCCAAAGCCGCCCTGTTGGCCATTTTCAACTTCGAAGCCACCGTGTCTCTACAAGCATGGGACGACCTCAGCCAAATCGTGCGAATGGCAGAGTCCCTTCGCGTGGAAGAGACATATAAAGCCATGGGTGATGTTTTACTTACAAGCCAAGCACCTACACGAGGTACTGTCACTCACTCACTCACAGGAAAACGACTAACAGCCGCAGTGATGTTCGCCACCATGCGTCTCATAATCGACCAAATCTTCTCACTCGGGGACTTTGACAGCGCACAACTCTCCAAATATATTCGTTGTCTTTTTCAAACTGTCTTGGCGGTAGATGATCAGCTTGCTGCCCAGCTCCTAGATCAGGCTATTGAGATCAACGCAAAAGCCGCAGAGGTAAGCCAACACAAAACATGGTTCTCTCATCAAACACTAACAACCAAGATGGGCAAATCATTCGAACCCATTGAAGTGGAGTGGCTCGTTGCTACGTCGTTTAACCACGCCATTGATCACTACAGCCGTCACGAGGAAGATACATGCCATCAATGGGCGATGAAGGCACTGGAACTGGCCAGGTTTATTGGTGACAACGGAGTATTGCTCAATACTATTCAGCAGCGATTGGCCAAGTTGCAATTTCGCGGAAAAGGAGTCATCACTATCGAATAGAATGCGTCACTTGTTCTTTGTATGTAACATAAAAACGTCTTATTCATTGGTATCCATCATTGCTACCGGCCGTATGCCGCATCTTAAAGTAAAGTATGTAAAGAAATGAAGAAGAAAAGATCAAAAGCAAAATCAACATGGATCTAATGCTGCCACGTAACAGTACCGGGATGCGTCCGGCTAGAACCGACCATCTAGGACATAAACCATAAGAGGTAAAGGAAAATACGAAGAAAAAAGTAGAAGAAAAAGAAGTTGAGTGGTGAAGTAAAGGATGTACAAAAGAGCAATGTATCAAAGACACAAGTCGTTATATCCGCAATTCACTCCTCCTGAAAGTCGTCAAAGTTGTGTCATGACATGTCCCCCCCCGTTCGTGTTCGCTCCGTATGTTCATAAACATAAAAAAAAAAACACACACACACACACACACACACAAGCACACAAGATGTTAACAATTTGCTCAAAAGCGCTGAGTCGGGCGGCATTGGTATCTCCTCCACAACAGAATTTGCCGTATCATAAAAGAGAAAATCAATCGGAAACTCGACGTAAACCTCATTACCGAGAAACGCCTCAACACTTGAGACGTAGGGAGAAGATTGTGAAGAAAAATTTGTGAAAAATATAAATGAAGAAGAGAAGTAACAAAAAATTCGTTGAGGAGGGGGATTTGAATGTTTGCGGATTGGTCTGTCTGCGCCAAAATCAATCTAGATAATGTTGGCGATACTCAATCGATCTCTGTTGGCGGGAGTAGGGCTGGCATCGTGGCTCAGCTTGGAAGCCTCCGAGCCGTAACGAGGAACGTCTGGCAGTCTTTGAGGTTCAACCGAGTTAGATGCGGGTGATTCGCTCTTCATTTGAGGAGGAGGCAGTGTAGCCCAGCCTGAGTTGGATGACGGCGACAAAGTCCGAACAGCATTCTCAAGACGAGCCCAACCGCCCCATTCCTTGGCTTCCCCTGGGCCAAGTCCAGTTCGTTCCTCCGCTTGGAAGAGGGCACTCGCGGCAGCGCCGAATTCCTTTGCTGGTCCAGAACCCGTGTTTGATTGTGAGGTTTCACGTTCGGCGTCAACCCAAACCCAAGTTCTCACGGGCGACGTTTGCATATCAGCAGACACGTAGGCGAGCAACTCTTCATCTCTTGCCAGAGCCAGCAGCAAGGCAGAGTTGTCTACTACGGGGCGAGATCCAGGAGGTCCTCGAGAAATGTGGGTAGAAAGTTCCGAGCGTTTGGTGCTCAGGACGTTGACGAAGAATGCCAAGTAGCGACCGCATGCCGCAACGACATCGCGCTTACCTTCCATGGTGGAAAGTGCTCGAACGCAGGTAATAGCCTGGTCAAACGAGCCTGTCAAGAGCAGGAACAACGCAGATCGGAACAAATGCATCACCAAGAGTGATGTTGCGCCTTCGGATGGTGAACTTGTGCGAGAGATCAATGACGCAGTCTCAACGGCAACGTGAGTGCAGTTCTCCACGGCAGCGAATCGGGTCTCGGCGGGGTTAGATGGCGCAAGATTGTGACGATGCAAAAGCAGGCGTGCATGCAGGAGATATGCTAAAGGCGGCAAGAAATGAGGCGCAAGTGCCACAGTGTTCGACGGGTCGCACGCAGGAGGAAACGTGTTAAGGCACTTTCTAAAGTGGCCGTCAAATGTCGAGAGGTGGCCGCCTGGGATGGATGGGTGCTGTAGCGCCTTAATGATGCTCGTGTAGGATCTGACAACGTGGATGATCGCTAACAGAGAGTGTGTAAGCGGTTCGGCACCGCTGGGAACTCTCATACCGTCGTCTCGAATGTAGTGGTCGTCAACAGCTGCCGGTAACCGTACATCGCAGTCGTTATCCTCGATAATAAAAGGATGTCCTGCTTCTGTCGCCATGGTCCTGTCCAGTACGTACATAGCCCACCAAGTTCGTCGGCGCATCTCGCCCTCGATTACGGGCCAGCCATCAGGTTCAGCATACAGGCAGATA
This sequence comes from Simplicillium sp. C3G150-2, assembly GCA_022702485.1. Taxonomy (NCBI): domain Eukaryota; kingdom Fungi; phylum Ascomycota; class Sordariomycetes; order Hypocreales; family Cordycipitaceae; genus Simplicillium; species Simplicillium sp. C3G150-2. The sequence continues at coordinate 1,381,075 of JAJIYY010000007.1, read as the reverse complement.
TCCTGACCAGCCCGAATTGTAGTTCCTAGCCAATTCCACGCAGCGGACTTCATGTTCATCTCGTTCAGACATATTGTAATGAGAACATGGGTTCGAACGTCATTCAGAGTCGTGTTGTTGTTCCAAGGGTCCATTGCCTTGCGCGCTGCCTCCAATAGTTCCGCGGGCCGGTTGTACGTTTCGGAAGTGGGAGCATCCAGACCGAACAAGCTCCCGGCCGCTAGAATGGCAAAGAACATAGATAGCCAAGAAGAGGTTGCGTTCCTTGTGTTGCCGCGATACATGTCGTCCACAATGGTCCTGAAAGTTGGCAAATGAATGATCGGGAACATGGTGTGCACCGTATTGTAGTACGTATGCAAAAGCTCGTCTGTCAAGGCACGTGGAGGTAGCTCTGGGATTGGGAGGTTAGTGGGCGAAGGAGTGATGTATTGGAACGTAGACGGTGTCTTCCATAGGCCGCGCGAAACGTTTCGCAGGTTGGATCTAGCTCGACTGAGCTCTGGCATGGGTTGAAATCTCTTCTTTGACTTGGGCTCATTCTCGACAACAGGTAGTGGAAACGGTGAAGACTCTCCGCTATCCAAATCGAAGTCCATCGTGATGTCTCGATCACGCAGGACTTGGCGCAAAGTTGAGTTGTCGCGCTTAATCCTCTCAATCTGCTTCTCAAGGTCCTGAACCTGCTTGATGGAGGACATTCGCCTGTTCGTTTCCTTGGTAAATTGGCACTTGACATTGCGACTGGAGCACTCTGAACAGCTTGACGTCTCGGTTGCGTCGCACTTCACCTTTCGCTCTCTGCATGCATCACAACTGGGGTCTTTGCGACGCTGTCGATATGCTCGCTTTTGAGCCTGAGGTCCCAAAGAACTTTGTAACGAAGAGGCTGGATGGCTGTGGCTGTGGCTATGTGTATGACCATGGCCATGGCCATGAGGGCTTCCTAGGTGGTCAGGCGCGCCTAGAGAATCGCGGCCCATCATGCCATGGCGTTGCGAGTATGGCGGGAAGCCATGGCTCACGGGTGGTAAGGACGTCATGCCAACTTGGTGTGCTACGGGGGACTGATTCGGTCTGGAACCAGGATTTAGCACCCCCAAATACCTCGAAGGTGGTCTTGGTGAGGTAACTGAAGACACAGACGAAGAGTCGTAGGACCTGTTTGAGAGGTTTGGTGATCGGGGGTAAGAATTGTGAGGCTGGTCGGCCATGGCCCAGTGAGAAACGGCGATGAGACCAGACGAAGCGGGAGTGGCAACACAGTTACAAACACTCTCCTTATTTTACCTTGACAAAGCTATTGGAGTCTGGAGGGTTTGCGCCAGCGTAAGGGACCTCGATGAGAAAACGAAACAGCCGTCAGAGGCAGTGTGCGCGTGCGGGCGATCTTGCCAGTTCAGCCTCGGGCACAGAGAGATTTTGGGGGAGGGGGCCGGGTGGTGGTGACCACAAGCTAGCTGTGTACAGGTTGCTTAAAAAAAGGAATTCGCAACACAACAGAAAGGACTGGCGCCGAGCTCGAATGGACGCAGGGGAATGAGACACAGCTACGGCCAAGATGGTAAGAAATCCCCAAGTGTGAGTGAGGCCTTGGTGAGAAAAAGAGGTGGTGAAAGGGAGAGAAAAGCGGCGTAACCGAGCAGACGGGTCAGTTACCAAGAAGGGTCGACATGCACAATCGCACGTTGGCCCGTTGAACGTGGCGGGATGCGGGAGAAAGCGCCGTGTGAGGATTCGGGGTGATCGGCTGGGGCTCCTCCGCGCATTGAAGCAGATTCGGAAATATTATTTGCCCAAAAACCACCATGGCGCTATGTGGACCTGGAGCAGAGGAGGCGTGAGGCAGCCCTTGCGCTACAAAGTCGCAATCCAACCGGGCCAGGGCCCCAGGTCAGCCCCAAGCTCGCTCATCCCGGCAGGCGCTGTTCAGAGAGATCAGCCAAAAACGCTAAATATTGTAATAACAACACCGCAGCCACCAACGAGCTCGCCCCCCCTCCCCAGTTTAGCGTTGGACTTACACTGGGCCACCCCCCCTGGAACAGGGCCTGGAAGGCCGACCCAGCCGTCTGAATGGCTTACGTAGCTGGAATACCAGAGGAGCTAAGGAGCCATGGCTGCAGTCCATATCACAAGACCCCAGGAGGTTTGGTTGTCCTAGTTTGCCGCCTCCCAGGTTGCAGATACCTAGCCTGCCTCTTCAGCGCTGTGTTGTGCTGTTCCGTGCGCTTCAATCATCAAGCCACAGAATGAGGCAGACACTTCTCATTCAACCTCATCTCTGATAAACCACTGCCCATCTTGGCGTATTCTGCACACTGTCCTCACTTTGCCTCGTCCTCGTCTCAAATCGCCTACACGGAACAGAAGCAACCGAGTGCTTGGCTAGTCGAGCATTTGCTGCCCCGCGGGTCTCCAAGCTTATCCATCTTCAGTGAGCTCAGGCAGGACGGAGCACGCCAGAAGCCACAGGGAACAAAAGCCACCGGCCTGATTACCAGCGCATCGCTGCAAAGTGCTTCTCCAGTTTCTTGCGACACACCCCTCCATTTGCCCTGGCAGCCAAGCTTTCCTCGGCATGTGGCCCTTATTGGGGCCACTGCAGTTCCTTTGGGACATGATTTGCAAGCAAGTCATTTCGAATGTGAGCCAAAATATTCTTAGTGCAGCGTCCACTGTTCCGCGTAAAGCACAGCGATCTTTTCATTGCATGGTTTCCATTCGACAATGGCCGAATGCATTTCTAGTGAGCTTCATAACTTCATCGCCCTGGGCTCCCAAGGACGATGCTGCTCGGCGTTATTCACGGGCAACCCAGGCAGTAACAGCCTGCTCTACTACTAGCATGCTCGACCACGCCCAAGGTTCGCTCTGGGTGCTAAAGCCACAAATGTAGAGACCTTCCGATCATGGATCGTCTTGTTACCATTGCATGCCTTTCTTTCATAGACATGGCATTTTTTCCATCCGTGCGACGCTGAGCGATCACCGCTGAGATATTGTCAGAGGCTGAAAGCGGCTGCGATTCATCAGCGTTGCCTAAAATTGAGCTTATTATTGAGAGGTCGTTTCGCATTGCCGATGCAGTGTTGAAAGCAACTCGAGCAACTCGTGAGAGCTACAGCGATCTCCAGTGGAACGACCAGATATGGCGGTCACAGCGTCTAGAAGGGGGACAGGGTCCAGCAGCTTTAATTAAGAGCCAAGACCTGACAGTTCCACGGAATGCAGTAGGTGCATGGATGATCCCAGAGGGCCGCTAGAGAGTTCAAAAAAGCCTCAGAAGCAATGAGACGGTGCAATGCGATGTTAGTCTGCTCAGTCGCCAGCAGCCCAGCGACGCTTGACCTGTTTAAGGGCTGGCCCCGAAGTCTCGCCTAGGGTGCGTTTCGAATCCCTATAGGTCCTGCGGAACAGTGCCAAGGAAGTAGCCCGAAAAGTCGTTCGGCACGCCAGCCATCCGCCATGCGACCAATGAAACGGCACCATCCGCGAGTCGAGCATCGCCATTACGTTGTACCTTCTACAACACTGGATAAACATCCCATTGCTAGTGAACCCCCGTAATTTAATTACAGAGCCATTGTCAACTGTGGAGTATTCGGCCTGGTGCCGAATGAACCACCACTGAGAACACAGTCATTTACGTCGCCTCAGATCTCGATGTCCTGGATATCATTTTCGAGCAGACTGTGACTGATGCAAGCACAATCAATATTCCGTAGTAAAACAACCTTATCCAGCTTGGCAGTAAGTCGCGGTGTAGACCCATGATGTTAAAGCAAGCCTTGATGATGTTCCTAAAAATACCGCTGGGTCTCTGGAGCCTTGCCTGAAATAGTCGTCCTTTTTCGCGAGGCTTTGGGATGTCTTATATTGGAGGCCCTCTCTTGCGAATCGATGACACACAAATGAGAGAAATCAGCGAAAAAGTTGTTACCATCGAAGAGCCCGGTTTGTCGAAACCGATGCATTCGAGTAGACAGTGTAGGTAGCCACGGCGCTGAAACAGCCATTGGGCTCGAGAACTTCGGAAGCGGCCGTAATGCATCAGTCACATTTGCTGCCAACGCCACGTCGCCGACAAAGACGCTGGTGGTGCCACAGACAGGGTACAGGTAGCAGCTCTGCGGTATTGGTCCTTCGAATACCGTATGCAGGCCAGAGTTTTCCGACGACGGGAATCAATATGTCATAAAATTGGTCACAGACAGATTGGCATGTATCGTTTAGGCAAGTGAATTCGCTCGAGCTTGCGTGTAATGCATAATCACAGGTTCAGGGTTGCGGCTAGTGGTGGTTGATTGTGAAGACGCTTGACGCTGTCCAGTCGCTCGGGTGTGGTGTCGGATTTCTTCATTCAGCTGAAGCGAATGGTTAGGGACAATGTTAATTCAAGCCGCGAGGGCGCTCAAAGCGGACCTTGTTGGAGGCAGCCGATCAACCGTGTGTGGTGTGGTGAGATTGCTGTCCTTGAAGTTATGCGAGGGATCTGTCTAGCGCAGGATTCTTTGTCTAGCGCAGGATTCTTTGTCTAGCGCAGGATTCTTTGTCTAGCGCAGGACGCACTAATCACAACACTTGAGATGGCGGCATGGAGAAGCGACTAGCTCTGCTGATGACGAACGAGGCGACGGATGCTCACACAGCAAAGGAAACACTTTGGCAGAAAACGAGTGTTGGGCACGGAGTGTTCCTGTTGCCTTTCAACGACCAGTGGCCAGCAAACTGGCCGAATACAGGTACCTCTGGGCACAGCAGCGTACAATTAGCCGCCAGAAGCGTGTCAATTAGGGCAGGCAGCAGTGGGTAGGGGGCAAGAAGTGATATGCAGGTGCCTGCCAGCTGTCTTTCAGAGCCAACAGCACATGCAGGCTGCGCTGCACGCACGCTGCATACAGCTGCACGCACTGTAATTCCAGGCACTCCAGGTACTGCATTGCACCTGCCGTCGGATTGGCGGACGAGGCAAGGGGCGTGTTGCGGCGCATTGCACCTTCCTTGTCAGGCTCCATCCCGACACACTTGCTGCCGCTAGGCCAGCCACGACGGCAGCAGTACCTAGGAGTACCTAGTAGTACCCAGGTACCTCTCCCCCAGACTGCGCTGGAAGTTGCCGTTGGACCTCATCCCAGCGCCAGGGTCACACGGGTGCAAGAGAGACATTTCTTTTTTAAACGGAAAAAAAAAATATACATGTTACGTCGCAGAGATTGAGTTTGGTGGAACTAGATTAATATCATGACTCTGTCTCCAATATTTCATAGCTCAATTAGATTAATTCCGTCTCCATGGACTTGCGAGCGGTATCTAGATCGGCTCGCAGGCAGCACGCAGCACTGTCCGGCAGGCTGCCAGGCCAGGCCTCTGAAGCGCATTACAGCGGTGCCAACCAAGACAATGGGCACACCCCACCCCCTTTCAGTTCCCCCGCACTCAGGCAGCCCGCGCTGGACCGCCTGTAGTGCACTGTTCAATCGCTGAACAGGCGCTGTAAAGTGCGCTAAAGCCTGCACCTGCTGCACTGCAGGGCAAGGAAGCCCTGCAGTGTGTCTTGCAGCCTGTCCTGCAGATGTGCTGTTCTCGGAAAGCCTCAAACAACAAACGAATGGAACCTTCTTTGCTTCTTCCTGCATCATCACCTAGCCATCTTCCCTGTATCTCAGCAGTGTCCGCTCCATCACACCACACCACGCCCCGAAAACGCCGCAAAATGGAACAATGATACCATGAACGGCTGCCCGCTAAAGGCCCAACCATCTCACCATAAGCCTTCCGCACCTGGAATCTCGACTCGGCTCGAAGAAGCTCCCTTGTCAATCCTCTCAGCGCAGCTCCATTCTTGAATGTCCAGTTCGCCGTCGAATCTAGCACAATCCACCAGAGTCCGCTCCGCTGGCGGTCATCCCAACTACCCAATCTAGCTTGGACATGATTCAAGCAGGATACCACAGTTGCCGCTTCAGAATTGCCGTGGTTTTTCTTCGGGGTGCGCACCAACCTTCCCTGCTCCTCCTAATTTCGTGTCCGTCTTGGCTTGAACAACGCACCTGAACGCGCACACTGCGATGGCGAATCACGTTTTAATTAAGCGAAAGTTCGCAATCACTGGCCGACGATGCTTCAGAGCCCTTCCCATGTCTCACTTTCAGTCGGAGCATTTAGCCTGTGCGGCTGATCGCCACAGTCTTTGAATGTAACCACGCAAACTGCCGAATGTCTCAATGGATAATCCTGGCTTGCCTGTTCTGAGCTGAATGCAATTGCAGCTGCACCCATTGCGAAATGCAGTCAAAACCACCAAAGACAATAATTACATCACACGGCTCAGCATCTACCCAGATCCAATACTAATCGAGGCCGCTAAAGCTAGTGCTACGGCATGCTACGGCAAATCATTAGCTACCTATTACACAATCTTATTATTATTATTCCAGTTGTCGCCCAGGTTTGCTCTTTAGGGTGTCGGGACTGCGTCACTGCATGCAACCGATTGGTCGCTGGAGCCAGTGGCATGTCTTTCAGCAAAGCTATTATGAGACTTTGCAGTTTGTTGACGCCCTTCAGAATCAGACCCAACCACATGGCATGGTTAACCCGGATGCTTCTCTCCGAGGCATGCCACTTCATCCCAGTAACCGACCATCCGAGCCGGGCCCACGCGTCAAAAGTGACACGACTAAGCATTGCCCGAGCAAGCATGGCATGATACGCTACATCATGCTAAAAGGGGGCGTCGACGTCTAGAGTCGAATTGCATGTAGTAGACCGTACGTCAGAAAACGCCCGTAGGTTCTTCAATGTCTCTGACGTGACGCTTGGTGGTTTGAGACAAAACCTCGTGTGACATTCCGCTCAGTGTGCGCCATGAAATGACGCTGATCACATTATGATGCGGTGCCCATCAGCGTTTTCACTTACCGTCGGCTCGGCTGCCTCCGTGAACTGAGCGAACAACTCTTGCGTCAAGTCAGACATCCAAAAGCACAGCTATCAATGGAGTCCTTTCCCTGAGCAACAGTGGCCCGCCTTTCCCCGAGCAGCGCGTTTTCTCCAATGTCGAATGGATTGCCAGAGGTAAATTAGCGCTGGTGGACGGAGCGCTGGCAGTGGATACACCAGAACTGTTCGGCTGTTTCGCCTCAGTGGCTACAATAGTGGCCTATCGGAAGAAATGCGCTTTCGGCGCCGATCCTTGCTATGTATCTGGCACCTTAAGATCTCATCTGTAGGCGCATTTCTCGCCCATTCCTCGCTGTTGAGGCTGCACCGCGACGGCAGCTAAAACCGGATCAGACGGTGCCAGGTAGTATTGACATAACTGGTCGACTTGAACGCGGTCACTAAAAACACTTCACTCAATCTCATGTCCTTTGTCGATGGTACGGAGGGCAAACGTGTCTGGCCTTGCCCATCCACATCCCGCGTCCGGCTGCTACCTTACGGCTTCTATGAATTCCAGGGCATGCTTCCACCCCACAGTGAGGAGCAGCTTTGGTTTATTCTTGGTTGAACGCAACGGAGGCTCCGCACGAGACATGCCGCCATCTGACGGCAAGCGAGGCTACTCATGCTCACTCGAATTGCACAGGTACTGACTTCGCAATGCATCAATTCGCCTTGCGCGTCACTTTCACGAAGAAATTGCTGTCGCATTTGTCGGGCCGCGGCAATTTAACCGGCATGGCAATCTCGGAATATCGCCACCCCAAGGTGCCTGAAGCACAACATCTTCCCGTGCTGCAGCCTGTTTGAGTACTGTATAACATAAGGCCCTGTGCTTGGCGAGCTGCGCCAGGACCCATTCATTACTCAACTGCCACGGCTGGATTAAGCTGCAAAACACCCCGTGTTCCTTGGTCAAGTTTTTACACCGTCCTAATGATATCGCTGTTGCGCCCAGTCGGATACACGGAATAAAATCTGGTATCCTTCTAAATATTGGCGAGCGACCGACTCACGGCAGAAATCAGTTTCGCGGTGGAGCAGTATGCCAAATCAAACTCATGTGTTAGATGGTTGTGGTGCGGGAACATTATCCGAACGTTGATAAGAATTGTGAGGCAGTCATAGAGACACGTCCTCTTTACCGAGCGCATTTCTGACATCAATTTAACCGGTTATGGCAAGAATCCACAATAGGTTTTGTAATGACGCGGTTGACGGCTTGCAGCTTGCAGGCCACTACTGTTGTTTCTCGTCCAGACCACCACTGCTTTGCCGATCAATTAAGCCGTCAGCCGCCCTTGCCACTGTGAATCGGCCGCGGCCGATGAAGCGTTCACACACAAGCGTGCAGCACATACGATACGACCGAGCGAGCTGTGGTGTCAAGCCTCATGTTCTCGATGCCATGCACAGCCGCTACATTTTTTGAACTATGATGCCGTGAGACTGCAGGTGATCAATGATTACATCTGACCCGAAAATCCTCGCAGGGGGAGGCTACATGAGTGTAATATTGTGACAGGCCAAAGCCTGGTGAGGATGCAGGGCCTCCAGGACAAGAATAGCTCCGGCTGCCTTCGCCGAAAAAAATAGGGACGAGATACAGTTCAGCCAGTGGGAGGAATTCCGATTGAGGGGTCAGCGACCAACTGTACCCGATTTTCAAGCCTAACTAACAAGAACAGTGCCCGCAACCCAACCACTGTATTGCACCACTGATTTCGCCTTTGGGTGGAACAATGGTGGCTGGACCGGGCCAGGGGATGAGACAAACAACGCCAGTATGAAGACCGCCAAACTGGGGCTCGCTTACAGGTACATCCATGGCCTCTGGGTAACACAAATGCTGTATTATTACAGCGCTGGCTTCACTGGAATTACACCGCCTGGACCAGACCCGGCACGACGCCTTTGGCCCCAAAACGGCCGGCACGGTGCCGAGCTCGGCAAGAGGCAGCCGGTGGAGGTTGCGAGCAGCAGTCGGTCGTTCAAACGAGCACGCGGAAATGCCAAGCTAAAACAAACGGAAGAGTTGGGGGTCAGGTTTAACGAATGCGGGCTCCGAAATACTGACAACAGCGTCATGCTATGGCTCTGCCGACAATCTTGGACAGCATGCTCGTGAAATCCTTGGCACCACTACATGACAAATACAGTGCCATAGCAGCATGTCGTCGCTTTTCGAGCCATGGTTGACACTTGTTCCGACCTGGCCGACTCCTGGAAAGCACCACGACCCAGAAGCATTCAGGCCCCACAGGACAGTGCTGTCTGGCGCAATGTTACGGGCAGCCTCGTTTTCTTGGAGATGTCAACGGGCCGAAGTCGACGACATGCGGATGATTGCGTTTTCGCTCCAAGACCTTGTCACGTTCCTTGTCAAGGACGCAAAGACCACAATGAGGACCTGCGCAGGACAGGTGAGCTGCTCAAACGTTTTCTCAAGACCAGGCACCCTGGCAGGGCCAGTGGTACCGCTGCACGAAGATAGCGTCTCGTTGCAGGCATTTTGTCATTTCCTCTGGTCCTTTTCTCTCTCTCTTCAGTGATTGCACTTCCCCCACAGTGGGCAAACCAAAGAGCTAATTATATAACAGTTACGCTGTCGTTTTTGCCAAGAAGTCGCTGATACTGGTCCAAGTCCGCGATCCTACCTCATTGTATTACTTGTGACTAACAGCCACCCTGGCCTCCAAGCTAGCTTCTGCAGCTACGCTGTAAGGAAAGCAACAAAGGTTTCGATCTTCATCAATGGCGTCGACTAGAGCACTTTTTCCCTTCGGTCAGCTCGCGCCAGAAACAAAAGTTCGCATCCATTCCTTCTGTAGCCAAGGAACGAGATGGCACTAATTCCTACTAGCCCAAGGTGAGAAGAAAGTTACTGGTCCTTGGCCCCAAAATAACCTTTTTTGCGGCTCATTGACTAAGTAAATTAGCTCTGGGTCCAATGATTCGCTGTACCAGGCTCCAACTTTATCGCTCGCATTTGTCGTCGTTTTTCTGAGTCGGTTTGTTTCCTCCTTTGTGCACCACCATTTCGCCCCCTCCCCCGTTAGAACTGCCCTGCTCTCTTTCGGTACAAACCATCCCGCCATTGTCACCACCCACTCCCCCCCATGTTCAACCCGTCCAAACGGGGACCATGCCAGCACTTCGCAACCTGGAAGACGCCAATTCCGATCTATCACTCATTTCCTATTCGCTGTTTTTTACCCTCCCACACACGCCCTGACCAGGATTTGCGGCGCACACACCCCCCCCTTCCTGGCGATGTCGTGCTTTCCTGCTCGCTCGCCTTTTCTTTATCTGCCTTTCTTTGAACTGCACTATACCGGTCCCGGTACCAGAAAGTTATTTTCGGTCTCTTTCCGCCTGTTGTGTTCTCCCCGCTCCCCATCACAGATGCTCCGTAGCTCCGTGCCCAATGCCTAAAAATAATTAACCCAAATATCACTGTGACTTCTCTACTCAGTTGTAACTGCTTACGGGCACACCTTGTAAGCCTATGCCAAGACGGGCCTACACTCCGAAATAAGCTCCCTCCTTTTCCCTTTATGCCGTGATTTCCAGACTTGCCGAACACGGTGACTTTGTAACACCATCCATTTTCACCCTCCCGATGGTCCGGCGGCAGCATCCGAACGTGACACTGAATACGAAGAGTCCAAATGCACATCGTTCTGTAATAGGTGGAATCAATGTACAATCGTTATGCATTCAGTCGATCCGGATAATTCGGCAGTCACAACATACTGTAGATAGACATAAGTAACTCATTCTGTTACAGGTATCAGATAATTCGGCAGTAACAACAATAGAGATAAAGTAATTCATTCTATCAAAGGTATCAAGTCTATTTTCTACCCCGATATGGATGATTCATAATAGAAAGCACATGCTACACCGACAAACTTGAATGAAAAAATAAATATGCAACTCTACTCTTGAAGCTTCTTCCTCGCCTCAGCTACCCTCTCCTCTCGCCACTTCTCAATCCGTTCCTTCAGCTCCGTCTGGGGGATAGCATCGTCCACCGTCATGGGTTGACGGGTAAATGGATCCTTGGGATCACTGAGTAGATGCTGCACAATCGTGGAGCGGTCAACAATGTGCTGACTGGGCAGTAACACGGGATCTTTCATCAGGTCGCCCATGATGGGGTCTTCAAACTCGGCGGGAACCTCGCCCAGATCGAGCTCAGCTTGGTCGAGTTCCGTCTTAGCGTCCGAGAACTTGGCTCGTAACTTGTCCCATTGCGCAATCTCGGCTGGGTCCTTTTGGTGCTTGGATACGAGGATCTGCGTCACGCGTGCAAGGACTTCGGGCTTGAAGGAACGGCCGTCTGCGGCGACGGCTTCAATGAAGACGGTGGAGGACCCTAGGTTGAGGTAGATCTCGACAAAGTCGGACAACAGCTGGATCGGGCGGAAGTGATACTTGTCTCGGTTAGAGACGTTGAGTTCTGCCGCTGCCTTCTTTCCAGCGAGGGTCTCCAAGTTGTAGTTCAACATGCTTGCCAAACGGGACACGATTTCAGGCATGGTGAAGGATTCGCTGAGAGCTCCGGTGAAGAGCTTCATCATCTCAAGCGTTTCGTTCGCCAGCTGCATGTATGACCCTGCTTGGCTGCCTAATGTTTGAAGCTCTTCTTCCTTCTTCTGTCGGTCTTCTGGTGACAGAGAGCGATCCTGGAGCTCGTTTTCAAGACTGCGCATCTTGGGGAACTTGGTGAATGCTTCGTCCAAGACGTATGTGGCATCGTTTAGAAGCATGTTCACGAACTGGACAAAGAAAGGGCGGTTGGCCTTGCTTTCCCGTGCCAGCTGCTCCTTGTACACATCGTTCGACCACACGCACTTGATGACCTGGAAAATTTCGTATCGAATGTTGAACTTGTCGTAGAAGGCGGAATTAGCCCCGGTTGACTCGCATTCAATGTAAAATTTCATCAGGGCATGAAGTAGGTATTCGTTGGCAAATGGCAGAGAGCTGAGTAAATCACCCAGCACACCTCTCTTGAGATGCATGAACTGCCACGTTCCTGCGAACAAAAGTGTGACCAACGACGACTTGAGGTAAGGGTTCTTGATGTAGTCGGAAGAGCGTAAGAAACTGATGCAAAGAGCAATCATCTCTTCTCCAATTGCACTGGGAAGAATTGTAGGAATGAAGCGGAAGATGAACTTGAAGTTATCAACAATGTTCTGCAGAACGTACTCAGGTAGGCAAGACAGAGCTTCGGGTTGGGTTGCAGACAGAGGCAGCTTGATGGCTTGGCTTTCCTTTCCGGGCTTGTAGTCACTGTTTGTGGCGAGCCGAAGAAGCCAAACGGCAACATAGCGCATGAACCGCAATGATAGGCTTTGCATACGCTCATCCAGCAACACACCTTCAATAGAAAACTTCATGGCAATCGTCTTCTCCAACACGCTGGTGTGTCGTTTCAAAGCCTCTTCAAACACCTTCAGTTGAGGGCTGTTGATCAGCTTGGGTCGTTCGGCTTCCATCGCCTTGATATTCTTCTCGAGGTACTTGATCTCGCGATCAAAGTTCTTCAGCAGTGAATTCAGGGCTTCACTACCGTAGTGGTGAGAAGCTAATGTGAGGAAAAATGCTTCCGAGATGAAATTTGATTCGCCCTCTTCCTTCTCTTCGTAGAATTTGTCGGCTGTTGCTTGATCGGCATTGATCTTGGTTTCGTCCTTGATATCCACGCGAGGCTGCCTCCTGAAGTAACGCACATCAATCTTGTCTACTTTTGTGAAGGTGTTGTCCATAAATGGCTCGCAGAATCTGTCCAATATTGTGGTAATGTTCATCATGAAACCATCTGAAGCAACCTCACGAGGATCGAACTGCATCGCACGTCGCTTGTGGTTTGTGTTGAGAATATAAGCAAACCAATCCAGAGTGCGGCTTCTAGTCTCAGGCCCTGCTCTGATAAAGGCATTGGCAATCATGAAAAGATCATCCTGATGCGTTCTCAGAACCATGCGCAGAGAGTCTTGAGCGTTGCGAATTCTTCCCTTGTCTAACGTGCGCGGTCCTGGGAAATAGCTCTTGACGACTTCAGGTTGAAGAGGAGATAGGCGGAAGAAAGGTCCCAGAATCGTATGTCTCTCGATTCCAGGTGCGGATTGTGCCATGTTGAAGGAAGGGTGTTGTGCGAGGTTGGATACGAGGGTCGGGAAGCGGGAGTATACCAGAAGAGCCTGATGTGTGTTAGAAATAAATCCTGAGCTTCAAATCGCCTCTCAGGCATACCTGAACGTATGGTTTGTAATCATCACCCATAGACAGTTGATTTAGCTGGCTACTTAACCGGACCATGGCATCGTTAAAGACAGCCGGGAAAGCCTCATCGTCTTCGAAGCGCTTAATAGCTTCCTGGATGAAATCAAAGTCTAGACCATTTTCGTCTGCAACTCCCTTGAGCAGATACGGCGCAAGCGTATCGTGTTCGGGGTTAGATTCGCGTCTGTTCAAAGTCAGAGCCCGGGTCATCATGCCACTTTGGCCAATATCTACTAACCCAAACAAATCCGGCATAGTCAAAGCAAAGAGACAATTGCTCATACACAGTCTCTTTGCCTCCTCATGTATCGCAGCTCGAGCCGTCACTGTCGTCTTGGTCTGCGCCGTCTTGTTCGCGCGCTTCCAGCAAGGAAGGAGGTAGGTCATCAGAGGCTTATCTGGCTGGTAGATGCTGCAGGCTTCGATGATGGCCTGATCTATAATTCCCGTGCCGATGCGCAATGGTTCGCCACTCTCATTCAGTTCCTCATTCAGGCCGGGAAGGAATATTAATCTCTGACCAGTTGGAGTGGTCATGTGGTGAGGGTCGACCGTGATGCGGAAGATTTGCGTCAAGACTCTATGGGCATAAGCTTCATCGGATTCGGGAGTGGCCGGCTGTTGCGGCGCCTGCTTGCGAGGCGGCTGCGGCGTCGCTGTAGAACCGTCGTCAATCTCATGGCTGGGTCTTTTGCGAGCAAGGCAGAGGGTACCTGAGGTTGTCGGCTTGTTGGCTGAGACATCCTTCCTAATAGCCTGCTGCGTGAAGGGGTTCAAACCTGTCCTTGGAGGAGCTGCAGCTGCGCCAGCGCCGGCAGCGGGTGTGATGTTGATCTTGGTCTTGGGCTGCTGCTCGCCTTCGTTGCTCGGTTGCGGCTTCGGCGACGACGAGCCAGATGTGGCATTGTCTGGGCTCTCTTCGGGCTTCGGGCTGCTGTGGTTCCCAAGCTTTGCTAAGCGTCGCGCACGTATCTGTAGATGAGATCGTTAGCAAACCGATGCTTGCTGGAGTTGCCTGAGAGCGACGGGGTGAACTGACCTCATCCATCTTCTGCTTGTCTGGCGCATCGCCACCTGGGTATCCAGAGTCCATGGTGATTGATGCCCCTCCGCGCGGGTTGTTGCAAGCTTAAATAGAAAGAAAGGAGTATCGGAGGGTATTGTGAGAGAAGAGCAGCCGCGGTGGTGAGATGTGTAGATGCAGGTTGACAAAGATGGAACAGAAGGAAGCGCTGGCCGGTCCTTGTATGGAGTATGGACCTTTGGTGACGTGCTGTGAGCCTGGAGGCTTGGTGGGGCCGATTGGTGGGCAGCCGGGTGTGGTTGTGGGTAGCAACAGGCCTCTGTGTGTGGTGCGGTGCAGCAGGCTCAGCGTGAATTGGGGGCGCTGAAGGCGCTAAAGGTGGTGGTCGCTCCAGGCACCGCCCGCTGAAAGCACAGAAGGTTTGCTGCGCTGTTTCGCCTTCTGCTGCGGCGTCCGGGCGCCGTCGTCTGATGACTAAATGGAAGCGGATGGAAACCCCGGCGGCGCTGCAGCCTTCGGCGATAATGGATGTGGTGGTCTGGTTGCTTGTACTGTAATGGACGAAAGGCCAGCAAGGCGTATTGACTCTCAGGTACAGCACAGTACTACGATGAAAGGGCAGAGAGGCAAGGTAGTAACCTCTTAATTTTAAATAATCCAGTGTCATGTCTTTGTTTGCCCGCAACGCCAACTCCGCTCGGAACTCACAAGCTGCACCAAACTCCGCTAAATACCCTATATCCCCTCTCGCAGCAAGTTTGCTCTCAAGTTCTCCCTACAAACAATACTGGACATATTTTAATGTGTTTGATTATTTCAGCATGTGAGTTGTGCGTTGGCTAACATCGCTGAGTTTTTACTATTTTTGTTACATACAAGTACGGAGCATTACCTTCTTCCGTGAACGTCCCTTTCAGCGTCACCCCTCTCTCCGAAACCCGCGGGTTCCCATCCGTTTCCGCTGATTCACTGCTCTCGCATTCGTTCCCATCGTGGTATCATTTACATCTTATAACCTCGGAAGGTCAGTTTCAGCACCAGACGAGCGTCTTCGCTCTGGAAGTATGGGCCCTCCACCGCTTGAGCTGTCTCTGCGGAGAGGTGCGCCGCCTCCAGCTCCCGTAGCTGCCGCCCTGCTCCGACCTTCCTCTCTGCTGCGGTTCAACAGCCAGTTGACATGCATCCGGACCATGTTGATATTGTTTCGGAGCTCCGTAACCTCTTCTCGTATTGGCATGACCTGATTCAGTGTCCACATGCTTTGTCTTGCCTCCAAGTGCGTCAGATTTTGGTGCACTTCCTCAAACCCAGCATCGAGATCCTGGATTGTTCTGCTGTCTCCAAGACTGGCATCACCAACTGCTCTTTGGCTGAGAAGGGTCCGCAACTCCTCAATCTGTTTGTTGTTTTCTACCTGTCGAGTGGCAAGGTCTCTGATCTGGCTGCCAACGTCGTTGTACGACTGGATAAGTTCCTTTTGTGTGCGAATAACGATGCCCGATGGCGTGTCTGGATGGAATGCACAGTACAGAGTGTGCGAGCGGAGTTGGCCTCTCATCACTCTTGCAGGGCATCCCAAATCTTGATATGAACATCCAACTTCCACCCCATTACATTCCAGCTCACGATGGGAGGCCATTTCGTCTCGAACGATCATTTCCCAACAGTCCTCGCATCTAGTTTTACTCTTGGTGCACAACAGTAGATGCTCTTCTGACTGTGTTTCCTCAATTTTCTCTTCACAGAACGTGCAATCCGTTTCTCGGTGGCGACATACTTCATCCGTTGGTTTGGAAGAGAGCTTTTTGGTGCATTCTTTGTCAGGACAATAGAATTCCCGATACTGACATTCGGCTGTAGCATGCTTCTCGACCACCTCTCTTCGAAGCTCCTTTGTGCAACCTCTCGTGCTGAATGGACACTTCACAACGAGACAATTAAGCTGCGTACGTATGAGTCTCGCTGCACTGAAGCAGTCACGCCAGATTAATGGTTCTCGGTCAATGGGACAAGCAGTTCCAGACGGACTTGAAGATATGCTTCTGCGAATACAGCGATAGCAGAAGGTATGATCGCAAGGCGTCGTAACAGGATCGACGAGGGGATCATGACAAATGGGACATAAGAGATTTGTATCGACATCGGAGACGTAGTTTAATGAGTACAAGTCGAAGACAGAGCCACCGCCGTATTTGTGCGGAATATCGAGAGATGCCTGGTGCGGCGCTAATAGAGGACCTGAGCGCCTTTCATCAACATTCGGATTCGATGAAGATGAATTGTGCCTGCCCAGCCGTCTATAGACACCCAAGCGCATTCTATCGTGAACTTCAGGCGTGACATAAAACGCTTCGGGCGAAGGGGGGCGGACAAGACTGGTGACCAAGTCCGGCGTTGCACCAGTCCTCCGTAAATTACGTCGAGCAAATCGTCGAGCTTCGGAGGGAGTCATTCGCACCCCATTGTCACTAGAGTCGGAGAGGGATTCGTGGATGGTTTGAGTGACGCTGGCGGCGGTCTCCGTGCGGCTGCGACTCGATGACGCAGTAGCGGCTCCGGCGCCATTTGCACTTCGGCTGGGAGATGTCGGTGATGACATGGCTGTGAGGCAGAGCGCGAGTGTAATTACAACTCAGTGAAGACTTTTGGCGATGGGGAGCATCAAGACCCTGGATTTTGAGGGCGACCCTAAAAGACCGCGGGCGTGGTGATGGATGGAATGTTTTTCGGAAACAGCTGGGAAAGAGAGTGGTGCAGCATATGCAGCCGAGGAACCTTAAATTAAGTGGATTTGCGAAGCCGCATCGCGGGGGCATGACGGGCGAGTTATGGGGCTCCTGGACCCCGAATGAACCCTGAAGACGCCTGAAGACGCCTAACGACGCCTGACCCGGCGCTGGAGAAGTCGCTGACAGTCCGCTGCACTAGAAGGTCTTTTAGCGTGGTTAGGGGACCTCTGCCTGTTACAGTGCAGTGTTGGTGCTGTACACTGCTCGTTCACTGCGACTTACACATCCAGCTTGTACTTTTGGACACTTCAGAAGACTTTTTGCGGTGTGAACCTCCCATTGTCCTGCTAAACAGTGAAATATTTCCTCTTTAAGTTTATTGGACATATGGCTCCTTAGGCAGCACACATTCCCAAATTGCACTCGGGTCGTCTCTGCTGGCTATTGTATCTTTCTGGCTTGGTACAAAGTTTGCAAACCGTGAGCAGGGAAGAGTACAATTGAAGTAATGTCTGCGTTGTCCACATAAGGCAAACCGCGAGCTATGTATATCACGATTTTACGGGTTTGCAGTCATATTCCATACGAGTTGTAAATTGAATCACAGCCTAGCTCATTCAATTAATATATATTGGGAACGGCCCCTCAAAATGGCAGAGCTGTACCCCAATTTGCACTATGCCACTTCTCAGAGCCATACCCATCTTCATGTTCCAGACCTATCTTCACCCTCCAGCTTAAACCATTATTGTGCTCGACAGCATTATCGTAGTACGTACACACCGTACGAACCCTCTTCTTCAGCCCATCCATCCTCGAGAACTCAATGACTTCAGTCCTCCCGGACTCAAAGGACACCAAATTGCGCAGGTTCGCCTGTACAAACGCAACCACAGCATCCATATCCTTGTATTCCATCTCAGCGTGCAGTGCCAGCGCAAACTTTGAATTACTCTCTTTCACAAAACATGCGCCAAACAAGTGAGATAGCTTTGTCTCCACAGACTCGTTGGCGTCTTCAACAGGTAAAGAGCCAACTATGAAAGCGAGCGCTATCTGATGAACAACCGGCGGGCCACCAGCAGGATCCATGATGAGAATATGCGGACGAAACTGACACACCCCAAGAACAGTAGGCGCTGCCGCGGATACCCGGGAAATTTCCCTGTCGTTGTACACCCACCACGCGGCAACGTCTTCCCAGCGGTGCTCAGGCCAAGCGATGCAATCCGATGCAATCGGGTCATTGACGTCGATTCCCAAATAAATGTTCTTCTGCTCCGTTGTCTCTATCAGCATTGTTTTGTGCTGTCCCAGCAATCGCACATCTTGCGCTCGACTCGGCACACATTCGCCAATCGGTTTGTGTGAGGCACTGCTCTCAAACACGTAACCGCTTGGCATCTTTTCAACTGGTCGATATATTGCGCCTTTGGAGGTTTGTAGTTCCAAGTATGTGCCAAAGGTGGTACCGAATGGTCCACCCTGCTCTCGTTCCATGATACAAATTACTCCGCCTTGAACCACGCAGCTCGATTGCAGACTCATGTCTGCTTTGATGGGTACTGCTATGTATGTTGCGTCATAGCGCACGGTTCTCACTAATGCTTCCTCAAGTGCCTCTGGCGTGAGAAATTCTGACGGTGCCCATGCGAATGCACCTCGGTAGGCTGGTGGTGTCACGGCATGTCGATATCGAGCTGGTCGGTGCTGAGGTTCAGGCAATCCCTCTGCGGACCAGAGGAGAATGGATGGGTCGCCTTCCTTGCGTGTGATTTCTTCTTGTAGCCGCTGAAAAGATTTGTTCCCTTCTCCATAGAGAAGCGGCATGTTAATGTCAAAAATACCGAGAAGGCAGTAGGCAATGTCTTCTGTCCGTGTTGTCTTGCGCTTAGCAGCCCAGGACATGCGGCGCCACACAGATCTGTTTGACATTTGATTGTTGTCTTCAAGGACCTTTGCATCAATCCAGGTAATGGTCTCCAAGACATATCGCAGTGTTGACTTGTCACCTATTGGTTCCCAGCCTGAGTTGAAGAACAGCACCCGAGACGGAGCTATCAGCTCTTGCAGTGTCCAACCTCGAGTGAACCAGCGGCATTTTGCAAAAGCACTGTCTAGCACGAGCTTCTTGTATGGCTCAAGCCCTGCGGTATCCAATTGTTCAAAACCGTCTGGCAACCCCCAAAACGGCGCTTCATTCAAGTCGGAGAGAAACGCGTAGCATACTCCTGCTGCTTGATACCAGTGGTACATGGAATTTATAGCTTCCGACAACTCGGCGCTGCTTTCTTTGTTGATGCAGCAGGTGTCAATCCATGTGTAGTTGTATCCGTCAAACTGCGCGAGCTCACAAGTTTTGGAGATCTTGGCAAACCCGGCCTTGTGCCTAGCGGCGTCCAAGTTGGCCATGTCTTGGAACGACATCTCGTAGGCACCCCAGGTATGTGATAAAATAGCGTAGCGAACATCGCCTGCTTCCGCATTATCGAACCATTCGAGCTGCAAAGAGAGGTTGTTGATAAGCCACATGGTGACATGCAAGCTCCTCCCAGTAGTGCCGGTTGTTATGCTGCAAGCGTTCTTACGTACACATCTTCGACCTCTTGAAAGTGAGGGTATTCCTGCCGTGAGAGGCCAACTGAAAGTCTCTACCTGCTTGTGAGGCTGTGCTGTTCCAGAGATACAGTAGTTTCCAAGGTATCAGCCTCATTGCCCCGCTAATTCGCTGTCGCGCGGGGATGCAGGGGTCTTTCCACAAGAGGCATCATCGTGACACCAAGAAAGACATCTGGAGATTGCGGACTTAATCCAAACTTAATCTGCGACAATCCAAGTGAGTCACGCGGGAAGACATGCAACTCACGATCTGTTGGTGGAAAATCTGCAGTTTCGCACTCCGAGCAAGTCCTTGTGAAGACAGTTCACCCTGACACTAGCTTTAATCGACGTATAAGCGTGAAGATCCACACACTTTGTTAGCGGCGGTGCGGACAGATGAGATCTCCGAGGACCGACTTTTCGCAAGTATAAGAAACATTAAGAACTACGACCTTTAGAGATCAGTTCAATTTCGAGTACATCAATTTCATCACTCACATTTCAATTGAATTCAGCCAATTAAC
The DNA here is from genome assembly GCA_022702485.1 of Simplicillium sp. C3G150-2. Taxonomy (NCBI): domain Eukaryota; kingdom Fungi; phylum Ascomycota; class Sordariomycetes; order Hypocreales; family Cordycipitaceae; genus Simplicillium; species Simplicillium sp. C3G150-2. The sequence goes on along the minus strand of JAJIYY010000007.1, from coordinate 1,360,952 downwards.
TCACACCTCACAATCACAATCACAATGCTCGACCATCTCGCTCTCTCCATCCCCCAAGACAAGTTCGACGCCGTTGTTGACTTCTACCTCGCGGCCCTTGCCCCGCTAGGCTATGAAAAGATGATCTCCATGTTTGACGGAAAACTTGTTGCGCTGGGGTCCAAGAACAGCTCTTTGCCTAACAAGGCTGACTTTTGGTTGTCGGGAATGAAGGAGACGAGTGTGGACGGACGATATGCCCATTGGGCCTTTTTGGCAGAAGGTAAGTCGATACACAACAGTGGACTGGCATTGGCTAACGCAACAATTGATAGACAAGTCATTGGTCGATGAATTCCATGCGAAGGCGTTGACAGCGGGCGGAACCGATAATGGTGCACCAGGTCCTCGACCACAGTTCGGTCCCAACTACTATGCGGCTTTTGTGGTTGACCCTATGGGAAACAATGTAGAAGTAATTTGTCGTAAAGCATAGTTGATGTAAAATAAGACAGGAGTTTTGTTTCATTTAATTGGCATCGCTGCAGCCAAGGGGACTGTGGCGATACCAACAATCCAAGTCTTAAACCCATATACTGATAATCCCCAGAGAGCGGTGTATGCCAATTCGAATATTGTATATCTGCAAAATAATAATTGTGATGCTCTGACCAACCAACAAGCGATGCAAAGGGCTAACGACACGGCGAACACTGACCTCTCCGCAGAGCGTATGGATGATGGCCAACGGCAGCTAACTATGTATCTCACAGATGTATGTTGGCTAATTCAGAGTATGATGATCTGACAGGAAGGATTAGCTTTGTTGCAGAAAGAGACTCTGGAACTGTGCTGTGTCCTTTAGCTGTGATACGCTAGGCGCACCATGCGCCGATTTGTGTCTCCCATGGCTTGAGCAGCTTACTTGAGGTCAGCAACGCTTTGTAGTTTCATGTCGCATTGGTTGCTCATATTCAGGTATTACTTCTGATTTTCTTGAATATAGTATACAATTTCTTTTTCGGCGCATTTATCCATTCACCGGTTGATACCATGCACTCCATTAATTAATTATATATTTTTTATTTTAAATATGTTTTTTTTATTATCGTCCCAAAACGGCAGTCGCCCCCACGCCACAAGGTCGCTCCTGCCATTCAGAATCTGGGGACTTTCACATGCCAGACAACCCCAAAGGCACATATGCCCAAACATGACATGACAACAAACTCTCTCACCTATCATTCCCAATTTCTCCGTCAGCACGGTCGACATCACGTCACGCGGGCCACTCTACTCCGGCAGATTGACTGGGGTATCATTTTAATTTTCTCTTTGTTCTTCACAAGCCAGCTCTGCTCGCCCGCTGCCCTGCCCTGCCCGTGCGCCACCTGCGTAAATACCGACCTTGCCCAACCCGCCCGCAGTACATGGTTTCCCATCCCTTCAGTCAAAGTGCAGGCCCTATTTGAACCTATCATTTTGCAACTGGCTGCACTTCAACATTGTGTTTCTGAAATTCTTGAATTGTTTCTGTTCAACCTGTAGCTTTATTGGCTTCGCCGTATTACTGTCCGGCACCCTCCGCTGGTCATCTGGCCTGTCTCACAGCTCAGCTTGGCTCAGCCTTGTCGACAACTCCTGCAGCCCGTTAGGGTCGGAGAAGCAAATGCAACGTCATGCATTGACTGAACTTAAATGAACATCGCAACAAACACCGCTCTTCACATCTTCATCTGCAGCACTTAACCAACATGATAGACCACGTGCTTGGCCGGCCCTCGTCCAAGTCCAGACGGCTCCAGGTGTTGGCTGTCCTGTCTTTCTGGACGGCATATCTCTACAGGTGAGATTCGTTATGGTTCATCTCCTCAATTACTGAGCACATGCTAACATCAACACAGAGGCAGCAAGCATGGCCCCCCAGGCGTGCAAGACATCTCCCGCTTCTTCTCCAGGCGCCTCACGTCATGGCAGATCTTCGTCATGTCTCTCCTGTCCATGTATGCCGCTCGCAATTTCAGCGCCCTTGTCGGACTCGCCAGCCCAGAACCAATGTCTAACATGTACGACACTACCTACTTCCGCGCCACGTGGGTGTTGACTGCCCTCGACGCTGGCTTCTGGACCGCTATGAAAATTCGCACCAAGTGGCTTCGTGATATTTGCAGCTTGATCTTCTCGCTCTTCTACCTCGTCGCTGCGGAGCGTGCCGATGAAAAAGTACGCAAGGTACGAGGAATGGTCACCGTAGAGCATTTACGCGTTTCCTGGAACAAAGGCACAACTCCATACCTCAAGGTATTGCAGAGCTTAATGCGTCCTCGCTTCACTAAGTGGCCACCACGGCAAATTCGCATTCCACGTCCACCGAACAGTGACTACAAGGAGCCTGTATCCGGATGGCTATACTACGATGGCCCGCTTGCCGACCTTGAGCACCACAACAAGCTCCTACTCGACATCCCCGGCGGTGGATTCGTTGCAATGGACCCGCGATGCAACGACGACAAGCTCTTCGCTTGGGCTTCAAAATCCGGTCTCCCTATTCTAAGCCTCGATTACAAGAAGGCACCCGAGTACCCATACCCTTATGCACTAAACGAATGTTTCGATGTGTACTCAACGCTCGTTCGCACAAAGGGCAAGTGCATCGGCATGTCTGGAAACGAAACCCCCAAGCTCATCATCACTGGAGACAGTGCAGGAGGAAACTTGGCCATCTCGGCTACTCTCATGATCTTAGAGACGAGCAGCACACCCTTCCGTCGAAACACCAGAGGCAGCAGTCTTCCTCCCCCGGAGGGCCTGGTTTGCTTCTACCCGGCTCTGGATATGAACATCGGCAACTGGATGACAGACGAGCAGATGTCACTCATCCGAGACAAGGAATTCCGCAAGACCAACAGACCTATTGTTCGCAGAAAGAGTCGACAATACAATGACCTGGTCGGAACACCCCATCACTCGGATGACGAAGAGGAGAATTCTGGATCAAAGAATGATTCAGGCGAGAGCAGCACTTCTGCTCAGCTTGAAGGCACCCGTCCTGAGTACTCGCACAGTGGTCCTCGGTCTCTCTCTGCCACGAACGCTTCCGACGAGAAAGCCGAGTCGTCTGTCTCTCATCACTCGCAACCAATGAAGACTCGCCTTGCCACCTCATCGATGATTTCGTATGTCAATGACCGAGTCTTGACTCCCGAGATGATGCGTGCTATGATTATCCTCTACATCGGCGAACACAACCGACCCGACTTCTCCCAAGACTATTTCCTCAGCCCTGTCCTAGCACCTGATTACCTGCTCGCCAAATTCCCCAAGACGTACTTCATGACTGGTGAACGCGATCCTCTGGTAGACGATACCGTCATATTTGCTGGCAGACTGAGACGCGCCAAGGAAGCCGCTGCCCGCCCTCTTTCGTCTGCTACTGATAGCAGCCGAGAAGATGTGCTCGAGGACGCCAAGGAGACCGCACCCGAAGTCTTACTCATCCCTGGTGTGTCTCACGGCTTCATGCAGTTTCCTGGCATCTACCCACCAGCCTGGCGCCACTTTGAACGCTGCTCCGCCTGGTTTGATCAACTCTTCACTGAAGCTGAACTCCTTCGCCAACGCAAGTCTCGCGCTGCTCACGCCGCGCGCAAAGCATCTCGTGCTCACGATTCTCAGCGACACCATGCCGAGTCCAGTGGTGACGAAGGTTTGGAGATCAGCATGACCAAGTTGAATAGGGGTCGCAGCTCTACTGTGAGCAAGACTGAGAATGGATTGGACGAGGCTCATGATGATGTTGAGGAAGATGTTGAGCTGAAGAAGCCTAGAAAGCTGAACAAGCATAAGAGCTTGGTTCGGCTAAACAGTAATGATGATTTGTTGGGACGAAGAATGCAGGGATTGGCAAGCAACTTGACAGGCACGGCTGATGAGGATTAAGGAGATACCATATAGATTGCATTTATCATTTCATGTATTTACCAATATAAACTTTTGTGGCCTTTCAACCCAAGAAACATCGTTCTTATCTACACCTTGACGCAAACATTGTACCCCAGCAACAAGTTAGTACAATCCTTCTTAATCTTAGGATTCCACTTGAAGAAATTCGCACTCGTAATCTTTTCATACTTGATGATAGCATCACAAGTCGTGTTCTTATCCTTGACCAAATGCCACTTCTTGCAGTGACATACGGCGCCAGGCTGAGTCGGCTTGGGCGCAGCAGGATTGCACGTCTCCTGGGGCGGCTTAGTCGTCGTAGGCTTCACGGTGGTAGAGCCCTTGACGCCCACACAGACGTTATATCCCGCCCAGAGGCCAGAGCAGTCCTTGCCGACCTTGGGGTTCCACTTGTAAAAGTCTGCAGACGTGATGTGTTCGTAGCTGATGATGGCATCGCAGGTAGTTCCGGAACCGACCTTGTGCCACTTGGTACAGTTGCACACCACGCCTGGCTGGGTTGGCTCAGGGGCCTTGGGGTTACATGTGGACGTTGGCTTGGTGGTGGGCTTGGTGGTAGGTGTGCCAGGGATGCCGACGCAGTAGTAGTAGCCAGCTAGGAGACCAGAGCAGTCGCTCTTGACAGCGGGGTTCCACTTGATGAAATCGGCAGAGGTGAATGTTCCGTAGGAGGAGACAATCTTGTCGCAGGTGTCGCCGGTCTTGGCCTTGTAGAAATTCTTGCAGGTCTTGATGATGCCGGACTGAGTGGGCGAGGGTCCTGTGGCCGAGGTGGATGTTGGCTTGGGTTTGGTGGTGGGAGTGCCTGGGACGCCGATGCAATAGTAGTAGCCAGCGAGAAGACCAGAGCAGTCAGCTTTGACGGCCGGGTTCCATTTCACGAATTGATCGAGGGTGAAAGTTCCGAAGGTATCGGCGATGTTGGAGCAGCTATCTCCTGTCACGGCTTCGTAGAATCTCACACAAGTGGAATCGAGGCCATCCTGGGTTGGGCTGGGCTTTGGACTACCAGTGGGAGACGTGGTGGTGGTGGTAGTGGTCGTAGCAGGCTCGTCGGCTTCAACGCAGTACGAGTTGCCTACTTTGATGCCGCTGCAGTCTTGCTTGACGGAAGGGTTCTAACAGGTTTAGCTCAGAATTGTGGTCAACAAAAAAGATTAGTTAGACTTACCCATCGGACAAACTGTGCGTGAGAAATACCCCAATCATCTTCGATTTTGGCGCAGGTTTGGCTGGCATCAGTCGCGTCGGCGTAGAAAGTGCAGTACTTGGTGGTACTGGGATCAACAGGGCCAGACTGAGCCTGTACTGTTGCCAGCAGAGCCGCTGCCAGAATCGAATAACGCATATTGACGATGGTAAACTTGCTCGAAGGTAATCGAAACAAAGTTTCATTTGAGCAGGAAACGGGCCATATTTATCTTGCTCGCTTACACCGGCTGCTACCCTTTTGGGTTTTCGCCTGCTCACGATAAAGCGTCCAAATTGGTCGCTTGCGGCGCTGTGCTGACGGTAAAAAGTCCTTAGCGTCGGACTAGGACTTGCTATACGGAGACATTATTTGTCCAATTTAAGAGAAAAAATTGATCTAGCCTCGCCTCTCATATGCAGGGTTGGGATTGAATGCTAAAAGTATTGCTTGCTTGAAATAAATTGGCCGAGCCAAGGCAAATTCACTGCGGTAATCTCACCCTATCAAGTGCGGAACGTGGATAAGATTCTGGTTGTGTATTTTTTGGAGTTAAACTACGCCGTGCGCTTAAAGCTGACATTTGTCCTCTGCGACGTCGACTTCGCTACATACGCCGCCAGGGGTGCCGAGTTGTTGCGTGCAGAGGGTATTACAGGATGTGTTTTCAGGCACAAATACCAGAAATCCAAACGTGGCGTCTTTGACTCGATATTCCGTGTTGGTGTCGCCTGACTTAAACCCGGCACGACAGGCACAGCGGAAGACGCCGTTGAGCTTGATGCAGGAGGTGCTGGTGTCGCATTTGTTCTTGCCTGGGATGGCTTGGCATGTGGAGCATGGTGGTTTTGACATGGTTGAGGTGCTGGTATCGGTGGTTTGGGTTTGTGTTGGGGTTTCGGTTTCGGTTGTGGATGGAGATGTAGACATGTTCGGGGAAGAGGTTGGTGTGATGGGAGTCAAGGGCGTTGTTGATGATGGCGGAGACTCCGTTTCATCAGTGGAAGTTGGCTCATCTGTCGGCGTTGGCGACTCTGTTGTTGATGATTCCTCACTAGACATGGCCGACTCTGTGGACATTTCTGAATCAGTTGGTGTTGGAGATTCAGTCGACTCTGGTTCGTCTGTGGGCTCCAATGGCTTTGTTGTCGGTGGTACTTCCGTAGACGTGAGTGACTCTGTAGGCGTGAGCTGATCTGTAGATGTCTGTGAATCGGGGCTACTGGTAGGCATTGCAGATCCTGAGTCAGTTTCAGTGGAAGACGCTGAAGCGCTAGGGGTCGATGACATCTCGGATGACGATTCCGTTGATGACGACTCGATAGATCCAGCGCGAGTCGTCGATATCGCAACGCTGCTTGATTGCATTTGTGTCGAAACGCCAGTAGAGGACGCAGATGTCCTAGATGCCGAACTCTCTTCATGGGACGAAGTAGAGGCTGTTCGTGATGCGCTTGACCTCCTCAAAGTTGACTCACTTGCGCATGTACAAGATGAAGTATGCCGCATCGGCTTGGGACGAATACTGGTAGAGGTCACACCACAAGAGACAATCAAGCTAGTGACGAAGCACTGTGCAACTTCGCTCTTGTGTAAGTGACCATTGAGCTCGGCAGGGTCGACTCGAACCACTCTGACCTGTCTCCCAGAGACAGCAGATAGCATCAGCAGAAAAGTAAAAGAGAAGAGCATCTTCAATGACTGATTGCCAAAAACACCAAAAAAAAAACGATTTCGCGTACGGTATCGTGATACCTGCTCACAAGACGCGCCCATCGTGACTAGTTATATAATAATACGCCTGTCGCGTCTCAATTTCGCGTCTCAATTCAACTCGCCCAGTGACATGAATCCAACGGTGTTGATGAACCAGATAACCGGAATTCTAATCTCTTCTGACATTCAGCTAAGGGCTAAATCGATGTCTCACTGCCGACTGGAACTAAACGAGATGGCATGTCTCAGGCGCGCCATTGAGCTCACTAACCTGAGTCTCATTGACAACTCTCAGCTTGTTGATGGATTAAATTATTCTGCCAAGGAATTTGGCGGTGCAGGAACTGAAAGTAAAAAGATGTTTGCACAATTGGAGATTATTCGCTGTCAAATCGGGCAGCAGATCGATCAACAGCCGATTTACCCACCCACAGAAGCTAAATGAGATTCGCCAAGTCTACATCTGGCATTATTGTCTCGGCAGTTCGTCTGATACAATGTGACTGAAAGAATCTGTTGAAAAGGCCATGAATTCGATGAAGTACGAGTCTTTATACACATCTTCATGTCCATGTCTTCAATTCACACAATGAAATCCCGCATCCTTATACTTCGAATGCTTCCCCTCGTACACCGAATCCCCGGAACCCCGCGCGATAAGCCTGGTGGAACTCTACCTGATGTCGCCATCCCTTCACCAACGATGTTACCTAGTGAATCAGCACGACTAATCAATAGTCAGCAAATCCACGTCACATCAAGCCAAACTCGAAAGTATAATCGTCAGTGGCTGCGAATCTTAAATATCGTGTTACCACGCCAACCCCTCGTCTTGCGATGCGCTACCCTCATCGCAGCTTCACAACCATCATACAGTTGCATCTCAACAGACTTGCAATTGTAGCTTGAGATAAAACACAAGATGGCTCATCAGGACAAGATTGACGCTCTCATCAAAAGTCTCCGAGAAGTCTCTCAAACAAGTGAAGAAGCTCACGACGCAACGGTCGACGCTCTCCGCAGCTTCATCGCATCTATCCAGACAAAAAACGATGTCTACAATCGCATTGAACAGTCCAACCTCGAGCTTCCCGTTACCAGAATCGCAGAAGATCTCAATTTATTCCAGGTTCTCACAGGCAATGAGAAGCCACTCACCGTCAATGAGCTAGCGACCAAAGTCGGAGCGGCTCCTCTCCTTCTGAGTTGGTTTGCGTGTATTCAGTAACAGCAAACATCGTCTTACACTTCACAGGTCGTCTGCTCCGCTTCCTCGCTTCTGTCGGCCACGTCCAAGAAACAGGCGTCAACACTTTCACCGCCAACGATACCACCAAAATCTTAGCAACAGAGGCCTTCAAGGGGCTAGTCTATCACACTTTTGACAATGCTGGACCCGGTATTGCCGCACTTCCCGATTTCCTCGCAGAGAGAAAGTACAGGGATGTCACTAGTGGCACAGATTGTGCGGCCCAGAAAGCATTCAACACACCTCTGCACATGTTCCAATACTTGCCCCAAGATCCCAAACGCCTGCAATCCTTGCAGCAAACGATGACGATCCAGCCCCGTGGGCAGCCTTGGTTTACCGCGTTCCCATTCAAGCAAGAAGTTGCATCATTTTCTGGAGACACGGTTTTTGTCGATATTGGTGCTGGCTTTGGACACCAGAGCGCAGCGCTTCTTGCAGCTCACCCCGAGCTTAGAGGAAAAATCTTCGTTGAGGATTTGAAGGAGACTTTGGACACTACGCCGCCTCTGCCGGAGGGCATTCAATCCGTTGCGCATGATTTCTTTACTGAGCAACCTATTAAAAACGCCAAGTTCTATTATCTTCGACAGGTTCTGCACGACTGGCCTGATGACAAGTCAATCGACATTCTTACTCGAATCAAAATTGCAATGGGACCCGAGTCTCGTTTGTTGATAGATGAGGCAGTCGTGCCTAACTCTGGTGCTCACCAGCAAGCCACTGGCATTGATATCATTATGCTTTCCTGCCTCGGAGCGATCGAACGCACCGAAAGCGAATGGCATGATCTCCTCTCCAGGGCTGGGTTCAAGATTCAGGGCATCTATACTTATAACACTCGTCGGCAGAATTCTGTTATCGAGGCTGTTCCCGTGTAAATGGATGCTCGGCTCTGCAGCACCGTACAAGGTCCTTCAAAGACATGCAGTCAAGAACTAGACATCGAAGTTGCCCACAAAATGATATTATATTACTGCTACAGCATTGTATGTCGCCTTGCCGCCTGAGAAGTCCACCAAACCATGTTCATCACACCATTGTAAAGAAGTGCACTGTGAGCCATCATTAGTCAACTACAGTCTCTCAAACCGAGAACGAGCTCACAATATCTTCGTATGAGTATTCAGTCTTCATTTACTTCGCATGTTCCTTCTTGGGCATTTTCGTACTGGAGGCAGAATGTTGAGCAGCATCCGCCCAAGGACCCGTCTTTCTTGCATGGAGCGCCGTCAAGGATGCAACGTTTCTCGAGGAATCCGGTGGTAGGAATAGCTGATGAGATGACCAAGTGGGTGCTCATGGCAATTGTGAGAATGATGGTGAGCGACTTCATTATCAAATTTGTTTCGATTTGTTGTGGGTTGGAGGCTGTGTAAGGAATGTTGGTATGAATGTTGATGGGAGAAAAAGATTCGAAGTTGAGCAGAGGATTTTTAATGTTTAATATAGACAACGTCTTCGCTCTTTTCAGCGGAAAGAACGAAGTAACCTTATTACCAAGCGAAAGCAAACAGAAATCGCATCAAGCGTAGCTTCCTTTATGAAGCGCACTCAAGCGCAGGCTGGATCAACTCACGTAACAACCGAATTCACGGATCATCAGCTCCGGTAAATTACTGCTGGACACACAGCATATACTATTAAATAGGCAGTCTGCGGTTTGGCAGGCTCTGGTTTGGAAATGTCCCAGACGTCGACTTCATCGTCCCGCCAGAAGGAACATGGACGGTATCGTCGTATCTGAGTGTCAGCAAGAAGCATTGCTTGGCAGGAGCGTTCGTGACTAGAAAGCCAAAGCTCAGATAAGTTTTTTTTTCAGGACGAATGTCATTGCTATTGCTGATTTCCATTTGTTATTTTGATTTTGGTGAGATTTTTATCTGCGTTCAACTGGGCCGATTTTGTCTTTGTCGTCCTTGGCCTTTCACCGTTTTCGTGGTGCTCATCCATCACGAAGGCGGGCGCCACCACAGCGACTGGGATCTTGGCGGATGTTCTTGAAGTAGAGCATGGTTACGAAGAAAAGGTTATTTAGAAATAAAAACAAAACCCTGAAGAGTCCACATTCTTTCATAGCAATGAGATTGCCTGGCCCCCAGAGGACGTCGAGTTTGCTTCGGCGCAACAGAGCTGGCACCGATGAGCTTTCCGCATAGCCCTTGGCCATTACCTTTAGCCACATACAACGAGGCCAGTCCACTGGACTATTATACAAAACTGTCCGGAATTCACGGTTGGAGAATACGCAGAGGACTGTCCGTCCGCAAGATATGAATACGGTCACTCGGTGGCGGCAACGCGCATGGATGCTCTGACGTCGTCAACATGCTCTACCTGCTGTTGGCTCAGTGGAAGCAAGTCCAAAAAATTGCGACAAGAAATATTTTGGAAGTTCGTCGCAGGCCTGTCGAAATAAGAAAAAAAAAAAAAGCTTCTGGATGTTTTGTGGCTAGGCACTACATCCAACAGCAAGTACAATTGGCAGAACGATTGCATTGCACTCTCTGTTCCCTGTAACAGAAGTTTTCTTCACTGCGATTTCATCAGCATCAAGTTTTTCAGCCATTGACCGCTGTATTGAGGCGCCATGTCGTCCGGCTATCGGGGCGATCTTGTCCCCTTCAAGGTCAAGTCAACGTCGACCCCAGACACAACACAAGGAAAGACTCGGACCAAAAACATCTTCATCTCTGCTGCGACAGCACTGGTCTGTGCGGCAAAAGTTTTACATCCATCACGATGGTGTTGAGGCCAATCCCCCGACCCCATTCTAGGGCGTGACCTATGGTTGGGGCGAATTACGTTTTCGTTACTATGGGCCCCAACGTTATTCTAAGCCTAATTAGATCATAAAGAGGACAAGATGTAGAGGAACGTGGGCGGGCAAGAAAAAAAAAATCTTCCAGGTCCATGGGACTTGGCGTTCTGGATTGCCAAACTTAACACCACTGCCCTACAGAATCCGTCAGAGATACAAAGACATTGACAAGACACACTTACAAACAAGGGCAACGCTAGACCAGGGAACCAGGTCTTTCCTTTTTCCTGTTATCAAGATGAAATCCCCCATTCCCGACTATCTAAACCGGGTCCTTGACAAGGCACGCCGTATCGAGGGAGGGTCGGCCGCTAGCTATATTGAGACGCTGGCTAAGGCCGACACGTCAAAGATAGCGGTGGCCCTGGCCATGGTGGATGGGCAGCTGTATTCCGCGGGCGACGATAAGGTGGAATTCTCCATGCAGTCCATCTCAAAGGCGTTTGTCTATGCCCTTGCCATCGAAGATGCCGGCCTGACAAAGGTTCTGCAGAAAATCGGCGTGGAGCCTTCGGGCGATGCCTTCAATAGCCTGTCGCTTGAACGCGGCAGCAATCGGCCAATGAACCCCATGATCAACGCGGGTGCCATTACCGCGCATTCACTGCTGGTGGCGCCCGATGCTAGTGCCGAGCAGAGGACGAAGCGCATCTTGGATGCCTTGTCGAAATTGGCTGGTCGGGAATTGCACGTTGATGAGGAGGTTTATGAGGCCGAGTGGAAAGAAGCGAACCGAAACATGGGCATTGGGTACATGCTCAAGGCGGCGGGCATCATCTCATGCGACCCCCATGAGGCTGTCAAGGGATATATTCGACAGTGCGCTATCAATGTCAATGTTCGCGACTTGGCCATGATGTCGGCGACGCTTGCCAACGGTGGCGTCCATCCTCTCACTGGTGAATCTATTATCCCCCAAGCCAGTGTGCGACAGGTTCTTTCCATCATGACCACCTGTGGCATGTACGACGCTGCAGGCGACTGGGTATCCAACATCGGTATCCCCGCCAAGAGCGGCGTCGCTGGCGGTATTATCGGCGCACTTCCCGGCCAAGTAGGCATCGCCGTCTTCTCACCCAAGATTGACGAACGCGGGAACAGCGTGCGCGGTGTGGCCCTTTGCGAGCAACTATCGCGAGACATGGGCTTGCACATGATGGATGTAAGTCAGATTGCGCGAGCCACCGTCCGCACATCTGTCGCCACCATTGTAAGAGACGAAAACGACCTCAAATCACCAGAGGAAAGCAAAGACGTCCTCATTTTCAGTCTGAGAGGTACCGTACGCTTTGCAGGTTCAGAGCGCCTCCTCCGTGCTGTCGAGCGTGCACTTGGCCAACCGAACCCCAACGATCCCAGCTCTGGCAAATATGCCCATGCCTGTGCTGTAGTATTCTCATTCCGCGATGTCTTCTCCCTGAACCCAGTTGCCAGACGGATTATTCATGAGGGAATCTACAGAGTATTGTCAGATGGAAGAAAAGTGGTCGCCGTTGACCCAACCGGAGTCCTGCAAATAGACATGGAGCGAGCAGGCAAAGACTTCCATGTCGTGGAGACTGAAGCGGCTGCTAGAGATGATATTGGAGGTCTTGGGTGCCAGATTATCAACAAGACCGACAACTGGTAAGCTGGTCAAGAGGCTACGGGTTAAAAGCGCATTGATTGTGAATGAGACATGAAACTAGATTAGCAAAATAATGAATTTCCTTGACTTCAAAACATGCCAAAAATTATTTCTAATATTAATCGCTATTACATTACTCAGTTTCGTTGACGCTAAAACAATTATTTTGACAGTATAGCCTGTGCAATTACATTCTGAATGGAGAGCATCCAGCCAGAACATCCGCCTCCTCTATGACTGGCATATCCTCCAAGTCCTGTGCGAATCTCAACACCGTTTCCATTCCCATTATTCCGCCAAGATTATTGAGGACCCCAATGATCCAATCTCTATGCTCCAGTGTCGTTGTAATAAGTGAGCCAGTTATATAAAGTGGCCATGGCAACAAGAAACCATATCCCCCCTTCGGTAAGGGATCACAATCATCTTCCTTCAGAGGGCCATCTGGTAAATGACCCTGCTTCGGTATCAGTCCAATAGGAACTGCAGAACAGATCTCATCCGCCAAATCCATGATAGTCTTCGTTGAGCGGCCAACAAGATGATTATGACTGCCCATCCCGACTTGCGTTACAGACTCAATGAGCAACAGATGTAGTAACATGCGGAGCAGCCGAAAGTTCCCCCACATCGCTTCAGTGGTCGCCCTGGGATAAAAGTCGTGCTGCGAAGGGTAGTCGTGACTGTCGCTGGGACAAGTGTCCGAACACATATATGTGTCATAGTAGGAATATGCTGGCAGGTTGTGTTTCCAAGCCTGCAACTTTTTGTCCAAGAGGTAAAGTCTCGTCGTCGTAGATACCTTGCCTGACGAATAATCTGTCTTGATGGTCCGACGGCAGGAAACTAAGCGCTCGAGAATATCTGTAAAGAGGTAAAGCGACTGTAGGCCTTTCACTTTCTGGAGCTTTTCCTGTTGCAGCCACTTTCTAAAGCTGCTGACCAAATCGTCTTCTTGTTGAAGGTACGTCAAGACCTGTTTTGCAAATATGGTTAGTGAATTGTCATGTCTTGAGCTTTGGGGCAGGCACATCATACAATCAGCCTCCTCAGATGGAGAAACAGCACAGGGCGTAGTTCGTTGATAAGCTGGTCAGTCGTGCATTTTCTCATATAGAAAATACTCGCCATAACGTATGCTTTGAGCGCTTCTTTTGGTTCAGCACTGGCTATTGACTGCGCCCTTTTAATCAGTCGCAAGGCATTGTTATTTGTTGCGAATGGTGACGTACCTCGAAATTTCCCAACATCATGACTGTAGCCATCGAAATTGAGGAGATTGTGCCGTCTGGTGAGACAGCTGATGTTCGCAGATTCTGAAGTACTTTCCCATACAGGTTGTATGCTTGAGCTTTGCCCGCTGAGGAGTGATTCGCATTCGCCAGGGCCATCATGCCCATCGCTGTAACTGTGTCGCGTAATATACCCACATCCTGGTAATTCTCAAGGAGAAACGGCACAAACGGAGACTTCGTTCCATCGGGAGGATAGTAGCGCATGTAGAACGCGACAGCGCAGTCTTCAGAGGGGGTGTTTAGCATCCGAGGGCTTCCCTTGGGTAAGGGGTCGAAATTTTCACAGGATTGAGGGCTGTCCCTTAACGAGAGGCGCCTAACCACCGCCTGTTGTATTCGCGAAGCGACAACCTCAGCGCAACCATGACTTCGGCTCTGCTGTTTCCGCGCTCGGCGCGAAGCCGATGTTTGCAGCAGGATGTCAGACTAAACTCATAAAATTAGTCACTGATTTAGAACGCATCTGTTCGTGATGAGGACCTCGCTGTGTGCATCTCTAGATTGCTTCTGAAGAATAACCAAATTGTCGGCTGGTGGACTCATTTCGTCTTCCTCAGCCTGGTTGGCACATATGACAAGTGACCGGAAAATAATTGAGATGGCCGCGGGGGAGGTGGTGAAATAAGCTCGGGTGATACCGATATTATAGCGCAACCTGTCCGCGACACTATTCTCGATGTAACCCTTCCGCACACACGTCGCAGTGGTCTAGCTGCGCAGTATTTTGCTCCTAGGAGTTCTGGAATACTACGTAGAAACATCATCTCGAAAGTCCCATAAACGCCACAAAACATTTCTGACACAATCTTGCCCTTCAGCACTTGTGGGCTGCGATGCATGGACCACATCTTGATGATCCTTACAAGGCAAGCAGGAGGGGGATCGCTATCTTCCGGGCCGGATGGCCGGTACAATGCGGATTTCCTTTCCTGTTGTCGAAACGAACTGGTTCAAGTTGATGCAGTGAGACATGCTAGTGGCCAATTGGCATTGACTTTGCTGCAGTGAGATCCCATTCTAGGTATGATTGGCGACAAGCTGAAATACTGCGCCCAGCAATGGTACTGTTACAGTAACAGTGGTGGACTTTTTGAAAAAGACATGTGTGCAAGTAGTAGAAACAACACACGAGTGTTCATATCTTGTTCGCGTGTGAATTTGCCACATCCCTTACTAGCCCTGGTACACAGTATCAGTCTTGCGTGGCTTACAGAGCGAGAGATCGACGGACCCCTGCAGTCTTCGAGTCGCACATTGGATACCATTGAGGATTCTATACATAAACAATTGCGGATTCCATAGCGATTAAGTTAATTGCCATTGACTGAGAGCATGCGTATTTTCCGCCTACATTTAATGAAAAATTCGCAGTCTGTACGCGGATTTGTAGTTCAGCCTCGGCACTCTGCTGTTCTTCCAAAGTACCATGCGCCCAAGCCTCCCTCGTTTACATTTCTGCAAATGAGGCTGTAGGTACAGTGAGGCTCGCGGAAGCAAAGGCAACGCTGAGAACTTGAGATTGACAACCACATCATTGAGTAAACAACACTTACCAGTAGCTCTCGATTCGCACTTTAATCCACAGTTTACTGCCATTCAATATGTCTAGCAGCGCTGGTCGCACTCAAGACTCAAGCGTAGTCGCCGCAACGAAGAGGCGGTGGGCGCCACGAGTGAGAACGGGCTGCCTCACATGTAGGTTAGTTTGACTCCAGCGCCACGAGCTTGGGCCATTGTCCGCGTCTTACAAACCGCGTAGATGTCGAAAAGTAAAATGTGACGAGGGGAAACCCAGTTGCAGTCGCTGTATCTCATCGGGCCGTGTGTGCACTGGATATCTCTACAGGGGGCATGGAGCTGCTTGGATGCAAGCCACACCGAAGCAAAACACATCGATAACGAGATCTTTGCTGACAATAGAATTCAACGGCTTCAAAGATATCAACGATCTCTTGGTATTGATGCCCAAGATGAATTCGTATCTTTTAACGACATCGGATTCGCGCGCAAAGCGAATTCGTTCCACAGCCACCATGTACCTACCTCATTTACCGTGTAGGTCTGGACGCAGTTTTCTCCTGGATGCTGCCGTACGTTGCGTGGCTATTGCGGTTCGCAAGCTGTGGCTGCGATATTCCACAATTCAGCAAGAAATCTACCAGCAGCGGGAGATCCTATATCTAGGCGATGGCGACGGTGAGATGGTGGCATCGTACACTCATGCTTTAAAGCTGCTGCAGACGGCCCTTCATGATCCAAAGGCGTGTATGGAAACTGAGACGCTATGCGCGGCGGCCTTGTTATGCTATTTTGAGGTAAGATGAGTATCTTGCTTCTGATTTGCAATTGCTAACAAAAGGCCACCTGCAAAACCAGGCACTCAAGCAAGAGGACTTTGACAGCATCGAGCGCCATATTTCCGGCATGACACAGATTATGAAATATCGAACAGCAGCACAAGTCAAGTCCGAGCTGGACAGGTGTCTTCTTTTCATGATGCTGCCTTGCATGGTATGTTTACCCAACATGTGGCTATCCATAGCAAACACTTACACTCGGGCACTTTCTAGACGGTAAACTGCTTCATGACGAATACTTCATGCGTTTTCTTCACCGATGAAAAATGGCTTGCCCTCATCAAAGAGCAAATGTCGCTCATGTCCGGCGGAGGCAGAGCATCTCTCGAATTCGCTATCCACTCGGCGCCGATTTTCGAGATGATGGTCAAATGCACCAATTTTGTCATGGACTCTGAAGATAGCACACAAACTTATCGGGATATGTCTGCTCGCCATTGGCAGCTTCTAGCGGATTTGGATGAAAGTGGCCGGTATTTTTTGGACTGGTATCACAATTGGCTGAAAGACACGGCCCAGCCCGACTCGGGGCAGCTGAGTAAATTGACCATGCGACGGAAGGAAGACATGCATATGTGGCTAGCAGATTTTATGGCAATATGTAAAATTCCGATTCTTTTGCATGGAAGGATGCGAGTCGCATTGGGCAGGAAGACGGCGGTGGTTGCTGAGCAGCAGTGTCAGATGCTGGCCCAAAAACTGGCTGCAATTCGTCGAAGCAAAGAGGGCACTGCCGGTTTCAAGGAGCCATACGTGTTGAGGTCGATCTACACGTCGATTTTGGCAACCGCTGAAGATTGGATGCGATTTAGCATTAGTGTTGACGAAGGGCTGCTGCGCGGAGAGAGGATGCTGGCTGGACGAGGGATGTATCTTCAGTGGATAAGGCAGGTGGGAATTAATGCTGGGTAGCACGATCAAATGTATCTTATGTATAGAAGATGGCGTTAAATACTCGCTGGTTGCTCTGTTGCGCCCACGAGCTCAATGAGACTGGCTATGTGCTTTTGTGCAGTCATGAGTGTAAGATAACAGCAAGATGTACCCAGAAGCCAGAGCCGAAATATGACGTCTTCAAATACACCTTTGGGTGTACAGTTTGAAAGTATGTGCTGCCGTGAACAATTCAGTTGTTCCCCGTCTGACTCAGTTTAGCCGACCCCTTTACCACTATCGGATTAGCCGGACAACTTTTTCTGCGTCAGCAGCGATGTGCGCAACTGCTATTCGCCGCCCTAACTAATCACGATCACAAGTGCTTATGTTCGGCAAGGCTACTCAGGAGGCAGGGCTGTGCCGGGCTCCGAAGCAAGCCAAGCAAAACCTCGGAGAAATAAATCTCAAACCATCAGTCCTTTCGATTCATTTTGATCAATTGTCACTTTGCCACCTGTGAGCGGCATCAAAACTAATGTCGGTATCAGCATATGGCAGCACCATGGCTCCAACAGCAGCGAAAAAGAGGCGGTGGGCGCCACGAGTGAGAACAGGCTGCCAGACTTGCAAGTAAATCAATGCAGCCCACTTCGGTCGTTGGAGAATTGAGCTCACCAGTCGTTTTAGGGATCGCAGAATCAAATGTGATGAGAGGCGACCGATCTGCGGCCGCTGCTACATGGCTGAGCGTAAATGCAGCTACGTCTTTGACATCGCTGCAAGCAGTGAGCACAAGCCGTCGCTTACTGCCGCCGCGACTTGCCAATGGTCAAATTTGAGGTCAATATTGCCTAATTTACAGTACAACGAGCACTTCAGAGACTCTATGGATCTCATCGCTTTGATCCCGAGCATCAACTCCCATATGCTGACCACGGCAGGGTCGCGGGCGAGACTCATTCGCTCGACGGCGATCAGATATCTCGCATTTCTCCCCTGCAGAAGCGGACACAGCGCTGCTTTGTATTCTATCATGCACTGCATCGCCATTGCAGTACGGAGACTGGCAATGCAGTATGCGACGCTCCAGACGGCGAGCTCGAGGAATAACGTGCTCTATTTAGACCGCAATGATGCCAATACGTTGACATCATACGCCAATGCATTGCAGATTTTTCGAAGCACTCTCGAAGATCCAAAAACTTCTACATCGCCGGAAACATTGTGTGCGGCCGCTTTGTTCTGTTACTATGAGGTGAATACACAACCAGCTCCCAAAACATGGAGGGCTGGCTAACAATATGCTCAGGCAATTCACAAAGAAAACTTCAACAGCATGCAGCGACATATCGAAGGATTTTCTCAGATAATAAGGTACCGATCGGCAGCAACCTTCGACTCGGAACTTGAGCGGTGTCTGTTTTTCATGATCCTGCCATGCAATGTAAGCCGCTTCTCCTCATCCGAGCACAACGAATGCTGATAGGTACGATGGATAGGTTTCCGATTGCTATTTGAACAACAAGTCTTGTCATTTCCTAAATGAAAAACCATGGACTGCACTTATCGAGGAGGAAATTGAAGTGTCGTCTGGAAAGGCCCGAGCCTCGCTGGAATTCTCGTTGAACTCGGCGCCGATATTCGAAGTATTGGTACAATGTACCAATTTGATCATGAAACCGTCTTCTTCTCAGGACACGGTATCTCAACACGAAGCCATATTATCCAAGCTGGAAGCCAGCGGGAAGATGTTTTTTGCGTGGTATGATGCCTGGCTGGAGGATACGACACGGCAGAACTCTGAGGCGCTCAGCGCTTCCACAAGGCAACGACTACAGGACATTGATATATGGAGAGATTACTTCTTAATGATGATCTATGCGGCAAAGCTTCTATATGGTAGGCTTCAGGTGGCATTGGGGTGTGATGATGCGAAGCTTGTCGAACAGCAGCTGCTTGTGTCGGCGCAAGAGTTGGCCAAGACGTATGGCGGCAAGGAGAATATCTCTGGTCGCCAAATACCGCACATGCTACATTTGATGATTGCGTCGATCTTGGACATGGCTGTCGAGTGGGAGGAGTTTAGTGTTGCCGTCGAGGATGCGCTGGTGCGAGGAGAGAGGATATTACCACCGCGGGATATGTATGCACGTTGTCTAACGATCATGGGCATACAATGGAATGGGGGAAACGATTCAATATGATCCATGTACAATAAAAACCATGAAGACCGAGTAAAGCTTGTACCGATCAAACCTCTCTCCATAAATAACAAACGAGAATTGTATGTGGGGTACTACCCCCAAATCTAATCAGAACTATACACCCCTCTTATGTGTATTTTTTATGACAATTTATCTCGTGAATATTCGGCCCATTGGATTTTCTTAATCATGCAGACCAGTTATTTCTCCTCGACATAATTCACAGCCACGATACCTGTGATGTTTGCTGTGAGGTCACCAAGCATGTCCTCGTCTCGCTTGCCCGCCCCGCCAACTTCCCTGAAGCACGTCGATACTAGCGGTGTTGCTTGACCCTTGGACCCAGCGCAACCCCTGTAACCTGCAGCTTCAGCACGGTCCAAACTGGCCAGTTTAGTGGGCATCCACAGTGCAGCCCCGCGGGCACCAGCAAGCTACAGTGGCAAGCCCCTGTAATGGCTGGACGGGCTTTACGGCTCCCCCCATCTTGGCAAATCAGCGATAGTCGCTCGGCAGTGACGGCACGCTCGACCCCGCCAAGCTGCTCGGAATCGACGCAATCACGTCGTGGCCATGACGAATGAAATGGTTCAGCGAAGGACTTGTGGAGTAAATTAAATCCAAGGAAGTGATACTTGATCCTGTCCCAAAACCAAAAACAAAAGAAAAATACAGTCGCAGCGTCGTGAACGCGCAGCTAGATGTCTTTGTCCTGAAATCCCCCTCCAAGCGGGGGATCACCATGGGAGGCCGTCTCGGCACCCTTGTAAACAGTCCCCTCAATATTCACTACAGTAACACAATCTCGGTCTTTGCTGTGAATTGATTGGTGGTAATTCCACTTCTCCAACTCCAAATCAGCATTGTAACCCAAACCTCTCCCACCAAACCTGAACTTGGCTTGCCCCGCCTTGGCCCAAAACTCCGGAGCTACCAGCACACCTCAGTAACACGACTGCATGACGCTTGACATTTAAATCCTCCAAGCTCCCTCCGCCACTTTTTTTTTGTCCCACCGCTCTTCTCCCTCAATTGCTTTTCTCTTTTTCCCATTTACCTTACTGTCACCTCATACATCACAATGGTTCACCTTTCAGCTGTTCACGACGGCACCGACGAGGCCGCTGACCAAGTCGCCGGCCTCAACCTCTGCAGCGATGCCGACACCTTCACCACCACCGTCTACGGCTCCAAGTTTGCCCAGCAAGCTCTGCCCAAGCACAAGATGCCCGAGTCGGAAATGCCTCGCGAGGTGGCCTACCGTATGATCAAGGACGAACTCAGTCTTGACGGCAACCCCAAGCTCAAGTAGGCGACGTCACTGGCCTCCCCCGCCCCCCGCTCCAACAGCTCAAAGCTAACAATTGCCCTTAAGCTTGGCTTCCTTCGTCACTACATACATGGTACGTCTACTCTTTCAGCCAATTGAAGCTTAAACTAACACCCCTCGAGGAAGACGAAGCCGAGAAGCTCATGACCGACAGCTTCAGCAAGAACTTCATCGACTACGAAGAATACCCCCAGTCCGCAGACATCCAGAACCGCTGCGTCAACATGATTGCCGACCTGTTCCACGCCCCCAGCGGCTCAGCCATGGGCACCTCCTCCGTCGGATCGTCCGAGGCCATCATGCTTGCTGTGTTGGCCATGAAGCGTCGCTGGAAGCTCCGTCGCAAGGCCGAGGGCAAGAGCACCGAGAACCCCAACCTGATCATGTCTTCGGCCGTGCAGGTCTGCTGGGAGAAGGCTGTTCGTTACTTTGAGATTGACGAAAAGTACGTCTTCTGCAAGCGTGATCGTTTCTTGATCGACCCTCAAGAAGCTGTTGACCTCGTCGACGAGAACACCATTGGTATTGTGTCCATTCTCGGCACCACTTACACTGGTGGCTACGAGGACACCAAGGCCATCAACGACCTGCTCATCGCCAAGAACATTGACGTCCCCATCCACGTCGACGCTGCCAGCGGTGGTTTCGTCGCTCCCTTTGTCGTCCCCGAATTGGAGTGGGATTTCCGCCTCGAGAAAGTCGTCTCCATCAACGTCTCCGGCCACAAGGTAAGCTCATTCTTCCTCTCAAACCATCATTAACCCACTAACACCACCTAGTACGGTCTCGTCTACCCCGGTGTTGGCTGGGTCGTCTGGCGCGCCAAGGAATATCTCCCCGAGGATCTCGTCTTCAACATCAACTACCTCGGCGCCGAACAGTCCTCATTCACCCTCAACTTCTCCAAGGGCGCCTCCCAAGTCATCGGACAATACTACCAGCTCATCCGTCTCGGCAAGCACGGCTACCGCGCCATCATGAGCAACCTCACCCGCACCGCCGACTACCTCAGCAGCGTCCTCGAGCAGGAGGGATTCCTCATCATGTCCCAAAAGGCTGGTGAGGGTCTGCCTCTCGTTGCTTTCCGCTTCCCTGACAACGAAGACCGCCACTACGACGAGTTTGCTCTCGCCTCTCACCTCCGCTCCAGAGGATGGGTTGTCCCCGCTTACACCATGGCTCCCAACACCAACGGACTCAAGATGTTGCGTGTTGTTGTGCGAGAGGACTTTTCTCGCGCTCGTTGCGATTCCCTCATCTGCGACATTAAGCTGTGCATTGGACTCTTGGAGAAGACCGACAAGGATACCGTCAAGGCCCAGCAGGAATACATCAAAACTCACATCTCTGCGCACGGCAAGAACAGCCATTCCCGCCACAAGACCAACGACTACTCTGTAAGTTTATTCACTCATTCACATTCATCATCCACTAACAACTCCCAGGGCGAGAAGCACTCCCTCCAAGGCAAGACCGGCAAGACTCACGCCCCTTGCTAAAAATGCCACGATCTGAACGAAGTCATGTAATTAAAAAATTATCTAAACCATAGCTTTTATAAACTTGTGCCACATCATCTAGTAGCAGCAATCGCCTTCTCCAGAATCTCCAATCCCGTCTGAATTTCCTCTTCCGTAACCGCCAAGCTCGGAACGAATCTCAACGTATTCGTTCCCGCCGTAATGACCAACAATCCCCTCTCTCTCGCCGCCTTGACAATCTCACTCGGATCCTGCGACAGCTGTAGACCCAGAATCAATCCTCGTCCCCGAATCTCCGTAACCAGCTCCGGCCATTTGTTCTGAATCTTCTTGAATCCGTCCTTGAACAGCTCACTCTTCTTCGCCACGTCCTGCTGAAGCTGAGGCTCAGACAGTCTTGAAACCATGTAATGCGCCAATCGACACGCCAACGGGTTTCCACCAAATGTCGTTCCATGGTCTCCCACCTTAATCTTGTCCGCTACATGGCTATTCACCAGCACAGCACCGACAGGGAACCCATTACCAAGTGCCTTCGCCGTCGTCAAGATATCCGGATGGGCCTCCTTGGGTAAATGCCCATGGGCCCAAAACGTCCCCGTCCTAGACAAACCACACTGAATCTCATCGTGGATAAGCACCGCGCCAACTTCTCGCGCTCGCTTCGCCAACGCAATCAGAAATTCGTCAGACGCAGTCTGAACACCACCCTCACCCTGGATAGGCTCAACAATCACACCGCACGTGTTCTCGGTAACGAGGTCATTAATCGCTCCCACATCATTATATGTACCCTGCTTGAAACCGGGGACCATCGGCGCAAACGGCTCCTGGTATTTCGGGTTATGCGTAGCGGACAGCGCACCCATCGTTCGGCCGTGGAATGCACCATTGAAGGAAACAATTTCCGTCTTGGCGCCCGAGGGATCGACGACTTTGCCGACCTTGCGTGCGAATTTGATGGCGGCTTCGTTGGCTTCGGAGCCCGAGTTGCAGACAAAGACGCGAGAGGCGTCGTGCATGCAGCCAGACTCGAGGGTCTTGTCGATGAGGAGCTTGGAGAGGGCGCCCGTCCAGGGGTTATAGTATAGGTTCGATGCGTGGACGAGCGTTTTGGCCTAGAGGTGTTAGCTAGCAGTAGAACAGAGTTGAAACCCAGCGTAAACGGTACCTGCTGAGCAATGATTTTGGAAAATTCCGCATCGCAGTGTCCCAACGCCGTCACGGCAATACCAGCCGTAAAGTCTAGATATTTCCTATTCTCAATATCCCACAGCCATGAACCCTCGCCCTGCACAAACACAGGCGGTGGACGAGCATACGTCGCGACCATATACGGAGCATGTTCGTTGACGAGAGCCGCACTGGGCGAGTCGGTCGCTGGATCCGGGTTAGGTACCGTAGCATCATTCTACCTCAATTAGCTTAAGACATTGCACAGTGGTGAAAAAACATACGGCGATGGCATTCTTGACATTGTCCGCTAGGTTGGACGTCGAGACGAAGCGTCTGGTGGTCAGGGACCGGCCCAGGGCGGCTCGTTGGGCAACAATTCGAAGAACCATCTCAATTGATAGACACCCAAAAACAATTGCAGTGCCAAAACGTTGTAAAAGCCAAGAACGGGAATCAATGAAGGGCTGGAAATGACTCTTATCGAAAGACAAGGCCGATCAGCGCTGGCCCCCCATTATCGATAACGCAGGGCCTCCGGTATCGTTGCATCGCAGTCTCGGAGATCCGCTCGCTGCTAGCGCAAGGACGTAATCCGATTCGATTTAGTCCTCGACGATGGACACGGAATGACATGTTTCTGCATTTTCATTACGACGTTATATCGGATTTTAGTGCCGTGGGTGCTACACCACGTTTCGGTTTGACGTGAAAGAGCCTCAAGCCGAGTTCCGAATTGCGCGATATAAATACGCCGAATTACGAGCACTAAAGTCACATTGCATATTGCACATGCCTTCGATTGCGTCGAGGAAAAAAAGGGCTCACGTATTATCAACTACACATTCTTTCGAATCAATGCAACATAACGCCAAAAAAAGACGTGTCTGCGATCGACACATTTTGGTTCCCATTTCAGTCTCGACTCGTATACTGTACATCGCTCTGCCATTTCTTTTACACTTCTCATACAGCGCTGTAACCTCCTCGGCTGCCGGCACCTTGTACGGTGTTGAGTATCCGGCGGACCCAGTCCTTCAGCAAGTAAGGGATATCGCGGATCGTGTCACCATGAGGAAGTAAATCCCAGCCGCGGGCGCCGTAGCGGTTGTAGTTGAGCCATGAGCCGAAGATGAGATAGGCGGCAACACCCAAGAATGTGCTGCGGTTGTTAGTATGTTTTAAAGTCTCAGGTATACTCTTGCAAACTCACATCATGAACAGCCACGTAAAGAATCCCCATGAGCTGCTACCGCTCTCGGGGTCCTTCTCGTCACCGTCCTTGTCATTGTCCCCATCCTTGTCCTTGTCCTTATCGCCATCTTTGTCTTTGTCTCCGTCCTTGTCCTTATCCTTGTCGTCCTTGCCCTTGTCGCCGTCGTCGCGCTTCTCGCAGGCGTACTTTGTGTGCCAAGTCAGACGCAACACATCCGCATTCGTTTCCATCTTGTAGCTCTTCCAGATCAACGCGGCATCCTTCTTCAACAGCTGGCGCTGAATTGTAGGGTCCTCTTCCTTGTCGTCTTTATCGTCTCGCTTCGATACTGCCGACTTCTCGTATTTGTCTTCGGTTTCCCATTCGCCTTCCGTGCCCTCTTTGTCCTTGTCGCACAAGAACTCAATGACTGTCTTTTGTTCCGTGCCTGATTTTCTAAGCGGACGTTTGCCACCTTTCAACACCAGTCGCAGACCCTCCTTTTCGGCATCATCATTGGAGTCGCTCGTCCTCAGCCTCGTTGCTTCGACATCAAATGCGCCGCCGCCATGGTCTCTCAGCTCTCCAGAGATCGAAAAGACTTTGTCGATGTTGTCGAAGGGCTTTCCATCTTCGCCGACTCCGATGATTCGTTGAATGCCGCACACTAAAACCGCCGTTAGCCTCTCTGGTGATTAAACACCGTTCTTCTTCGAGTGTTAAGCTTACCTCGTGTTCCATTGGGACACTTTTTCTTGCCATCCTTCTTCAACGGCTTGCAGATATCTACTGTAAAGGTCGCATTGTGGTGCACTTCGGCATCAGGATCCCATCTCGACGTCACTACCGAGTGAGGACCGCCCAGCTTGGACAGATCGAAGTTGTACTTGTCGGCGCGGATTTTGCTGCAGTCCAGCATGGCATTTCCCGCGGGCGCCAGCAGAAGCGTCAGCAGCAACGATGACAGCGTTGTCTGCATTGTGAAGAAAATTTCGCTGGTGATTGAAGTCCTAGTCGCGAAAGGAGACTGTCGTGGAAGCTTCGGGATGCGGGCTCGTAATCCGTGAGGGTGTTCGAGTACGCAATAAATATACTGGATCGCTTCTTAGGTGTACAAAGGGGTGGTGATTTCTGCGTCTGATGGTATCGCTCTGGTCACGTTGAGCTTGGTAATGCGCGCATGAGCTTATCGAGATGGGAAATGACTAGCACAAGCTCCTTGACGAAATCGTGTCATGCTATCAAGGAAGCATTGCGCCACGTGACGTAGTGCTGCATCAGGTAAACGGCAGCGTCGGGGTTGCAATTATTCATTTTTATTATTAAAACAAATGCTGCCATCAAGTTGGCATGATTTTTTGAGGAACGGTAATTATTAGATGAAAGGCAAAAGCAAAATGGTCTGTTTATTGTTCATCTCATCTTCCGTCCCTTGGCAAGATGCTTCTCGGCAGTTGAAGAGCCTCATATGTACCATCGCTACCAAATTCGTGGAACATATTTTGCAAGAAAATACAATAAAAAATATCGTTGTAATTTATTCACTCAAATTGGCAAGTAAATTTTAATCATCAGTGTCCTGCTTCAATCGTTGCCAACCTCTCCAGCACCATCTGTCTGGCCTTCTCCTCATCACCACCAACTCTCGCCCTAGCATCCTTCATCGTCCGCAAAAACTTGCTATTCGTGCCATGGATTCCATCAAACAATCCAGTAGGGCCAAAGTTCTCATTGAATGCAAAGTGGTGAAAGTCGTGCTGCAGGTTCGACGGCAGCCAAGGCGTGTTGTATCCCGAGTGAGCGCAAATCGTGCTAAAGGTAAGCAGCAGCATGCTAAAAGTAGACGTAGACCAATGATGGGGCACGATCATGAAGCCAATTACGCTCGGCATGAGATTGGACAAGAGGTGTTCCGTCATGGTGCAATACGTTGATGCCAGACCAACTGGTGCCGTAAATTCGTGGTGCTGCTTGTGGAAGATGGGATACAGCATCTTTGAGTGGAACGAGCGATGTACGTAGTAGAAACCGAGTTCAATGCAGAAAATGTCGAAAATGACAGTTGCGACAGCTTGAATGGGCGAAGGAAGCGTGGCTGGACCAACTGGTCTAGATGGCCCATACAAGGTGGCGACGTAGAGCAGAGGGAGGACGCAGAAGACTTGATTGCGCAAGCCAATCAGTGCAATTCGTGCATATTCGCGCTCGCTGACACGAATGAAGGGCTGCGTCTTGTACTTGAATAGCCAGGCAGGCTTGCTGGTCAGGTCGGGAATGGCAAAGACGCTAGCCCACGCCCAGAAGAAGACTGTGGTAATAATGAAGGTTCCCCAGACATTGATGTTGAATTCGCCGTATGTTTCGTCTAGGTACGTATAAAAATTGCGACCAGTCTCGGTAGAGTTGAAGTAGACGTAGCCGGCGATGAAAAGCACACTAGCGGCGACGGACTTGATTTTGGTGTTGGCGAGCGCCCGTGTCGAGTATACCCATCTCTCTTTATGAGGAATGATGTTTCCTGAGAGATCTTTGGGGGCGGTGCTGGTCAGCCCGTTGGTGGGTGGTGCAGGCTTGCGCTGGTTGACCTGGGATGTGGTCGTTGTGGACGACATGGTTATGAACTTGCAGGGCAATGGTTTGAAGATGCCAAGAGCAGACTAGACTACCAAATTGAAGATAGACGCAAGGTATATATATTTACAGGTTTTGCAATCACATGGATCGACTTTTGGACCCCAGACCGGAGCCTCGAGTTTCCCCTCGTCTCCTTTTGCGCTAGTCACAGTGCCATCAATCAAGATCCTTCCCGACAATCATGTCCTACCCCCAATCAAAAACAAATGCAATTGGCTTGATTCATGTCTGCTCGGCCTATTAAATTGGGCGACTCTTGCGCGGCATATTTAATACACCGAATAAGTGGGTTCATTTGGTTCGTTTTGCGGGGTCGTCGATTCAACACCCTCGGCATAATTAATTCAGCGACATGCAGCTCGCGACGCCATCCATGTAAACGAACCCCAAGAAATTAATCAAAAAGCCTCGATATCCATGGTGTCGTAAGTTTGTTCAATACCTCGGTATCATGAGCACCTCAAGCAATCACTGACAACCCCTCAGCTGTGTCAAATGTCGCTCGCGCAAGGTCAAATGCGACGGCACGAAGCCATCGTGCAATCGCTGCATCTCCAGCAACAGTGAATGTGTGTATGCCAATAAGCGCAAAGTTGGACCCCGGAAAGGCCATATCCGCGATCTTCATAACAAGATCCAGGCCCTGGAGAATTCGCTGGGCTCGCTCAGTAGCCAGCTCGACGAGTATCGCTCGCCAGGACAACAACGCAGTCCCCTCACGAATGCTTCATCTCCAGATTTTGGACGCAGGGTGAATCGATCTACATCTCTATCTCAATCTCACTTGAGCACCTCGCTTGCAAGTACGGATTCACCCCAGAGCCATGTCGAAGACGATCTCCTTGCATCGGTTGGGTTCCCCCCATATCGACATCTAGCGGACCTCGTTGACCTCTTCTTTGAATCTGTCACGACTTGGTTACCTTTCATCACTCATGATTTAGCTTTAAGTCTCCTCAAAGATCCAATACACATAAATGAGCCCGATCAGATCCTTCTCCACGCTCTCATTGTAAGCGGGATGCGTTTCTGGAAGGGCCCAGAGGAGATGCGGCAGCAATATCTTCGTTCTTCCAAACAACGCGTACAAGCCTACGCACTTTCACATACCAATATTCGCTGTCTGCAAGCATTGGTAATCCTTGCATGGGAAGCCACGGGAGATGCCGATTTCGCGCAAGCCATGAATCTTCTCACGCTGCTGGCTCGAAATATCTCACATCTGGGATTGGGTGGAGAGCCTCGCTTCGATCTAGGATTGTTCATCGATGCACCAGCCGGCATGACACAATCTTCAAAACTCGCACATCCTGAGACTTGGTATGAGCAAGAAGAAAGACGAAGGCTGTTTTGGGTAGCTTACGCTCTCGATCGATATGCCAACACCTCTACGTCGTCTGATTTCAAGATTAACGAATCAGAGGTCAATCGCCCGCTGCCCTGTCGCTTCGGATTGTGGATTGCTGGGGAGCCTGTCGAGACCAGGTGGTATCGCACTGATGACCCGTTCAAGATGACTGTGGATAACCCACAAAATCTAGGCAGCTTCTCGTATCTATGTGAAGTCACTAGGATCATGACCCGAATACACGAGTTTGTGCGAAGGCCCCTTGACTTTTACTCCGCAACGGATGTACAGCGCTGGCGAGATTCGTACAACACGCTAGATTATCAGCTTTCATCCTGGCTCAGCAGTTTGCCAGGGGAACCAACTCACTCCTCTGGCCATGTTCCTTCACAATCCGCAGCACGATACCAGGCGTCAAAATGGATCACTCTGCAATCTGGGTTTATCCTCGCATCCATTCGACTACACTCTGTCGCGGGCTATCCACCAATGTCATCAGAACTGTTCAAGCCGTCTCACAGTGCTATGCAGAAATGCCTCACCGCAGCCTCCAGTATGCTAAGCGCAGCGAAAGATGTCGTCGACCAAGGCATGCTGGGATTGCTTGGGCCGCCGTTCGCCGGCGCGCTCTGGGTCACAGCACGACTGCTTCTCGTGCATGCATCTGTTCCAGGTCACCAACTCGATCCAAGTATTCACTTCTACATTTCCACGCTAGAAAAGATGAGCGAGTACTGGCCTGTCTCAAAGGCGTTTGCCTACAGACTGGCATGCATGATGCCGCATGCGCAGCCGACACGAGGACTCAAATCTTTGGAGGATTTACGACGGTACGTAATTGCAAAGCAGAATATTTGAGAATTTGCATACTAACTCCAAGTAGGATTGCGTTTCAGCTGCACATTATTAAAGCCGAGCAGCGACACGATTACTCACAACCTTGCGCAGTGAAGATGCTCCCGACGACGGAACTCCAGGCCTTTGGAGTTTTCGACTCATTCAATTACCCGCGACCGCCGAACAATGCGTATACTGTTGCGAGCGCTGGTGAAATTGTGTCTAGCTGGCAATGTCCGCCGATTAACTTTACCGAACCAGATGCGAACGAATGACGGCTTGGACTCAATCAGGCTGCATTAATGATACCCAACACTTGCAACAATTAGCGACTAGTTTTAATATTATAACATACTCACACTCTACAACTTATTTCAAAACTATTTTAATCTTTTTTCTACTGTAATTCTAGTGTGACTCTATATTAGCCTTACCTCAGCCACAACCTGCCGAAGCGACATCACTGCTGACACAACCACGATGTCGCTCATGCAGCCCTCACCCTAGCACCAGCTATGCCCTCAATCTACCTACACAGACACTACCACACTGGCATTTACATCAAGAATCCTCTCATTTCCCTTTTGCGCCTACTTTTCAAACAGCCATGGACACTTCTTCTGCCTTTGAGAGCCTTCCCGCCGAAGTCGTGCATCTCATCGTACAAAATTTCCACGTCAAGATCCCCGCCTCAAAAAGCTTCCCTCAAACCAACCCGGATCTCATCGACACAGCATCCCTGCGCTCGCTCTGCCTCACATCATGCAGTATGCGCATAGCCTCACTGCCAGTCCTTTACCACAGTCTCCCCTTCTTCGACATCACATGCGAGTACAAGACTGCGGACCCTGCGGTGATGACTGGCGGGGCATGGAGGCGCAAAGTCGAGTTATTCGTGCGCACCGTTACCAATCGCGCTGACTTGGCCAAGTTTGTGCGAACGGCTTCGTTTAATGACACCATCATTCCCATGTTAGGCGAAACAAAAGCTTTCGAGACGCTCATGGCCACCGCATCAGCTATCAATCCTGAATTTATCCCAACACTCGCAAGTTTTATGCAGGAGCACACCAATACTCCATTCTCCGTCTCTCAGCATATAGATAGTATCCCAGCCGAGGGCTTCACCAATCCAACTGGATTCGGACCATGGATCATCGGCAACGCCATGATTGCCACTCTATTAGCAATCCTGCCCAACCTAACAACCTTGATCCTGCCCAGACGCGGCCCATGCAACTATTCACGCCTCCTCAACACCCTCGGTGTCCAGCCGCAAACGAAGAGCTTAACCAGCAGACTGGTCTTAGGCCCCATCGTGCCATTTCTCAACATCTTCACTCGTCTCGAAAGCCTTCATTTAAGCTTCATGCAACTAGACTCTATTCCTGGCTCGGTCACCCACACCGAC